>JAJTUV010001616.1:0-686650 GCA_021653895.1 Mastomys natalensis | reverse complement strand
TAGATCTTGTGTGTATGAATGAAGCATGATTCATCGAAATAGAAAACCTTTTGGCTTCATAAACAGAATTTTTCTAATAATAATAATTTTTAATAATTTTCTAATAATTTTTCTAATTTTTCATGCAAATGTTTGCCAAATGCCTCTACATGATAGGTTGAATAACTGGTAATTGAAATCAGACACGGCCACCCTCTTATGGAGTTTAGTGTCTAGACAAAATTCAAGGTTGTAACGGGATTAAAGGATCAGGATAGAGGATATATATGAGAGGGGAGAGCTGGAAATGAAGCAACCATCAGGACTTGAGCACTTTCAAATAGCAGGCATTTGGATATTTAATAACTACTTGAGTCCTATTTCAGGGACCGTTACAGAAAGCTGTTGTTGCATAGTTGTTAGACAAACAATCTGACTGAATGAGACACAACAGCACTCTTAACATGCAAATAGATGATGGAAGATATTTCAATACAAATCATCATTTGATAAGTATCCATTAAAAGAAAGGGTCAATACATAATGTAGAACTAGTCTCAAATCATCTAGTCATTCTCAGACTAACCTAAGGTTGTTCAGTTTTCTGGACATTGGCTAGGAACAGTAATTGGAAGTGCTTCTGTTGAAAACCTATGTGAGCCTAGAGGATTCTAAGAAAAAACAGCCTGAGAGGTTTATTTCCAAGGATGTGAAGATGAAGGCCTATGTTTTCATGGTTTTAATCCATCCAGGCCTAGGAGAAGGCAGTTCTATGGAGCTTTAACAGATGTTAGACTCACTTTGCTTTGTGTATAAAGCACTTCACACCTCTGCTCCCATTAGAAGAGAAGCTGATTAGATCCTATTCTGGAAATCTCTAAAGCCCAGAGAGTAATATTATAGATTCCAAGTCTTTGGTGCAAGCACAAAAACAAAATGAAGACGAAGCTGGGCCCTGGAGGAGTTTGGCAAGTTAATGAATGATGGCCTCCTTCCATCTTCTGATATTCAATTGAGCCACAGCAGATGGGCAGAGGCTCCGTGGGAAACATGAATTATGCACGTCAGACTGTTGTTACATTTCTCACAATCACATTTTCATCACTTCACCTGTTGTATATCATGGGCTGATTAGTTATGCATCTCATCTCATATTGGCAGTCCTGGTGCAGAGATAATCTTTAATTGGTTTTTCCCTCCCATATGCGAGCCCGCTAAAGATTTTTGTCTTTCCCTCATCAGACACAGTTTGTGCTTTGAATTATTTTGGAGAGGATGACACTGTGTGTTGTAGTATTAATAGCAATTGATAAATTGGGATTAAAAAATTGAGGAATGCATATTTTAAATTGTAGGTGAGAGGCAACTTTATAGGTACCCAGGAGATGCAATATTTATAATGCAATGTTTAAACAGAAACGAAGCTAGTAGAAGATTCTATATCAGAGTTGGATCAGACATCTGATTCATTAAAGTACATAAAAGGAACATTCACTAGGTTTTTATTTGACATATACACAATTAAAACCATTTTACAGTCTAAAACTCTGCCTGTAACTTTAAGATCAGATAAACACTTAATCATCAAGAGAATGAGGATTGTGCTGTTGGAGAGCTTAATTTGGGGTTAATGCTTATATAGTGTGTAGATATAGTCAAGCCACTTCACCTTTCTAAACTTCCATTTCTCAATAATGCTTCTACCTTTAAAGGGCCGATGAGAAGATAAAGTGAAACAGTGTAGGCAAAATCCCTTATAATGCTTGGGAGACAAAATCAAACCAGGATCTGTTAAATAAAAGTATGCTCCATCAGAACAGATGCAGTGGAAGGGAACAAGGCTAAAACTGAACCTTTTCAAGCTTTTTGTTATTGTTTTAGGGAAAACAAATACTACTATAGCAGACCGGAGTTTCGCCTGAAATCAGGTCATGTTGGAGGTAATTTTACAGAAGGAAGGGTGATAGTTTCACATCCCCAGCTATTTGGTGGCCCCCACCACACACTGGAGCCTTGTTGGTTAGTTGAGCAATCTTTAAAACAGTTTGATCTTGTCATTCTCTTAGACAACAATAATTTATTAGCATTAAATATAAGGGAAACAAAAATCATTAAGTATTCCCAGAAATTAAAATTCTAGCAATGTGTTTTTTGAATGACTGAATTTAAAAAAGAAGAAAGAAAGAAAGATAGATAGGTAGATAGACAGATAGATAGATAGGTAGATAGATAGATAGGTAGATAGATAGATAGATAGATAGATAGATAGATAGATAGATAGATAGAGAAACCTTCCACTAAAACAAATTTCTGATATAACTCAGAGATTAGCGACAGTAAAAAATTTTTTAAGAGCATTGACAAAATAGACCAAAAATAGAAGATGTCCATACCTTGAGGGTGAGAGCTACAGTGCAGAGAGAGTCAAAACCATTCAGTGATATAAAAGGGGCTAGGGAGTTGGCTCAGTAGTTAATTCATGCTGCTCTTGCAGAGGATTTTATTTCCATTCCCAGGACCCACATCTAGAAAGTCACAATCACCAATAGCTCTTAGGGGATCAAACATCCTTGTCTGGACTCTCATGTACATACACATATGTACATGTGCAATTTTAAAATAATAAAAAAACCTTTATATATATACATATATATATATGTATATATATATTATAACTTATATATATATATATATATATATATATATATATATATATATATATTATATATATAAAATCGTCCTTAAGGCAATGAAACTGAAGAAAACATGGGTTTTCTATTCCTTGCATGTCTTATCAGTTCCCCTTGCTTGAACCCAGTCAGAAATTGGCTACCTAAGAACTTATGGAGAATAACTCTCCTGTCACTCAAAGCATAAAATACAGCATGAATGACGGCTTCACAGACAGCTGTGTGATGGGCTAGGCCAGGTCAAATTGACTCATAGAAGATGATGTGGTGAATTATCATAGCTTTCTTTTAGATGGAAGGGCAACCTCAAGATATCCTGGATCTCCTCAAAGACCACCCCATGCATACTTATGTATTATTAGCTTGGTAAATTGTTTTAGAAGTCATATATATTTTTTCTTTTCTACCTTATTATCATTCAGAAGTAATTTCTTGTACTCATATAATTTTGGACATTCCATTATTTTTAAAACTATGCAGTTATTACTTCAACCTCTTATTTGCATTTAAAATTTTTCTTTTATTTAATATAGATTATATTCTTATACATTGTATCCTGATTATAGTTTCTCCTCCCTCTACCCCTTCCAGTCCTCCTTCGTCTTCCTTCTGGATCTACTTCCTTTCTATCTTTCATTAGAAAAAAATAAAAACAAAAACCAAGAAAAACAAACAGTTTCTAAGAGATAAAAACAAAGCATGAAAAAAAATATAGTAAGCAGAAGCAAATAATATCATATAGATAATTGGATATGATAACCCATCAGAAGGAAAAAAATCCCAAGAACAAGCACAAGATCCAGAAAGGTTCTTGTTCTTAGACTAAGAAGTACCATAAAATACTAAGCTAGGAGGAGAAGCAATGCAGAGACCCAGAGCCAAACAAGAAGAGAGAGAGAAGAAAGTACAAATTCAAGATCTTTGTTGGGTTATATATTTGGAGCTCAGGAAATCCCTCAGAAGAGGTAGAAGAACTGTAGAAGCCAGACAGAGGGTTAGGAACACCAGGAGAAAACAGCCCACAGAGATAAACTAAGCAGGTCTCATAAGAGCTTACAAAGACAGAAGTGGCAATTACAGAGCCTGCACAGGCTCTGTCTAATCGTTATGGTTGTTAGCTTGGTGTTTTGTTGACTCCTAACATTTGGAATTGGACTATCTCTGACTCTATCATCTCTATTGGGACCCTTTTCCTCCTACTAGGTTGCCTTATCCAGCATTGATATGAGAGTTTGTGCCTACTTTTACTGTATTTTGTTATGCATGCCATGTTCAGTCGATTTTGATGGAAGGCCTTCTGGTTTTTGAAGAAAACAATGAGGAGGAGTGGATCTGGGGGAGAGTAGAGTTAGGAGGTGATGGGAGGAGTAGAGGGAGGGGAAACTGCAATCTGGTTTTCATTGAAAAAAAAAATACTAAGCTAATGACTGTAATATGCACAGACGAACTGATGCAGGCCCATGTAGGCCCTGTGTTTACTGCTTTAATCTCTGCAAGTTCAGATGTGCCTTGTTTAGTTGCTTCAGTGGCT
Source organism: Mastomys natalensis (assembly GCA_021653895.1). Classification (NCBI taxonomy): domain Eukaryota; kingdom Metazoa; phylum Chordata; class Mammalia; order Rodentia; family Muridae; genus Mastomys; species Mastomys natalensis. The sequence goes on along the minus strand of JAJTUV010001616.1, from coordinate 682,450 downwards.
CTTATTCTCCTGCTGTCCCCCATTACCTTCTGCCTCTTAGAATCTTTCTGCCTTCTCTTTCTTGGAATTACTTGAGGTCAAAGGGGAGGTATTTGATAGAGACCTCCAACATATACTGTTTCTCCACATAATATCTAACTGTGACTCTCTGCATCTGGTCCCATTTGCTGTTGGAGGAAGTCCCTCTGATGAAGACTGAATTAAGGCATTGACCTATGAGTGTAGCAGAATATCATTAGGAATCATTTTATAAGACCAGTACAGTTCTATTTGCTTTTTAATTCTTTTATATTAATACTACACATCAGTGGATATGAATAGGTTTGAATAACTTTCTAGGCAGCCAATAATAAAAGATTGGGATCAAATCTGAGATATTTCTATTTTTAATTTTGTTATTTTTATTTGCTGATCTATATGAGTACACTGTAGCTGTCTTCAGACACACGGAAGAGGGCATTTGATCCCATTACAGATGGTTGTGAGCCACCATGTGGTTGCTAGAAAATGAAGTCAGGTCTTCTGGAAGAGCAGCCAGTGCTCTTAAACACTGAGCCATCTCTCTAGCTGAGAGATTTGATTATTTAAAAAAAAATTATTCATACCTTACCTCCCATATGTTGCTTAGGAATGTACAATATTATCTGAAGCTCCCTAATGACTACTACAAAAAAAAGTCTACATTAATTTAACCTAACATTTCCTATAATTTTCAATGATAGATTACTAAATTTTAAAGAGTATCATTTAATCAAGTCTGATTATCCCCTTCCAGGACACATATTTTAGACTGAAGTACAGAATATCTTTAGCAATGTTTCTAAGTACTTACATGAAGAAAACAAACAACAAAAAGAAGCAAAATAAAAACAAAAATCTTCCTGTTGCACAAGATAATTCTGCTCCAATTTTTATGTCATTTGAAAATGTTAGGAAATATGGTTTATATTCCATTACTTGTTTAGTCTTTATTGAGCAAGTAAATAGAAAGATGCAATCTTTAAGTATTTTCATGACTCATATGTAGCATAGTACCTACCTCCCAAATCTAAGTAACATCGTGTTCTACTTCACTGTTAGATACTTGGCATTTCCTTCAACATTTTATCATTCACATATAGTTAGCTCTAGTTGTCTGAATCATAACTAGTTTAACTTCATCTGAAAGCAAACTTCCATTTAGCTGTTCTACATGACAGACTGCAACAAAAAATGCCATCTTTCCCATATTGGGTGGTGCTTGACAAGACCAGCTGAATCCTTCAGAAGGCCAAGGGTAGAGTACACACAAAGAGACAAATTTCTCAAGTCTGATTTTGTCTTTGATTGGTCATCAGTCACTGTGGGGCAGGTAGGTTTTGTTGGGGGGAGTTGTGAATTCCGAGTGTCTGCAGCCCCAGGCCGCTGGACTTGGCTCTGGAGAGCAGAAGCACTGGAATTTGAATGAGCACCTTCCAGGGGCACCAGGCTGATGCTGAAGCTGGGCTAAGAAGCCACTTAGGGCTCTGCCTGGGGGTGGGGAGAGCTTAGTCTGAAGGTCCCACGGGGACAGGGCTCTTGAGTGGACCCAGAGGTGGCAGTCTTTGTCCTTGGCCTCCCAAATGCCACTGGGGGCCATGGAAGAACAGAGACATGAGAGAAATGAGGGGGAGAGAAGGAAGCCCCGACAGTGACCCACAGGAAGGAGACTCTTGGTTACTGTACTTGCTTGGCTGACTCAGCAGCTGGCTCGGCTAGCTTGCTTGAGTCAGTGGCCTCTGTGACTGGAATGTACAGAAGTCCTAACGGGAGATTAGGCGATGGCTCGATAATTGGAGGCCCCCTCCACAGTTCTCCATGGCAGGCCCCAAAGACATGAGAAAGTCCATGGTTTAAAAGGTTTATTGTCATGGTGGATGGTGGATGAATCTGGTTGTATCTCCCACCTCTCTCAGAGCGACCTGAGTTAAATAGGGAGGAGGGGGAAAGAGGGCCTGGGAAAGAATGCTTAATTGGCTATGCCCTCTGGCCTTCAGATATCTCATTAATATGGAAATCTCTTGAGGCTGAGGCCTGTAGTCACACCCTCTACCTGTGGAGGGGCTGGTACAGGTGTTGTCCTACATGACTGAAAGGCACGGATCAATGGAGGTCTTGGCTGGGTGTCAGGAGCCTAGAGTCTCGTAGTGGCGAAATATGTGCCATCCCTCACAGGCATGGATACCTGTTGGGTCTCTGGCTATCTCTAGCCAGTGCTCTACCAGAAACCAAGCCATCCTTTCACAATCCCACAAGTCACAGGACTCTTAGCTCAATTTTCTATCAATTCTGCCATAGACTTAGAAGCATACAACATTAGAGATTAGAGATATGATTGGCAAAGTGTTTTTAGGTCTTTGGCTTTGTAAAGGATGCCTAATAAACTAATTTTACTTATCCAGATGATCTCAAATGTATTTGCTGTTAGTGTCATTCCAGTTTGGGGATAGATGTTCATTTTTATAACTCCTTAATTATGTCATACAACTCCTGGGCACATTATAACATTTTTAGCATACCTTCTAAACAAGGGCTGATGGTGCAACCCTGAAATCTCAGCTACTTGGAAAGCTGAGGTAAAAGAGTCACATGTTCATGACCTGCCTGGACTATAGAGTAAGTTTATGACCAGCCTATACAAAATATTGAGATCCTGTCTCAATGTACAAAGTGAGCAAAAAAGTTGGGGATACAGGACAGAATTTCAGAGCATGAAGAAATGAAGAAGATTCAAGGTTTGATCTTCAGTCTTAAACAAACAAAAAACCTCCATTCTGATATATGGTTATCAAATGGTACCTGGTATGATATTTGAGTTTTTACTTAGGGAATAAAGTAGAACCTTCATTCCTCTGATTTATTTTTTTTAATTTCTTTGGTAATTCAATGTGACTTTGTAGCTGTCTATTAAACTAGTAAAAGAAAATCCAGGGTGGGAACTTTTAAAAGACATTTTGTCTACCTTTCCATAGAGCTGCAGGCATGGGTACAACCCAGTAATCCCCATACTGAGATCAAAATCTCAACTACTAGGTATGCACATTAGAACAACAATGTGGTGGATAGTTCCTGTTCTCTGAGAGAGACCCTGATTTTTGTGGGCTTTTTTTTTTTTTTCCTTTGGAGAGTAACCCTTACTGTGTGTCACAGGATGTTACTATGGTTCTCATCTCTGTGGAGAAGCCTGAAGCATCAAAACTCAGAACTTCTTTTCATAGCTTCCCTTTGTCATTACCCAGGATTCATATGCTTGTGCTTTTTGTTATTTCTCACTAATAACTTACGTCTATGCCTAAATACAGTTGAGCTATTATCCTAACCTGTAGCAAAAGTTGTGACTTCTCTCTAAGACTATCATCCAAACTGCAGGAGAAAGCCACAAATTTCAGATTCTGAAAACAAAAGCAAATAGCAAGTTTCCAAAATGAGTAACTATAATGAGTGTAAGGCTGTTTGGGGGTGGTCAGTATATTATCTAGAAACAAAATCAGGTATGAAGTATTATGCCTGACTGAAAATTATCCACTCTTTACCTGAGATATTTGGAATGTTAAGAATGATTAATTGCTCTTCTATAACACAGGGGTGCTATATAAACTAAGAAATTACCCTAAGTGAGGGTTTGTGTGTTCACAGTTTTCTCATTCCTGTGTATAGGGTTTTCATCTCATATCAACTAACCAAAGATTGAAAAACACAAAAGAAGAACTTGAGTCTACACTTATTTTTTCTTGTCATCATACCATGAGTAATAATATGTAAGACCTAGTCACCTGATGTTTACATTGTATTGGTTATTATAAGTAAACTAAAGATGACATAAAGTGTTCAGGTAGATATGTTAAATTTATATGCAAACACTGTGCAATAATACTTGAATTCTGATGTTGTTTGTGGCCCTGGAACTAATTTTCTGCATTTTCTGAGGGATAACTGCATGCATATGTATGAAAGTTTATACCTCACAGGGCTTGGGGAAAGATTAAATACTTCTAGGTAGTTAACTGGCAAAGTAGTTTACACTGCTATCTCTACCCACCAAACAGAACCTGGGAGACTTTGTTTTAGTTGTGACATTCAAATATGAAGTTTTGTTTCAAGGTAAACAAACTCAGCCTAGGATACTTAGCTAATGCAGAATTTCTAGAGGAGTAAATTTGGACAAAGTAGTCTATGAAGTAGAGGTAGAATCTAGAATCTAGTGGTAGCTGGCTACAGTGTCGATGTCCCCACAACAGGCTGGTCACTTATGGCATTTCACTACTAATCACCATGATTAATGGCAAATGCCACAAATGATAAAAATACACAACTGTGGCGACTCCTGAGGTCTTATACCTGCTTACTTCTTGCTCAAGATATTAGTAAACACATTTTCCTCAGAACACAATTTTATTGCTCCATTTATTTATTGTAAATTATTCATCATAAAGAATGTATGGATGTACGTGACATGTTCAAAGAGCATGAAATAGTTTAATAGTTCTAGGGAGATTTTCAAGTTACTTAGTAATCTTTGATTTAATGGTGCTTAACCTAGTATACAAACCTGTAACTCTGTCTACTAGGATTACATTTTAAGGTTTGTTAGACAGTACTGAGTGTAAGGCTGTTGTGGACAACTCATTAAGACTATCTTGAAGTTTAGAAAGTAAAAGGAAGGCTTTGTATGTAGCTCAGTGGTAAAGTGTTTGCCAAACAAATGGAAATCCTTGAGTTGACTCCTAGCATTACAAAAACAAAATAAAATTACCTTCAGCAATAGAAGTCTGTAATCTTAGTCATATTTCCTGTTTCTATAGTATAATATACCAAAGCAACTTTTAGGGGATTTATTTAGGCTCACAGTCTGAGGGTATTGTCTGTCATATGGGGCTTCAAAGCTATAGGAGCTTCAAGCCACTGGTCATTCACAGCCTCTATAATTAGCATAAGAATTATGAATGTGTCTGCTTCATTTCCTGTCTTCTTTTCATTCAGTGCAGGAATGAGTTTTCCTGTCTCAATGAATGTAATCAAGATAATCCCCCCCAGGTGTGCCCAAATGTTTGCCTCAGATATACTATCAAGTTGGAAGTATTAGCCATTGTATTTGTATTAGTCACATTGCCTATGGTAACAACATACCTGAGAAAACAAGTAATCCATTCTGAGACGATGATTTATATTGACTTGTGGCTTCTGATATTTTAATGGACACTGAGATGGCATTGTTTCAGCTGAGAGGTGGTACTATGTGGTGGGGTTGGGGGAGCGTGGTGGACAGAATCAGCGAACAGCATGGCAGCCAAAAGCAAAGTGAAAAGGTCTTTCCAAAATATGCTTCATGGTATCTTTCTTCTTTCCTAATTTGAGATAAACCCCCACTGTGACCCATGAGAAAGTAATATGCTTCTCCACGTCACTCATAAGTATAAAATATTAAAATTTATTAGTTTTTCTATGGCCTCTCTTTCCATCACCTATGTCACCTCTTAGGTCATAGTCTCTAGCTTTAAATACTTATCAGTGACTTTCCAACTGACTATCAATGAGTACCAACAGACTTCCTGATTTTAGCTCTGAAAGCATTGCATTCAGGAGAAGTTCTTACTCCCAGACAAACCAAGACTGGTCAATCTAATCTACAGCACAATATTCTGGTCATAACAGCCTAACCTCATTAGAAGGGAAGCAAAGTTTGCTCATTAGTATTTCAATACTCACCCATCTTTATTCTTAATTAAATTTATGGGTTTAGAGTCTTGATAGCTTTATAATTGCATGCCATTCTCTGCCAAATAAAGGCAGAATCTGTTAGTTCCTACAGGACTTCTTTGTTTTTGTTCTTCATTATTGCCTCAGTGTACTCGGAATACTGATTTGATATTAAAGGTCCCTACATTTCTGTTTATCTTCATGAGGGCAAAATTCATCCTAAGAGCAGGGTTCCAGAGTATTCTCAACGTATGGATGTGCTACTCAGAAGTCAGTTGCACTTATACTGTGGTGATACAGTCTTGCAAATGAATCTCTTTCTTGACTTTTTATTTATCATGCATCTCCTGTTTTGTTTGGATAAAGGGGATAGTTTGTGTGGGAAAAAATCATTATCTATCTCTTGTATGTGAAGCTCTAAGAATAGCTTGTACTCCGTTGTGATGCTCTGTATTTTCTTATATAGTAGCTTCCACAAGCGTAATGAACCAATTGTGTGTTTAGTGCATGCCTCCTGATTTATACTTAATTCCATGAAGCAGAGACTGGTCTACATCATTGGGCAGTATATTTTGAGTCCTGGTCCAGAGCATGGATGTAGTGATTGTATAGTACATGTTGACTAAATGAATAGTTGATGGAGAATTGGTGGATGAGTACATGCATGAATGGATGAATAAATTTATATGCAAGTCTGACCCAATGCATTTTAGAATATATTATAATTTTGTAGGGCCCTGATGTTGTACATGGGACTTAATTTTCATAAATGTATTTAAAAGCACTATGTGATGATTTTTCTATTTTCCTCTCACTGGAAACAGACCTAAGTAATGATTTACTGAGGATTAACAAGAAGAAAGAAAGGTCAGAAAGCATAGACCTGGCTTATGGGTATGGGATGGGGTGAGTATTACATTTGGTAAGAATAACGGAAACAGAGATGTCTTTGGTGGCTTGCTAGAAGTTACATAATATATTGTCCTAGTTTGCTGTCTATTGATGGCATAAACACCATGACTCTTAGCAACTTAGAGTTTATTTGACTTATATGTCTCAGTCAAAATCCCTCATAGAGCAAAGTCAAGGGAGGAATTTAAGCAAAGCAAAGATTTGGGGACTGCAAACAGAAACCTTTCCAACTTGAGACCTATTCCATGGGCTAGCACCAATCCCTGATGCTTATTAATTATGCTTTGTTATGATGGCAGAGAAGATTCTAGCATGACTGTCCTCTGAGAGGGACCACCTAGCATCTAACTAAGAGGGATGCAGAGACTCAAAGCCAAACAATGAATGGAGCTTGGGGACTCTTATGGAAGAATAGGAGGAAGGATTATGGGCCCTGGAGGGGTAGGAACTCCATAAGAAGATTGACAAAGTTAAGTAACATAAACCCTTGGGACTCTCAGAATCTGAACCACCAACTACGGGCTGGACATAGACCTCCTTACTTCATGTGGGTTCCAAATAACTGGAGCAGGGGCTATCCCAAACACTGATGCCTATACATGGGATATGACTATGTTCTTTGAGCTGGGCTACTTTGTCTGGCCTCAGTGGGAGAAGATTCACCTAGCCTAGCAGAGACTTTGTACACCAGTGTGGGGTAATACCCTGGAGGGCTCCCACCCACTCAGAGGAGAAGGGGAGGTAGGTAGGGGAAGGATTGTGGGAGGGTGTGAACAGAAGGGGGACAAAGAGCAGGATGTAAAGTGAATAAGTCAAAACAAACAGTGGCAGCTAGTGTGGAAAAAAATTTGAGGCCTGGAACTGAGGCAGATGCCATGGCAGATACAACCCAGGACTACTTATCTAGGTATAGCATCACCCAAAATGGGCTGGGCACTCATACCTCATTTATTAACATTATACATACAACATATACACATACACATATACATACATATATGTGAGAGAGAGAGGAAAATAGATATAGACATAAATGTGTGTATATTTACATAGATATGCATTCTTTTCAGAACAGACAATAACAGAGAGCTACAGCCAACCAGACTTAAACAAAAAAACAAAAAAGCTGACTTTTTTGTGGTTCTTTATGGAGTCACATTCTTTGGATCAACTTCTGGTCAGCATGATCTGTGTTAATGAGACCAATCGTGCTTCAGTTTCTCCAAGTGTCTCTCACGAGATTTCTATTCTTTGATTTCTTCTCATCCAAATACAACAGAAGTCTGATCGTCAGTGCTTTGGAGAGAAAAAGAGGATGGGGTCTATTTCCAGTAAATTTATGGCACCTGGTGGGGAAATATCAGCAATATACAGAAACTCTCATGGTGAATGTTTAGTCATGTTTGCCTTGAGGATCACACACAAAAGGATTTTGCATCCAATTTCAAAATTACCTAATCCGTCCATACTTCATACAGAATTCAGAATAACTATTTTTCTCATGTGCTCTATTAATTGGAAATCTATTAGTGAGTTGAATGTTATCCACAGTAAGATAATTCAGTCAGATAGAAACTGTGGAAAATAGAATATCACTAGGTTCATGATATGGTAGTTCTACACACAATATGCTTTGAGCACAGATGAGAGGAAGAAAGAATGGTGTTGAATTGGGATTTCCCCTAACTAAGGTAATTCTCACTGAGGAAGAAATTACTTTATTGGAAAGATGCCACTAGCTTCTACTCAATATTCATTTAAAGGGAACATTTTCTATAGTTTCATTTCTATCTGTGTTCAACAAGAAAACAAACCAAAGAAATAGACTTCACTGTATTTGGTTTTAGGAAGCCTAACTAAATGACCAATAAGAGAAAAATCACTTCTACTTTTTCATGGTTAGGTTACCACAAAATGGAACAATTAACAAATATATTTTACAATATTCACATTCATTTCTTCTACCCATTTGCAGAGACGCCAAACACAAAATGCAAACACTTTCAAAGTGCAATATATTTAAAAAGTAATTGGATCTCATTCTCAGAGTTAATTTAATTGATAATTCCAAACAGGTGGCTTATGGCTCAATAAGAACTATGATGAGTTTTTCTTTTAGAAACTATTTCTAATTTTCTTCTGGAGAACTTGTGCAAGCTGATTGCTTGAACTTCACTTAGGTCCGGAAAAGTATGAGAAAATGTTCTTGTTGGCTACTTGACAGGGTAAATAAAATAAGAATCTATTGGGGAAAGAGAATATATTGCTCCCCGAAGGTGCAACTGTTTCTTCGAGCTGAAAATTACACATTTATGAGAAAAGCCAAGTGCTTCCCAGTGGAGAGTTGGGTGTCTCAAATCAGCTGAAGTTAAATTAAATACATATATTGAATAGATAAGTAAATCCCACAATTGGAACCTGAGGAAATAGACTCTCTCCTGTCAAAATATTCTATGTAGGTTCAAATAATTTGAATTAAGTATTGCTTTGTAGAATTAATTTGATGTAAAAAAAAAAAAAAAAAAACCCAAAATCAACCGATTTAAAAGTCAATAGTAATATTTTCATGTAAATAGATTTTTTTTTCACCTTTTCAATTCCGAACTTTCCAGAGTTTACTAATAGACTGTGACTTAAATATACATTAGGGATTTTCTGCTTATCTTCAGCTATGGCTGATAGAGTACAGATGTCCTTTTACTAATCTCCTTTTGTGCTAACAGTAAATGATAGATTTACTTCATTTATTACAATTGCTCTAACATAATTTGCCTTTAGTATTTAAGACATCAAAACATTTATAAAAGGAGTGATACTCAAAGGCTCATAAGTACCATCGATCCATAAAATATATACCTTAGGTTATTTGCTGTTTTTTTTCTTTTCTTTTCCTTTCTGATTGTGGTCTATATAGCCTTTGCCCTCCTCAGCCTTGATGTGTAGCCAGAGATCTCGAAGTCTGGATCCTCCCTTTTGTGTCTTCTGAGTGCTAGAATTACAGAACGTATGATTTGTGAAGTTCTGCTTGGGAGTCAGGGCTTCTTGCAAGCATGCCAGGCTTGGCTCTGCTGCCCCCTCAACCCCACCAAAATTATTTCTACAAGGGAGCAACACATGCTGATTCCATCAATAACAACACGACTTTAGATTTCTTCTTTAAGACTTGTTTGCCTTGAAGTTGTTAACTCTCTGTTTCAAATGTAACTTTCCTGTTTATGCTTCCCACACATCTGTGTACTTAGTCTTCTTTTGAGAAGTGCCTTTAAGACACCCCTAACTGCCGGGCGGTGGTGGCGCATGCCTTTAATCCCAGCACTTGGGAGGCAGAGGCAGGCGGATTTCTGAGTTCGAGGCCAGCCTGGTCTACAGAGTGAGTTTCAGGACAGCCAGGGCTACACAGAGAAACCCTGTCTCGAAAAACCAAAAAAAAAAAAATAATAATAAATAATAATAATAATAATAATAAAAAAAGACACCCCTAACTAGTTTTCACATCTTATTCATATCTGTTATTCGTAAACTGAGCTCAGTGTTCTGCTGTGTCTGTAGTTGGCTAAATACTAGTATGCTATTCCTAGAACAATGTCACTTGTAAAGAAGGGTGACTTTTATCTATATCAAGTAGCAGGATACTGGCTAGGACCTGTGTCTCTGGGTCCATTTCTGTCTAGAAGTTTTGTCTTACCTAAACCTCACAAAGTCGCTCTAAAGCCATCAATTATGCCTGAACATTGCATTTTCTTTCCAACTCGTATTCTTCTATGTCTTCCATCTGTAACAAAGGGTTTTATTTTAGCAACTGGAATCTCTTCCATACTTCTGATTGTCAGGCTTTCATAGATTCTTTCAAAAAGTACCTCACACCTGTTGTCATGCTATTTTACCATAAGGGCATTTTTTTTCTGTTAAGAAAATGAGAAATAACCATCTTTGCACATTAACAGATTTGGAGTGAGCCTTTATTTCCTGACTAGGACCTCCTTATAAGTTCCCTGCTTTGTTCTATTTTCCCTAGGTTAAGTCTTCAAATCAACTCTCCTTGCACTGGGAGCATCTTCTCAAACGTAACACCCATCCCTTCATAATTCTATTTATAATTAGGGTGAGTTGGATAATGGTTTGTCAAAGATGCTCCACATCTTATTTTCCTTTAGCTGATGAATCAGTTCCCCTACAAATTTAAAGAAACTTGATTGGTGATTGTAATTAAGTCCAGAATCTTGAACTGGGGAAATGATCTTGTGCTCTCCGGAAGGTGTAATATAATCACATGGGACTTGTAAAGATGGGGCCATCTAATCATAAGGATGGTCCCACAAACCAGAAGTGAGTATGAGAAATGGGCCATGAGGTAATTAAAAAACAAGGTGGCCATTTGAAGCTGAAAAAACCCATTGTTGGATTCTTTTCTCAGAAGGTTCATGATGGAATGAATAGAGATAACATCTCAACATTAGGCATGTGTGAATAGGTTTAGACTTTGACCTTCCAAAAGTATAAAACAGTAAATTAGAATGCTGTTAAGCCACTGGGCTTTCAGTGTTGGTCACAGTCACAGAAAGAAAATGAACAAATTGTTTCTCCATTGCTCTTCATAATTTCTGAATAAATCACAAATTTCTTAATCCACCCAGAGGTCCTTCTCTGATTATTTTCCCAGTAAATTCTTGTTTGCAAGCCACTCACCACACAGCTTTACTCCAAGCTATAAAGTAACTTTGAATCTTTAGAATTTCATGCTGGTGGGCCACCGCCAACTTTTTGCTTTCGTTCATAAGAATTAGAAAGAATGGTCTGAGCCCTTTCTTTTTCTCTTCTGTTTTTATTTCCACTATAGCCTATTTGTCAGTTCCTTCAGGACTCTTTTCCTGATAACTTAATCTGCTGTGGAAAATGCACAAAAGGACTTGAATAAGGAATTCAATAAGCATAACACGTATTAGCTGGACTATTTGTCACAGTTTTACATAGAGCTGTTATCACTATCCCTCTCTGTGGTGTGGGATTGTAGCGTTCAGTTTCTGGAAGTCACACTTAAATGCTTCTTTGTCCCTAGGTATTCTCATATTTCTGAAAGATTGTTTTAAAGGATTTATAAAGAAGCAATTTAGAAACAATCACTTGAGAAAAGTATCCCTTAATTGTTTGGATGGATAATAATTATTGTTGTAACTAAAGATAAATTTCTAGCTTTGGATGACTGCTGATTTATAGGAGCTGTACATGGTTCAGCCAATGCTCAGTTCTCACTGGTTACAGTATCCAGGGAAACAACCTCTGCTGAGAAGAAGGCTGTGCTCTATCTGCAGTGCTAGATGCATTCTAATGCCTTCTTTGAGGCTATATCATAGGACCCTAAACTAGGACAACAGTAAAATGAAGCAGAATTAAGAAAAAAAAAAAACCCTGATGAATAGGAAATTCCATCTACAATTAAGAGTACATCTCAATGGTAAGTCTGGTTCCCATTAAAGGAACACTTGAATATTTAATAGGACCTAATTAAAATTAATAGACAAAATACCATGACAAAATTTAATAAGTACATTTTTCTCTTCTTTTATGGGAGTAAAATGCCCAATTCTTAAAATAGACTGTCTTAATGACTTCATTTGTTTTTTATTACTCGCTTTTTTTTGTCAAACAAAATGATGAATTTTCACTCTGTAAACAATTGTGCTGTTTTAAAGAACCCGATGTAGTAAAGGTTATGCTGTGAGCGTCATTGACTCATTTCCCAGCTTCTAACATCACACAGATGTCAGTTATATGTGTTATTCCATTTATTATTGACAAAGATACAAAACTCAGAATGGCCAATGAAATAGATAGGAGAAAATCAAATTTGCTAGTTAGATTTCAAAGTCCTTTTCTTGCACAATGCTCAGGGTTTCCTCTTCTGATCTTCTTGATTCTATTAACAGTATAATTCAATAATTAATTTTATTGCTTTGTTCAGATCCTTTATTGTTCTTTTTAAAAATATCTGATAGATGTGCATACCCTGAATATGCACGGGTATGTAATCTTATTTGTGTACATCTTTTCCATTAGTTTATTTATTCACTTTACAACCCAACTGTAGCCCCAATTCCTCCCAGTTCCCCTAACACACAGACCTAGATAGCCAAGTACCAACCCACCCTGGCACATCAAGTCACTGCAGGACTAAGCACATCGTATCCAACTGAGGCCAGACAAGACAGCCCAGATAAAAGAACAGAATCCACAGGCAGGCAACAGAATCATGAGAGCTCTGTTTACTGGGGGAGCCACATGAAGACCAAGCTGTACATCTGCTACATATGTGTGGAGGGCATAGGTCTAGCCTCTATTTGTATTTTGGTTGGTTATTCAGTCTCTGGGAGCCACCAAGAGTCCAGGTTAGTTGACTTTGTTGGTCTTCTTGTAAAATCCCTATCCCTTTGATTCAAACCCTCCCCCCAACTCTTCAAGACTTCTCAAGATCCATCTAATATTTGACTGTGGGCCTCTCCATATGTTTTGGTCAGCTGCTGGGTACAGCCTCTCAGAGGACAGTTTGCTAGGCTCCTGTCTGCAAGAATAACAGAGTATCATTAATACTATCAGAGATTGGTTCTTGCCTATGTGGTGGATCTCACATTGGACCAGTGATTTAGATTCTGCACAGGTTACATCTCTATGTTACATAGATGTGCCTGGCTGTGCCTTTGCAGAGTAATAGTTTAAAAAGTATAAAGTTGCAGCTAATCAGTTAGTAAATGTTTGCTAGTGCCATTGGAATTGTTTATAATTGAATAAGTTATCCATTTAGGAGGAATCATCTATAGTCAGACATGCAATATACCATCCCAACCTGAGTGTCAACATCAATAGGACACGATTGATCTTCTGAAACATAATAAACATTCAAATTTCCTTTAAGCATAGTTTTTCATGGACTCATGATAAAGTATATGAGAGAGGAATTCATCGCCTTCAGTTATATACCCACTTATGAGCTTACCAGGGTTCCCTGGATAGTTTCAAACTCATGTCCATGCAGACAGCCCTTGTTCAGTAAACTCAAGTTGTCACAAAAGAAAGCAAAAGAACATATGTCGTGGAGGAAGGAGGTCGATAGAGATGAGAAGAGTAAAGGGAAAATGGGCATTAGTATAATCAGATTGCATTATTATGAATATATGACATTGACAAAGGAAAAACATAATTAAAAAAAACTTTAGTAGTCTTAGACTGGTCACATAGATGTCATGGACATTGTTGATCTTGGTTAAATTGGAGGGACAATAGCATTGTGCTGAAAGCAGAGCTCAAGTCCATGGTGATGCTTCTAACTCACACTAGGATTCTTTTTCCTAACCCTCACAGATCAGCAGAAGCTGGTCTCCTGACTGGTAGTTTTCTATCTTTTGATTGCACAGCATTTAAAAGGATGGTATATTGGCAGTGAGAGAGGGTGGATGGGAAGAAATGAGACATACAAGTTGCTTCAATAGAAAACACATCAGACTTTTCTTCCTTCAAAAAGAAAGATGGATTATATATATATATATATATATATTAATGGAATAAGCATAATGACTCTTGTAAGTCTCCTTCTGGGGAGGCAGAGACAGATAGATCTATGAGACCTGCTTGCCACTGATGCTAGCCTAATCAGTGAGCCCTAGATTCAGAAAAACAAGATAGAGAGTGTCGGAGTAACACCTGAGGATGATTTCTGGGGCATGCATGTGCATGCAGATAAGTGTGCGTGTACACACACACACAGACAGACCTTGTGAACATGCACACACATGAGTATACACACACACAGAGGAATTAACAACAACAAAAAAATGAAAGAACATTAGTACACATGGCTTTTATTTTGGCAATCATTGTATCACTTCAAATGACATCTTCATAACACCATACATAGTCCAATTTTGATGAACTATGGAATCCTCATTTTCTTGGCTGGTATGTGGAAACCCTGTTAAACATTGTGACAGTTGCCAACAGGTTTAAATGAAGTGAGGTTGACTTTTTGTTAAAGAAAAAGTGTCAGAAAATAGCATGATGATTAACATACAGAAAATTGTTGCTGATAGTGACTTCTGGACAGAATTAGCAGAATTGCCTTTTATGTCACACACCCTCTATGGCTGGGTTTTTCCTCATAGGTAGGCTTCATTACTTACACTCCCCCCGCCCCAGTTCACAAATTCCATTGCCTCCCACATTTGCTCTCCTTCATGCTATAGTTCATTGCCCAGAGCTTCATTCACAGATATTTTGTTAGCAGCCACTTGTTCTTGGTCTTCTGCTATCAAATTTATTTTCTTTTTGTGCTTAGTCCTGAGTGATAATTTAACAGGGTTTAGAAGCTCCTTTGGGCACTTGGCTGTGTCTGTTGGAAAAAAAATGTTAATTCATTTCATTCTTCCAAGGAGAATAAGGGAATTTATTCTGCTTTGGACTTCAAATCAGTCTTTCAAACTTCAGATCTTACTTTATTTGTATTTTCAGTCCATAGTAATATGTTTCAAAGGGGATATATTCTCCATTATATGTTAGAGGTAATGTATTATATTTTTATATTGTCATTATAGAATTTTGTCTTATAACTCTGATTTTAATGGTTTCTTTTGTAGGTATCATACATGAATACTGTTTTGTACATGCTTTTGCCCTTCTGATCCCCATTTATCTCTTTGCTTGGCTCTAACTGCTTCTCAAATTAGTGACCACTTTATTACACACACACACACACACACACACCCTCTCTGAAAAACAGTATGTGTTGCATTTAAGATTCATCAGGTAGCATTGGATTACTTACCAGAGGGCTCATTCTTGGAGAAAGTTAATTCTCTATTCTTTCAACAGCCATTAGTTGCCTGTAGATCTTCTTCTAGGGGTGAGGTCTTATGAGATTTCCCATATCTGCATTGCTGTGTCAACTGATGTTGTCATGCAGTTCTTAAGTAGCTGATTTTGTTTTCCTGGAAATATCTTTTTAGATATCTCTGCCCATCTTACAAACTTCTCGAGAACCAATGGCCTTAAACCACAAATATTTAACAAAATTGTGTAGCTTCGAACTTCCTGATTTACATCAGACTCTAAGTGACTTTCCTGTTCCCTGTAGCATAGTCAGGTCACACTTGAGCACTCACTAGTGACATCAGTCCCTTTATGTATAATCAGTTCAAGGTGGCACTATGGCTTCTCATAAAGTAGCCTAATTCTCCAAATCAGAAAAAGGCAGTGGACAGCTACTTTGAACCATAGGTCTACACCAGGGTCCACTGGACTCCTGGTCAGTTAATGGATAATATTCAACAGAAGGAGAAATGGACACTATTCCCAAATGGAGTAGTGCCAAAGCATTGGATGCCATCTTAAACACTGCCACAATTGTTAACAGTATAAATACCTGCTGTTTCTCTCCTGGATTTCTCTCATTTTTTTAAATGTTTGTATCTGATTTTATTATATATGTTTCTTTTTCAGGCCTCTTCTATGTTTTTACTCTTGCTTAATAATGTCTTTCTAATACATGAATGGCTTAGTAAATTTTTTTCATTTTTTTATTGGTTATTTTATTTATTTACATTTCAAATGTTATCCCCCTCTTCCCAGTTTCCCCTCCACAAACTCCCTATCCCCTCACCCCTGCCTCTACAAGGGTGCTCCCCCACCTGCCCATCCACTCCTGCATCAGAGTTCTAGCATTCCCCTACACTGGGGCATCAAGCCTTCACAGGACCAAGGGCCTCCCACAGCTTGTTAATTTTTTAAAAGTTAATCATTTATGTTGACAAAACTATAATCAGCTATCCTGTGATATGATGTAATATAGAGACACTCATTTCTTTTTCTTCCCCTCCCTCTTGTCCTCCCTCTGTCTGTCCCTCTTTCTCCTCTACATTATTGATTTGGGAAGGTAACGCATGGAGGTCAGAGAACAGCTTGTAGGAGCTTGTTCTCCAAGAGTGTAGGCTGCAGGGATCAAGAGTGTAGGTTGACAGGTTTGCAGTGCCTTTACTCACTGAGCCTTCCCAAGAGCCCTAATTTCTTTCCTCAGATTTAGTTCTTTTCTTTTAATGCAATTTATTTTTTTCCCATGCCTTAAGTCCTAGTTTAAGGCAAGTTTATCTTATATTCCAAGTCCTAGGACAATTACATTTAACTTCTGTCTCTTTCTTGGTATACATACACACACCACCATCACCACCAATAACAACTAGAACAAACAACAAACAAAACAAACAAAAGCCTGTAGCAACAAATTAACTCAAATACTCCAGCATTGGCTTTCAGTCTCTTCCATGTGTTTATCAATTGTAGGGTTTTTGTTGTTGTTGTTGTTGTTGTTTTGTTTTGTTTTTTTTTTTTTCATTTTTGGTGAGCTTAGCTATTTACTTTTTTTCCTGATGACTATCTTTTTTTTTTTAACTTATTCTTTAATTCCTTATGTACATTCCATCTCCACCACAGTATTTTTTTTAACCTTCTCTTCTAGTCCCCTGTACCTCCACTCTTCCTCATTTTTCCTCAAAGTAAAGAACAACTACATATTTTCAGTTCATTTAAACATACAACATTATTAAAGATTTTTAATCTTAGCTTATCATTTGACTACAGCAAAAAATTCTAGAATCCATCTTTAGTTAAATGAAAAAGAAAAGGAAAAAGAAGGAAGTATATATTTTAAAACTATAGAAGCATTTCTGTTTGTATTATAAGTAGAATACACAAACGTGGAAAAAATCTGTGAATTTAGGAAGTTAAATCTTAGTTTGATATAAACAATTTAAAAAGGGATCTCAATTCAAATTATTGCTATTTGAAGAGAATCTTAAAATTAAATAGTAAAGGTTTTGAAGCAAGTTATTCCTCAAGAAACTCCTTCACTTGATAATATATGAATGAATATTTTTTCAGAAAAATGTTTTGCCACATTAGTTGCTTCCTGCATTAATATTACAGTCAGAAAAAAATAGAAAAACATATAAATTAGTTCCTGCTTTTAAAGTTCCATACTTCAATATGACAAAAAGATGTTTCTGTTTATTCTTCTTCACATGCATAATCTTCAGGTGACAGCCCTAACTTTTCTTCTGAACATCTGCAACTAAATAAATGATCATGAGTTAGTCATTTAGCACAATACACACCACTCTGTGGATAATCACACTCATTTACAAAACTTGGCATTTTTTTTCCATTCATTTTTTCTTAAATTGCACCAAAGTTAAAACCATGGGAGGATGAACTGTATGTAGCACTTAGGAGAAGTGGGGGTGGGGCTGATGCTGCTTAAAGGACCCTGGCTTTCTGCCTTTAAATGAAGAACAGAAACAGTAAGACAAAACAGGTTAATATTCGTTTCCTTTTAAAATGTAAATATGCTTAGCCCACAGAACCAACACTCATTTATTTATTTTTCAAATGAAAGAAAACAAGCACATACGCAAACAAAATCTTTTGTTCCTTGTTCAGCCCAGATACTTTAAAAATAAGCCCGAGACAGAGGATGATGGGACAGCCCTTGCATGCTCAAGGTTTGAGCTTAATCCTGATAACTGTGAGAAACCAGCCACAGAGGCAAAAATATCAGGAAACAGCAGGGGCCTTCTGCTGTCTTTGTGATGGCAAATCTAAAATGGAACCCAAATGCTTTTCATTTATCTTGGCATGCCATGATTGTATGTATTTAGAGGGTTAAGAGTTATGTTTTAATATATGTATGTAAAATGCAATGATCAGTTCAGGGTAATTAGCATAAATCATGGCATCCTCTTTGCCAGCTATGGGCCTTTTTTCTTTTTTTCTTTTTGCTAATTGAAAATAGATTCTTTTCTCACACAATATATCCTGATTACAGTTCTCCTGCCTCTACTCTTTCCTACCCTCCAGAGTCACTCCCTTTCTGTCTCTCGTTAGAAAGAGAACAGGCTTCTAAGAGATAACAACCAGCATGATAAAATATAATAAAATGGAGCAAAAACCATTATATTGAAGTTGGGCACAGCTACCCAATGGGATGAAAAGAGTCTGAAGAGCAGGTACAAGCATCAGGGACACACTCGTTCTCATTGTCAGAAATTATCACTTTTCAGGAAAATATTACTTAAATTGTTTTCTTCTTAAATTTCTTCTTAAATTACTTAATTTGTACATCAACTGTGTAAGTCACCAGATGCCATTAATCACATACATCTGAGTAGCTAGTGGTTTTGTATTCTTTTTACCATGACGCCACTAATTTTCATGCTGTAGTTATTCAAGTTCTTAGTTTATATATCACTTCATCTCAGAAGCTTTTCTGCAGACGTGAAATCAGAGTACATGCTCCTACCACGTGTTCTGTTGGTATCTGTGTTTACTATTTCAATGAGTCTCATCACTTGCTCTTTCCCATTAAACAGAATAAAAAGCAATTTGTAACATTATTGTTTATTTTATCCTGGCAGTGACTGTATATTATACAATTTCAATTATATTTCTAGAAGATAGTATATAATAAACATATTGTAATGAATGAATGTATCAATTAATGAATCAACAAACTGAACTACAATTTTATTACATGCAGTGGGAAGAAAAGAAAAAAATCTTAAATATAAGTTAGGGTCTTGTTTGCTTGTTTTGTTTTGTGTTTGGGCTCGGTGTTTGGTAGACAACCATTATGCTAATGAACTATATTCCTATCCTATCCCAGATTTCTGTCCAACATAACTACTTTGAAAGAAGGGCTTACCAAGGAGCCCGGGTTGATTTAAACTGATTCTACAGCTGAGGATGGCCTTGAACTTGTGATCATTCTGCCAAAGATTACAAGGGTATACCACTTGGCCCAGCTTGCATGAGTTCTTCATTAATATATAAAAGAAAACAAATAAATATTAAGCAATTCACAAGAAATGATAAGAACTTTATTTTCATCCTATGATACATATTTTATATATTCAAATATTAATAAAGGGAACCAGCTCCCAGGTTAGTTTAGGGAGATTCTTACAAGAATATGATTCACCTGGTATTTGATTAATACTATTTTATAATTAGGACATTTTTACGGTTTTCTTATAACCCATGGAGTACAATAACAAATTAGACTTTTACAAAAGGTGACAAAAATAATCATGTTTCATTCATTCTTTTATTTAGAAAAATATTGCTACTATAGAAAAGAGTACCCAACTTTCTCTTGTGTGACTCTATCTGTAGTTTATTAAGAAAACTCAAGAGGGAAATATATCATAACAAAGAGTGATATATCATAATGAGCAGATCATCAAGATGTTAATCATTAATATACTCACTGGTAATTAAGTTATTTGAGGGAAGAAACATATGGAAACCTTAATAAGTTTCCTGTCATGAAAACTCCCTGAGTCAGAGAACATATTGCTATCATAAAAACATACATGTAAAATTGGCAAGTCTGTTACTAGATCACATTCCTGTTAATTATATAAACTATAGCAGTTTTGAAATAAATTACATGCAGTAGAATTTAAGATATGTGTTTAAAATATCTAGGTTATCACATACAAATTTCCAGCATCTGGGAGGCAGAGGCAGGAGGATCATGAGTTAAGATCAGGCTGAGTTACATAATAAAAACATGCTTCAGATAATTACACAATCATAGAAACTTTTAAACAGTATAAGCAAGTCTTATGCACTCTTGACCAAATTTTGGTGTATTCCAGTGTTTTACAATATCATGACAACCCAAGAATTTGGCATTGGCATAATTCATAGATCTTACTTTGGTTTATACATTCATTTACATATGTATTTATGTGTTAATATGTTAATGAATTTAAAAAATCACAACCAAATTCAAAATATTGCTCCATCAACACAAGGGATTTTCACATTATTACAACTAATCTGCTTCTTACTTTATAATTTCAGAGATAGTATGTGAATGTCTATAAAGTATAGCTATTTGATATTGGTTAACTTCATCCATCATAACTCAGTATTCTGTATGTATTAATGATTTTTCTTCTTATTGCTAAGTTAGTTTATATGATATGGCTATGCTACAGTTTGTGCAGTGATTGACTCTTTAAGAGACAGGTAGATTTCAGTTTGAGTCTCTTAAAGAAAAATATGTATGTAAATGCATTTATGTTGACTGAATTTTCATTTCTCTCAATAAATATCAAAAATACAGTTATTAGGTCATATGATAGGAAATATTTTTATTGCTACAAAACTGTTCTACTTTGTATTTCAATCAGAAATATGTGAAGAATCTCACTTCTCTGCAGCCTTTTAGCATTTGGTATCAACTCTATTTTTATATCAATTGATCTACTGGATATGTTATATCAAGTGTTTATTTAGTCTTTCTCCAATGGCTCACAATATTAAATATATTTCTGGGTGTTTTTCATCTATGAAATTTCTTTGGTCAAACGAATATTCTTAGATATCTACTCTATAAGGAAAAACATAGGGCTGGAAAGATAGTTCCACAGTTAAGAACCATTTCCCTGCTTTTGTAGATCTCAGCACCAATCTTGAGAAACCAACAACCAAAAGATTCTTCAGTTCCAGGAAATCTCAGGCCCTCTTTTGACCCCCATAATCTCTTATACTCATGTAGCTTAAAATCAAAAGGGAACACACAAGCACATGAATAAAAATAAAGAAGTGGCAAGAAGGGCTCATGTAGAGATGAATAGATTTCCTGGGAAGGGGATTTAGAATACATTTTGAGGATGGGTATCCTAGTTATTGTTTCCATTGCTGTGAAGAGACATCATGAGCATGGCAATCCTTATGAAGGAAAACATTTAATTGGGACTAGCTGACAGGTTCAGAGGTTCAGTCCATCATCATCATGGCAGGAAGCATGGCATCATTCAGTCAATCAGGCATGGTGCTGTAGAAGGATTGAGAGTTCTGCTTCTTGATCTGATAGCAGCCAGGGGAGGTTTACTCTGGCTAGACTTGAGCATATAGATGAGACCTCAAAGCCCACCCCCACACTGACGCACTTCCTCCAACAAGGCCACACTTCCTAACAGTACCACACCTTATTGGCCAAGCATATTCAAACCACCACAGTGGGCTAGGTATGGGTGGTTATTGGAACAGGATGGATCAGGTAATGAAGATAACACTAGTGAAGACTCCTAGCAATGGGGGATTTAGGGCCTGAGCTGGCATTGTCTGTAACCAGGCAAAGCTTCCAGTGGTGGGATAGGGACATTGACTAAGACACAATTTGTCCTGCCTGCAAGATGTGCTAGGGTAATTGTAGCACAGAACTTATGGAACTGGCCAACCAATGACTGGACCAACCTAAGGCCCAAGCCATGAAAGAGAATTCATACCTTACACAGCCTTGATGGTTAGGTACCAGAGGCAGGATAGCTCAGGACCTAAGATAGAACCTAACATGTCTGGCAAAAAAATAAAATAAAATAAATTTTTAAAAGGCAATAAAATGACTCTTAATGATATTCTGCATATTCAGAGATTGGTTGCATAGCCCAATTGTCATCACAGAATCTTCATCTAGCAACTGATGGATGCAGATGCTGAGACTCATAGCCAAACATTAGGTGGACCTCAGCAACCCCTGTGGAAGAGGGAGAGGAAAACTTGTATGAGTCAAAGGGTTTGAGAATGACATAAGACCATGACCCTCAGAATCAACAAAACAGAGCTCATGGAGGCTCACAGAGACTGAAACACCAATCATGCAGCCTGCCTGGGTCTGACCTGGTCCTCTGCATATATGTTATGGTGTTCTTGGGGGAACTCCTAATAATGGAAGTGGGTTGTGTCTTTGACTCTTTTGCCTGATCTTGAGACCCTTTTCCCTCATACAGGGTTGCCCCATCCAGCATTAATATAAGAGTTTGTACCTTGTCTTATTGTAACCTGTTATACTGTGTTCAGTAGATATACATGGGTGTACCTGTTTTTTGTTTTTTGTTTTTTTCTGTAGGGTAATGGAGAAGGCATGGATGTGAAAGTGAAGGGAGGGAACCCTAGGGGGAGTGGAGTGAGGGGAAACTGCCTTTGGTATGTAATGTATTAGAGAAGTATAAACAAACAAAAAAATAGATTGAATAGAATACAGAATTGGTAAAGACAAAGTTGAAAGTTTCAGTTTTAGAATAACATCTTGCTGTTTCCTATCTATCACATATTGCTGATCTTTCCTTCCCAACTGTATGGAGTGGTCTTCTCTGCAATGGCTAATGCGTGGAAGGAAGAAATAACATTTCATCTTTACAATAGGTTTTGAAATATCACTTCTTGAATACTTCAAAGTTAAAATTATTAAAGGATATAAATTGCTAGAAAGCAAGAAATTTGCACTTTATGGGCACATTAAACTCCCCTGTTTTCAATAAACCAAAGTGGTGTTCATTCCCAGGCTCATTTCACAACTAAGATGGGAACAGAAAGTAGAAATGTATTTCTAAGGAAACAGAGGAAATGTGCTTTCGTTTTAACTGGCATTTTTTTTAAAGCATCTATTTAAATTAAGAGAAAGTAGAATGAGGCAGAGACAAGAGAGGCCAAAGGAAAGAATAGGAAGCCACTTGCTCTCTGCCTCCATTTCTTATCTGTATAGTCTGGCCACAATGGGATCACGATTGCGGTAGGTGCTCATGTTCATTATAGACTCACAGACAATTTCTGGTTGAAACTAATTAATTGCCTTTCTCACGTTGGGAGAAGCCTAGTGTGATATTTGAGACACGGGCTCATGATTCCCTGTATCAACTTCGTATCTGACTACATTAGCCTCGACAGACTTCTCACTAAGGACTTTCCACACTTTAGTCAAGAGCAATATTATCCATAACTGCTTGAGATTAGTCTTTGATGCCCAGGGTTTTCTGTTTTTCAAGGACTGTAATTCTTATGCACTCACTATGGGTATTTATGGTTTCATCTATGTTGCAAGTATTGTCTGGTGTTTGATATATTTTATTTCAAGATGAGTAAAGCTTTTATCATCACATGTGATTAAAACAATCGACACAAGGGTTGGGCCCTTGCTTTTAATCTGGAAGAGTCTAAAATCTATCATGATTAAATAAAACACCACCACAAAGGACTGAGTTAGCAAACATTACTGGCTTACATCAGAAATAATTTATCTATTTGTCCATTTGGTTAAAGAGACATTTATAGACCAAGAAAATAGTTATATGGGATTCCAAAATGGGTATTTTACAAAGAGGAGAGCTTGAAATGGCTGAGCAGCAGAACCCCAGGATACTGTGGTCAAACGGTGTGCTGTATATTGCAATACAGGAACAAGCACAGAAGTCAATATCTTCTGCTCAGTGGGGGCGCATTTTTAGGTCACTACAGCTTGGAAGTCATTTTTGTTCCAGTCAGAGTCTGCAGCAGCCACTTCAGCTTCAGATGGTCCTCAAGGAAGTGTGAGCTCAGGTAGAAGGAAAATTGCAGCAGGCTGTTTCCAAAACAGACATCGAGAGGTAAGCCCAGCACGAGTATATTATGTTTGGTAAGGTTTGCAGTGGGCTGAGTCAGAGGGGGAAAAAAGTGCAACCAAAACACTTTCTATTTAAATTTATCAACATAGGAAGGGCACAGATAATGAAATTGAAATTTCTTTATATTAAGTATGCCACTGAATAGTTTAGGGAAAAAATGAGGTCTTGAGGCAGAGACTGTAATTAAAACAAATAAGAACCCGAGGACTGTCCTAAACAGCACAGATCAAAAGCAATGTCTTTTTAATTTTATTTAACAGTTTTAGTGTTTATTTGTTTATTTATTTGTATCCCTTCCATTCTTTCCCTCACAGAGTCCCTCCCCAATCCCTTATCCTCTCCTCCTCTGAGAGGGTGGGGCCCCCTCTGGGTATCCTTCCACCCTGGTACATCAAGTCTCTGCCAAATTAGGTGCTTCCTATCCCACTGAGGCCAGACAAGGAAGCTACTAAGAATGAGCTTCATGGCTGGTACATATGTGCTGGCCTCATTCCAGCCAGTGTATGGTCTTTGGTTGGTGGCTCAGTCTCTGAGAGCTCCCAGGGGTGCAGGTAATTGGCCATGTTGGTCTTTTTGTGGGGCCCTTCCACTTCAGGGACTTCAGTCCTTCCCCCAACTTTTCCATAAGTGTCCCTGACCTCATCATTCAACTTTTGGCTGTGGTTATCTACATCTGTTTCAGTCTTCTGCTGGGTAGAGCCTCTCAGAGGACAGTTATGATAGGCTCCTATCTCCAAGCATAACAGACTGTCATTAATAATGTCAGAGATTGATGCTTGCCCTTGGGATGAGTTTCAAGTAGAGGGAGGAAAGAACTATGTAGGATAAGGAAGGGGAAGGGGAAGGGGAATGGTGAGAGGGATGGGGAGACAGGATCAGGTGTGGGGAAAGACAGGAGAGAGGCATAGAGGGCCAGGAGAATAAAAGAAAATATTTGGATGTGGTGTTGGGGGATCTCTAGGAAGTCCCAGATACCTGTGACAGGGGAGGCTTCCAGGAGTCAATGTGAGTGACCTTAGCCAAGATGCCTAACAGTGGGGACATAGGACCTGAAGAGGCCACCTCCTGTAGCCAGAGAGGACCTCCAGTGGAGGGATAAGGACACCAGCCCACCCACTTTCTTATTTTTAAAGATGTATTTATTTTATGTATATGAGTACACTGTAGCTGTCTTCAGAAAACCAGAAGGGGGCATCTGATCCCATTACAGATGGTTGTAAGCCACCATGTGGTTGCTGGGAATTGAA
This sequence comes from Mastomys natalensis, assembly GCA_021653895.1. NCBI lineage: Eukaryota > Metazoa > Chordata > Mammalia > Rodentia > Muridae > Mastomys > Mastomys natalensis. Next base: position 657,090 of record JAJTUV010001616.1, on the reverse strand, counting down.
CTCAGGACCTCTGGAAGAGTAGTAGTCAGTGCTCTTAACTACTGAGCCATCTCTCCAGGCCCCACTTTCAATCCAAAATTTGTCCTATCTAAAAGAAATGCAGGGATGGAGTACAGACTGAAGAAAAGGCCAACTAATAACCAGCCCAACTCTAGAAGCAGTGTTTTGATGTGACCTCTTACACAAGCTGCTGCTCGTGAAGGTTTTCCTCCTTAAAGAATGTATGGTCATGCAAGCCAAATGTTTGTATCATTGTGGCACGTGTACTGGTAGCATTGCGATGTGAATCCATACAGTATTCATGAATAAGGATAAATATTGTCTATCCCAGGATTTTATCTTAAAATATTCAAAGTAATTTCACTTAAGGAACATGGACATTTAAATCTAAAGAATATAGAAAGGAGATTTTATTAAGTAAACTTAAGAAATTAAGTTTTTTTCACAGATTTCTAAATGGAATGACCAATTAAGTATATAAATGCAAGGGTTATTCACCATAGTTCAGAAATTATGCTAAGTGACCATGTAGGCCCATCCAGAATAGACTCCATCTTGGTTGTATTTCAAGTTCCAGGTTTTGCTTTGCTCTCTGAACTACATTTGATTAGGGGTTTTGTGAAATTACAGAGTGTTTGTCTGTCTTGAAAGAGAGGCTCAATCAAACTAACTGACCTCAAGAACAGTTTTTGTAAGCTATAATGCTTGTTAATCTTGGTGCATGAAAATCATTTTTCAGTAGTAGAACATTATACATGGTAAATATTTCCCCATTATTAGAGTACCTAGGGAGAAAAATAATAGAATGGTTTTGTATTATTATTGAAATCATAGTAGTGTAGTCCTATATACAATTTGAACACATTTAAATTTGTCAAACCCTGAGCAACATTTACTGAAAATTTTTGTTTAGAAGGAAAGATCTATTTGACTTAGGGCAGTGGTTCTCAACCTTTTTAATGCTGTGACCTTTAATACAGTTCCTCATACTGTGGTGACCCCCAATCATAAAATTACTTTGATGCTACTTCATAATTATAATTTTGCTACTGTTATGAATTACAATGTAAATATCTGATATGCAGGATATCTGATATGTGACCCCAGTGGAAGGGTCAACCAACCTCCAAGACGGTTGTGACACACAGGTTGAGAAGTACTAGCTTAGGGTAACCTCTTCATTCCTTTTATAAATGCAAAGTAATTATTTTATTCTGGAATAACCTTCCAGCTAAGTGACAGCAAAATTTATTTATTTGTGAAACAGATATTATTATGTGTTATGTATTATTATGTAAGCCTGTCTCTCCTGGAACTCACAGTAATACCAGACTGCATTTAAACTTCCAGTGATGCTCTAGTCTCTGCTTCTGAGGACTGGGATTCCAGTTATGCAATAACACATAGCTCAGACCATCAAAATGAAAACTGTTTCTATGCCCTTTCTCACTTAGCTCATTCCATCATAAACAACAGGACTATGCATTATATATTCATTCTATCAATTCTATTCCACAAGTGAACTCTAATGCTGATTTTTGTGCCAGAAGGGTTCTGGAGCAACAGAAGTATAAGGAGGAATGTTTTAGGTATTTGAAATAGGCTTCCCAATTTGATAACACCTACAGTGATTGCTGCCTCTCTACTTACTGAAACCTCTCCTAGAAGCTTAGAGAGTACTGAAAGCACATGCATGAACTACATTACAAACTTAAGGAGACAAATGCATTTGTTTTATCCCGATTCCCAAATTGTGAAAGGAAATGGATTTTCTGGTTCTATATATAAAACTTTTGATAATTTGTTAAAAAAAATATAAGGAAATTAATGCTGGTTGGTTGCTCTGGATAGACTGATAAAGGAAAAGCATAAGCTCCATGATACAATTAATCAACTTATCAAGCATCTAAGAATAGACAGCCATGAACTCAGTGGTAAACTGACTGGTTCCAGATGCACATCCACAGTCTAAACGTTTTTAATTGTTCCCTGGAAGAAAATATTCTTCCCAGCAACTTCGGAGCTCAAATTACAGAAGAGCCAACCAAAGACCTCATTTTAAGTTTGACTAAATTATAGCAAAGACTCAAGTCCACCCTTGGAGGGTGTCAACAGTTAAAGTAAGGCAACTAAGTGGTAAGGTAGGGGAAGCTGTAACTTGGGATGGAGATGCGTGTGAGGCCCTACTGAAGTTGGCAACTTTGAACCCTTGGATTAACAAAGGTTTATTGCACATAAAAATGTAGTTTCTCCACCTTCGGGAGAAGATGCACTCTCAGCCCTAAGCCCGGAAATACTGCATTTTCCATCTGTGACTGAGGCAGTGAATCCTTCAATGTTTACTAAACCAGAAGTGAAGTTCTCTGAAGAAGATTTTAGGAAAGATGATTCATATGTCCCTCAAAGCTCATCAATATTTGCCTCTACCAGGGAAAATAGTGACTCAAAAACAGCATTGTATCCAGAAGGGACTGTAGAATTTAGTGTCATCATCATGGACTTGAAAGAAGGAGGGGTGGTGGTCTTCACCACATCCCCCTTTATCATGTCTGTCTTGTTAGCGCAAAAACCAGATGAACCATGGAGAATGGCAGTTCAGAATGGTGCAGCACTAGAGCAGGCACTAGCTATTGGTTCACAAAGGGAAACCTTCCTCTCGCCACAGCTTTTTGTAGCCCACAGGCCTGGAGCAGAAGGCTCTTCAACATATTCAGTTTGATGTGCAGGCTTCCTACCACTTGGACTATATGAGTCAGAAGATAGGAATGAAAGTGTCAATGGGGGTAGGGAGACTGTTTTTGGAACATCTGGCACACTCTTTTAGATAAAACAAAGAGACTTTGGGGATTTTGGAGTTCTCAATCAAAAAATTATTCTAATTACAGCTGCTATACCACATATGGTAAACAGATTAAGACATCACATACATGGTATTTAGCTGTTGATCTAGCAAATGCCTTTATCTAGGTAGCTATCATTAACAAGTACCATAAGAAACATTTGCTTTCAGTTGGCAAGGTCAACAGTATACCTTTATAGTTTTTTTCTTAAGCATATATCAACCCTCTGTGCCATTGCTTAGTTCAAAGGAATCTTGATAATCCTTTTCCACAAAGTTATCACATTGGTTCACTGTATTGTTGACATTATGTTGGTTGGACCTAGTGAGCAAGAGCAAGTAGCAACTATTTGGACTCATTGTTATCACATATGTGCATCAGAGAATAGGAAATAAACCCAATCAAAAGCCAAGGAACTTTTAATTTAGTGAAATTTTTAGTAGTCCAGTGGTGTGAGACATGCAGAGATAGAGATGAGGTGAAGAATAAGTTACTACACTTAGCCCTTCCAAGCATCAAGGAAGAAACTTGAAGTTAAGTGAGCTTCCTTGGATCCTGAAGATAGCACATTCCTCAATTGGGTTTGTTACTCTGGCCCTTATACTGAGTCACTCAGAAGGCTACTAACTTTGATTCTGGCCTGAAAGAGAAGGCTCTTCAACATATCTAGGTTTATGTACAGGCTTCTTACCATTTGGGTCATATGATCCAGAAGATAGGATGCTACTGAAAGTGACACTGAAGATAGGGAAACTGTTTGAAGCATCTGACAGAGACTGGGCATTTTATAGCAAAGTTCTACCATAATCTTCAGAAAACTATTCTTCCTTTGACAGAAAATTCTTGGCCTGTTATTGAACCTTTTCCTTAGAGGAAACTGAATTTTTGACATTGGACCTACAAGTTATCATGTGACTAGTGCTGTCCATAATAAATTGAGCATTATCCGACCCACCAAATCATAAAGTAAGACATGCATAGCAGTAACACATTATCAATGTAAAATATACATGATCAAGTCCTGAAAGCACTACAAGCATCATGGAGAAATTTCCTAAGGTCCTAGGGTTCTAACTCCCATTTTAATGCTGTCTTCTACTAAGCATGAAGCTTCTGAGATGTGCCCTATGATTGGCTGACTGAGAAAGATAAGTCAAGGGCCTGGTTGACTGGTTGTACTGGACATTATGCAGGCACCAATCAGAAGTAAACAGTGGCAGGATATCAGACTCTTTCTGAGACAATGGTAAAGTACAAAGGTAAAGAGGATTCTTCACAATAGGCAGAATTGGGGCAGTACATATGGTCAAACAATTTGTGTGGCAGGAGAAATGGGTAAGAGTGTGATTGTTCACTGATTCATGGGCTGGAGTCATGGATTGGATGGATTTTCATGAACTTTGAAGGAACATGATTGGAAAATTGGTGAGACAAGTAATCTGGAAAAAAGGGTATAATAGATAGATCACTCCAATTGGTTGAAATATGTGAACATTCTTATGTCCCATGTACATGCTCACCAAAGGTTTACATCAGCAGAAAGGATCTCAATAATTAAGTTATCATGGCCCATTCTGTGGACAGTAAACATCTTACCCTAGCTATTCATGTAACTGCGCAGTAGACCAGTGGACAAAGTTGGCATGGTAGCAGAGATGAAGATTATTTTATGGGCTAAACAAAATGGGTGTCCACTCACCAAGGCTGACATGGCTACAGTAGATGCTGAGTACCAGATCTTCTAACAGCAAAGACTAACACTGAGGAGCCAGATATGGCACAATTTGTCAGGGAGATCAGATAGTGACTTGGTGGCAGTTTGACTATATTGGACAATTTTCTCTGTGGAAAGGACAATCCTTTATCCTTACTGGGAGAGAAGCTTTTTCTAGTTTTAGACTTTTTTTTCCTGCATATGATGCTTCTTCCAAAACCACCATCTGTGAATTTACAGAATATCTTACCCACCATCCTGATATTCCACTGAGGACTGCTTCTGACCAAGGAACTCATTTCCAAGTTAGAGAAGTGAGACACTGGGCCTAGGATTGTGGAATTTACTAGCGTTACAATGTTCCCCACTATCCTGAATTAGCTGGCCTCATGAAAAGATAGCAGCAGCCTGGAGGGTTGCGGAAGTGTTCTACAGAAGACAGTTTATACTTTGAATCAGCATCCAATATATGATATTGTTTCTCAGATAGCTAGAATCTATGGGTCTAGGAATGAAGGGTAGGAAAGGAACTCATTTCATTCATTATCTAGGAATTTTTGATTTCTGTTCCAATTATCTTAGTTTCTACTGCTTAGAAGTTTTGGTTCCAGAGTAGGGAACACTTCTTTCAGGAGATACAGAAAATATTCCACTGAATGGAAAGCTCAGAAATCACCCTGGCCATATAGGGGTTCTGATGCCCTTAAGCCAACAGGCTAGGAAAGAAGTAACAATGTTAAGGGGAGTAATTGGTTCATATTACCAAAGGGAAATTAGATTGCTTCTCTGCCATGTAGGTAAGAAAGATTATATCTGGAGTGCAAGAGATCCTTTAGGGCATCTCTAGGTGCTAACATGTCCTAGGAAACTACAACAGACCCTTCAGGAATAAAGTCATGGGTTACTCCTCAAGAAAAAGAGACAAAACCAACTGAGGTACTTCCTGAGGGTAGAGGAAATACAGAATTGGTAGTAAAGGGGGGTAATAATAAATACCAGCAAAGGCCACCTAACCAGTAGCAGAAATGAAGAGGGTTTTCATATTTTGTTAAAAATGTATTTGTACAGATTTCGTTTTCCTTGATTTCTTTACTATGCAATGTTTCATCAATTAAAAGAATATTAGTATTTATTTTATTTAAGTTTGAGATTCTAAAAGAATGTCCCTCTAGGAACAATACCATCTATTCTATGATTTATAGTGCATTTGAAGTTGTATAAGGTATAATTATATCATGTTAGACGTAATTGTGGCCTGGTCATATTCAAATATATATATAATGTGTGTATATGCATATATATACATATATATGTATATATAATGTATTTGTGATTGTATATGAGATAATTACAATATATTAGGCATAAAGTGACCTCATTATTGTCTTTATTTGGAAATTAAGCGTCACATAAGGGCAAAGGGTTCCAAAAGCAGGTAACAGAATCAGAGACAGCTCCTGTTACTTGTCCAACAAGAAGAACAAGCTACACAATTATAATATTAGTGCAGCAGACCAAAGTCAGTCACATCGTAGGCTCCATAGTGGCCAGTTTAGTCTCTCAGCCACTATGAGCCCAGTCGATTCTGTGAGTTTTCTTTGGGTATCTGTGACCCCTCTCCTCTGGTTCCTACAATCCTTCCTTCCCCTCCACATTTATACTGGATATTTTGAGATGAAAAGATACACCTTACACTTTCTGCTGGAAGCCTGTATAAAGTACATGGAAGAAAGTTGCTCCTTGCCTGCTTCCTCTCACTCTAGTTGGCAAGTTTACACCTTCTCTGGCATTGGAGACTTCTTTGGGATTCTAGAGTATAATAAAGACCAGATAAGACATTTGGCTTCATGAACGGAATAATTGCTGGATTCTTGAGCCTTCTATATGTAGACAACCACTGTTGGACTAGGTGAGTCATGTATGCATATATATGTGTGTATACATCTGGACCACACACACACAAGTATATGTGTATATGTATGTGTACGAGTATATATGCATACAGACTCATTTTATCATGTTCCTCTAAGAAACCCTGACTAAAACACAATCTAAAGAAATACTCATCACATTCACTGATATTACGTAGGCTCAAGTATGGTGTATAAATGTTATGGAAGAACACAGCCTACCATTTGGACAGCTGTTTGTTAGATTTGATACTCCAAATAGATGACAAAATTGTTACACGGTTAGAAGAAGAGAATAAATAGGCTAAAGTCTTGAAGTGTGAAATATTCTAAAATATCAATAATTCATGTGTATGCTGACCCAACAAAAGCAGGGCTTCTGGAGACTAGAAGAATTGACTTATGGAGAAAGGGTCATTTCATCAAGGGTCTTTTAGATTAAGAGTTTTTACTTCATCCTGTGAGCGACATATTTTTAGTCATATTTTTATCAATTTAATGTTTTCTTTTTAACTAAAATTTAACTTAATTTCTCTCCCTCCAGTCTTCACAATCACCTCCTGTTCACCCTCAAATTCATGGTCTCTTTTCTTTAATTATTATTATTTTTTAATTATTATATATGTGTATGTGAAATGATTTATAAATACATCCCACTGAATTAGTTTAGTGTTACTTGTATGTATATATTTTTATGGCTGGCCACTTGTGAACTGGCTGGTTTTGTGTGTCAACTTGACACAAGCTGAAGTTATCACAGAGCAAGGAGCCTCCCTTGAGGAAGTGCCTCCATGAGATCTAGCTATAAGGCATTTCCTCAATTAGTGATCAAGGTGGGGAAGGCCTAGTCTATTATCGGTGATGTCATCCCTAGGCTAGTAGTTCTGGGTTCTATTAGAAAGCAAGCTGAACAAGCCAGGGGAACCAACCCAGTACGCAGCACCCCTTCATGGTCTCTGCATCAGCTCCTGCCTCCAAGTTTCTGCCCTGACTTCCTTTGGTGATGAATAGCAATGTGGAAGTGTAAGCTGAATAAACCCTTTCCTCCCCAACTTGTATCTTGGTCATGATGTTTTGTGCATGAATACAAACCCTAACTAAGACACTTGGTAATAGGCTTATCTCTAGGGAAGACCAATTCTTCTCTCCATGGTTATTAATTGTAGCACTCCATATAGGAATCGTCCTCTATGAGGATTTTTTTCCTATCCACACTGGGATATCAGATGGTGTTGCACTTGTTCAGGTCTTGTTTACACAACCATAATGTGATGATTTCACAGGGGTAGCTTTCCTATCATAGTGAGAAAGCACAATTTTGAGCAGAATTCTGATCCTCTGGCTCTTACTATCTTTCTGCCATCTCTTCTATAATGTTTTCTGAATGTTAGGTGTAAGAATTATGTTGTAAATATATCAACCAAGGGCTGAGCAATGGAAGGGCAGTTGTTCTTTGCATTATAATAAATTGTGGCTTTCTGGAATAGTCTTTGTTAGCTTCAAAGAGAAGCTTCTTTAATGAACGATGAGAGATACTCTTACCTGTGGGTATAATGACAGATACTTAAAACGAACCTAAAAATTACACTAGTTTGGGAAAGTGATGGTCAGTATTTCTATATGATCTCTTAGTCACTAGTTGTTAGCTAGTTTTCCACTGCCAGGTACAGCTTTTGCAGATGTTACTATTGCAATTTTAGGACTGATTCTTTATGTTGGCCATTGTTGTGGTTTATAGGCATCACAGCAGAAGAGTACCATTTCTTGCTTCCTTCCTTTGGAGCTTTCATATCACCTTCTAGTATTATGAAATCCAGTCTTCATGGTGGAGGCTTTCAGACCAAATCCAATTTGAATCCTCTGAATTCTATGTATAGTATCTTCATCAGTAGAGACTTATCTTCAGTTTCTGAGAGGAGATCAAAGGAAATAACAATAGTTCATATTGTGTGTGTATTTCCTTTTAGAGTCCTCTGATCAACAATTCAATTCAAAAACACTTTTCTCATGCTTGATACTGGGCTTTTAGATAGTCTAAGCCTCTGAAGGGAACACTATCAACTCAAATGATGTAACTTTTAATGGACTAGGTATAATTTTGATGTGAAGTTTAACATTATAAGTACCAAAATTACATGAGTGATTGCTTATTAAATATACACTATAATGAAATCCCAATAGTATATTTTATATAAATAAATATATGACATAACATTTATATGAATATGAATAGCCAAGACCATATTAAAACAAAAAGTTACTAAACTTAAACTTTCCTAGCATCAAAACATTTTTACCTGATAAAAGTTACAGTAGCCAAAACTGCTGTGGAGGCAGAATTGAACAACAAGAGGATTGTAGAAATAAGCTCTAAGAAAATGATGAAATAAAATATGCTAAATGGTGAAATTAGTGTCCTCAATGGATGATGTTCAGGTGGCTGAAATACCTTCTAGGACACAAGATAAAACTGGGCCCTTATCTTACCATTTATAGTGGTTTGAATGAGAATGGACCCAATATGCTTATTGATTTGAATGTTGGTCATCAGAGAGTTGCACTATTTGCAAGGATTAGGAGGTGTGACTCTAGACCCAGGGTCTCCCTCTCTTCCTGCTGCCTGTGGATCAGATGTACAATCATTAGCTACTTCTTCAGTACAATGTCTGCCTGTAAGCTTCCATGCTACTCACCATGATGATAAAGGACTAAATCTCAGAAACTCTGAGTAAGATCCAGGTAAATTTATCTATCTATCTATCTATCTATCTATATCTATCTATCTACTCTGTCTGTCTGATCTGTCTGTCTGTCTGTCTGTCTGCTGTCGTTATCTTTAATTTTTTTTTTACAGTCCAGACTTTATTCCCCTCCCAGTTCACCCTCTGACTGTTCCACATCCCATATCTTCTCTCCCCCACTGTCTCTATGAAGATGTTCCCACCTCTGTCCTACCAGACATCCCCACTCCCTGGGGCCTCCAGTCTCTTGAGGGATACATGTAACTTCTCAAGGGTTACTGTGATCATGTGGCTTTTCACATCAATAGAACAGTGACTATGACATCATCTTACAGAGTCAAAATATGTGTGTGTCCATGTACACACATGTGTATTTACACACATACACACACACACACACACCATACAACCCCAACAAATAACAGAGAGAGAGACAGAGAGAGAGAGAGAGACAGAAGAGAGAGAGAGATTGCACAGTATTGCACACCCACAAGGAAAGCAAGAAAAATTATTACACATTTTAAATGATATTTATGAAACCAGATTTCATGTTCTCACTCAGATAAACTTGAGTTATTAAATGTGTCTCTTTCTAAATGCATATGACCATTTAAGAATGTTATTGAAGATTTGAGGCGACTAGCAGGGACTACATAATTCGGCTCTCTTTCTTTGGGAAAGTGGGTGTCATTATTCTTTGCTATCTGAAGAACACTGAACAGGGGCAGAGATCTCCTGAGAAATCTTTACCAACTAATGGAGAGATTTAGTGGAAACTTCACCAGGAATATTTAAATCTTTGCCCGATTGAATTCATTTGACTGTATCAGGATTTCCCCAGAGCTGTATGTCAAAATGTCCTTTAAGTTATGGGGATGAACTTCAAATGTTAACTGTTGAAAATAATATTCTGTTAAAATAAGAGTTAAATTACTTTGAGAGAGCTTCTAAAAGTACTATAATGAGAGAGAAGGAGACAGAAAGAGAGAGAGAGAGAGAGAGAGAGAGAGAGAGAGAGAAAGAAACAGAGAGAGAGAGATTTTCATGTTTCCAAAGCATGGATATAGCATCATAAAAGAATTCTAGGCTGAACTTAGTCACTTCTATTATCCTCTCTAAACTTATTAGATGTCTTTTGTTTTAAATTTGTATATTATTAATAATAATAGTATTATGTACTGAACTAGGTAATTGTTATTATAATCTATGTTTAGCTAAGCATATGATGTATTTAGTATGCTTATAATGATAATAATTTATTGTTATTTGTCCAGTTATTACCAAAGATAAATATGGATATAAATTACACTATTATATCAGTTTTAATAGAAGAAAAACAAGGGACAAAGATGTATATATAAATAGTACTTATGAATCATACATACCTATTATATCTATAGAGTAATTACACAAATAATGTTCTAGTACTGTTATTTTTCATTATAATTACTTTAATGATATTATATAGTTAAAATGAAATAATGTTCATAATGAATCATGGCTACTCTGCCCACATTATGCATTAATCCAGAAGCAAATTGCTAAATCCTTTCCTCTATGCTCTTCATCCACATACCCTGAGGAATGATCGCATCCACAAAGGCCAGGTTCACTTGTCGGCAATACAGTCACACTTGATAAGTTTTCAGCAATCTGGCCACAGTGAAGATTCTGAACTGGGTGGTGATAGTAATAAAATCTGTTAGTAAAACATTTTCTTATTTCTCTTTATGCATAGTCTGGAAAACATTTATTGACCAATAAAACCACAGGACAATATCACACAGAGGCTATAGCATAGTAAGAGCCTTGTGTTTTTGCATAATATTTTAGTCATTTATAAGGCTCTTCAAATTCAGTGAGTTGTTTGAATCTTACAATAACCCTATACAACTATCATCATCTTAGAGATGAGAAAATTGATATCACCTGGATGTAAAAGAGATATCCGAAATGAAGAAACAGTGTAAAGTTTAGTTTAGCATTGATCTTGTCTTGCTCTAGTGTTTTTCATCATGTACAATTGAGTATCACCAGCTCGTGATGACAGAACAATTAGAAAATTATAAATATTTATAACAACCGAAAGAGTGCAAGACTCTTTACAAACAAAATTAAATTGCTTGTGCTCACTCTAAAATCACACAGCACAAGGGTTTCCTCCCAATCTAAGCAAAGTTACCATACAGAAGAACATTCTTGGCTATTTCCTAGTCAGCTCACTCTATGACTATCCAGGTGTTCATCTACTCTGATAACACCCAGTGACATGCTCTTCTTTTGTAACACTCAGCTCAAGTTTCTACTTGTCTAATGCTTGTACCACTGGGAGAATTTCTGGCATTATGACTGCAATTATCACACCTCTCTGTTCTTCCCATCTTGTAATATGAGGTTGTTGGCACCTAGTGCTGTATGTGTACTCAAGCAAGGCTCTCAAAGGTTGTTCATATTTCCCCCTGCTTGTGTCACCCTTATGAGATAATTATGCCCAGGCAGATTCAAGAGTCAGAGAAGAAGGTCAAAGTTCAAAAAGAGCAGATTCTAAATCAGCTGATCTTTGCTCTGAACTGGGGTTACCACAAATCCTCTGTTCTTAAACAAATGGAAAAGGAAAACGTGGTCTTTTCCTGGAAATTAGTCAAAGGTTTCCAGCATTTAGAGGGAGAAGTGATTCAAGAAAAATGACTAATAGGCAAGCAGGGCAGCTTTGTGACACTAACTTACCTTATTTCTATTACTTCCTTTCTGCTTGGTGGTAACCTCAATAACTAATACCACATTATCACTGGGAAATAAATAGTCTCACAGTTATAAGTGTGAACAAATTTAGAAGCAGCATCCCTTTGAGTTTCATTTGCAGAGAGTTGTCATTGTTGGACCTATCTGCTGCTTCGTCAATAATTCCATTCATTGTGGGACCCTTAATTGACCTCAGTCTCTAAGGCAAATGAATAGCCTTTATTGGTGGAAAAGTTTGCTGAAATTGGAGAGGTTATTTCATATCACTGATCTTAAATGTATGTCAGTGTGAGGAAAGGATAGAATGTTCATTAACCCTAAAACAGAAGAAACACATGAAATGAGAGTAGACTAAAAATCCTGAGTACATTCCTGGAATAAGGGGCCTATATGTTTGGAGTGGACTGTGCCTGTACATGAATGACTTGAGAAGTCCTTGACCTCCCATTCATGGTGCCTTTGGAGACTGCATCATAAGCAAGAAGAGGGACCACTTGATAAAATTCACTGAAAATCATCCTCTGGGTTTAAAATCATTTAATTATGTGTTCTTATGTTAGCAATAGGTTCATTTATCTTAAATAATAATATTCAACCATGTAATTTATGTGCTTTAACTCTATACTTAATATTTTATATTTATTCTTTTTCTGTTATATATGTATTATTTTATTTTTATTGGATATTTTCTTTATTTACATTTCAAATGTTATTCCCTTTCCAGGTTTCCCCCACAGAAACCTCCCTATCCCATCCTCCCTACTCCTGCTTCTATGAGGGTGATCCCGAATTCCACCCACTCCTGCCTCCCCACCCTCACATTCCCCTACACTGGGACCATTGAGTCTTCACAGGACCAAGGACCTCTTCTCTCACTGATGCGAAACAAGGCCATTCTATGTACATATGCAGTTGGATCCGTGGTTCCCACCATATGTACTCTTTGGTTGGTGGTTTAGTCCTTGGGAGCTCTGAGGGGGGGGATGGTCTGGTTGGTTGATATTGTTGTTCTTCCTATGGGGTTGTAAACCCCTTTTTTCTCTTCCAACCCTTCCTATGTACCTCCCATTGCTCCCTCTCAAATTCATGTCCTATATTTTCTAATTTGCACATACTTTATATATTTGTATGTATATTTACCACACACACATAATTGTACATATGAGTGGAATATACATATGTATATATATCCAAATATATAAAACATATTATTATGTATGTATGTATGTGTGTGTAAATATATATATGTATATATATTCCCAAATATATAAAAACAATTATCTTAATCTATATAATGTTACTTGTATGTATATCATTTCAATATAATTTCAGTGTTGACAATTTTGGTTTGGATAATTAATTTGGACCTTGTTCCTTGTCCCTATTTCTCTGGTTCTCAGCATTTCTTCGTTGACTGAAGTTCTTTGGCTAAGATTGAGACCCTTATGCATATTTTGTTTCTTTTAAGAAACTTATGTTCTTCCTAGCTTAGACTGTTATCTGGTTCTTTTTAACCTACATTGGGTCCTTTTTGTTTATTCATTTAGTTACACTTTGCAATAGTTATTAGAGAGTGAGAGACAGATAGAGATGTATGCCATGATGTACACGTGGTAGTGAAAAAAACAATTTGAAGACACATTTTTTTTCCATCCACAGTGGGTTTTGGGTATCAAACTCAGGTAATCAGCCTTGCCTAGGAAGCACATTACTTGCTGAGTGTAATACCAGCCTTCCATCCTCTAGTCATGCTGGCTGTCTTAATCACCATTCTATTCCTGTGTTAAAACACCATGACCAAGGCAACTGATAAGGAAAGCATTTAATAGGTGAGTTGTTTACAATTTCAGAGGGCTAGTCTGGTCATCATCATGGTAGAATGTGTGTTTGCCATCAGGCAGGCATGATGCTAGGGCAGTAGGTGAGAGCCAACATTTGATCCATAATTACAAGCCAAGAGGACACGTGAGTGTGTGAAACCTCAAAGCCTACTTGCAGTAACACACCTCCTCCAGCAAGGCTATATTTACTCCAACATCACAGCTCCTATTTTTTCCCAAGCCTGGTCTGAGTGAACTTTTCTATTAAAAACAAAGACATGATCAAATTGGCAGGTATATGGATGGAACAAGAAAAGATCATCCTGAGTGAAATTTCCCAAGACCAGAAAGACAAACATGGTATATACTTACTTATAAGTGAATATTAGCCCTAAAGTACAGGCTAGCCATTCAACCATTCAAAGAATCAAAGAAGCTAAGTAACAAGGATGGATGTTTGATGGATGGACTGGTGGATCACTAGATGGATTGAAGAATGGGTGGGTAGACAGGTGGATGGATGGTTAGATATATAACCAAGTTGGAGTGCAGTCCAACTTGGAGAATCTCAGAGAACATTATTCCAGCTAGGCTGGAAATGATCCACAGTTTAATATTCATGGTTGAGAAAAGAAGAAAGAATAACATTACAGGGTTCAGAGGGAATACAGAACTACTCAGATGAGGAACACAAGGATTCCCAAGACTCTGATGTTCACATTTTTTTCAAAGAACTACTTTTTTAGAAGGAACAAGGATGAACCTAGAAAGCAAAAAATGTAAGTTAAGACAAGATAATGGAACAAGTTTGTGGCTCATCTAAAATAGCCTGGTTCCTATTGAAAAGAAGGAAGCATTGAATTAAGAGGCTTGATGACCCAGGATAGGAGAACCCTAGGATGTTGAGGCAGGAGTGGGTGGGTATGTGGGGGAGCACCCTCATAGAGGCAGGGGAAAGTTGGAGGGGATGGGGCTTATGGAGGGGTAACTTGGGAAGGGGTAATATTTGAAATGTAAATAAATAAAATAACCAATAAAAACAAAAAAAATGATTGAAGAATAAAAAAAATCAAAAAAAAATTAAAGATACTGATGAAAAAGGTAAAACAACATGGAGGGACCAATGGCTCAAGCTACATATGTAGCAGAGGATGGCCTTATCAATGGGAGGAGAGGCCCTTGATCCTGTGAAGGCACAATGCCCCAGTATAGGGAATGCCAGGGCAGGGAGGTGGGATGGGTGGGTGGGTGGGAGAGCACCTTCATAGAAGAAGGGGGAGGGGAAACAGGAAAGAGGGTTACAGAGGAGAAACCAGGAAAGGGGATACATTTGAAATGTAAATAAATAGAATACCAAACTAAAAAATTAAAAAAAAAAAGATACTGGAATAAAGAAATGCCCAACCAATGATAAATCACACAAGATGACATAGTTAGAGCTGTCTTTTAGAAAGCCCATACTTGAAGCCCTACAGGCAATGTTCCTACAACTGGGACAGAGCTAGAACTAAAGAAAATAGCTAGCAATTAAGTTTTTACATATAAGATAAAAGATGATCGAGCCTATTCTAATATCCCATTTTCAAGGTGTTATCTGTAATTCCTTATCTAAATGTCATGATATTTGGTGGGTCAACCATATAGTTGATGTTTTGCTTAAAGTTCTCTGTTTCCATTAAATAAATAGCCTCACTGTTCCCTAGTAGATAAATTGCCCAAAGAAAAAGATGGTCCCATGTTTTAGAAAAAATAACACGTCAAAAAATGAAATTCATTTCTCAACTTGGCTTAATTTGCAACACAAAATATAAGCAAACCTCATGAAAATTGAGCCTCTGGTTCATAATTATTTCCTTATGTTTTGGAGTTGATTATTCTCTCACCACAGACAGATGATACAAAGACTGGAAGTATCAATGCATAGAGTAGAGTGTGATGGGGGCAAATGAAAAAAAAAAGAACAATGCTTTCTATGCAGACAATTTTTGTTCACTTTGCTTTGAAAGAGCACAATTATTGGGCCCAAAAAGTCAGTAAAATGTGTAAAACAGATAAAGGAGGGTGATTTTGTTTTTTTTGGTTTTTGGTTTTTTTTTTTTTTTTTTTTTTTTTTTTTTTTAAACATTACAACACTCTTTAAAATTTTACATTCATATAAAACAAAATATTGGAGAAATGAGCTATTAAATCATGATTAACTAAGTTTTTTCTTCTTAGTTTTTAAACTGAGTTTTCTGTTCTATAAATGTATAATAAGTAACAAGAACTGACAAAGTTATTAATCAATTGTTGTATGGTAAGGCTTCAAGCATAGTATCATCATTTCAGAAACACAAAAATTCTAGGTTAAGCATTTTTGTAATGATTGGCACTATTTTGATTTATTGAGAATAAATCTATAATTTTATTCATAAAAATCAATAAATTGGTTAAACTTTAAAAAGGGAAAAGAACTCAAGAACTAAATTATGAACATAATTATTTTGACATTAAGGCTTATTTCATACAAGAAGATTATCTTCCAAATTCCAAAGTTACTTTTTTCAGAAAGGAATAGATCAGTAAATTCTCTTACTTACTTTAAGATAATATTTTTGTTAATAATAAATTTTTTCGGCAAGACCAAAATTGTGCACTGTTTATAGCCATATAAAACCTGGGTTGAGCCCAAGTACTGAACAATCGTTCTTGAAGTGGCTAAGCGACTCTGGAAAATTCAGCATTATATTCACACATTTCAGACCTAAGCATCAAAAGAGGACAAATTAGCATATACCATTGTGCTGTTCTCTGCTCTTCTATCCTTCTATTCTAGGAATGGTAGTTATGTCCTGAAGTAAACTCCTCTAAGACACCTTGATTGTCTTCTATTCCTGTTATATATATATATATATATTTAGATTATTTTTAGAATAATAATACTATAATTATACTATAATATAATATATATAATATATATATATATATATATATATATGTTTAATTTGAATTATCCTGCTGCACAGGATCATTTCAGAAATCATATTTTGCCAAATAAAACCCCTAATACCAAATATGGCATACCTTCCTTCAATCTGTTAGATGTGCCCAAAGAAACAGAATATATTTGCATTGTTCTTGTTGCCTATAAGAACTTGATGACTAAGAACCTATTGTTGAATATATCACACACCTTGGTTATAGGTAATAGAAAATCAAAAAGCTACCTCTTTTTTGTCTGGCTTTCAAAATACTTGAAGATGTTCTTCAGGCTACTGTGAGAGAAAGCCATAAATAGTCTTGCTCAACTTTAAACATTGTGATCTTCAATAATATCTTGGTATGGCAAGATATGAGTTGTACAATACTGGCATGAATGTTGTAGAATAGTCAACTGCTTTTTCGGTCAAATTTTTATGGCTTATTCACAGGAAGAAATGCATATCTAGTATGACAAATCTGGCCAATATCAAAAGGTTCAGAATGAACATGTCCTAGAGGTATTAACTTGCTATTATTATATTGCTAAAGGGACATAGAGAATTAAATTGTCTTAACCATAGATTAGTGAAATTCTTCAATATCATCATGTAAGCCTCTTTATGTAGTGGGTAACGGTCCATGCAGAAATATACAATTAGTCAGGGTACAAAGAAGAAGTTCCTCAACACAAATGGACATCTATTTCACAATCCCTTAGCCCAAGGTTCTGAGGATGCTATGGAAGAAGAGGTAGAAAGACTGCAAGAGCAAGAGGATGGGAGACTAAAGTAAAACAATGTTTTATGGATGTGTCAGGATAACTGCAGTCATGTACACACAATGACTGGGTTGCCCATATAAGATAAAGCCATTCAACTTTCCAATGTGGGGACAAGGGTAGTGTTCAAGATTCTTCATGACTAGGTGAGAAGCTTTGGACAGCTTCTGAGAAAGGTGTGTTAGTTTTTCTTAAAGATGTGATGTGGCCCTTGATAGGCCAACCATTTTTTAGTTGATAGAAGTCCAGAGAGGAGAGAGAGAAAGAGAGAGAGAGAGAGAGAGAGGAGAGGAGCAGAGAGGGCAAGAGCATACTTGGGAAGATATAAAGAGGTGTTAAGTGTACCTGGGAATGGGAGGCTGAGAAAACACATTATATGGTATCATGAGTTTCCCAAAGAACTAATAAAAATGTTATAGTTTAAAGGAGTGTATCACTGTTTATAGTCTGACTTCAAATGTTTCCAGTGAGTATGTATTCTGTTGTATTTGGCATAAGACCAGTGATCTCATATTCTTTTATTTCAACAGGACATCTTTCAGTTCAAATTATTTGAACTGTTGTTCTGAACCAGATGTTATGAGTCTTAGAAATTTCTGGATATGCATTGTCAGGAACTCAAATTTTCAAAAATCACATTTTCTGCAACAATAATTCATTTCTCTTGCAACCAAGTAAGGCTTTGAATAAATTTGTATCTTGTTGCAAGGTTCTGCAGAGAAACAGCAGCAGAAGAACATAAGAGTATCTGTATCTGTGACATTCTACAGATGGAATCAAACGTAGGCCTAACATACTTTTTTTAAAGTTTTGTACTGATGATCAACGTATACTAATGTTAATTATCATTATTCCATATGCATATGGTATTACAACTAATTCCATTGTGATAGGCAATAGCAGTTATATAAGTTTGATTTAAATTTTTGAGAAGCTGTGTGGGTTATGTGATAATATTATCTCATTTATTAAGTAATCATTAAAAAAAAAAAAAACAGAGCACACTAAATGTAATATATGACAAAGTAGGGAACAACCTTGATTGCATTGTTACAGAAGACACTGTTTTCTGAACAAAATATTAATAACTTAGGCACTATGATCAATAATAAATGGTACCTCATGAAACCGAAAAAGCTTCTATAAGGTAAAATACACTGTCAATAGAACAAAACACCAGTCTACAAACCAGGAAAAGATCTTCAATAACCCTACAGCCAACAGAGGGCTAAAATCAAAAGTATATAAAGAATTTAAGAAGTTAGACACCAACAAGCTAAATAACCCAATTTAAAAATAGGGTGCAGAGCTAAACAGAGAATTGTCAACAGAGGAATGTCTCTATCCAAGAAACACTTAAAGAAATGTTCAAATTCCCTAGTCATCAGGGAAATGCAAATTAAAAGTACTCTAAGATTTCATCTTACACCCCCCAGAATGGCTAAGATCAAAAACTGAAGTGACAGCACATGCTGGTGAGAATGTGGAACAAGGGAAACATTCTTCCATTGCTGGTGGGAGTACAAACTTGTACAATCACTTTGGAAATAAATTTGGAGTTTTCTCAGAAAAACTGGGAATAGTTCTACCTTAAGACCCAACTATCAACAATTAATAATGGGGACTTCAATAAACTGAAAAGTATAATGGTATCATAAGGTGCTTTACATTCTGGTGGCAGTTTAAAAAAATTAAACTCATCCACAGTCTTATCCAGCTGTGAAACCTGTAAGCTACTACAATGACCAATGCAAACAGATATGCCCATTGGCTCAATGGTAACAAGAATGTTTTGGGAGTACATGACACCTATTTTCTTAGATGTAAAGCTTTCTTGGGTATATCCTGGGCATATACCTAAATGATGCCACCTTATTTTTAATGCATTTTCATTAAATATATTCACATAGAAAAATATACCATATACCTTTCACTAGATTATACATTCCTTTTTTCCCCAATCTGCTTTTATACCATTTTAATTACATGCAGGTATTAAAGTCAGTTCTAGGTTGAGGAACTAGCAATAAAGTAGATGCAACTAGTCAAGGAACAAGTAAGACAATAAACACAAATAGTCAAAGAAAAAGCAAGGCAATAAACAAATTACCACGATCACTCCCGTGATAACTGTTTCTAAGGGCTTATCAGAATGACCAAACTATCTGAGCCTACTTCCCTGTCTTAGTCCAAAGTAATTCTCAGGCCTGAAGCCTACTTCTTTGTTCTTTCCTAAGATTTAGATTCCTACGTGAAATTACTTCTTTTTTCTAACCTAGTATTATATTCCTGCTTGAAATTACTTCTTTGTTCTAGCCTAATGTCAGATTCCTGCCTGAAAACCATTTCCTTGTCCTTGGCCAATGTCAGATTCCTGCCAAGAAGCCCCCAAAGCTCTCCACATCTCCTCATTTTTTATTTCATAAACAAGACTGAGCCTGTTTTAGATCATTCTCACAAGAGTGACTTCCTTATCCATCATGGAATATGCATTTTGATAAAGCAATGCACTTCTGTCTTAGGTTGGTAAGGCTCTGTGCAGAATCTTACCCATTCATGACTTGCCAGCTTGTGAAATTAATAACTCTGTCTGGGATTCGATTCTCAGTTTCACATCCTTTACTTTGGCTGCCAACATGTTGATGCTGTTAAACACAAGATTTAAAACGATGGTCAGGAATAAAAGTATTCCCAGGACAAAAAGGGTCTACTAGATCAAGCTATATATGCCATTCTTGAAGCTTGACCACAATGGAAATACTGACCTCAGGTCATGGATAATTTTATCAGCAGTATCTGCAGCATTAAAGCTCAGCAGAGCAGCATTCTTTAAATTCATAATCTCACTATACAAAGTTAAAAATTCAGAGGGGTATTAAAATTATGCCAAATACCCTACACATGTCTTTAAACTTTTTCCTATTTATAATGACTATCATTGTAAATTTTAGAAGTAACAGAAAACCATTAGTATTTGGCATGACACTCGAGATGACTCCTTATTCTTAAACTCTGAACCTCCTTCCAATAATTTGCATAGGATAAAGATTACCAACCTATTCTTCCAAATGCCTATCTAAATCCTCTTGTATACTCAACACATTAGTAACTTTTTTTGTTAAATGATTAACCAAAGTAGCTGTCTTAACTTCTTGTGTCAAAGCAACAGCCGAAGCAGTGGTGGTATCAATTAATGCAATTAAAACTGTTATACCAGAAATAATCCAGCCCTACTACCCTCTTGCTTCTGCTTAAATCCTGACTCACTTCTTCCAGTACTTGCAAGCTTTTGTCAGAATGTCAAGGTCCTGTAATACTCAGAACAATAAAACAAAAGCTGGTTGATAGACTCCCATAACAAATGTGCCAGGTATCAACACACTAACACAATTAGAAAGTGTACAAAGTAATCTAAGTATCAATTGATATTTAGATATTAGTTGGGGATATGTAGGCAAATGCACACAGACACCAAAATAAAAGAAACTCTCTCTGTTTCTCTTTCTGTGTCTCTGGTGTATGTGGGAGTGGGGTGTGGGTGAAAGAATTTCTATTGTACTGGATAGCTTTTTATTGACATGACATATGCTAAAGTCATTCGAAAGACTCTAACTTCAATAGAGAAAATGCCTCCATAAGCTTGGCTTGTACAAAAGCTTAGGAGGCATTTTCTTGGTTGAAGATTGACTGTGGCCATGCCACATTTGACTTGGTAGGCCTAGGTGCCTTAAGATAGGAGGATAAAAAGCTTAAAGGACAAGCAGCAAGCAGCATTCCTTAAAACTTCTGCTTCAGTACATGCCTCCAGGTTTTGTCCTTGAGTTCTTGGTCCTGATTTGATTTAATGATAAAGCTGTAAAGAAATAAAACCTTTTATCCTGTGGTTGGTTTGGGTAATATGTTTATTATATCAATATAAACTCTAAGGACACTACCCATTATTCTTGTGTGCAAAATGGAGACCCAGGAAAGCTGTTGTTACATAGTAGTTTATTTTGAATCATAATACTTGAGAAACAGGAATTAATTGTATACATCTCTCAGGACCCTGAAAGGGAAGCTGAGATGTTACAGCTGGAGTAGGCAGGTAGAAGGTAAATGGTACCATTTTTTTTTTTTTACTCTATTTTGCTGTAATGAGGCCGCTTATGCTAGACAGGACCATCTCTTGGGTCTACTAGATTAAGTGTCATTGAGATCTAACCATCCTAACCTAACCAACAAACACACAGAGATATTCAAAGGACAGTTAAGTTGATATACACAATTAACCATTGTAGAAACTGAATTTGCTTTCTACTACTATTGTTGTAAGTATCAACCCACTCTGAATTCTGTAATTCAAAAGCCAACATTAATGAGATTAAGAATGTTTTACATGGTAGTGAGAGAGCACATGTATGTTTTTAGCAGTTTTTTAGTTCTGCAAATAATTTTATCTTCATTTCAATGAGTTGATCTTTACAGAGTCTTTACTATTGATATTCAGAAACATGACTGTAAATCTTGAAAAATCTTTCAAATAACCTCTCCTACTATATGATCATCATCAGTTGAGTTTCTTCACTATG
Source organism: Mastomys natalensis (assembly GCA_021653895.1). NCBI lineage: Eukaryota > Metazoa > Chordata > Mammalia > Rodentia > Muridae > Mastomys > Mastomys natalensis. Next base: position 635,013 of record JAJTUV010001616.1, on the reverse strand, counting down.
TTAAAAGTTGCTAAGCATTTTATGAACACACAGGAAGAGTACCATGAAGAACACTATGAAAAATACTTGTTATCTTTCCAATGAAATTGCCCAAGGTCACATAACTAGTAACGGCAAACTGAAACATGAATTCAGATCTCTTTGCCAGGTTGGAGAGAACCTGGGGACCAAGCTCTACTCTTACTTGATCCTTGATCAGATCAATAAATATAAATATGTTGCTCTACATAGAACTGTCATCACTTTTCTTTGGATGGATCATATTGCCTTTTCCCTATCAGAACATTTGATATGTTGTACAAATGGCCATGTTAAATGAATGGAGTTGAGGAGACAAACAAATTCCAGAACTGTGTGTTGGTGGGCTGTGAGAGGCAGCTGGGTACCTGGTAGAGTACAAGCCCCGAACTCAGACCCTAATGGGATGGTATGTGTTCTGCCTTGCTCCTCGGCCCTGGTTCCTTTCACTTAGCTTAAGCTCTCCAAAGCCCTCCCACAGAGAGGTCTATGGCCATAAGTCACGTAGGAACAGCGCTCAGGCTCTCTCACATGTAGATGAGTATCTCCAAGCTCTCAAACCAAGTCAATAGGGGTTATCTGCTGTTAGACCCTAACCCACGCCAAAACTGTATATAAGAACCCTATTTGGGAGAAGTAAAGGTGTGCGAGAATCTTGTTGTGCAAGAGTTTCTGTCTCAAGAGGTGTAACACTTGGGAAGAGATCTGTTCTCCTGAAGCGCCTTAGGAGCCTCCCGTCCTTGCTAGTTAGCCAGCTTCTTACTGGCCCAGCCAGGAATGGCTTACCACAGAGAGACAGGTGCAATACCTGGGAGCAACTGGGTGGCAATAGCAGAAACAGGGGCAGAGGCAGCAGTGGAGGCAGCAGAGGCAATTCCCCTTCCCTGTTCGCAATCTATCTCCATGGCCTGGATCCCCCCAACACTTGGCCAGGTCAGAGATCTTCATGGGAAGCCCTCCAGAACAGGGACCCACACGAACAACAGTTGTTATTTTCTTATTCATCTGTAGACTTCCAGTGAAATTGAGGAAAGGTATGATTAAAAACATTATAGAGTGGGCAGGAGTTTCTATAACCTTACTTTAAAGTAGGATTGAGTGTGAAAGATTAATTCCAAACAAAAAAATTCTCAAGAGTCAAGTATTCTGGTTAAAAGAGACATACTCTAAGCCACATAGTTTTGGGGAGATAATGATCTATAAAGAAAAAGATTAATTTTATTTAATTTTCTTATGATCCCCAAACACATGCACATTTTTCATAAATTAATTAAAATTAAATTATTAATTTTTATCTCCTTAATGAAAGTTACCTTCTTCAAAATAATAGAAAAATTCTTCTCCCCACCCTACCCTTTTGTTTCAGGGACAAGCTCATGAAAGCAGATGGTTGATCTTAATTAATTCTTATCACAGAAACAACTTTGTCGTAAAGTATTTTTCACAGATGAACAGTATTATATAAGCCCCTTTGTTTACTGAATTACAGAGAGAATGACTTTTCATGAGAAAAGCAGTTACTGTAATTTTATCTTTTATGTCTTCAACTTCTTTAGGCACTTAAAAGCAATTATAACATTTAGGCTACTGAGTCTTCACTGAAGCAAGAGACATGTTTGTTTAAAATGCTTATGTTTTCAAAAAATAATGTCTTTTTTCAGAATTTTTATGTGCTGTAGAGTTTAGTTTCAAAATAAATATTCCAAGGCCACATTTGCCAGTAGGCTGTCCATCTGCATGCTAAGAACTTCTTCCAGTCAATGTTAGTTTTATTTCATTTTTCTTCTCTACTTCTCTCTCATCTTTCCCAGCTAGGATATGGACTTAAATAACCAGATTTTCTTTTTGACTATATAAAGACTTTTTTTTCCAAGTAAAATCTTGATGACTCAACTAGATTGAATTGTCAAAATCATGTAATCATAATCTACATGTTTTAGAACATTTTAAGAACACTGTGGCATTGTATCATTTCTCTCTTCTCTCTCTCTTTCTCTTTCTCATACATACACATACAGACTTAAACACACATGCACACATGCACATAAATTCCAAACATTGTCAAATTTTATAGAAGAAATATTTTCAACTACAGCATCCCAGTAAAATGGAAAACTCCAAGTTTGATATTCTTATACATTAACTTCAAATTATTGAATAATCAAGCAAGGCATGACAATGTCTCATGGAAGTGAACTGGAAAACACAGATCTAAACATGTTTCCTGATTATAGGAGGTGTGGCTGGTTGCATCATACCTGATCATTCCTTTTCTTCTCTGAGAAAAAGCACAAGGGTGCACAGTTTCCATTCTTGATAGATTAGGAATTCTTTGTGTGATTTCAAGTAAAATGTAATGCACAATTATTTACCTAAATGTATTACTAGTCATTCAAAATCATCAGATAACCTTGCACTAGATTGTGCGAGTGTGTCTGTGTGTGTGTGTGTGCATGTGTAGGTATATATGTATGTATGTATGTGTGTTTTTGTGTCATGTTCTATTTATATAAACGTGTTTGTTAACCCTTGTTTTTAGACTAGTTCAAGATGGATTCCTCTCTTTTGCTTTAATAATCCATTGATTTGTTTCTACACATTCATTTTTTCTAAGTATATTTTTTAGATACTACAGATGCCAAGATTATGCCTTCACATTAAAAACACAAAAGAGCAAAATTATTTTCTAAACAATAACCATAATTTTCTGAGCTTCCTTTTTCTGTTCCAACACCCTGCATACAAACTCTTTTTAATTTCTTACCAGTAACTGAGAAAGCATTGGGAAAACTGAGAATGTGAAAACAAAGGTTAGATGAAATTGCTAACAAGGTAAAAATTTGTTCATTTATTCACTCAGCAAATGCTAAATGAGAGAAATATGCCAAGCCCTATGTTTGAAAGGGATTACAATGAAGAACAACATCAGGATATTGCATTCTTTGTAAGTTAACAGATACTGTTATATGCATTTATCATGTACAGAGTGATGCATTACTGTATCTATGTGAGGTGGATAACTAAGCCTAACATGGGAATTCATCTCATATAGTTTAACTTTACCCTATTATGAGATAATTGAACATCCTGTCTCAGCACAGACAAATGATTAGTATATATACACATACACACACACACATATATGTATGTGTATGTGTATGCGTATGCATATATTATATATATATATATATATATATATATATATATATATATCCAATACTTTAAAAGTTTTATCCAATAAGGATGGAATGCAAAGCAAAACATCACATTCTGGAAGTAATTTAGCAAGTTTTTGAGAAAGTAAAACAATTTGCAGTCTTGAAAGACTAAGCCAATTGTAAAGTATCATTATCTTATGAATTAAGAATCTTTGAAATATTTTAAATAATTTATTCAAGTCAACCAATTAAACCTAAGAAGAGAAGAAAGAAACTTCTTATATTGTTTGGTAATAACTCTGATGAAAGGCATGCATAATGACATTTTGATCAAACAACTTGAAGATTTATTCTCAAGCTATTTCAGAATAAGAAATGCATTTTCTTGTTGTTTTTACCTCACAAGCAGCATCAAATATTGTTTTGGGGAGGGAGAACCTATGTGGCTATCAAGCATGGTTCACTCTGCTTAACCTGGAGTTTCTCCTTCCCTATCAGACTCCCACATGTTCCAGTGAGTGGATGACAGCTTGAGTTCTGAATGTTGGTATGGGAGTCAATGTGTATATGTTGCAAATCTATCACAATGGATAAAATAAAAAAATGCCAAGTTTTGCTCTTGAGCAACAAACTGTGAGACATTAGTTTTCATTTTCATATAAATTATTAGGCTTTGTCATATCATTCCCAGAGTAATTAGTAGTTATAAAAACTCCCACACTGAATCAAGTGAATCACTGGAGACAGCAAAAGACAGAACAGCTCAGTTCTATCAGATGATGCAATGTCACACTTAAACTATGTGATCATTTGATGAGCTAAATAGAATATGCTATGCTGTTTTTCTCCCAATATAGGACAAGTACAATCACATAAAAGTACAGGAGTCTTCAGACCAACAAGGATGAACTGTGATTCTACAAAAATAAGAAATGTATGGTGAGAAGTAGAGAAAAGAAAAAAAAATACATTGAAACAGAGAGTTATCAGCCTGATGAAAAAAAAATCATGTTGGAAGGAGTTGGAAGGAAAAAAAAGGTGACAAAAAATACCCTTGCAAACATTGTCCTTGGAGTCTGTGCTTGATTTAAGCACATGCTTGTCAAGAGCTAGCACCTTTAATCATCTAAACAACAGCCAAATGCAATTGTCCTGGTACTTTTATGAAGCAACTCACCTTCAAGGCATGCACACGATTGTGTTTCTATTCTGCAAGATGGCTGCCCTACAGCAAGTAATGCTTACATCTGGATCCTCTGGGGATAACAATGTCCTGTTTTTCTTGCAGTGTCTGCCTTTTACAGTTCAAAACAATAGCCATTGAAAGTCTACTTTGTAAAATTCCACTTAAAAATGATTTGAATTCGTGAGTAATAGTCTAGGGCTGGCTAGCTAGCTCAGAGGGTAAAGGAAGCTATTTGCTATCAAGCCTAATAACCTGAAGTTGATTCCTGGAAATTAGCTTATAGAAGGAACCACCTGTCTCAAGTTGTCTGTCCTCTGATCACCACATGGTAGCTAGATTTAAGACTCATGTGCCGAAGTTATACAATATCCCCAAACTTTAACCCTACCTTAGTACTCAAAACATGAGCCAAGAGGAAGGGATAGGTGTGGTGGTTTGAATTGGAATGCCCCCATAGACTCATATGTTTGAGTGTTTGGTCATAAGGGAGAGGCACTATTAGGAAGTGTGGCCAATGTTGGAATAGGCATGGCCTTGTTGGAGGAAGTGTGTCACTGGGAGGTGGTGTTTGAAGTTTCAGAATCTCAAGCCATGCCCAGTGGCTAGCTTCCTCTTCCTGCTGCCAGAGGATCAGGATATGAATCTTTCAGGTTTTTCTCCTGGACTATATCTGCCTTTGGACAGCTATGCTTTCTGCCATGATAATGAACTAAAACCTCTAAACCTATAAGCTAGCTTCAATTAAATGTTTACCTTTATAAGAATTTCATTGATCATCGTGTCTCTTCATAGCAATAGAAATTCAAACTTGGAGAATGAACATTGCACATTTAAATAATAAGAGCTTAATTCAAGCAGAGATGCATTACTTAACACATGATGTTCCTTGTTCATTATGGTAGAAACAGTATAGGATGAAACACCAGGTGAAATAATTAGTGATGTCTTTCATTTTGCCACAAAATATGTGTCATGGAAATTTTCTTGTTGAATCCCAGTTTCTTATCATTCACAGGAAGGATAGTAGTTAATAGAATCTTCTAAAAGGAGAGGGTATCTTCTGTCTTGCAGAGAAGCCCCTAAAGTTAGGAAGGAAACAACTCAAAGGTTTCAAGAAGTCCCTGAAACTGACCAGATACATTGGGACCCTCCTTCTCCAAGCATTTATAAGCAGGAGCAAGAGTTGAGAGTCACTTTCAAACAAGCTGAGCTACTTGGAATGAGGGTCAGAGTGCCTAAGCTACCTAGAAGAGACATTCTTCCCATGTATGGAACTGCTTGGAAGGCCTGTAATGAGTTCCAGATTTTCAGCTTTTGTGAATTATTACCCATCCTGGGGTCAGTTTTGGTAATCAGTTGTTTTTCGGACATTTGTGCTTTTGTAGGAAGCCCTGTTAAAACCTATTTGTTCCCCAGGTTGGACTCTGGTCATATCCTTGCTTTGTTTTGTATTACATCTTCAGTCAGGATATCTCTGTGAAATCTGCCCACAATTAGTGTCACATAAAACTCAATACAGTGGATGATTTCTCTCTTCTCCACCTCTTTCTGTATACAAAAGGTTATCTTTTGGGATCTTAGACAACTCGGCAGCTAATTACTGTTTTTCTTTATTGATGAAGGCACAGTTTGAGAAACTGTAAGCTGTTTAACAAATGTTTAAGTGTTTTGCTGGGGGGCAATAAAATGTTACCTACTTTGATCATTTCTGTAGTGAAATAATTAGATAATCAGTTATTGTTTTCTTGTGCGTATTTCAGAAGAGAATGCTGATGTAGTTTGTGGATCTGTAGTTCTCAATATACTCAAAGCAGCTTTGGAGTACATCACTGTTAATAAACCTCTGGTTAAAATTCCATCTAACTCTTGGGAACAGGGTAATAGAGCTAGTAGAACTTTTTCTAGGCATGATGGGATGGCTGAGATGAATTTCCTTTTGGGTAAGGATGGAGAACAGAGGAGGAAATGTTTGAAGCAGCTACTTTCCTACAATTAAAATAGCAGCACAGAGAAACTGTATTAGTCATCTGTCAGTTACTATAAGAAATACCAGAGGTATATAACTCATAAAGAACAAGGGTTTATTTTGGCTCCTAGTTTGAAAGATTCTAGTTCACTAAAAATTGAGCCTACTACTTTGTGTCTACAGCAAGGAAACACAATGTATAGAGAATGTGTGATAGAGCCTGTCCACTTTCCTCATTGACCAAATATACTCATTTTTTTTTGTGGTATGAAAGCAAGAAAAGACAGTGAATTGGAATCCCACAATTCCATTGAAGGCATCCTCCTAATGACTTAAGATATAGCCCTTCAGGCTTCCCCTTACCAGTAGCACCAGTATTAGGGACATATCCCTTAAGAAAAGTATTTCTAGGGCAAATTCAACATCAAAAGAGCTTAGATATTTATTAAAGAAAACAAAGTAAGCTAGAGTTTTTTTATTTAATTACACACAAAGAAACAGAAATAAAAATGGCCACGGATTTCTCATCAGAAGAAAAATTAAACTAGAGAGAAATAAAGCGATGCATTTTGTAACGTTCCTAAACTATTTTTATTTTGTATTCAGGAAGCATGTTTTCCAAAATCAGAGGTAAAATCATAATTTTTCAAAGCAATAAAAGAAAGAATTAATGGTTAAACTTGAATTGTAATAAAAGCTAAAGAAAATCCCCTAAGGAAATAAGGATAGACTGAAGCACATTTGTACGTGAGTGAATGAAATGCATAGAATTCATGATGGTGGGTTTCCTTATGTGAGTTCTTTACCTAAATGATTATCAGATGGCATCAAAAAAGATGAATCACAATATAGTGTGAAGTACTTGAGACAGAGAGAAGGAAACATGTCCAGAAGGTAACACAATGACATAAGTAGAACACTGGAGGTGCACTGTTGTAGGGCTTATTTGCAATAAAATTGTCTGATATTTGAATATACACTGCGACAATTTCACCATTATGTTATAAACATATATATAGTCTTCTAAGAAATAAAAACAATGAACAGTTTCTACATGATTGATAAATATAAATTTACCTGGGTATTCATATTATAAATGCATGTATGCATTAAACCTAAAAGAAAGAAATTACAAAAAATATAGACTAGGTGACAAAAGTTAAAGCAAATACAAAAGGCAAATATAATTAAATACTACAGCTAAGGAGTGTAAAGTATAAGAATTTGGAATACACAGCAAGATCCATCCATGAGCTTTCTACAGGAAGCTATTCAGTAAAAAGATGAAGGTAGCTCAAAGTTTGAAAACAGCAAACCAGCCAAACACAAGTCAGGAGAATAATGGAATGGCTCTTTGACTATAGGAAGAATACACCAGAGAAATATTATTGGAGATGAAAGGTTACCCTTCATAATGATAAAAGGGCAAATTCATCACAGAGTCTCAATACTAAGTGTGTATGCACATAATAATAGAGCCTGCATGTGTACAATGTGCATGCTGATAGACAAGAAGAGAGGAGCAGAAAACTCTATACTTATCATGAGACATTCAATATCAAAATCAATGGAAGAGTATGCAGGCAAGTACCAGAGATGTGGAAGGTGTAGATGCCATCACCTAATATGAGACATTTAATATTTGTAGGCTTTGATCATTATTAAGTAAGTTACAGAAATACCACCTTTCTCAAATGGAACACAGGAAACTTCACATCTCTTTCAAATGCCTTCACACATATAGCAAAATGAAATATATTCTGGGTCATAAAGTAAGCCCCAGCATAATTAAAAGGATCAAAATTATGCAGACCATATTCTTTTACCAAAACATAATTACAATATAAGTCACAAGCAGAGAGATATCTAGAAAAACCTTTGTGTATTTTGAAATTAAACAATGGACTTCTGAATAACCTTAGGTCAAAAATAAAATCAGCAGGGAAATTAAAGATATTTTGAAACTGAGTAAGTTGAGAATTCATCATGTAATACTTTATAGGATATAGCTAAAACAGTGCTCAGATGGTAATATGGAGTTTCAAAGGCTTGCTTTAATGTTTATATATAAGTAAACTATATAATTAAATAAACAAGAATGTTTTGAGAAGATAGACTCTGGTAAGTTAATTAAATATGCTATAAAACATAGAGCAACTGCCAAAATTAAGCAAGAAGGAATAGAACATATAAACTAGACAACATATAAAGGAACCCAGATGTAAATCTGCAAAATCTAGATACAAGAAAAAAAGTTTTAAAAATTAAAAAACTAAATGCACCGATAGTTTTGTAAAAGTAGATAGGTAATTAAAGTAGCCAATGAAAATAGGTTTGCTCTGGCAGTAAAGCCAGAAAAGTAATAAAACTTTATGTACACTTATTAACTAGAAAAAACCTTGCAATGTACTAAGGTTATCAGTAGAAGCAAACACACAAATATTAAAGGAACATTTAGTGTGTCTAAATAGCAATATTCAGAGGTAGTTAAACAACTCAGAAGAAAATATCCCTTGAAGATTGTGATTTAGCAAATCTGATACATGGTTATAAATTTAGCTTATGCTCTATTATATATCTATTATGTTCTATTATCCATTTATCTTTGTTATAGTAAGGTACTTGATTTATAAACAAAATTCTTTTGGTAAAGAAAGATACACTGGTCTACTCTCATAAGTATTTTTTAAACTGCTAAATATAATATGATTCTTGGGTGGGAAGAAAAGCTTGTTGGTTGAGTATGAGTTCATAGGATAGGACCCTTGGTATTGTCCCCAACAAGACACATGTAAGGAGAATATTGTTATTCTTTTCATACACAACAAACAAGGAGAAAATGCCTCCTTGCTTATTTATGAAGCCATTATAATAAAGGCACCAGAAGCAAAGTCATTACAAAATCAATAAGCAAATAAGCCATTCCAGTTCATAAGCACAGGGGGAAATTTTAACAGAATGAGCACATTAAATTCCTAATTATATAAGATGGACACTTTGCTAGCAGCAAGGAAGGTTGATTTAGAAATGCAACTTCATTTCGCAGGGCCTGGTCGCAGAGATCTGTAACTGTAGCTGAATGGGAAGCTGAGGCAGGAGAGTCACAAACACAAGGGCAAACTAGGCTACAGAGCAATGTCAAGACTGGCTGTGTAAGTTAATGAGACTCAATTTCACAGTTTAAGAGACTAAAAGGAAACAGTTGGGACTATGGTTTTGCCTAGTATATGTGGGCATATGTGAGGACTAGGTTCAGTCCCTACTGCAGAGAAGGGAGCAAGAAAGAGGAGAACGTCAATCATAACATTTAGAAACAGCTAAGGACCACATCATTTTCTCAACACATTCGTTGGACATACTTCAGTACTTCTATCTGCAGTCAAGAAAACCCTCAGTAAGCTAGGAATGGAATGATAGAATTCTCAACTTAATAAAGTAATGAGATATTTTATTCTTTTTTCCTTTTTTCAATTGGTTATTTTATTTATTTACATCTCAAATGTTTTCCTCCTTTCCAGTTTCCCCTCCACAAACCCCTTATTCCATCCCTCATGTCCCTGCCTCTATGACGGTGCTCCTTCACCAATGCACCCACTCCCACCTCAGTGCCTTAGCATTCCCCTATCTTGGGTCATCTGGCCTCCACAGGACCAAGGAGCTCCCCTCCCAATGATTAGAGATAAGGCAAGCCTCTGCTACGTATCCTGCTGAAGCCATGGGTCAGCTCATATGTACTCTGTGGTTGGTGATTTAGTCCCTGGGAGCTGGGGTCAGGGGTGGTGGTTGGTTGATATTGTTGTTCTTCCTATGGGATTGCAAATCCCTTCATCTCCTTCAGTCCTTCCACCAACTCCCCCACTCGGGTCCCCATGCTCAGTCTGATGTTTGGCTGCTTCCATCCATATCTGTATTAGTCAGGCTTTGGGAGAGTCTCTCAGGGGACAGCTATACCATACTCCTATCCACAAGTGATTTTTGGCATCAACAATAGTGTCTGGATTTGGTGTCTGCAGATGGGACGGATCCCTAGGTGGGTCAGTCTCTGGATAGCCTTTCCTTCAGACTCTACTCCACTCTTTGTCCCTGCATTTCCTTTTGACAGGAGGAATTCTGGATTATTATTTTTGAGGTGGGTAGGGACCGTGCCAATCCACTGGATATAGTCTCTAGAGGTTCTATCTCGGTTTGTTAGGTCTTTCTGCTAATGTCCTCTCTGTTCGGTCCTGGGGACATCTTGGGTCCCTGACTTCTGGGACTTTCTAGTCGCTACCACCCAGTTCTCCCTTCCCCACTGCTACACATCTCCTTTCAAGCTTGTGACCTTCTGTATTCTCACCCATCTCCTCCCATATCTGAACTGGTCCCCTGTATGCCTCCCCCTCCTTTCTTCCTCCCAGATCCCTCTCTTACTCTACCTCCGAAATTATTTTCTTCCCCTTTCTGATTAGGACTGTCACATCTGCACTTTGGTTTGGTCTTCTTTCTTCTTGGTTGAATCACATCATACTTAATATAAACCTATTTGATTTTGATCTAAGATCAGGAACAATGGTAATATATTGTCATTGAATATTCCCATTTATCATTATTGGAAGAGCTCAAGCTTCAAATTCATTGTTTTTGTGATCTATCTTATTAATTATTGGATGGTTATTTGATGGCTAGCTTAAATAATATTTTAGTGTATAAACTCAGTGTATAGAAAGGAAGCCTACACATGTGGAAGACTGAAATGTGGTATTGACTATGAGCATAGTTTTATACTGTTAAGAGTCTGCTCGATTTTCATCTTAAGGAAAGCATCCTTCCATGCTCAACTGAACCAGTAAGCCTCAGTGAAATTGCAATAAAAATCATTAGAAAGTGAAACAGAATATTATGTCAGCTCTGTATCTGTTATGAGATTGATAAATAAGCTATAGTTATTAAATGAAGTTATCTCTGTGCTTAAGAAGTACACCATAAGGTATTTTGAATGAAATTCAAGTCATCTGTAACTTGCCTTTAATAATTTTAAGGAAAACATAAAGCACACAGGTATACATGGTAAGAGAGAGAAAGAGAAGAAATGATGCTACAGATGTTATAAAATGTTGGATGTCATGTGAAGTGTAAATGACGAAAATAAATGATTTGTACAAAGTTTTCACAGCTTCTAAGCTTAAAACTATTTCTTTATGAAATGTAAGATAAATTATATATTTGAAAGGAAACGATCAATAAATATATGAAATCCTTAACATCATAGTTCATCTGTAGTCTACATAGTAAATACTCATGACTTACTGTTGCACACTTGAAAACTGAAGATTAAATAATCTAACAAAATTAAGTGTTGATAAAATTGTGGAATGGCTGGAACTCAAACATGCTGCTGTAGAGATATGATATAGGGCAAATACTTTGACAAAAACTTAGTAAATTCTCAAAATATTGAAAATATACATACACATCAACAAAACATGTTATCTAATACATTGTCACATAAGGTAAATCAAAATACATGTTCTTAGAAAGATATAGTCATAAATATTCTTAGCATCAGAAGGGGATAGATTTTTAAAAGTCATCTTATACACATAAAGAGTAGTGTAAAAATGATGACCCAATGATATGGAAACAAACTAAATGTCCTGCAGCTGATTATGATACTGAGAATATATATATTAGACAATGTTCTGTCTCATTGATAGATCCTCACCCTGATATTTAGACTGGAGTATATAACCTGAAGTAACCAAAGAAACCAGGACAGTAGAGAAGAATCATGGGTAGTACAGGAGAGAAAGAAGGAGACCATGTGGTGTGCACGGAGAGAAGGAGCTCTAGAGGCGGGATAGTGGGAGATGGGTACTATGAAGAAGGCAATGGAATAGTGGCGGAACTTTAATTGGGGATGAACAGGAGTAACACGGGTGGGGGACAGGAAGAGGAGATAAGGCTATGGGTTTTTTTAATTGAAAGGTAGATTTTTTTCTCACATAATTTATCCCCATTATAGTTTCCTCTCCCTCTATTCCTCCATGTTCTTCCTCACTTCCTTCCCACTAGGATCCACTCATTTTCTGTCTCTCATCTTTAGAAAATAAACAGGCTTCTAATAGACAATTAAAATAAAGTATACTGCATGGAGATGAAGCAAAAGGTAACATGTCAGAACAGAACTAAACAAACAGAAAGAAAAGAGCCCAAGAGATAACACAAGAGTCAGAGACCAACTTGTTTCCATGCTTAGGAATTCCATTAAACCACTAAAGTGGAAGCCAAAATATATATGCAGAGGACATAGTGCAAGCCACTATGGATTTTTAAAAGCTATATTAAAGTACATAATTTTATAAGCTTACTTACTTATAATTACGAATATATACAAACATGTATATGTATACATGTTCAAATGGAGTAACATTGTGATAGAAGAGAGAATGAAAAGATATTAAAGCCAGAGGAGCAGGATGTCTGCTGCTAGTTTACATTCCCTAGACAGGATGGGGAAAATACCACCAAGAAATGTCAACAATATGATTGTCTTATTAAGACTGACTTATTAAAATGCCAGTTGACATTCAGATATAGATGTGGGAATTCTGCAATATCTTATACCCAGGTGAAGAGTGACCAATGTCTTGAGGTTTGGTCTTTTGCTATGTATTGTAAGGCTAAATACTGCCCCCTCCCCAAGGCCTGGGTGCCCCAAGGGAAGAGAGAATCTACAGGTTGACCCAATTGAAGCTATGTAACTTTGCTCCCCATGCTACCCTTGATTGTTAAATAAAGATGCCAACAGCCTATAACTGGACAGGAGATAGGCGGGGTTTTGTGTTCCAGGGCTTGGCTTCTAAGAAGAGACTTCAAGAAAGGAGGAGGGAGGAGAGGGCGGAGAGAAAAGAAAGCACCATGGGGGAAGAATCTTGAAAACATGACCATGAGGGCTAGCCTATTGGAGTTAAGAGCATCCCAGATGAAACATGGCAAGTCATATCCTGGGATTATTGGCAGGGAGGTAGACATAACAGCTTAGTGGGTTGATATCTGCCCAGCTTTAGAACTGATTAAGGCTTACTCTAAATATTAAAATCGTGTGTCTTTTATCTGAGAACTGAATGATCTATGGCAGGGTAGAAATCCTGATTTGAGATAAAATAATTTCCACAACACTGAGAATAGAAGAATCAGTTTCTTCCAGAGACAAAGGTGTGACATATATTATCCAGTCCCAAGTGGTTAGTCCTGGATATGTGTACATATGAATAATGCTAAGTGGGTTCAGCAGTGTGTATGCATGTACATACATACATACATACATTCAGCAATGTATATGTACATATGTGTTATATATGTATGAATGAATGTATCTAATTTTTATATATTGTAAGTGTATCTTTTTTATAAGAATAATAATTAAATGAGATATGAATTTGAGAGGGAGAGGGATGGCATAAGAGAAGTTAGAGGGAAATGGAGGAGCACATGCAATGGATATGCGCTGGTTGTATATGAGGTATTCATAATTTTTAATAATATAAAAAGAAATAAAAATAATACAAATAAAACATAATGTATATCTAGTTGGTTCTCTATATAGATGAGATCTACATACAATAAATCAAAAATTTGATGCACGGAATATATTCAGAGTATATGGGACATATTATTTTGTTTTATAACCTAGTAGAACATGGATCTTCTGAATGCCTAGGATAATTTATGTCATATACAGGAAGTTATTAAGAAACTATCTGTGCTATATCAGTATATTTATAATAAATTATCACCAATACTTAGTGAGCAAAAGTGCTTGTTTCATGAGTGTGAAGATGCATGTTCAAATCTCCAGAGACCCTATAAAACATACATGCAGTACTGAAAGTATCTGCAAACCCAGGGTTCTTCCAGCAAGATAGGAGCCTTGAGGCACAAAAATTCCTGAAGTCCCTGAGCTAACTAGCTTAGAATAGGCAGCAGAAAATATAGCAAATAGACCTTTATTCAAAGCAATGTAACCCATGAAGAATGGCATGAGATTGTTTTCTGGCTGTCACATGCATGTCTGGACCCATGGGCACCTGCATTCATTTACATATGTAAATGTGCACACACAAATGCATGCATTTTGGATGCACAAAATTATATTTCCTGTATTAATTATAAATTTGCTTCGCTGTCTCAACATGCTTTTAAAATTATACTCTAAAGATGGGCAACTTAGCATTTTCCTTTTTTTGGTGCCTTTCTCCATGATTTTGTGCCTGGTGATTGAATTTGTTTAAAACCACTGAAGAGGGTATATGAAAATGATTAGTGGTCCTTCTCTGTAGCATGAATGATTTAAATGGCCTGCCTGTCGCTAGTGAGGTGTGTAGTAACTATGCCTCCACTCTCTCCTTTTATATTAACAAGCATGTTTTCCTCTATTCTGGATTCTTCTAAATTATTAACATTCTTCTTTCTTCATGGTATTTCTTTCAACTCACCAAAAGGGAATAAGAGGAGGAATGTTCTCTCAAAGGTCATTTTCCCTACTCATCCACAATCACGATGGAGTGATGTGCTTGCCGGGGTGAGAAACGTTTATTTGCTTCTCATAGGAAAGAGCTTCTGAATTTGAAAATGAAGATGTAGGAGAAGTCTTAGAAAATGGTGAGGAATAAAACTAAGATACAGTCAAATACAGGCTGAAAATTATATTGTAAATGTCTTTAAAAGTTCATGCATCCTTTAGTGCTAATTATTTTCTGTAGCTTGAGACCTAGAATTATAGATTATATTTTTTATAAATGTACAAAAAAACCCTATTATACTAAATACTGAAAAATATTATAAACTAAATATTCAACTAAAGAGAATGGTTGAATAAACAACATTGCACATTATCATAAGGAATAGATGCATTTATATTTCAAAGCAATTAAATGGCTGATGTACATTTTAACTCTACAACATAAGCAAGCTTAAAAATAAGAAAAATACACATATATACAACACACACACACACACACCAAAAAACAACAATAACAAAAAATAAAACAGCAAACAAACCAAAAAAAAAAAAAAAAAAACCAGAGAAAGTTGCAAAGACACTTGCTGGAGGTGCAGGTGGAACTGAACATCCAACTGTTTCTTTGTTACTCAAGATGACACTGAACCAATTAGAAATGATCCTGAGGCATTCAGATCTTAAAAAGACGCAGGTGAGCCAGATGTGGTAGTGCAGACCTTTAGTCCCAACAGTCAGGATGCAGGGAGATGATGATTGTCCAGCATGACCTATATAAGAAGTTCCAGCCAGAGCTACACTAGGATAAAACAAACAAACAAACAACTGAAAACATGCAAATGTCTATTGTGATTGTCTAGGTTCTGTAGAGAAACTGGCCAGGTAGAAAAGACTGCTTATAAGAATTTGATTCACATGATTATGGAGAGCATCCAGTCCTGAGATCTGTAGTCAGCAATTTGAGGACCATAGAGAGGTAATGGTATAGTGGCTGATCCCAGTCAGAGTGTTAAGAATGAAAAGAACTGATGCGGTATTATACTTTGAAGGCTTCCAGGCTTAAGACCAGGGAAAAACCAATGTTTCATTCGTGTTCAAAACAGAAAATCCTATACTCCCAAATAATTTTTCAGCCCAGAGCAAGACAAACGTATTGCTCATAGCACTAAAATAACTTTTGTTTGAAAGAGAGTATTGACTTTATAAATTAAATTTTCATCTGATCAATTTTGGTGTTTCTAGCTTCATCATTAATTAGCAAATTACATTTAAATTGGTACATGTTCGCTTGGTATTGTGTGTAAAATATTTATATTTTCATTACACCTTGACCTTCTTTGTGAAATTCATTATTCATATAATTACTTCCTCAAAATATATGATAGCCAGTGGATTATAAGCTTAGTGAAAGTAAGGGCTATATTTGCCATATTTATTACTATGCCCGTAGGGCTTAGTGTTAGGAATTTATTGTGGATTCAGAAAATAACCTCACAGTTCTCTGAAATAGTAAATTCAAATGAATCAAAGATATTGTTGAGCAGTCAAATGAGTCTATGGGGAGAGTCTTCTGGTAGTCAAGGAAACTGAATGTTCTCATTGAATCAGAACATGAAAAGTGTTTCTATGCAAAATTTATTATCAAAAGTCAATACTTAAAGACTATCTCTCAACATTACCAGAGAGAAGCCATGGTCCCTGTGAAGAGGATCAAGAACTGTGGACCAAACAATGAACACAGACAAGAACAGAAACACTTTGCATAATGAAGCAGAATTATATTGTAACCACTGTACCTAAGGTGTTTCATTTCTTATAGTTTTCCCCCTTTAAATAGGAATTCTTTACTATTTCAGAGAACTGTGAGGTTATTTACCCTTCAAGGCTTTTGCAAGGAATTAAGGAATTTAAAACTCATGAAATAGTGAAGTTTGATATACACATCTTTCAGTTAAACTTGAATCTATTGAAAATTGTCATCTTTTGAACACTTCCATGCTAGTGAATTTATAAGAAGAGTGAAATACTAAGACTAAGTATGTATTGATTGACTCATGACTGATGTACATTCATATCTTAACCCTGGTATATAGGTTCTCTGGGAGTGTGTTATTAATATTTCCAACTTGCTTGCTGGATAACATTTATTGAGACCCAGTGAATGTGTGATTTCTATGTTTACACATACATGAAGATAAAAGGAAACAAACTAAAACAATGCAGAACAATAACAGATCTCTATCAAGAAGTAGACCATCTCTTCCAAGGAGGCAGATAAAAACAAAAGAGAGAGACCTCTGCAAATTAACTATTTAGTCTTGGTGACTGTTAAAGGAAATAAATTAAGTTTTAGTTGTGGAATCGAGTCAGTTCCTAGAGGGGTCTGCTTCAGTCGTGTGCTGTTATTTCTCCTAGAAGAAGAAGGTAAATGATTTACAGAAAGAAGTGAGAGTCAAATGCATTATGATTGGTTAAAATGTAGTCTTTGTGGCATTCGCCTTGCCTGACTGTTTTGCCAAGCTCACCTGCTGCTATTGGTTGAGACTCAGTTGCTTTGTGACAAAGTCAATTCCTCTTAGCTTTCAGTTTAAGAACTGATTGGAGCCTAAGACTATGGACTCTTTAGCACACCCCCAGAGAATATCTTTAGAAAATATTAAGTAAACCATTAATTACTAAATGAGTGTTACTAATTGTAGTTCCATGTGTTTGTGAATGAAAGGCCCATAAAGAAACCACCACTTCCAGGAAACTGAGACCTTCTGCAATTCTGGATAACAGGTGAGTACTTCAATGATTAGGAAGTTTAGAATGTTCCAGATCCAGAACCTGATTACAACACACCTTGGGCTTTCTTTATACACCTAAATTGCCAGCCCTTGCCACATTCATTATCAGACCTAACATCCTGTGAGAAAAAGATAAAATCCTTTTAGAATGTAGTAATTTAACAAAACCATTGTTTCCACAAAAGTCTGAGGCCTGTAGCTGAGATTTTTCTGATTAGCTCTAACTTCATATTTAGCTTTCCAAGTATTTGAAAAGTGCTTAGATCTATAACTTTCTTTACTCTTTTACTATAGAAACTTCATGAAACTGATTCAACGTTGGAACATGGGATTTGTGGCGTGTAAGTCTTATTCTACATCAATGATTACTCGTATTTGGCTCAAAAATAAATGATTTCTTATTTCTGCTTAGGTGAAAATTGTATTCTGAATAAACAGGCTAAAACTTCCAATGGTGAAGTTTTGTTTTTTAAATCTATTTAAGAAATAAATAACATTGTGTGATCTTATACAAAAGCACTGTTCTTACATCATTCTTGTCACTCCATTACCCATTACCCTCCAATGTCTTCAATGCTCCTTTCACTCTCAAATTTATGACCTCTTTTTTAATTATAGTTTTTCACACATTCTGTACACACACATATGTATGTATGTACAACACACACACACACACACACACAGACACACATACACACACACACCACACACACACACACACACACACACACACATATTATATATATATATATATATATATATATATATATATTATATATATATATATAATTAGCTTTTTTCTTTATATTTATTTCCAGGGCTAACCACTTAAGACCAGACAACCTAAGTAGGAGTTCATCCTCAGGGGAAGCTAATTCTTTTTCTTTCAGCAGCCATTGACCATTTGTAACTCTCTGTCTGGGGATACAGCTTCGTGGAACTTCTCCCATCCACAATAACATGCCAACCGTTGTAGTCACTATGCCAGTCTTGTTCAGGCAAGCATATTGATGACATTTTGTGAATGCACCTTTCATGTTATGTCTAGAAGACACAATATAGCAGCAGGTGTCCAGGTCCTCTTGCTCGAACCATCTTCCCATCCTCAAACCATGATGTGCACTAAGTCTTAGATGTAAGGATTGGATAGCAGATGTATAAATTGGGGTTGGGAAGCACATAGGCAATTATTTCCTGCATTTTGATGAGTTGTGGATATCTGCAATAGTCTTCATTAGTGCAGAAAAACAAGCTTTGCTGATGAAAGGGAAAGGATGTGCATATTGAATACACTTAGAAATGACATTTATATGGAAAAGGGCAGCAGAAGGTTATCCTATAATATCTATGACCATCACACCCATGGGTAATACCATGCAGTACCAGGCGTGCATTCTTTCCTATTGAGTGGACTATAAGTCCAACTAGACAGCTGTTGCTGATCCCAAAATAATAATGCCACTATTGTACCATTCTGGATCTCTTGCTGGGCTGGTCATTGTTGTGATTAGTAAACTTCACAGTTATATAGGACTACTGATTGCATCTCTCCTCTGGCTGCTTTCATAGCATTTCCCAATACCATGAAAGTCAGTTCTTAGGCAAGAGGTTTTTTAAGTCAATTTCACCTCAATCCCTCCAAGATCTGAGTCTGAACTGTGTGATATCTTCAGTAATAGGGTCTTTTACCTCCAAATTATGGAAGGTGACTGAAAGTATTGAGAGTAGCACATACTATTTTGGGTGATACATATTCTCCCAACCACCATCTCAAGGGGAGGTTTCCCATACCTGCCATGGACATTTTTGTTCTCAGTACATGGCTCTTGGTAGAAAGCACTTTCACCCAATGTGAAATACCTCCATTTTAAAATATATACGTATATTATATACATATATGTATATATGAAACACACATTTATATATCATATGTGTGTGTGTCACTTAAGTAAGCTAATAAAGGAACATATTTACCTTTGCTTTTCCAAATATACTTGGTATATTTATCTCTCCTTCCTCTCTTTTCCCCTGTATTACCCTTCCTTCTCTCTGCAGTTAAAGTTCTCTCCCATTTTCTCCGTTATCCCCCTTTTAGAGACAGTATCCTATTCCTTAGTTTTCCTTCTTCTTCTCCACCATGGCCTCCTCTCTAATTTCCTGGCTTCTTTGGCAACTTTAAGTTATATATTCTTATCTAAAGAAAAAAGAGTGCATGTAGTCCTTGGCTTTCTTGGACTGATTTTATTTTGACTCAATGCAAGGTATTAAAAAAACCCAATGTAAGGTATCAGAAAACCCAATATTCATAGACCTTTGAACTCACATGAAAGTTAAAATATCTAAAGAAGTTTATTTTTGTTGTTGTTGTTGTTGTTTTGTTTTTTGTCTTTTCACTGAGACTTCCTGCCTTAGCCCCAGGTAGGAGACCTTTTGGAAGTCTGTTGTGCTTTGCATACATAGAGTAAGTTACTGGGAAATTTTCAGCTGCTTATTTTAGCATAACCCCTGAGTACTCCCTGTCTTTTTCTGGCAAACACAAGACATTTTTGATGAGTTAATTATCATTTCCAAGTGATGAATATCTTGGTCCAATAAATGATATTGGGTAAATTGAATCACTGTGATTATCATCTAGATTTGTCTAATTAGTAATTAATATGTTTAAAATTCTAATAAGATGGAAATGGTCAAAGAGAGTAGAGATATCCTCATCTAACTGCAATGATATTTTTTATTAACTTATGAATACATAATCTGCAAACCCAACAAAAAGGCAGCTTGCTAAAGCACAGTTTTTTTTATTTAAAACTCATGAAAAACTGTTAATGGCTCACTCCCTAAATACAATGGGCTCACTATTGCTGAGTGAAAAGGCAAAAAACTCAAGTAGAAGATAAAAGAGTGAGACAAGATAAAAAATATGGTTTTAGTTGTAGAGGTCAGAGGAGCTTGGAGATAACTCTACAGTTATGTGCCTCCTCCTTCTCTTCTTCCTCACCCTCTTCCTTCTCCTCCTCTCTTTCCTTTTTTATCCCTCCCTTTCTTCCCCCCTTCTCATTCCTGTTCTTGTTCTTCTCCTTCTTCTTTTGCTTTCTTTCTCCTTCTGGCTTCTTTTTTGAGACTATTGCGTAGCATATTGGAGGACAGAAAGTCATTATATATGGATATGTCACATTCCTGACATGTTTAGTCTGAGATCATTCTCTTTATGCATTACATGTCCAATCAAGCTGAGCAGAACTCCTCCTGAGCAGGGAATTAGCATTACAATGGAACAATAAGCAGAAATATTCTCTCTAGGTAACCTAGAAGAGTGTCCAGATAGTTTTGAGCTGAATATTTCTTTCAACAACAAGAAATGGCACACACACACACACACACACACACACACACACACATACACATACACTAGAAATTTTATCAGTAGTTTAAAGGAGATGCAGCTACCTGCCTTAAAGTTTCTATACCACTACAGAAGATGTTTATTGGTCCATTAATATCATATTTTAAATTCTAAGCCAATCACCTCTGATGGGTAGTTCATATTCATAAAATTATCTAATCTGTAAACTTCTCCTTTTTTGATAAATCAATAATATTTATGAAGAAAACCACATTATAGCTTATTACAGAGTATCAAACCCAGAATCTATTTAAGGAGTCAAAACCACCTAAACAGAACACTACTGGTTAATGAGAGGAATTGTTGTAGCTGTCCCTCTAACTGAGATTATTTCATTTAAGACTCTTACAAAAGTGTCTTCAGAAGTTTATAAATAAATGATTGGAAGACTGGGGCAATAAGATTATGGGCCAGTTTGAGGCCAGCTTGTGGTATACACTCAAAATTAAATTAGTTTTCTTTCCTAAACAACAGAATAGGTAGACTAGAAAGTTAAGACAAATTTTCTAGAATACCAGTGTCTTCAGGAAGGGTGCTCACTCGCTTGATTAGCTTGATCAGAAATACCAGCAGCTAATGCTTTTTGTTCAGATACTCTCCTAAGAAGAAATGGAAAATTAAGTCAGTGATGAAAAGGGTTGAGGAGTTAATGGTGCAGACTTGGTGACTATTTTCTTAGACTAAAATCAAAGCTACATGCTTTAGCTATCATATGGCATCTAGGAACTTTGATTTCCTCACCTATGGAATAAAAATGGTACTGACTAATAGCCCTAGTTCCATTGTATCATTGTGGAGGTTTACAAAAGTACAAATGTAAAGACTCTCTATTTTGTTGTAAGCAAAGTCTTATAAAGAATTGTTATTGCAAAATGCACACATATAGTGAGACGTTAATAAAAATCTAATCTCTAAAAAAAAAAGAAAGCTTCCATATTAATTGGTCTTTCAGGAGATCTTAGTTACCTAAGTGCTAACAAGACAGCTAAATTCTTTTTGTTCCTTCATATTCCAAACGTTGATTCTAGGCATTTGTGTAGCTGGCTTCAGTGATGCAATGTGTTGCTATCAAAATCTCTTTGAAACCATTATCAGTTTTATTTTTTTTTACTTTAGTTTTTTTTTTTTTTTTTTTTTTTTTTTTTACATTCCAGGTGTTACCATCCTCCCCATCTGCCTCCCCATAGTTCCTTATCCCATTCCTCCTCCTCCCCTCTCACCAAGAGGATGCTTCCCCCACCTGCCAGACCTCCCCCACTCCCTAGTGCCTCAAGTCTCTCCGGGAAATTGGTGCCTCTTTTCTCCCTGAGGCTAGACTAGGCAGTCCTCTACTGTATATGTGTCAGGGGCCTCACACTAGCTACTGTATGCTGCCTGGTTGGTGGCTCAGTGTCTGAGAGATCTCAGGGGTCCAGGTTAGTTGAGACTACTGGTCTTCCTATGGAGTCTCCCTCCTCCTCAGCTTCTTCCAGTCTTTCACTAATTCAACCACAGTAGTCCCTGACTTCAGTTCACTGGTTGGGTGTAAGTATCTGTGCCATCTCAGTCAGCTACTTGTTGGGCTTCTCAGAGGAAAGCCATACTAGACTCCTATCTGTAACCACACCATAGAATCAGTAATAGTCTCAGGTCTTGGAGCTTCCCCTTGATAGGGATCCCAAGTTTATCCAGTACTAGACCTCCTTTCCCTCAGTCTCTTCTCCGTTTTTGTCCCTGTAGTTCCATTATCAGTTTTTGATGGGACATTCGTCCTAGAGGTTAAACTGAGGACCAATCCATGATGACTGTAGACTGAGCAAATGAGACATGCAGAGCTTAGAGAGATGGAACACTTGAATGGAAATCCCATCCGTGGACAGTCTCAAAAGTTGCAAACTCATCTGTAGTGAAGGTGGCATTGCTCACTGCTAAGAGGAGTTACAACTCAGAAAGAGAAATGAGGATGAAAACACAATGGGGTGTCGACAAAGGATTTGGGGAAGCTCCTTGTTTTTGTAGAGTTCTAGGTGACAGTAGTTTTACTTTTACTAGAGGTAAATGATGAATTATGTGATATATCTATCCCTTGAAAAAGAAGACAATAAATAAAAAGGCTTTCTGTTCATTTAGAGAAAAAAGAAAAACATCAGCCAATTATATCCATAACTACTGAAATTGTTTCAAATTCTATAATATAATCTTTTCAAAACACTGTTTCATAATTTTGCAATTTCCCCCAAAGCAGGAAGGGGAGACACCAGGAGTACCCTTGAGTCCTTTTACTGAGCTTGTACTCAGAGCACAGACCAGAACTCAGCCAACTCAAACTCCGATAAAATGTTTCAAGGCCTTTCTTAAAGTCTGTCCTTTCAGAATTCCCTTCACAGCCTGTTATATTGAACAGGATCAGAGCACAAAACTCTTCAGCATAAAAGAGTAAACCCTAAGATATCAGAAACCTACAAGATTATCGTTAGGACATTTCCTAAGCCTCCAAAAGAAATACATAAACTGGAGCACGAGAATAGTCTATATTTGAAGCTTTGGTAAAAAGACAGGCTGATGAAGACATATGACGGGCACAGTTTCAGCTCAAATCCAGGAGCTGTTTTGACATTTCCCTTTTTTTTTTTTTTTTGCTATAATATAATGCGCTTTCCGAATCAGAGTGGAATCCTCTCAGCATGAAGTCATTTATCACAAGACTAAATGTGTGAGCTGACTTGCTTCACTCTGCTCCTCAGCCTGGAACTTTTGGTGGATGCTGAAATGAATAATTATAATAGAGATTTGTGTCTAAAATTCTGATCATAATCCCTCTATCCAACTCCAGCTTCAGGTTACTGACACATATTCCATGAATTTCTACTCTCAACTGAAGATGCTCATGTGGTGTACATAGTAACTTTTGGTTGTATTTTTTAGTGACATTTAAAATCAACTGGAAAAAAAAAACCCTGATGTGTTGGTTAATATTAATAGTGTTCATTTTGAGTCGCTATATGTCAGATATCCCACAAAATGCTTTATATAATTCTCACTAGTATCCTGACAAGAGCTACATTTATTCTCAGTTTTAAACTGAAAAAAAAAAATTAAATGACCACAGTCAGAAGGCCTATGAAGTGTGTATGTTTAAAGGAAAAATAAACTCTATAGGTTTTCTGTAGATGAATAAACTTACAAAAATAAGAAATGAAACCCAAGCAGAAATATTTCATATAGAAAGAGAGATTTCCACTCTCATAAAAAACTGAATAAATATTTTCCCCTATTTCTTTTGCTAAAAACAGTGGAAAATCCTGTGTGTTGCCCTTATAACAAGACTCAATTTTAAAGGTAAGGAGATCTTCAGATTAAAAATTCATGTATTAAAGGATACCATGGAATTATGTTGCCTAGCTTGGCTTTTAGCATCACGAATCTTAGGCTTGGTCTTGAAAATGGCACCAATTTAAAGATGCTAAGTATGCAGAGAAAAGCAAGAAAATGACAAAAATCTTTCTACAGCCAAATGACTTCAATGAGATAGATTAATAAAACAATTGTTAAGCATTAACTGTTCTATTTAGCTAAATAAATTACAAAAGGTTATACAGCCTTATCTCTATCCTATCTAGTATAGACTGTGATGGTTTGCTTGTCTACTTGACAAGTTAGAATCACTTGGGAAAGGAGTTTTAATGAGATATTCTCTAAATTAGGTGGGCCTTTGGGCATATCTATGGGGGTTTGTCTGGACTGAGTTAGTTATAGTGGGAAGAATTCCTCCACTGTGGGTGCCATCATTCCCTAGGCAGAGGATTCAGAACTATGTAATGGAGAAAGTAAGGTGAACATAGCTTAAATGTATTAATTCAGCATTAATTTGTTGGATTCTGCTCTTGACAGTGGATGTCCTATGAACAGTTCACTAAAGATCCTGCTGCTGATTCTCTTGTCATCATGAACTGTAACCTGGGACTGTAAAACAAATACGAACTCCTTGATCCCACTGATAATATCAAGTGTTGCAGAATTATATACAATATAAAAAAATGGTAACATCCAAAGCTTCATTTCCATTCCTATTAGAATTGATAGTTTCCATTTCTGTGAGAACTACTGAAGAACCTTCCATTTTATCTTCAGTTTCTTCTTATCATATTCAGATGGTGCCACAGGAAAACTAAGGAATATATGGGAAATTCTACATATCTCAGAAACAACAACAACATTCATTGAACCTTGATATAAATGGAGAAATATCAAGATGTAGCACTGTCATCTCCCCAGTAAGTTATCAATGGATGACAAGTGATGACTCTTAGCTCTAATGCTCATTCAGCAGCAATAAGAAGATACCGCCCTTGAATGTAAGTAAAAACCAAACAGGGATCCAGGATGCTTGCATGCACCTGATAAGAATGAAGTGCCATCACTTCCTTTCTATATCAGAGTGGAGCCAATGGAAGACAGCTAAAAGAGAAATTTAACATATAGAATCTCTTATCATAATATAGAGTCAGAATTTCCATAAAACCTACTTGCATTTCAAAAACCGTGCAACACCTTCAACTTAATTGAAACAAGCACCCATCAATAGATTCAAATATTGAAATAATAAAAGTATTAGCAATGTCTAACAAATACTTGAAAGTACTCAAACAAGAGCAATCACACTTGTAACTAATAACAAACCGAAACTCATTGATAGGCATGGACATTTTGAAAAGAATGAATAAATGAAAAACAAATTGAAAGTTATTGCACCACAAATAAAATGTTCAGTGGATAAACCTTTATATGGAAGAAACAAATGGGAAAGAAATTAATGAACTGGAAAGATAAGAAATGACTCCACATGAACAGCAATAAAAAATACACTTTAAACAAACAGCCTCATGAATACTGATATATCTCAATGTAAGGACAAAGCCAAAAATTTAATGAATTATGGGACATCCTGAGATACTTTTGAGACTCTGTCTCTAAGTCAGTAAATACTAAAATAAAATACATAATAAGTATAGCCTATATAATATATAATAATTATAAAGCAATTTAGTATTCCTGTCATCAGAAATTCAGGAGAAGAAAAGAGGAAGGGAACAATAGTTGAAGAGATAATGACAGCAAAAATCAACAAATTGGTAAAATTATAAACTAATAGTAAACAGACTCAAAGAGGTACCTAGCAATTACAAACCTGATAACATCAACTCTGACACATTATCACCATCCTTCTGAAAAGTACATATAGAGGTACAGGTTTTAAATATAAGAAAAAGGAAATAGCATCTTTTGGATAAAAATACCACAAATGAGTATAAAAGATAATAAAATGTAGTAAGAGAGCAATGTCATATTCCATATAAAACTGTTATTCTGGAATGAATTTCACAGGAAAAATATGAACAAATGTAGATATTCTCAGATGAAGGAAACTAAGAGAATATGTCATCAGCATACCCAGCCCAAAAGTTTAAGAAATATTCATAAATGATATACTATTTCACAAAGAAATTTGAAAAATCAGAAAAAAAGAAAAAAACAATGAGAAAAGAAAAGTTGTCCATAAAAATTAATTTCTTTTGTCCTCTGAATTTATTTTGACATGTGAAACAAAAATTACCATACTATCTGATGTGCAGATAAATACTTACAGGGAGAATATCCTTAAATGTAGAATGAAAAAGAAGTAGTTCTATACTCAGCAGGCAAAATGATGACTTAAATAGATTGAGATGATTTGGGAGTTTGTAATATAATATCTAGAGCAACCAAGATTCTGTACAAAGGGGAAGACTTGAAATCACAGACTTCAAAAGTCATTGAAGCAATTAACAGGTTGGCAAGGAATTTAAAGACAGGAAAAAAAAAAAAAAAACCTAAATGACTGGGGATGCTTCCAATGAAGCACAAAATTAGGCTTAAGCTCTTAACTACAAGTGACCACAAGGAAAGCAAGGAGCTAAGATGATCCAATTAGAAAAGAGATTAGCAAATGGATGGAAATGTAAAACAAAACAGAGTACAACCTTATGTGATTTCATAAGTCATTGAATCAAAACCAGTATACGGTAAAACCGTTAACATTAATCCAGTGAAGGGAGATGTGATGAAAAATAATTGTCTTTACAGAAAATGAAAACAAAACACTAGACTGAGAGGTGGTATGTATAATTGCTGATAAACTATGTTACTATAACAGACTTAGTTATCCTTCATTTAGATGAACCAAAGAGCACAATAGTAAAATATGTGAAGTTAAAAACTGATAAAATTGAAAAGAGAAATAGGAAAAAATACACTTCTACTTGGACACCTTAACATTGCTCTGTAAATAGTTGATCAGGAGAAAAAAAGTCAACAAGCATAAAGTTTAATATCATCATAGTTTCTGGTCAATATCAAGGAGCTCTCTAATAAGAATGAATTTCGGTAAAATCTACTTGTATTTCAAAAACCGTGTAACACCTTCAACTAAATTGAAGTGACCACCCATTAATAGATTCAAACATTGAAATAAAAAAGATATGAGAATGTCAACAAGTACTTAAAAGTATCCATAACAAGAGTGATCACACTTGCAACTAATAACAAATAGAAACTCATTGATGGACATGGATTAAATATGTATTATCTTCCAGTTTCTACATCAGAAATACCAATACTAAACTTATAGTAAAAGAACAAGCTTGGTAACAGAAAATTCTTCAAGAAATTAAAAATACTTGCAATCAAATAGAATAGAATTAATAACATCAAATACAATAAACTTGGAAATCACTTACATAAATGTAACAGAGAAATCTTCAAACATTTGGAAAACAAACAACAGTCTTTGAATAGTTCGTGGTTCAAAGAGGAAGTCTCAGGGCAATGTAACACCATCAAACTGAGTGAAAATGGAATGCAATAAATCAATATTTATGGGATACAGCTAAAACATTGCTGTTGGGAAAATTTATCATAGTAAATATATGCAAACAAAAGAAAACATTTAAATGAATAATCAAAGCTGTCAAGAGGAATGTAAGGAAAACAATGAAATACAAATTTGTGAAGTTGATTCCAGAAAATAGGAGACAAAACACTTGTTCATTCATCTCACTAAGTTAATATTACCCTGATTTTCTGATTTGTATAAACACAAAATAAAAAACCAGTTAGGAAGAGGAAGAAAAAAAGTAACCCGAGAACAATAGCAGAAAGTATATAAATATAGGAGTTTCTCTAAAAAAAACAAAAAAAGAACAAAATTAAGAGAGAGAGAGAAAGAGAGAGGGGGTAAGAGAAGGAAGGAGAGAGGAAACTTGCAATAGATATTAATTCAAATCACTTTGAGTTTCATTTTATGATAGGCCACATGCAAACTAGATGGACAGGAAATAAAGTGGGATAATTCAACCTGAGTTTGCAGATTAGAAACCAAAATATCACCGTCTGAAAATAGGAGAAAAGCAATGTCCTATCACCAAAAGAAAATGAATTATTTCTTTTGCTTTTTTTTCCTGTTGAAACCTACAAAAGATTAGATAATGTTCACAAACACAGGAGATGACTGTTTAGTTTTCTTAGTTCAGTATTTCTATGGCTAAAGTATTCCGGAAATATTCTCGCAGACACATAAAATGTTTGTCTCACCGAGCATCACTTAGCCCAAACAAATATACCATCACATCTATAAATCAACTTATGAATACACACACACACACACACACACACACACACATATATATATATATATATATATATATATATATATATATATATATATATATATATATATATATATATATAATATTTCCAGAGATTAACAAACTAAATTTTAAATAGGTTAAAAGAATTACACAGTACCACAGTACTCATTTCAGCAGAACATATACTAAAATTGGTACAATATAGAGAAGTTTAGCATGGCCTTAAACAGGGATGACACACACAAATTCATGATGTTTTTCATACTTGTTTTACAGATAAATAAATGGAACTGCAAAAGATCTTATTAAATGAAGTAACACAGACCCAGAAAGACAAAGGTCACATGTTCTCCAATCAGAGACTCCTAGCATCCAATCTTCCAATGGCAGTACATATCTAGGAGTAACTGTGGAAAACAGGAATGTAAAAACAGACAGTTGCCAAGGTGGAGATGGAAGGGAGAGCAATCAAGAAGAGAGTAACAGGGTACAAGTGATTTAATTGTTTCACATTAAAATGGAAAAGGGGAGCTCTACTTAGGGGAGAAGGATATAAACAGAGAAATGAAGGCAAAGCAACACTAAGGATGTCTGAAAAACTTGTAAGGGATTATATTATTAACTACCTAAAAATATAAACATAACACCACACACACACACAGAGAAGAGAGAGAGAAGAGAGAGAGAGAGAGAGAGAGAGAGAGAGAGAGAGACGAGAGAGACAGAGAGAGACAGAGAGAGAGAGATAGAGAGAGCACACTTTTCACCTTGACTGAGTGTGCTCCTTCTAAAAGCCAAAGACTACCTAACAGAAATACCAGGCATGAGAAACCCTCTGTTGAGTTGTTGAATATGGTTATCCAATACCCCCAACACATTACAGTCTGTTCCTGTTATCCTTGGTTTCCCTGTCCCCCTCCCCCAGAGATAGAAGATAATTCCCTATTACTGAAGGCACCATGCACTTCAAGTATAGAACCTAGAGGCCCCTCAGCTAGAACTGACATGAATGCCTCCTTTTGAGGATTAGGTTCACGGTACTAGAAGGTGTAAGCTTCCAAAGTAGGTGAACAACCAAGAGTCCTACTCATCTATGGCACCTATGAAATACAAGCACAACTATCATGCCACAATGACTCTAAAGGTTCAATAACGGCATACATATCTTAACACTAAAGAACAGCTCTCTAACTAGATTTAATACTCACGCAATAAAAGAAATGTTATGTCTGGTATTATAAAACAAACAACCCATGGCTATTGAAGTCATTGATCTTTGTGGAGACTCAACAACTACCACTTTACTATGCCATTATAACAGCTTATACATGCTAAATCGTTGTACTTATACCTACAGTTAAGTAAGTCCTCATCCCTCAATAGGGAAACTTCTCCTTGCAGCATATGGAAACAAAATTAGAAAAATCACAAACTATTCAAGTGTAGAATGCTTGCAAAAGTTCTTGAAAGCATCAAAATTACTAAATACAGACACAAACAAAAGGAGAATACATGCAGCTACACAGTAATGTATATGATAATTTTAACATTTTAGTCACATGATAACTAAAATGAGGATTCTTCATGGTGTCATTTTTACTAACATAATAATAAAATTTATGAAATAAATTCTTTTGCACATGGATACTGAAAATAAACATATGATCATGAAATATATATGAACGTATAACAATATTATCCACATGTATTATGAATTTATAAATACAAAGATATTGGTAATGGTAAAACCATGTTCTGTATTAATATTTAAAACTTTGTTATCTGTCACTATTGTTAAAAAGTATGAAGAACATCAATGTACATATGACGATGCTTTTAAATGCTTGTATGCATGGTTCATAACTAGGTCCTCTAGGCTAACTATTCCAATACCTTAATATACAATTAGTGGTTTTTCAAATAAAATTCACTTTCCCAGAAGATGATGATTTTTGGATAAAATTTTAAAGGTATTCACACTCACATCTCCATTATAAGTGGTCATCCAAATATACTTATAATTATTAAAATTATTCAAATTCTCTCCTAAGATATATGTTGAATATATTTTCTCCTTTCTCAAAATTTTCCAAGATTAAGCCCACTTTTATGTTCTTTGTCTATCACTGTCTTTCAAAACAAACAAAAATTAAGAAACAAATAAATATAAAAAGCACAATAACATAAAAATTAAAATAAAAACAAGCAAAAAAAAAAAAACCAGTAAGATTTAAACAATGCCAAAACAAACAAAATGAAATAAACAGTCTACAAATATACAAACTGGGTTCATTGTGATCATCTGCTGCTGGGCATGGAGCCTGAAGTGTGGTTCATATTGCCAGTGAGTCTACATTGAGGAAAATAACTTTCCCTTTGCCAATATCAACTATAGATGGTTTCTTAGTTATGTATAAAATGTTGTATCTACTTCCCCCTCACAGTGCAGGACCAGATTGACTTGAAGCTATGTAGGTCTTGTGTATGCTGCTCTATCTTCTGTGAGTACCTGTGTACTCAGTCCTGTTCTGTCAGGAAGACACTGTTTCCTTGGAATCATCTATTACCTCAAGCTACAACAATTTCCACTTTCTCTTCCGTGTAGGTCCCTGAGCCTTGTGAAGAAGGCTGTGAAGAAGACATCCATTTTAGGACTGAGTTATCCAAAGTCTCTCATGCTCTTCATTACCTGGTTGTGAATCTCTGTATTAATTCACTTCTACCGTAAGAATTCATTTCTCTGATGTGAGTTAAACAAGGACTGACCTATGGGTATAGCAGTATATCATTTGGAGTAATCACATTGCCTTTTCCCTTTAACAGAATAATAGTATGTTTTCCCATAAGGCCTATGAAATATATAGTATGAGGTTCCTAACAACCTTAGCAATTTCAAGCTATGGGTTTCATCTCATTCACTGGACCTTATATCAAAATTTAAAAGCTGTTTTTGTACTCTAATAACATTGGTATCACAACTCAACAATCAGATCTTGCAGAGTTTTCACTGTTGTATGTCACAGGGTTTGTAGCTGGGAGATATTGATGACTATCTTTAACCTCTGGTAGCATGCACAATTTTCCATCACTATGAACACTAGTCATTAGAGGTGAAGCTTCTAGTTAGCCATCAGCTCAATTATTCATATTTGTGGACATATATGTTATCTTCTGCAGGAGAGCCTTACTATCAGGTTGTAGAAAACAAACAATAGCCTTGACAAATAGCCTGTGAAGTTTGAGGTGTTTTCATGCTGCCCTTTGGCCAACTGATCAACGATTTGTAACTCAGTCTTGGCACTGGAGATTTTACTTGGTAACATATGATGTCTAATTGAGGCATTGTCTTCCATATTACTTGTTGATTCCATTTAAATTCTTTTCCAATATGTATATGTTTTAGGAAGTTTTTACAGCAGTTAAGTTTCTATATAGTTTTTAATTGGTCTTTTGTGTTAGCTGTCATTCCCGGTAGTTCTTCCTTTACCCTTCTCTACATCCATCCCTATTTTTTGTTCTGTTTTGCTTTTTTTTTTTTTGTATTGAATATTTTCTTTATTTACATTTCAGTTGTTTTCCCCTTTCCAGGTCTCCCCTTTGGAAACCCCATTCCATCCCCTCCCCCTGAGTCTATGAGGGTGATCTCCCACCCTCCCATTCCTGACTTCCCTCCTGGCATTCCCCTACACTGCGACATTGAACACCCTTAGGCCTAATGGCCGCTCCTCCCACTGACATACAACAAAGCCATCCTCTTCCATGGGTTCCTCCATGTGTATTCTTTGGTTATTGGATCATTCCCGAGAGCTCAGGGGGATCTGTCCGGTTGACACTGTTGCTCCCTCCATGGAGCTGCAAGCACCCATCCCAGTTTAATCTCCCTATTATAGTTTATACTGTCTCTATTTCTCTTTTCTTGGAAGGTCTTTTCCTCCTACTCTTTTTACTCAATGTATAACTTTTGTGGTTGTTTGGATTGTAGCAATATATTAAAAACTTAAAGCTTAAAGCTTCAATAGGGAAAACATATAGTGTTTGGTGTTTGTTTGTTTGTATGTTTGTTTTGAGTTTTTTGTTTTTCTTCTGCTTTTGGTTTTTTTTTTTTTGGTCTGGCTACCTCACTTAAGGTGATTTTATTTCTGGTCCCATTTATTTAGAAGGAAAATTCATAGCCTTCCATTAGTTGATGGACATCTAGGCTGTCAACAAATTCTGACTGTTCTTAGCAGAGCAACAGTGAACATGAATGATCAAATATCCCTGTAGTAGGGCATAAAGTCCTGTGGGTATATGCCCAAGATGGGTACAGATGGACTTTAAGGTATATCTATTCTTAGATTCCCAAGGAACCACCACACTGATTACTATGGTGGCTGTCCAAATTTGCAGCCTCAACATGATATCCTCAACAGCATGAGTTCTCACTTGTATTGAACAGTCTGGCCACGCTGACGATAAGATGAAATCTCAAAATAGTTTTAATTTGTATTTTCTAATGGCTAAGGAGGCTGCACATTTCCTTAAGTGTTTCTCAGACTTTTATGTTTCATCTTTTGAAAACTCTCTGTTTAGTACTGTACACATCTTTTTAAATTGGTTTGATTGTTTCCTTGAGGTTCAGTTCTTTTTAGGGACTTGTATGCCTAGATATGAACCATTTATCAATATGTAATTGGTAAAGATCTTTTTCCATTCTATAGGCTACATTTTGCTTAAATGATGGTGTCCTTTGCCTTGTATGACAAAGGTGGACCTATGTCAGGGACTACAATTTTATTCCATTGATCAATATGTCTGTTATTACCAAAGCTCTGTAGTACAATTTGAGATCAGGAATGGTGATACTTCCAATGTCAAAATTTACTCTTTGTGAATTTTTAAAACTATCCTAGTTTTGCTCTTTCTATATGAAGTTGAGCTTTGTTTTTCTGTGAATTCTTCACAATTTCTGTGAAGAATTGTATTGGAGCCGGGCGGTGGTGGCCACTCCTTTAATCCCAGCACTTGGGAGGCAGAGAGCAGGTGGATTTCTGAGTTTGAGGTCATCCTGGTCTACAGAGTAAGTTCCAGGACAGCCAGGGCTACACAGAGAAACACTGTCTCAAAAACAAAACAAAACAAAACAAAGAACTGTATTGGAATTGTGATGGGTATTAAATAGAATTTGAAGATTGCTTTTGGTAGTATGGTTATTTTTACGATATTAATCTTCAACTGGCCCATAAGCATGTGAGATATTTCCATCTTCTGATGTCTTCTTCAATTTCATATTCCATTCTACAATGCTTAAAGCTTTTATCATACAAGGCTTTCTCTTCCTTGGTTAGAGTTATCCCAAGTTATTTTTGATGGAGTATTTAGGATCACTGAGGTATAAAATTATATTATCTACAAATAAAGATCTTTTAACTTCTTCCTATCCTATTAGTATTCAATCATATCCTTTGAAAATCTTATTATTCTAGCTAAGACTTCATATATAACATTGAATAGATATAGAAAAAATGTACACTGTTGTCTTGTTCCCAATTTTAGTAGAAATTCTTTGACCATCTCTCCATTTAGGCTGACTGTTGTTATTAGCGTACTGTAAATTATCTTTATTATACTGATGTCTCTTTTATCCCTAGTCTCTCTAAGGTCTTTTATTATGAAAGAATGTTGGACTTTGTCAAAGGCCTTTTCTACATCTAATGAGATGACCCTATGATTTTTGTCTTTCATTCTGTTTATGTGCTAGATTACATTTTTTGATTTATATATAATGAACCACTCCTGGGTCTATGGAATGAAGTCAATGTGTTCATGATAGATAATCTTTATGGTGTATTCTTGCATAGGAATATGTGTCTATAATTTTGTTTTGGATGGAGAATTTTTGTGGTTCTGTTATCAGGGCAATAATGACTTAGTAAAAAGAATGATGAAATATTGCTTCAGTTTTTATTTTGCAAAACAGTTTGAGGAGTATTGGGGTTAATTCTATTTTGAATGCATGTTAGAATTCTGCATTGAATTCATTTGGTCCTGCGTTTTTCATTTTGGTTTTCGGTTCTCTTATTAAATAGGCGAGGTTATTTATGACTTCTATTTCACTGGGGATTGTAGGTATTTTAAAATTTTTTTATTTGATCTTAATTTAACTTTGGTAGTTGGTATTATCAAGACATTTATCCTTTCTTTTAGTTTTTCCAGATTGATAAAATATAGATTTTTGTTGTTGTTGTTTGTTTGTTTTGGTTTTTTTTTCGTTTGTTTTAATTCTTCTTCCTTTTCTTTTTTTTTTTAATTTTATAGATTCTTTGGGTGTCACATCATGCCTCCAGTCCAGCTCATCTCCCCATTGCCCTTTGCCCTTAAATCCAACCCCCAAAATAAAACACACACACATACACAGACACAAAAACAAACAATGACAACAGCAACCAATAAAGCATACAAAGCATCTCATCTTAGAGGCTGTAGTATGCCAGTGTGTCCTACATTATGTCCCTCTGTCCACACATCTTCACTTGCAAATGTTCATTCCAATGAGTCATTGGTCTGGTTCCAGAGCTCCAGTTTCTGTGATACCATCAATATTGGATCTTCACTAGGACTCCTCCCAGTTATCCCAGCATTGCTCTGTCTTATGAAGATGCATGAAAGGTCCAATGGTGTGATGTTGAGTGGGTCAATTCAGAGTCCTGGATCTGGGTCTGGATCTATGCTGAGCTGGCTCAGCCTGCTGGCTCATCCTCATCTTCAACAACAGCACTGCTCTCTCCAGCACTGCTCTTCCTAAGCATCTAATACTGCCATCAGCAGGAGGCAGGGTCAGCTGTCCTACTCTCATACCTTCGGGACAGCTCACCCATACCCACACCTCCAGTGTCAGCTGCACTGTGGTTCCCAGTCAAGGTTCAGGGCCCACTCTCTCAAGTGCTGCAGCCTGTGAGGAGTTGAATCAGTCCTCCGACTCTCACAACCTCTGGGCTGGCTCACCCTGGCTGTGCTATAAAACTACTTCCACTGTCTTGCCCATGGGAGGTGCAAGGCCAGCTGTCCCAAGTGCTGGATCCAGTGAGGGGGCCGGGCTAGCTCTCCTGCTATCATGTATCCAGGATCCCTCTCCTGGTTACTGCAGGTGGTAAGGGGGGAGGGAGAGAGCATCAACCCTACACCCATACCACTCACGCTGGATGAGTGGTAGGGACAGCTCTTCCATGTTCTTACCCTTGTGGCCAAGTCACCTGCTCAACCTATACTAGGGTCAGCCCTACTATGCTGCCCAGGCAGGGTGTAGGGCCTACTTTTCTGAATGCTGCAGCTAGCTAGAGGCAGGGGCAGTTCATCTGCTCTCATGACCTCACGCCCTGTTCTCCCAACTTCCTCAGGTGGTGAGGGATATGGTGGGAAGGGGCAGCATCACCCATTTCATGTCACCTCTTGGTAAATGAATGACAGGACAAGATCTCCCTTATTTTGTTCTAGGGACTGGTTCATACACTCCCTCTCTACCAGAGCCAGCAATGCTGTGCTGTCCAGGTGAAGTACAAGGCCTGCTCTCCTTAGTGCTGTAGCTGGGAAGGGCAAGGTTAGCTCTCCTGAGCTTATGATCCCATGGCAGTGGTGATAGGTGGTGATGGGTAGGTGGGTGGCTTCACCTCTGTACCCATGCCACTCTTTGAACACAAGTGACATGGTCAAATCTCCCACATTCACACCCTCAAGGCTGGCTCAACCACATCTTGCTGTCAGACCAGCTCTTCTGAGCTGCCTGGGTGAGGCACAAGACCCACTCTTCCCAGTAGTGCAGCCTGAGAGATTGGGCCAGATCTCCAGAGTGCCGCATCTAAAGAGGAGCAGGGCCAGTTATGCACAGCCCCTGTATATCCAGGTGGCCCCTATTGGCTGCCTCAATCAGTGACCTCCTCATATTTTCTATTGGTAATACAAGCCATGGACATCAACACTGACTCCTGTCACTACATTGTGTTAATTTTCCTCCTTTTTTGTTTTAGATGTGTGTTGGTAAGAAAGTAATGTCAGATCTCTCCAGATTTTGTTGTTGTTGTGCTAATGTAAGTACTTAGTGATATGAGCTTGTATATTAGAATTGTCTTCATTATGTTCCATAGCTTGGGCTGTTATATTTTTTATTTAATTATATAAAGCAATTGATTCCTGTCTTGATCCATTTTTTTTTCCATAATGAATGTTTCGGTTTTTTTTTTTTTTTTGACTTTGTGCACATTCTGATGTTCCTATTTTTCTTGATATCCAACTTTAGTCCATGGTGGATGCATTGGAATGCATGGTGTTATTTCAATATTTTTATATTTGTTCAAGCTTTATTTGTGTTAAGTATGTGGTTATCTTGGTGAAAGTTTCTTGAACTTCAGAGAAGAAATTATATTCTTAGTATTGGAGTGAAATATTTTGTAGATGTCTGCTAGGTCCACTTGATCTATAACATTATTTAACTCTAGTATTCTTCTGTTTTATTTTTTTCTAAGTGGCCTAGATATTTGTGAGAATGGGCTATGTGGGATCATCTACTATGAGTGAGTAAGGGTCAATATGAGACTTAAACTATAGTAGTATTTTTTATGAACTTTGGTGCCCTTGTGTTTGGTGCATGAATTTCTAGAATAGAGTATCCTTCTAATGTATTTTTTCTGTTAATGAACATATTGATATGAAATTGTATATTAGAATTATCTTCACTGTGAACTTTCTGTCTTTTATGATTAGTTTTGGCTGAAATGTATTTTGGCAGCTATTTTAATGGCTATTCCTGCTTCTTTCTCAGGTTCATTTGCTTAACATATCTTCTTCCATTCTTTTACCCTGAAGTTATGTCTGTCTTTGATGGTAAAATGTATACTTTTATGGATCAGAAAGATGGAGACTGTTTTCCACTCCAATCTGCTGGTCTCTGTCTCTTTACTTGATAGTTGGAAACATTAACATTGAGAATTACAAGTGAATGGTGTTTATTGATTCTTGTACTTTGTTCTTATTTTATAAGCTTTACCTACCTCTTTGGATTTACTTGGCTTAGATTATATACTCCTTAGGTTTCTTGTTATAAGTAACCTGTTTAAATTGAAATTTTCCTTCTAGTGATTTCTGTAGAGG
The DNA here is from genome assembly GCA_021653895.1 of Mastomys natalensis. Taxonomy (NCBI): domain Eukaryota; kingdom Metazoa; phylum Chordata; class Mammalia; order Rodentia; family Muridae; genus Mastomys; species Mastomys natalensis. Next base: position 597,209 of record JAJTUV010001616.1, on the reverse strand, counting down.
TGGGTTGGTAGCTAGATGTTGCTTAAACTTGCTTTTACCACAGAATCATTTTCTTTCTTTGTTGATTAGATTGATAGTTTTGCTGGGTATAGTAGTTTAGGCTGGTATCTGTGCTGTCTTAGAGTTTATAGAACATTCATTCGGCACTTCTAGCATTTAGAATTTCTGTTTAGAAGTCAGGTGTTATTCTAATAGACTGCCTTTACGTGTATCCTGGTCTTTTTCCCTTGCAGCTTTTACTATTTTCCTTCTGTTTGCAATTTAGTGTTTCAATTATTATATGTCATGAAAGATTTTCTTTCTGGTACTGTCTGTTTTTTCCGTATGCTTCTAGTACCTAGTGCTTTGATAGGCACTGGCTTTTTTTAAAGAAAAAAAATTCCTCAATGATTTTGTTAGAAATAATTTTAGTACATTTGATCTTGTTTTGTTCTACTTTCTTTGTCTCTATTATTTGTAGGTATAGGTGTGATATTTTTCATAGTGTCCCAGATTTTCTGACGCTTTGTGCCTGAATTTTTTTCTATTTAACATTTTCTTTGACTAAGCTATTCATTTTTTTAACTTTGTATTCAAGACCTGAAAGTCTCTTACATGTCTTATAATATGTTGTGAAGGATTTCCTCTGAGTTTTTGTTTAACATCCTAAATTTTGTTTCATTTAATTTCAGTTTGGGATTTTCTTAGTGATTCTATTTTCACTTTCATATCTTGAAATGTTTTCATTTTCTTTATTTAACTGAGGTTTTGTTTATTTGTTTTATTTCATGCTTTTCATTAAGGCATTTTGTATCCTGTTTAAGGTCTTTGAACATATCATAATTGCTATTTTGAAGCCCTTGTCTTGTGCTTCAGCTAAATTACACGGCCCTTTGCAATACAGTTACTGGATTCTGAAGGAGATATTTTATTTTGACTGTTTATGCTTGTGTTTCTGTTCTGGAATCTAGTCATTTGAAAGTTTGAAGTGCTTCTTGATGAAGATATCTTGTGATGATGATGGTGGTGGTGGTAACCACTGTGGATGCTGGGCAAGTGCAATGGTTTCAGAGACCATGGTAGAGACTTCCTCTGTGGGTTTTTGGGTGAGGCACTGGAATGACGACGGGCTGGGGAAGAAAGACTAAGACAATCAATTGGAAAGAATTAGTAGGACTATGGTTCCACCAAGAGGCAGGATTCCCAGAGTGGGGAGGAAGGATAAGAGGATGGGTTCCTTCACACAGGACTAAAAATAACTTTGGAGAGACCAGAAAGAGAGATAGTGAAATTGAATACCTGAGAAATCAAATCTAGTATGGTCACTTGGGGGGGGGGGGGTCCCTGGTAACAAGTGTTTCTGTAGATTGGCAGCTGATACTAAGGAATGGGGATGGAGGACTGGCAGTCTGAAAGGTTTGATAAGAATAAACTTAGGGGACACTGAGTCAGCACCAAACAGTAAGGTGGAGTCCCTTGGGAATAAGGTAGGGTGGGAAGAGGAGCTTCCGCAGGAAGATTGCAAAGGACTAAAAGTATATCAGGAAAGACAGGAATAAATGTGCTCCACTCCAGATTCTTGATGTAAATGGAACAAATAACTTTCTTCTTTATTTTTAATATTTGTTTTTCTTCATGTTTGATTACTATGTCTTGTATACAGGGATTTTTCAAGCATAAGTTAGAGAAACTCAGATATATTTTCCTTTTTGCGTCACCTCCCTTTTCAGCTCTTGGTCTCTCTACCTCATCGTTGAGACTACAAAACTTGCCAGTTTTCATTCACAGCTTTGAATGATTTAGAATTCTGTTTTGCATTTCAGTTTTGTCTGAACCCATATGGCAAAGTCGAAACTCCAAACAAATCTGATAAATCCCATCTTGTGCTAGCCATTCCCTGTGGCTCAGTACAGCTCTGTGAGCTTCAGCACTACTTAATTCTTCCTCGTTCCATGGTCATCTGTATCTGCAACTTCAGACTTGGATGGGTCTCACAATTGACTCTGACACATGAATGGCAAGAGTTCAGCATTTTCCTTCTATTGCAGTGAGTCTGGAGATCAGAATATGCAAAATACACTGAAAACCATCCTCAACAATGGAGTAGCTTCATACTTCAGCATAGGCATGCTCAACTATGAAAGACCACACCTGAACATTGTGGGATTTAGAGTTCTTAAACTGTCACCTACTAGCCTGAGTCCATAAGTAGTAATAAATCTTACTTAGTGTGAAGTGTGTTAAATTCTCCAAATAACTCTTCAAACTAAACACTGTTATCATCATCACCAACATTTTCACTTTAGTCCCTTTCTTTAGCAAAGTTCTGACCCCTCAGTAGTTAATTATTCCTTTTCACAGGCACAATGCAAGTTGGCGTTTATAAAAGCTCAGGCAAAAAACATGTAGGTAGAGCCAATTTTATGTTTGAGTTGGTTCTTGATGAATGAGTGGGATTTGAACAGACAGAACATGATGGAAAGAACATTTTGCTTTAAGAGATCATTTTGTCTAAAAACCCAAAGGAACTTGTAAATGAATGATTTATTTAGACAGCAATGTGTTAAAATGTCTGGCTGAGCAGCAGTATAAAAGGCATTAGCCACTGGGGATTCATTTCCCTTATTGCCTTTTCTTTTTTGAAAATGAGCATATCGTGGTTTTCTCTCTTTGATGGTCAAACAAACCATAAAAGGGGCAAAATGATTGGAAGAGACATTGTTGAAATAAGGCAAACTAAGGAATGGAGGTCCCTCTGCAAAGATAGTTTGCATGAACCCCCAGGTTTTGCTCTAATTCCTCTCAAATACAATTTCCAACCCATGATCAATCCACTCATCTTTCAACAAGGTCTATCTTGTGTAATTGACTCTTTAGACCATTTTTTTGTGGTAGATTTTCTGTGTTAGGGGAGCTCCATACTGGAGATCCATTTTGACTTTGGAAAGAGAGATTTATGATAAATGAGAAGATAGCTTTAGACCTAAGTTTGGATGGTGTTGCAAGACAAAACACTCTAGACTCGATTCTCTCTGTGACAGAACTGACTTGTGAAATGACAAGATTCTGAGACAGCAGTGTGCAAGACACATTAAAGAGGCATCAGAGAGAGGGACACCAGGCAGGCCTTCACAGACTAATTGGTTGAGGGCGAACATGAGCTTCAAGCTCATTAATATGCTTTGCTCTCTATTAGGCTTTATGTCCTGTGGCTCATTAATTCCCTGTTGCTATAGCCTCGGGCTGTGTTTCTTTCTCACTGGGTTCATGGGGTAAGGATTTTCCTCTCTCTTAAAACCATATCAAGCCTCCAGCCCCACTGGCCTGTGCAGCATTTGCAAATTCCTTTTACAGCACCTATGACCCATGAGTCCAGTTTCAGTTTTAAATGTTAACTTTAAAGCTGAGAAGAACATAATTAAGTATGATTAGACCTGGCTTAGTTATTCACAACTACTTCTGAGACTTTCTACAACCAAGATGTAGTTTATTTATTTATTTATTTTCTATTACATCTCTGACTCTATTTCTCTAAAGGATTGGACTGTATTGATTTTAAAATTTGCTTCTATAAGTAAATCATTTTTGGTGGAAAAGAATAGATTATTTCAAAGCAAAGTCATACACATTTTTTATTATTACTCTACCTTCTAAATTGAAATTATCTGTGAAATACTTACATCTCTGCTGTATATAAACATATAAAGAAAAAAGTAAACAAGAAAAAGTAGAAGGGAGTCATGGAAATGAAAATTGAACCTGACGATGAGCTTGACAGGCAGACCTATGAGAACATCAGGAAAACCTGTGGATGCTGCTATGATGAGCTCTGAATTAGTTTCACAACTTCCTTTTTAAAATTTGACCTTATTTTCTTTGTGTGTGTGGAGGGGTGCGGTGCATATGTCACAGTACACATTTGGAAATCAGATGTCAATTGACAGATATCATTTTTTTTTTTAATCTGGAACCCAGGGATTGAACTCAGAACCTTGGCTTAGCTGAAAGTGCATTTACCCTCTGAACAATCTCTGTTCTAGATTTTTTATCGACTTATATAACCTAAGAATAGATTTTCAAGCATATTCTTAACTTTAGTGAGGTTGATCTCGGTAGACCCTTACAGGCATGATTGGCGCCACCCACATATCTGTTAGACTATGCCATCTTAGGTTAAGTTCCTGTGCAGTATTTCCCATACACCACAAATTGTATGTAAAACAAATCACTGGGGATCAAAATGAACTAATTATGACTCAATAATATTAAATAATTCATTTATGTTGGGAGACTGTACAAAAGTTATTAACTTAGGCATAATAATGCTTCAGAACTTTTTAATCTATCAATTGTATCTTCCTTTTAGTCAAGGAAATACCTAACCAATTTGCATTTGAATGTTAAGCACAAGCTGTTTTCAGAAGGGCAAACAAGGTGGCAAAGACTTTATGATTTCTGAGCCTAGTGGTTATCTAATATTGGGAGTTGGTGAAGTGGCTGGCAGGTGGGTGGAGCATTAAAGAAAATCACTACAGACAAAAGTGTCAAAAACTTTGCAAATGGCTCTTCCAGCTTACAGAACATGTAATTTGGATCCCGTCCAAGGGCAGCTTGAAAATGAGAGTCTCATTCTTTGCTTTCTCTGCTGAGCATTTTCAGCATGCTTGCCTCAGAACCTCAGTTACTTACCACAGGTGTGTCAGTAATTATGATATATTATAAACATTTACACTGTATAATGGTCTGCAACTTCTTCCACCTGTGACCTGGTACCTCCGTACTGAGCAGTCATGCAAAAAAAGAAATAGAGTCTGCTAACTCATAGGGCTGGAGAGTTTATTTCTTCCTCTTGTCTGAGACAGCATTCATGGAAAATTAATGTTTGTCTAGAGACTTTTATTTCCTGTCAGTTTTTCTAAATTGCTTCACTTAAGCACATCTTTTAACCTTAAAATATTAACAATTTTAAACCTCTCTAAGTGACAAGCATGCTTCACTGTCTTCTTAAACCGAGTTAAAATAAATGTACATTTATTTTCAAAGTGGTCCAGATCTTATTGTATCAATAATTAGACCATGATAAAATGAGTCCCATCAGTGAATATTAATGTTGCACAAATAGACTGTCTATGCTAAATGGTCATATGTCTGTGTCTTGTAAGCTCTTGACTTCATTTCAAACAATAAAAATAATAAAATCTCCACATTATGTTTCAAGGTGGTTTTGTCCAGTCATCAATATTTCCACATTAAGTGTCAATCCCCATATTGTCCCTTTATAACAGACATCAATTATATTTTGTTTTTTGAAGCCTAGTATCATCAGCCTATTTTGGTCTCAAATTCGAAAATAGCAGAGGAAGAACCGGATATTCCTGCCTCTGAAGTTCTGGGATTAGAAAACACGTACTTTACAAGTTTTGATATTGGGTCTCAAACATAGAACTTCTGTGCACAGTATTCAAGCACTCTACCAACTGAGCTACATCTCCAGGACCCAAATTTTCTGAAATTATGCTGGCTACAAAGCAATGACATTGGTGACACCCATCACCCCAGCATGTACCCAGTACCTAATACACCTTGGGAATTCTTGGAGAAACTTAATCTCAATAAAGAGCTTTATCTTCCTTGACAATTGCTTCTGAGGTAGTTATTATCAACAGAGGTGAGAATAACAGTTCAAAATTTTCCAGAGAGTTAACAATGTAATGTTCACAGATAAGACACACAAGCAACTACAAGAAACAACAAAATATTCTTTGCAAGAGAATGTATGAGAGCAGCTGTCAAACGCGTAAATGAACTAAAATGGATATTTCTAAACAAAAGAACTGGAAATCCACACAGGAAACTCCCTAGACATAAGAAATTTGCATCTAAAGCAAAATAATTGGAGATTATTTTTTTTTTAAATATCATCCTTATCTTTAATTCTGTGCTGTTTATGCTAACTACCCTTTCATTTAATTCAATCAGAAAGACAGACGGAAACCATAGATGTGGTGTGAAAGAAAAATGAAGGGGACAAAAGTGATGCTACACTGGCCAGGTGTTGAGGATGCTCTTGCACAATTTCAGAGACCAAGACAAGGAGTTGTTAGGGTATCAACAAAGGTAACTGTTGACATGTCATTGTAGGTAACACAGACCTCTAAACAGAAGATCATTATGTAGTGGGTTCTGGCATTCATACCCTAGATAGTGAGAGGTTAAGGCAGCTAGCCAATAAAAGAGATGAACTCAGAATCCAGCCTAATGATGAATCATAGAGGCCAGGATGTAGGAAAATTATATGAAAGATGAGGAAGGGCAGAACTGCTAGAGTATTTTCTAGCATAATAAAATAGCTATTCCGTCTGACAATTTAGGATGAACCTCAATATGCCTGAAGAAGATGAAGTTTGTGGAAAATTCCAGCTCCTTGAAGTTTTCAGTTCTGGTTGTCCACTCTTCAGCTCATTAAAGTGATTGCTCAGTGGTTAAGAGCACAGACTGCTCTTTTAGAGATCCTGAGTTTCAATTCCTGCAACCACATGACTCACAACCATCTGTAATGGAATTAATGCCCTCTTCTGGTGTGCCTGAAGACAGCTACAGTGTACTCGTAAAAAATAATAATTTTAAAAAACTTCAAAAGAAAAGTAATTGGTACTATAATTAAGTACTTTATTCCCATTCTACATGTTGGTTATTTACTCTCCTGACCTTTATTTTGTATCCTTTGCAATTGTTACCAGGGATGACTCCGTTTCCACGTTGACTTTTTTCTAAAGTATGTCTGGTTGATTCTCCACTTTCACCAGCTAGTTGGCCCATCTCACTGAAGAATCTCTCCACAGTTGTAGTTGTTCCTTTAAGCTTTGTGTAGTGGTGCATAAATAGTAGAATAAGAAAAGAACAAGTCCAAAGGCAGTATGAGATACATAACTATATTATGACTCCAGATGAATGAATGAATAGATACATAGACAGATAGACAGTAGGTGGATGGATAGATAGATAGATAGATAGAGATAGATAGATAGATAGATAGATCAACTGATAGATAGATAAATAGATTAATTGATAGATAGATAGATAGATAGATAGATAGATAGATAGATAGAAAAAGATAGATAGGATCCTTTGGCACCTAAAATATTAGTTACTAAAGTGCTCTGTGCTAAGCCATGATCAGGGTAGACACATAGACAAGATAGCTATCTAAGTGGCCCAGTACACTGAGTGTATACAAGCAACTGGGAAATTCCCATCAATTATTTGGTTCATTGGGCTTCTAAGTATCAGAGCCTGAAGGAAGAACTTCTGTTGCTTTAAGTTCTTATGTGTCAATTAAGCTATCCTTCCATTTTACAGTTGGTAACACTTAGAAAACCTGTGACTGAACATCACATCTTTCCCTTGTTCTGTAAATAAAAGCTAAAATGCCTGGGGAAAGAGGAGCAGTGAGCTTCTGGAAATGGAAATGTTAGTTTTAAGGAAAAAATGTACACCCTGTGGACCACAACAGTCCTTTATCTCACCGCCTCCCTCCAGAGCCAGCCTAGTCTTGTGCTGCTGTGGTATTCTAAGTTGTCACAGCACTGGATGCAAACTGAAGCTACAGGCAATACATTCACCAAGGTTAGCATAAGCTGCTGCTTAATCAAGGTGAAATGATCAGACATTCAAGGATTTCAAAATAAAGACAGTTGCTTCAATAGCACTCTCTGATCTTTCCACCCCATTTCCACAATAAGCTGGAAAACACACCCAATCTAAGTGAGGAAATTCCCCCCCACCCCAGCATATAACGAAAAATTTCTAGCCATGAATGTCCTATGTCCTTTCAGTTTCCTGCCTGAGAGTAGCGGAACAACACTGGTTGTATCAAAGTCTATCATAATGCAATAGAAACTTTCTCTTCATAAGCCATTTGCTCATGTATAAGCTTAAATATTGAACCAATTCACTGACAAATACTTAAAATGGTCTCATCCTAATCTGTACTTGAATATATATCTCCTACATATTTGGCCTGAGGTTATGAATTTAACAAATGCTAATTTGTGTTTTTTTATAGACTTTTCAGTATTGCATATAAGCAGATATATAATTAAGGATGCAGTTAAAGAATAGTAGCCACACATAACATTTATAGCTTTTTATATGAAATTGAATTTAATTACTTCTGATTGTTTTTTAGAGACCTTGATGTTTTATTGGAGTACTGTCAGTCTCTGTAATAAATTGTCTATATTACTGTCAGAGTTATTATCCACCCAATGTGACAATTTTGTCTCAAAACTGTCCTATAACTCTCTATTTTCCTTCAGACCAAGCTGCAAATTCCAAAATCATCCACATTCTGCCTTTTGCTCGTGTGTTTCCTGACTATAGTATGAACTGCTAACAAAGCCTGAATGGCAAGATTATCCTTGGCCCCACCCAGAGCATTCAGTGCTGCTGAATGAGACAGAGAGACTGATTATATCACAGACAGAAATATGGGTTGTATTTTTTTGTTGTTTGTTTGTTTGTTTTGTTTTTAAAGAAAGTGAATATATCCTTTTTAGTAAAAGTTACAATTTAATATAGAAATAAATGTTATTTTATCCTGACTTCTCCAAAACACAACTTTAAGGAGCTCCTAAGTGACATTTGAGTTATAAACGAGGAGAATCAGTTCCATTTTCTCGAATATCTCTGAAGTAAAACCAAATATATTTTTACCACCAAATTGTGGTGTGACTAGGCACTTAACTGGATATCTGAAAAATCTATTCACACTTATCCCCCCCTCTCAGTTACGGGATCTAAAATCTAGTTGGTATCCAATAAATAATCATCGAGTAATAGTAAATATGTGTAATTTTACATAATTTCCCAGAACGGCGGGTTGTCAGAGTGCCAACATCTTATAAAGCCATATAAGAGCTTCTATTTTTTATTTCTTATATTTCTCTTGCAAATTACTGCTTTATAAGCTTCAAGCTCATATTAATACATAAAACCATAAAATCAACTCTGAGGGTGCTCTTAGGCTATAAGCCTCTCCCTGTTTTCAATGGTTCAGACCTGCACATCTACACCATTGTTTCTTATTATCTGTTTTTTTTTTTCAATTTTTGTGAAATTAGTAATCTTGCATTTTACCCTACCATTCAACTACATTCAAGTCAGAAGCATTTGTTTTCTATGAGACAAAAAATGAGCACTTATATAAACATCTGTAGATCTCCAGGGACCAGGAACTGAATTTATCATGTGGATGATAGTATATTTAGATAGAAAAAATAGTGCATAAGTTTCAAAGTAATATTTTCCAGGTCATTAAAATAAGGGCTATTTCAATACTTAATCTTACATAAAACTATTAGTTGCTTTAAACAAAAGCAAATGGTACGAGCTGACATTACTACAGCTGGGGTATAAACGTGGGAAAAGTGAAGTGCCTGCTCTTTTGGGCTCTTTTAGAGAAAATAAAAAAAATGTAGAAAAGGAGGCTATAAAGGAAAAAGGGTTGAACGAAATGAACAAGCCATTAACATTTGAAAATTTACCAGACCTAGTAGTCATAGGTCTTATAAATAGGCAGCCTCGGTGGACAGTACCAACTTAGATAAGGGCAGGTGAATCATAGGCAGAGCCATAGAGGTCTGTCCCCTGAACCTACACCCAGCTGATACTCTGTTCTGAAAGGTATCTGTACTCCCCCTGAACACCTATGCTCCAGTGCCATTCCCTTCCCCACATCCTGCCTTTTTGTGTTTAAAACCTCTGTGTAAATAAGCAAATTATGATGTGATTTAAATAAATAAATAAATAAATAAATAAATAAATAAATAAATAAGAGGTTTGTGGAGGGGAAACTTGGAAGGGGGACAACATTTGAAATGTAAATAAATAAAATAACCAAAAAAAATGAAAAAAAAAATGCGAAGCAGAAAATGATCCACACCACAAAGAGTAGGAAACATGGAAATTCTGAGGGGTACAAATAATTTTTATTTGATAGAAATAAAGAATCTCTCAAGAATATTTTACCTGAGACTTGATAGGTGAGATATATTTAAAGATGCTCTCTCATATAGTTCTGGTTTTCTTTTTGCTATACACTTGCATTTTGTTGCCTAGCATGTTGCTTTACAAATATCTCTGGATGCAAGGCCACAAAAATATCTAAATCCTGGACTTTATCTTGCTTTCCACTTATGTCTATCCAGTGTGTAAGTCATTATCATAATGTAAGTTTGACTTTCTTTAAAGCATATCTGTTCTGTCTCTCAGCTTTGGGAAGTATCACTGAGCAGCCTGAGTTTTTGATTTCTGATGAAAACCAGGGTTGTATACATCTAAGGATCAAACGTGTCAGGATTATGAAGGTTCTTTACAAACTGTAAATACATCATACGACTGTGAGCACTTATAATCAGAACAGTAAAGTCCCAGGCAAACTGAAACCGAGTAACTCATTTCATAAAGTGCTGGATGACTGAGTTTTAAAGCTTTAGGCTCTTAATACACTATTTAACACTTGGAAAACATAAAGTTGAGAAAGGGAGAAAAGTAAGGAAAGGACTTCGGCTTCTTGAAAGGGGACCTGAATGCCCATTAAAATGCATCAAGCCGAGGACATAAAACCAATGGAAAGGAGCGATTTACTTTTACTGCTGGGGCAGGAGTCATGCAACTATTTTTACTAACTACAGCTGCTCCCAAGTCTATCGGAGCACCTAAAATATTTATGATCACTGAGCCTGTGTGAGACGCTGTCTGTCGTGAGCAGAAAAGCTAACCTGTGTCGGAATGTGTTTATAATCATTTTCCTGTCGGGTAAGTAATGTAGTGCAAATGGAGAGCGGGTAAGCAAAATCTTCATATAGCGCATCAAGTAAAGAAAAATGTGGAAGCCATGGCCCAGTGCCAGGAGCAAGAGCTGTGCCAAGTTGGCACTCTGCCTACCTAGACTTGGGGATTACCCTGTAGTATATTAAAGTATCAGCTTTTTAATTTACCGTGTTATTTTCCAGATGTTTTCGGTAGAAAGGGACTTCTCAGCAAACACTTGAGTGCTTGTCAGAGAATTACACTTTTAATATTACATTACTCATTATTTTAATTAATGACAGGAAGAAGTTGCTGGAAGACAATTTTAGTCACACAAAAAAAGAATGTTAATATTTTATGAAGGGAGGAAATTATCTTCAACACTGATGAAATGGATGCGAGAAGGTAATAATCAGGAGAACGTTGCAATGAAAAAAAGGAACAGGTTGTAGCACTATTTAATATTACATACTGATTTTTATGTTTCAGAAAGCGATCAGAAGGACAACTCACACCCAGGCAGTATTATGTACTATTAACAAAAGTATGTGCAATCAGTATACCACATTATAAAAGGTCAATGAATATCAGTTTGTTTGCATTTAGAAGGAGATTTTTAGGTATTGGATAGTGAGACCCTTAAATCCTATGCTCTTGTCTGGGAGAAACTGTACTAATGCCACCAGTGCCATTTACTGAACATTCCCTGTATGTCAAGTGCCCTGTTAAGCATCATATACAAATAAAGATCCTGCATGCTACTGCTCAAAGACAGATTCCAATCATTCAAATCATTCCAAGCACTAAGGAAATGAGTGGCCAAGCCATTCCGTAGGATTACTTTGGGACTACTCAATATTTAGCTTTCGAAGCCTTTCATGGTAAAATTTTACAAAGCATGGTTTCTCCACTTTTCAAAAGATTTGGTTGCTGTGGGAATATTAACCAGGGGTATCCAGTTTTAAAATGCTGAGGTCTTTAATTTTTTCAGCTTGCCTTTATTAGTTCCTGAATCTGCCACTCCTACCCAGTACTAGGCATCATGGTCAACTTCCCTTCAGTATATTTATTGAACCATGCTTAATTCTCACTTTAAACAGCTCACATCCAGTTTCCTTCACAGGTGCTAGACTTTGCAATATGTTAACTTCTACTTTATTCTCTGATCTTGCCACCAGAGTGGTCATTTCTTTGTCAGTGTCTTTGAAAGTGTAACAGAATTGCCTCCAATCAATCTTGAAGGTTAAGAACCTTGGCATGAATTTGTAAATGAGGTGGCTCTTGAGGGTGTATTATTAGTTAAGTGAAATTTAGAAGATTATTTCTTTTTGTACTAAGTAAGTACAAAATCGAGACCTCTAACATCATCTTCATGCATTTCTATTCATATATAATTTCTGACACAAGAGAAAAAATAAGAGTTATAACCAACATACATATCAGTGAGAACTTTCTTTATCAGTAGAACTTATTATGCACAGACATAAAAATCAGTCTTCATTTGTTTCAGACATAGAAAAAATATAAAAACTGTGGTTATACCTCAATGTCATAGTCACAATAATATCATTGTTTTCAAGTTTCACCTTTCCAATAACAACAACCTGTGTGAGCTTTGCTTCCGGTAACATCATAGGTTAGATCATGGACATGACCCTAACCCAGGTCAATGTGAACTGGATGTTTTGAGTGTACACAAAGACTCCTATATGTGTTCTACCCTCATTCACACCACAGGCTCCACCAGCACTAACACCCCAGCTTGTATTAACAGCACCCCTTCCCCAGCACAGCATCTTGCTACCCAAGTACCATCACTGGATTTTACATCACTTTTCTTATCTTAATTACTTTGCCCTTTAGCATGAACTTCTATTCGTTTAAAAATAATTATCTCAGCATTTGGAAAGAACAGTACTTTATGGTTTAAGAGATTTATAAGCAATAAAAGTTTGCTTTTAAAACTCAATGAACAAAGGGTAATTTCTGTACTTTTCAATTAAAATCTGAAGTTCAGAACACTAAGTGATTCTACCCAAAGTCAAGACACAGAAATTCTCAGATGTAACAATTAAAATTTTAAGAAAATCACTCTATGCATTAGAGTGCATAGAGTATATATGTATATAAGCAGAAAGCCAAAGAACAGGATTTGAATTCAGGTTTTTGGACCCTTCATCCAGTTATCTTTGCATATCGTGACACATGAAAATAAACACAAACATAAAAGACTTTCTGTTCTTATTTAAATATGAATGGATCTACTCTTCCAGATAAAATGCTATTGAAAACTTATTTCTACGAATAAAAATCATCATGTGCATCTCAAATTTTCTATAGACTCCTTACAACATGGTCATTTCCTGTTCTTTCATTATTTTAAGTAGTTGCCTCACATCCATACAGACAAAACCACTGAGAAATGCTGATGCTTACTCTCTTTAAAGGGGTAGTTTATATTTGAATATACTTTTGTAAATGTGCAGTGTGTATGTGTGTGTGTGTGTGTGTATTTACACATAGGCATTCATGAATATCACTCCACCCTAGGGTTTCTTTCTTGAGCGTCATTCACTTTGCTTTGTGAAGTGAGGCCAATCAGTGATTAGCTCAACAAGCAGACTAAACTGGCTGGCCAGTTAGCCCAGGCAGTCACCTGTCCCTCCTTCCCCATTGCTGAGATTGCAAGCATGCAACCCAAGTGCACTTCCTTTTTAAATGAGTTGTGGGGCTTAAACCTATGCCCTCATGCTTGCACAGTGAACATTTTACCAACTGAACCATCTCCTGGGTGCTTTGTGATTCAATTCTAACTCCCCTCAAGTCATTAGTTTTCAAGTTCCAGCATAGCATTACTCCAACGATCACGATTCCATCCAGGATCAAGATTGATTCAATCAATTCCAAGAGAAGCCAAACCTCTCAGAGACATTTTTTTTTTATTTGTGTGTTTGTTTGGTTGTAGTTTTTTGGTTTTTTTTTTCTGGAAAGGCATTTCATATTCACTCAAAAAATGTGTAAAGTTATTCAAGACAAGAGAACTTTTTTTTTGTTTAATAGGAAATTATTCTTGAAGAGACTGGACTATTTCTTAAACAAAAAAAAATCTGCTCCACTTCTGAGGCCAGAGCCTGCAACAATTTAAAGAAAGCTATTTGCCAAGGATTGTTGGCCTTTGGGAGATGCTCTAGTGAAACTTGCACTATCTGCTCTTCTTTTTCCCTCTTTTCTGAACCTGTCTTGGCCACAGTCCAAATATGGCACCAAACATTTAAAAACAAATGATAAAAACAGATAACAACAGTGCAGTAATCGTCAGTTGATGAGAAGCAAGGGTCTCTCAATCATAGCAGCTAATTACTGCATAGTTTATATACAAAAAACATGGAATGGCTTAACAGGTAGTTATGGCCAGAGTCCCATAGGATGTTTTAGTCAAAGTTGTTTAAGGCTTCTGTCATCACAGAACACCACTGGAAAATCTGCCCTAAGCACACATATGTTGCTATCTGCAAGCCTTAACTCTTTTCTCTCTGTTGAATGGGTATTTCCATTGTTCCAGTCATAGAGCAACATTACTTTGCAGTTGGTATCTTAAAAGCACAAGATTCTCAGAGTGACCGAAAAAGTTTTCACTCCACCAGCAATGGAAGAGTATTCCCCTTGCTTCACATCCTCACCAACATGAGCTGTCACTTGTGCCATGTGACATGTGCAAGATGGAGATGTTTTCATATGCTTCTTCCTGATGGCTGAGGATGGTGAACATTTCATTAAGTGTTTCTCAGCCATTTGAGGTTCCTCTATTGATAAGTCTCTGTTTAGATCTGTCCCACATTTTTTTTTTATTGGATTATTCTTCTTGCTATCTAGTTTCTTGAGTTTCTTATGTATTTTAGATATTAGACTTCTTTCAGATGCGGAGTTGCTGAAAATCATCCCCCACTCTGTAGACTGCTGTTTTGTCCTATTGATGGTGTTCGTACCAAAGGTTCTCAGTTTCATGAGGTCCCATTTATTCACTGTTGAATTAAGTAGATACAGATGTGCTATTGGTGTTCTGAACAGAAAGTTGTCTCCTGTGCCAATGTTTTTAAGACAATTCTACACTCTTTTTTTTTTCTCTCAGGTTCAGTATATCTGATTTTATGTGAGGTCTTTGATCCACTTGGATTTGAATTTCATACAGGGTGATAAATATGCATCTATTTGCATTCTTCTACATGCACCCATCCCATTTGACTAGCATTGTTTATTGAAGGTTCTTTCCTTTTTTCTATTGTATATTTTTGGCTTCTTTATCAATAATCATATGTTAATAATATCTTTGGATTTATGTCTGGGTCTTCAGTTTGATTCCATTGATCCATATATCTCATTTTATTCCATATACCATGTGATTTTATTATTATTATTATATTATTATTATTTTTTATTATTATATAGCTCTGTGGCACATCTTGAAAGCAAAGATGGTGATACCTGCAGGTTCTTTTATTGTTAAGAATTGTTTTAGCTATATTGGATTTGTTTGTTTGTTTGTTTGTTTTCATATGAAGTTAATATGGCAGTTCCTCAGTAAATTTGGAATCTGTATACCTCCAGACCCAGATATACCACTCTTGGCACATTCCTAAATGACATTATATCTTGTCATAAGGACACTTGCTCAACTGTGTTCATAGCAACTTTGTTCATAATAGCCAGAAAATGGAACTGACCTAGAAGTCCTTCAAAGAACAGATAATGAAAACATGTTACATTTACACAGTAAGTATTACTCAGTGGTTTAAAAAATGGCATTGTTAAATATGCAGATAAATGGATAGAACTGAAAAAAATTGATCCTGAGTGAAGTAACCCAGACCCAGAAAGATAAAATATGATATGTATTCACTTATAAATAGGATTTAGCTGTTAAATTAGTGACAATCAAGCTCCAATTCAGAGACCCAAATAGGTTACATCAGGTAGAGGAGGGCTTTGTGGGGTATTTTGCAAGGATCACCCTGACAGGGGAAATGGAATAGATTTTGCAGTGGAGGGGGGGGGGACTGGGAATTGTTGGTGAAGGGAGTGAGAGGGATAAGATAGGGGATGGAGTGAGTGAGAGTAGAGAGAGTCAGATACAACTGAGAGGCATTTGGGAGCAGCTAGGAAACCTAGTGCAATGGAAATTTTCTTGAATCCATGAAGATGAACTTAATGAGGTGTCCTAGAAATAGAGAGTGCACAACCTCAACTGGCTACCTTTTGTAGGCAGGCAAGGCTTCCAGTGGTGGGCACTCTAAATTATTTGATGAAGGTGGGGAGAGGAGTCCCATGGAGATCTCTAAACAACACTAACACTGATGCTAAGACAGAGGGATGCTCTCTGCAACCTGAGAGAAGATCTGTATTATATTGACACAGTTTATTGAACATAGATAAGTTGAGTGGGTACCTGCAATAAGCCTTTAACTCTATGTTCTCGTCTCTTTAGAGTGGGGAGGTACCCTACAAGCTATGGAAAGAGAAACTTGGACAAAACCTGAGCCACAAAACCCTCAACCTCTAATATTTCCTGCCTGCAAGATAGGCTGAGACAATGATGGTACAGAACTTGTGGGAATGGCCAAACAATCTTTGGTTTAATTTGAAGCCCACCCCATGAGAGGGGCCTCATGACCTATGCTTCCTGGATGGCCAGGAATCCAAGCCTGGATAACCCAGAGACCTAAGTTAGAACCAAGAATAGAGGTATAAATATAAATAAATAAAATAAATAAAACAGACTTAAAGTCAATGAAATACTTCCTAATGACATTCTTCTCTACTCATAGATTGGCACCTTGTCCAGTTGTTATCAGAGAGACTTCTGGCAGTAGATGGGAACTTATTCAGAGAACCATAGCCAGACATTATGCACAATGAAGGTCAAAGTCATAGGTACCCATCAGATTCTTTTCTTGGAGCTCAGGTAATACTGTAGAAGAGGGGCTGGAATGATTGTTGGGATCAGAGACGATAGAAGACTCCAGGAGAGCATGGCCCATGGAATCAGCTCAGTACGATGCATGATGTCTCACAGACACTGAAGTAGGGTCCTGCAGAGGTCTGTACCAAGTCCTCTGTGTGTATATTATGGCTATTACTTGGTGATTTGGTGAGTCTCTTAACTGTGGGAGCAGATGTTTTACTGTCCTAGGACTCTATTCTTCCTCTTGTATAGCCTGGATAAGATCTGTGCTTTGTCTTACTGTATCTTGTCTTTTTATGTTATGTTGTTTTCTCTGGAGGTCTGTATTTTTCTAGCAGCAAACAGAAGAGGAGAGGTAGTAGGGAGTAGTGGAGGGGGCAGTCAGGATGTGATTGCAGAATCTATTTTCAATTTTTTTTTTTTAAAAAGCACAGGATTCAAAAGCAACAGAGAGAAAGGATGAAAACAAGAGTCCCCCGTCAGGAAGATGACATCTTATGAAACCTACTCTCTATGTTTAATATCATCAGTACTTGTATTGCTGTCATAGATGGGACAGTACTGTAAAAATTTGCATGGGTCCAGCAGAGGACTGTGAGAACTGGCAGGAGTAATTAGAGGTTCATCTCGCTGTCTAGATCCCATGTTCTGGTGCTGTGGTTCTAAACCCTACACATGATAAATACATGTATATGTAAATATCCCCTAATGAGGTGTGAGTGAGAAGAGGTTCCTGGTATAGTTCTGTGAGTACAATCACTCACATGTAGCCTTTCAGGCATGTGAGAACAAAAGGAAAAGTTACTGCATCTGTGTATATCTGCTGCATTAGAGATAAAGAACTCCTACAGATTTCCAAGCATGTAAGTGTCCTTGAATAGGGTCTCAAATCCACCTCACATCAATCTCTCCTATTTCATGGAAACTATCATGGATTTATTTGTAGCTTGGAAGGTTTTCCCAGCCTGCTTTTTCAATGGAACTTGTATCTTGTAGATACTTCTTCTCACTTTGTATCTACCCACTTTAGTCCAAAATGTGTTTTTATTAAGTTATAGTTCTTTTAAACACCTTGCTGATGTTCTATGAATTTTTTGACATCTCCTCTATTAGGTTAAAACCTTTCACATCCACAGATAGCTCAGTGAAAATTCCTCCGCTTTACAGACTGCTGATGTTGGAAAGGACAGTGCCCTTAAACTTCCTAGAAGCTCTGTCTTACTTGGGTGATGCTCATACAACCTCTATTCCTTTTGTTGAGATATAGACTTTTCTGTTAAGTTTTCTGAGCAGTCTCCATAGAGTGCTCTGGGAATAGAACTGTTGCTGATTCTCTAGGTCTTTATACATCAACTTATTTTTAGTCATCTCTCTAGTCTATTTTTGATTCCCATAGAACTAGCAAAAATATTAAAGCATCCTGTTTGGCTGTAGATGCTTTGTGTTTAATACAGATCTATTTCCTTGTAATTCCAGGCAACAGAATTCTGTAATAAATAATACAAGAATTCTGTTAGGCTTTATGTGTTTTTCTCGTCTCAAAGAGCTATACATTGCTCTTCAGAACCATCTGCTTAATAACACCAGAAAGAATGTTTTATCATTTCATCAAATTCACTCAATTCTGAGATTCGCTCAATTAGGAATTATTATTGCAGCTATATCCAATACCTATTGCTATATAACAAATTATTTCCAAAATGATTATAACATTTTGTATTTTTAGTTACTTTAAGAGTAAAATATTTTATTGTATCACAGTTTCTGTGACTGAATCACCAAGCATCTTAGCTGTCTGATTCTCGCTCAGGATTACTCACAAGTTTGCAGTTAAATTTTTTGGCCCTGTTGCAACCAGAGAATTGATTTCTAAGCTCACTTGCATGGCTGTTGGCAGGCCATAGTTCCTTCATGACTCTTGGCTTAAAGCCTTTTTTCCTTACCATATGGCTTCACCTAGGGCTACACAACACTGAAATTTGAGCAAGGAGAGAGAGAATATGAAGGAGATGGCATTAAGAGCAAAGTTGAGGTCTTGGATGTGACAGTTTCATTTATAATGAGTGCTATTGATTACAGCAACCTCTAATACAATGTAGATGATAAACGTGTGTCAAAACTAACTGCTGTGTTAATTAGGGACTTTGAAAACTGGGTACCAGTTCCCAGCAATAGACAGATATTAGGCAAGGAAACTTATGGTGTGATATGAGTAGTAGCTGTATAGAACAGAGAATGAAAAAATTAAAGAAATAAATTAGGTGTTTATCTCCTTTTAGTTAGATCCCAAGTCACAGTTTAGTACATACATAAGCAGGCTAACTTAGCTTTATTAGAACACTGAAACCATGTCAACCACTGAGTAGAATCCCAACTTCATTGAATATTTAAGATTTACTTCTCAGAAAAAATTATCATGAGAATCCTATTTTATAGTAAGTTTTTGAACCTGTTACCAAACTTCGGGCAACACATATGATTTTGTCATTAGTAAGTATCAGTAATCCTCATTGTGATTCTGATACTTAGTGAACTAGAAGTGACAGAGATCATCAATTCTCTTCTTATAGATGAAACCACTGATGTACTTAGCTTGCTATCAAATGTCCCTCCTTTTTCTAATGCATTTGTATAACACACATTTGTAATGCACATGTATAACAGGAGAGATCCTATTAGTCAATAAAACTTGATTTTATTTTTTTAAAGACAGAATGATATTTAGCAAGATGGAGGAGACTGAAGAAAATGTGTCCTTGGGACATTTCTGTACATTTAAAATTCAGAGAACTCTCGAGATTATTTTGTGTAAGTTTTTTTCTCAGTCATGGGCTGTAACACACTTGTTAAATATAACTAAATTATAACAGGCAATGTGGATATGTTAATATGTGAATCCATCAAAAACACTTTTTTAAACTGTTTGTAAATGCACACCCCCAAAAAAAACAAAACCCACTATGGTCACTTTCTCATCTAGATCCTTCGGTTAACACATCATTGAACACTACCTCTCTGTTGGGCAAGTTTCATAGTATTTACTATATTTGAACAGATTTATACCCTAAAATAACTCAGCAACCTTTTCTACATCACAGTTTCCATCTTCAATTACACTGACCATTGTTTCTTTTCTTTTCTCCGCTCTTCCCCCTTTCTCTTTTTCCAGTCACATAGCCTATAATTCAAGTCTGCTTTTGAAGTAATGGAAGTCTAGTCCTCAAGACCATTGTAATGCTAAGGTTTTTAGCCATCATCAGTACTAGGTAGATAGGTCTATGAACCTGTCAGATACCCAGTTTAATTTTAACCCTTTGAAATAATTAAGAAATTACATGAAAGGGTACATTGTACGGAAGCTGTATATTTTCATCAAGAGGACAAAGGGTATCTGACAAAGGCTGAAGAATTTTCTGACATGTAGTTTAGTTTAACGACACATAATTCAGAAGAGACAAATCTGAGTTTAAATATCTTTCTCATGTCAAAATTTTTAAGCACCATTCACACTTTGAAAGTGATTTTTTCTGAGATGGTTACTTTCTTGTCAAATTTTCATCTTTTTTTCTTGCGTTAAAAACAAAGACTCTTCGGGACAGTACTGATGGTTTGATATTGGAACACATATTGAGAGAGGCTCCTGATGTCTCATTCATAGGACATTATAATTATCTGGCACATGAGCATATCCATTTAAGTGTTGCTGAGAAAGTCTCAATGGGTGTAATTAATAGAAAAATTATTCCACTTTAGTAAGAACATATTTCTTCAAACAGAGCACATTTTTTTTCTGATTAATAATTCTCTCTGAGAAAAATTATTTTCTAATCATAGGTTTTTACCCTTGTTTGTTCAGCACCAAACAAAGCAGGACTGAACTCAGGCTCTATTATTACTGAACAACTGTGAACGGTAATAAAACCTTTTCTCCTGTAGGGTTGAGGAAGTTTTCAGTGTTGATAACATATGGATCATTTTAACATGCTCAGTGTCTTCCATTTGTCAGTTGTCACCATCTTCCTTTTTCTGCAGGTGTTGCTGTTGTTACTGCACAATAAGTGTGGTGATTCTCTTTGTCACTTGCTTGATTAAAGTAACAGAAAACATACAGTGAGAAGAAGATTCCAATGTGATTCGCTCATTAGCATAGCTTTCTTTTATTGAGCTTTGTTCTTCCAGGAGCTTCTCAAAGAATATTAGCCTGTGCATTCTCAGAGGTGATTTACAAAACTCATTAAAGATATGGAAATTATTTTAGAAACTATCTAAATTGAATTTAGAAGTGATGGCAAGTCCTGCGTATGATTTCAAATAGTAAACATATCCTGTGAACTAAAGCTTTTCAATAAACACAGAAATAGAAAATTGCGTTTGTCTAGACAGACACAGTTTTGATACTTCTCCACATAGACATTAAATTTTCATTTTAAAAATATGAGCATACTACTTGAAAGGGGGAAAATGGAGAATGTGGATAAATAGGCTTACATAGTGGGTCAATTCTGCCATTTACTGGTTTTGAAACAATAATTATTTCTGAGCAAAACTGAGAATCATCCTCTCAGCTGCACCTATGCATAGCTATTACTTTAAAACATAAAGAGTCAAATGAAGTGGCTCAGCACATTCTATTTATATTTCTGCATTTTTTTCACTCTGTCTTCTGTAACATTTGGTGTAGAAATAATCATTTGCATCTTATTATTTTGCATTTGTATTACTATAACCGAATAGTTCAGACCGGCTATCTCTACTTATAGAAGA
Source organism: Mastomys natalensis (assembly GCA_021653895.1). Lineage (NCBI taxonomy): Eukaryota > Metazoa > Chordata > Mammalia > Rodentia > Muridae > Mastomys > Mastomys natalensis. The sequence goes on along the minus strand of JAJTUV010001616.1, from coordinate 575,695 downwards.
GATCTATTTAGCTAACTATTCCAGAGATTCAAAGTCTAAGACTGAGCAATCCCACTGAGTCAGTCCCCATGGGGACTTCATAGCAAATGGACCACAGGTATCCATGTATGAAGGATGGTTACATCAAATTGGAAGTCTGAGAAGTTGTGATTCCATAACCCTTCAAAGGCCTAGATTCTATTGACCTAATGTCCTCTCAGTAAGCATCATCTCTTAAATCTTCTGCCATCCCGACATGGGAACACAAGAGGTCGAAGCCTACAATACTGAACTTTGGAAGGATAACCACATCTAAACCCGAGTACTCAGGAAACTATGATTTCCAAATGCTATGGTCGTAGATTTGAGCTATTATGTAAATTGTTCCTCAATCAAAGACTCCCAATTCTTCATTTTATTCATGCAATTCCTGATCACTTTAGTCTCTAATCCAAGTTTCTAGACAATCAGTAGAATCTAGGTTAGAGTTGACTTGTATTGAGGTTTGGGATGTTGCTATATATAGTAAGGCTAAATTCTATACCTGAGGGTTTAGGCCTGTAAGTGACTTCTCATGTTTAAAAGCTCTTGTTGTGCAAACCTTGTTCTTTGATTTAAAACTATTGGTTAAATAAAATTGACTACAGCCAGTTACTGAAAGGATTGGAGGTAGGTGGGTTTGAAGTGATCAGGGTTCAAATGATAGCCATAAGGAGAGAAGAAGGTGAGGAGGAAAAGAAAGAAGCCATGGGCTAGGAATGAAAACAACATGGCCCTGAGGACTGGGTAATTTGAGTTACAGACAGCCTAGATGAAACTAATAACTTGAGGTTATCAATAGGAAATAGATTTTAATAACATAGAGAGTAGGTATCTTCCCAGCTCTTGTGCTGATTAAGGCTTATTGAAAATATAAAGGTTGCATGTGTCTTTTATCTAGGAAATAATGATTAAAGGTGGGGTAGAAATCCTGCATTGGAATTCAAAATTCCTGTGGTCTTAAGGCAGTGTGATACTTAGCACTTAATCATAACACCATAACACATTGCATGCCTTTATTTTCCTATTGTTATTCATATTCATTTATACATTGATATCAGTAGGATGGAAAGTGCCTCTGTGCTAGATGCTGGTTTTATATACCTCTTTTACAACACCACACAATAATTTTTTTTAAAAAAATCAGCAAAGATATTGTTGTGTGGAAAGAAATGTGGAACAAAACAAAAAAGAACCAATAAATTACAAAGTAATCTCTGTTTTCTCTATGGAGATACTTGGGTAAGAATGCAGACTGTTGAAGTACAATCAACCATTGTCTCTCAGAGCTCTTTCTTTGACTCAGTTTCTTGTTACTCCTTAAGCATGTTGTTTGTCCCAGTGAAATCAGCAAACCAAGATTAGCTATATTTAGACTAATTTTATGGAAGTGCGACAAATTGTCTTTTATTCATGTTATTTTACAATGTTTAATTTTATTGTAAGTGAAACCATAAATTTTATTTTAATCAGTACAGTGTGTGTGTACATTTAGTGAAATAATCCATATGAAAATAATTAACACAATTAATATAATGGTATGTTATTATCTATGTATGTGTATACATGTACATGAGAGAGAGAAAGAGAGAGAACACCAGTGTTTCTTTGACTTTTCTCAAATGTGAGCAATTCAGTGAAACAAATAAGCTAGCTAGTCTTCCATCGTAAAAGATATATCAAATGGACCATACTTTGAATAAATATAAATTCCTGCATATTCCCTCTTTTTCAAGATGTATATACAAGAAACCAAAAAAGTATTTCCTGCATGATAGACTAACATAGTAATGTCTTCTTACATTGTTAAATTCTGCAGATAACTTAGCATCAGAATATGAAAAAAGACTGATAGAAGCGACTAACATATAATCCATCTGTGGAAGTCCCACACAGACTACTTTACAGATCACAGTTCTGAAAATGCACAATGCATCCTCTGATAATTCCATAAAATGTTAATTGACAAATACTCAGTAACATATTAACTCTTTAACTCTTGATTTTGAAGCCACTTTATTTGATCATAAATTGTAAAAGAAAAAATATGTTTTTGAATGAACTTGATGCCTGTAATTGTGTTGAGCTAACATAGAAGCTATTTGGATTAATTATTTTATGTTTTAAGCTGGAACCATTTCCTCTTTCTCTACATAAATACAGTGAAATATAAATATCCCAGAAAATGTCACTAAAGCCTACCATAGAACTTCCTCCAGAGCAAAATAAGTCCCTTAATGGTATTTGCATTTCCAGCAACAATCATTGTACCCAGATGATTCTGGTATGTAAAAGCATGCTGACATGATCATAGAATACTTTAAAAATTATTTTCTTACAAATCTGTTACAACAGATTAATCTCTAAATCTTGATTTTGAAGGTTCAGGCTTTTCCAAATATATTCCCATGGATTTCCTTTCACATCACAAACTATCAGCCTCAGTCAGAATCGATTAACTTCTGAGCTGATTCTTGGAAGACGAAATGCAAAGCCATTGAATGAAAACAATTTCTTCCTTTAGAAAGCCTTTCACACACATACACACACACACTCACAGACCTTTGAGATACACTCATGCTCAAAGACCTATGGAAGTATGCACATGCTCCATCTTTCTTCCAGAACGTGGTACTTATGGGGCTAAAGAGAAAAAAAACAGAGAAGTAAAGTGTGGATTCATGGATTCTCTATCTTTGAGCCTTTTAATCAACTCCAAAAAGGGCAAAGACTCGTGAGAAAGTGAGTGTAGGTATTTATGGTCCACAGTACCATATCCATGTAGAACTGGACACAGGTTCCTGCCATAGTACTAAATTCCTTAATATAAAATGTTACAGCATTTGCATTTAAATCTATGCACATTATCCTTCCACTTTTCTAGTGTAGAGATCATCTAGATTACTTATAATACCAACACAATGTAAATGTGACATAAATCATGAATATCATTTAGGGAATAATGACAAGAAACCAAGTCTATGCTTCAATACATTGCTTTTACGTGCACAATTGGTTGTTCTACACATGCAGAAATACCAGAAATGTGAAAGGACTAGTTGAGAGGTGGGTGGGGGAGGGGGGCAGAAGGGGGGACTTTAACACTAGGTCAAACTTGAAGGTTTGCAGTACCACTTAGAACATTGCTGAGTACACAGAGAACATTCACTGAAGATGTGATAGTCATTACCTTGCCTTATGGATATGATTCATATATAATATGAATCATTCTGTGCTTAGGAAGTGCTTCCCTTAAGTCAATTTTAATTAAACCATCTGTGTGGTCAGAGACCTCAGTTACAACCTTTCTCAGCACTTTTTTCAAGACACTGAACTTCATAAAAGTCTTAGTAACAACATTTCATAGACAATGCCTTTGATAATAACGATGTTAACGATGACAATGAGGACCCTGTGTTCCAGCATGCATCTTGGGTTGCACTATTTTAAGCACACTGTAGTGTAATTTTATGTAATTTTACCCCAAAAAAAGTCTAAAATATGGTTCCATATTTTCAAGACAGCTTGACAGCAAGTGCCTCAACAGCAAACTTTCTTGATATATTTTGTTCCTCTACTCGAAAGCTGCTATTAGGCGATTCATATCTGGGGGCATGGAGACGGTAGCACTATGCATTTCTTTCCTGACTGCAGTTACGCTACACGACCTTGTCAAACATTTGTTCTCTGGTGTGTTGATGAGTTGATCTCAGAGGAGACAATGAAACAACAAACGCAGAATTTGTCGAAGAGTTTGCAGGACTGGTCCTCCTGGTAGTGAACCATGGAAGTTCAATATCAACATCTGAAGTTTCTAAAAGTACTTTGAACAACAACAACAATAAGAATTTAAAAAACAATTCTGAGACACAGAAAGTTGGTAATTAGTCTTTAAGCATTTATTTAAGGAAATATTTCAATCTCTGTATTTTCAGTATAATTAGAGATGAACTTCCACTTGGAGGGACATTCGTTAATATTACTTCTCATGATTCACTTATGCTTAATACTCGCTTCATGGCTTAAGTAATAATTTACACTCATTCTTACCTGTTAATTTCTCCTTGAAATTAACATCTCTTTAAAGGATAAATTGACAGAAAGTAATGAATCCTGCATAAAGAATAAATCCACTAAATGTCTAAATATAAATTTATTTTAGTGGAAAATAAAAATGCTTACTGGGAAAAGATGAACACCCAAGCATACCACAATAATATACACACGAATTCACTCAAACATATGTTGCCCTCCAAAAACGAATGCTATACTAATTTCTAAAGCAATACTTACATTTGTTGAGTGATGAGGTAAGATACTCTGGCAATTCTTTATATATACATTATTTGAATTTATCCAGTGTTTAATCACTTTATAATTTGTTAACATTAACTGTGCTAGATGCATTGATGTTAATTGTATTATTTTACATTGTTTATGATATTACCATAAATTTTTGAATATTATGTTATACTCTCTTCATAAGACAAACCAAAAGTATTTAAATGCTGACCCAAGTAAACAGACACAATGTTTACTTTGCAGTCCATAGTATGTATGAAGATTTTATAGTCTATATCATGGAAAATGATACTTGAAATAGAAAGTATATTATGTTGCTTTTGTTAAAGATAATTAGCTCAAATCCCAAATTCCTAATGTCAATAACACTGTATTCACATTTTTCATATACGTTCAAAATGCTGTCCTTTTGTAGCAGAGTTTTTCTATAGGTAATGTTGCTTTCCACTGGACAAATATCTACTAGTGATATTATAAACTTAACTGTGTAGATTATGAAGCAATTATGTTAGGCTGGTTTCTTTAAACATTCATTGGCTTTTAGATAGTTTCATTACATAGCCAGCTGGCCTTAAATGTATCATCCAGCTCCCCATATGCCCCTTACAACTGCTACGAATGTTTTACCCCCTTAGCTTTCAGGTGAAAGTTTACAACAGCTGCTTGGGCTGTCTTTCTAAAAGCAGGCTTGAGATAAACATCATTCTTCTCACTCCAGAGAGGGAAGAAGCCACTGAAGAGGGAAGATTAAGCTGAGCTCTTACTCACTAGAACCCTGTGAACCTGGTTCAGAAAGGCAACGCTGCAGATACCACCCAGAGTTTGTACACAGAAGGGGAACAGTGACAGAAAGCATGAAACAGATGTCTAGCTACCTAGTTCCATCGGATGAGGGCAGACAGCTATCCTTCTACGCTTTGAGCTAGCTCTTTGTGTTTATTGATTTTGCGGTTAATATACCAAGGCAGAAGATGTTGCTTTGAAAACTGCCTTGAACATCTAGGTATAATACTGAATTCAGCAGGAAGCTGTCACAGTACGCTGGGCTTCCTTCTCACAGAAGTGGCTCATCAAGGTGAAGGAGCATCATTTATCAATATATAAGTGCGGAAGCAAAGATGGGAAGTTTCAAGGAAAGGTATTTATCATGAGATATTGTTCTATTAAGCTGGCTTTATTTTGGTTACTTCGGGTGATTGATGTACAATGCATGTAATCATTTTGTCGAAAAGCTATGCGCCGGGCCATGTGTCAGCTGTTCACTGTACCATAATTTAACAGCTGCATTCTGATTGAGTCCTAAACAAGACACTTCCAAGCCCCTGTTAATCACAAGTAGGCAATTCAAAGGCAAAAGTGAAGGCAGGAGGGTGACAAAAGTACTTGATAGACTTTTAAAGTGTCAAGAGAAAGGGGCCAAATCACATTAAATACAGCTTATTGTCAAATAAAAGGCAAAAAAAATTCACATACGGCAATAATTGGAAAATCATAACTCTTTGCTCTGCAACTTTGCCTACAATTGACTTTTATGATCCTCTCCCTCAAGGAAGATAATTAATCTCGGGAAATTGTTGATGGCTTTCAAATTAAAATTTCATTGAAAAAACTGAATAATAGATTCCACATAATTTTTAACAAGCTATTTTGACTTTGGACCTTATGCAGACTGAATTTCCTTGATTTTCTGACATTTAGAGGGGAAAAAAACTAAAAAAAAAACAAAACATTCTTCCCTTTGACACTAGGGTAAGTGCAAAGAACAAAGTGTCTCATTTTTTTCAGTGTGTTTGTTTTAGCTATTTAATTTCTCCCCTTTAATAATAATAAGCTGTGACTTGCTTGACTAATAAAAGATATGAAGGTTATGAGACTCATTCCCTCTTGCATAACCATATAAAGGAGAGTGGCAGGCATACAGAGATCATTAGCTAATGAAGAAAATACTTTCCAAGGGGGATACATTTTCCCTGAGGCTTTGACTTAATCCTTTAGCATCCTTTGGCTTTCAGCCCTTCTTTGAAACATGGAGTCTAGTCTAAGGTCAGGCAAAAAGAAGCTTGCCTTCAGCATAAAAGTTTAAGAGCACCAATGCTCAGCTTTAAAATAAATAATACTTTAACACGTCAAAAAAATAAAATCTATTGTTAAAAAGTCAAAATTAACCCAAGATCAAAAGACATTAAAATCAGAACCAATGGCACTGAATTCTCCTTTTGCCTCAGGTGATATACACAACAAATTGTGCAGTAAATTCACAGATGAAACAAAATTTTTGAGATTAACACTAAGCTAAACACACACAAACACACATGCACAGAAATACACACATACACATGCACATGCGCAGAACATGATCAATAGTTCAGAGGCTTCTGATGTTCTTTCCCAATCATTATGCTTCTTCATAGGTTACCAAAACACTTCTTCCTAACACCATCTCTCGTGTTTAAGTCATGCTCTACCTTACATGACTGAAATACTGTGGTATAATTTGAACAATCCTCTCTTGTTCCAAATCATGTTTATTAAATTCATCTCTATTTTAGGGTTATTGAAGAATTATTCTCATTGCTCTATGATAGTCTCCAAGATGGGAAGAATATACTTATTCATTTCTTTAACAATGAGTAATGTTTTGAGCTACTACAAAAAAGAAAATAAAACAAGTCATGAGGAGCGTGGATTTTAACATGATGACAAGCAAAAAAGCAACCAGATGAAGCACACTAAGTGAAAACATGGTTATGAACACTTCAGCTTTTAACAAGCATTGCTTTCTATCTCATAGTTTCATTTGGGAATTTCCATTACTAGACTTTAAGGTTGTCTTGGTGATACTACTAACAATCACTTTTCCCCTACCTCCAAAGCGCACTCATAACTCAGCACACAGGGTATGAATCTAAATTATTTTCCCTCTTAATCATTTATTTTCCCTTTTATTGAAAAAACATTTTTTCTCAAGTAATATACCTGATTCTGTATTCCTCTCATCTTCCTCCCAATTCTCCTCACCTCACCTCCATTCCACATCCATGCCCTTTCTGTCTGCCATTAGAAAACAAATACGTTTCTAAGGGATAATAATGAAATAAAACTAAAATATAATAATATAAAACAAAAACTATTCCCTTTTACCCTCCAAGCCTTCAAAGAATGTGAAATGTGTACTAATTAGGAAAACCATTGAATTCTAGGTACAGGGGTGTTGCGGTTTGGTCTGATGTTACGTATTGTAATGCTAAGTCCTGTACCTGAAGGTCTAGGCCTGTGAGTGAATTCTCACATTTACAAGCTTTTATTGTGCAAGCCTTGTTCCTTAATTTAAAACTATTGGTTAAATAAAATTGGCTACAGCCAATTACTGGAGGGATTAGAGGTAGGTAGGTTTTGAGTTACCTGGTTGGGGGTGGAGAGAGAGGAGAGAGGAGAGACCAAGGAGAGGAAGGAGGAAGGAGAGGATAGGTGGAGCTGCCATGAGGGAGATGGACCATAAAGCGTGGCTGGGAGAAACTGCAAGTATCTGGGGAACAGTGCTAGGGAGGCAGCAAGGCCAGCAGTTAGAAAAGCAGATTAGGGATTACCCCCAGTAATTGTCAAAGCCACATAAAATAACCATAGTCTGAGTCTCATTTATTTATAACTAGTTGGGGATAGGCTTATATTGATTCCACATGGGAGAAAAAGAACCAGGGCCTTGAATAGACTACATCCAGCGTATCTGGTATATTATACCAGAGATGAGAAATCTTGTTGATTTTGCGATATCAGATGCTTTGAATCAGGCACTATGTCAAATAAACTAGTACCGCTCAAAAAAAAAAAACAAAACAAAAAATCAAAAACTAACTCATCAGAGTAGGAGGAAAAACAAACAAACAAAAAAGAGCCCAAGAAACAACAACAAAACACATATAGATGCAGAGACTCACTCATTCATTCACTCAGGAAACTCATAAAAATCACTAAGCTGAAGATAATAAAAAGGGCATGTAGAATAAAAAGCGAGAGGAAAACGTAAAAGTGTTGTAACCACAGGATTTTCACCCATGCCTGTGTTCCCCGAAGTAATGACACTGAGAGTTCCTATATATGAATAAGTGCCTAGGCCAATAGCTTTGGCTCATTTCCACTAGCTCAAAATTCAATTATCTCATTAAGCTAGTCTACACCATATTGCTAGTTAACCTCTCTTCAGATTCATGTGACTGACTTCCTGAGTTTGGTGAATCTTCATGCCTGACTCTATCCCAGAATCTCTTGTCTGTACCAAATTCCATCTCCTAATTCCTACCTAAGCTAATAGACCAACAGCCTTTTCTGACAGTCATACTTCCTATATTCTACAAAAGATTCTCTCTTATATTTCCCTTCTCTTTAAAACAATTTAGAGAGAAATTACCCCCATTTCCAAGCAGGTGGATGGTTTTTTGTTTTTGTTTTTGTTTTTTTAAGGGATTGGCTTTTTAAGTTGTTAATTCATTGATCAGGTAGAGAACCAAAATTATGAGGTTAGACCCAGGCATTATAAATAAAATTATAAATAAAAGAGAAAGAAGGCTCTTTCTCTTCCTCTAATAAAAATTATGAAAACTTTCAGATTTATATTCAGAATGTCTAGTCCATATGTATTTGTCAACCTTGTAGAATGTATTCATTATCTATTTTATCTTGTTGAGTTTAGAATTCTGTACCTAAATCAATATCTACCATAACTTGCCTTATCAACCTAAAACATCATCTTAGACTCAAGAGCATTTGTAAATTCAGAATCAACTTAAGCTTAATTGTGAGACTATAACTGTCTAGTCTTCAAAATCATCATAATCTGAGAAGGAATAAATATTACCTGAGTATGCAAGAAGTATAGGCTGGCAGCCTCTGTAACTATAGAAGTGACAGAGAAACCTGGCTACCTGGAGAGTCCCCCAGAATTTCTCTGTTACATTGGAGCATCCATCTTTAGCCTTCTGGCAAGAAATAACTGATAGACATTTTGTGAAGGAGGAAATTTTAAGGCTGCTTACTTAATCTTGCAAACGTCATTACTGGACTTTCCTACATCTTGTTTGTCCAGGTTGGAAAACATACAGTCAGCAATTGAGCAAAGGCAGTTTCTTGCTCAGTGGCTAGCTTTCCATTTTTTTTTAAGCAAAATCTGTATGGAGGTTGTTTGATGCTCATCCTCTTCTTTGAAGTAGAATGGGATGCTCCCAGAAAGAGACCTGTCACATTGTCAAAACAGGAATTTAATAATAAACATCTTTAAATGCCATTTTCTGTAATCTTTGAGGTTTTTGAAGACCATCTATCTATTTATTACTATCTATCTATCTATCTATCTATCTATCTATCTATCTATCTATCTATCCATCCATCTATTGTCTATCTGAACATTTCTACAATTAACTAAGCTAGTATCTATGTGACCAGGACTTTGATTGTCTGACTATTAACTTGTATTTTTAAATTATCCTAAACAGTTTGTAACAGTAGCTTTTTAAAAAGACTAGAAAGTAACATTGCATTTTGAAGAATTATAAAGGTTCAATACCATAAAAAGAGCTGAAACATATTGAGTTGTAACCAAATATAACCTTAATTTTAATCAACAAAGGGTAGATTCCATAATCTTTCCTTTATTCCTATTATTCCTATATTATTTTATATGCCCCCATTTTTCAATCATTCTCTCCTCTTTCTCCTTTAGAATAAGAAAGGATAGAGGGAAAAAAACAAAAAGAATGCCCTGGGTCTAACCTCCTATATTTTGTTTCCTACCTGATCAATATAATTAACAACTTAAAAAGCCAATCCCCCTTAAAAAAAACAAAAACAAAAACAAAAAAACCATCCATCCTGTCTTGGAAATGGGGGTATTGCTCTCTTAAAATTGTTTCATACTGATTTGGGATGTCATCTTCCTTTTGGCTCCTTAAAAAATGGGATATTGGTCAGTCTTAAGAAAGTTAGCTGTAGCATTTGCTGTCTAGTGTCTGCATGATGAGAAGTTTCAGGGCTTAACTGAAGTCCTGATAGGAACAATCTGTGATGCTGGATGATTTATCTAGCTGTTTAAAAATGTCCTGGATGCATATCTTTGAGGAAACAACAATGAGGCAGCCTGAGCTATTTCCTGAGGATAACTGGGCTATTTCAGCTACTTGTGTTCTTTGGTGTGTGGTCCTTTTGCTCTGCAAACATACAAGCTTTCAATGGTATTATACATTTCAACATTAACATAAGTATGGAGTGTGCAGTGTGCATAATTCGGTTAAAGATGATTTTCTGCTCTTGGTTTGAGCAGGTAAGGCATCTGTTTTTCTTTATCAGTTAATTTAGATTTTATAACCAAACTGTAATATAATTTCTATCTATGCCATTTGAAAGGATGGCATGCTAAGTCCTAAGGATTCTGTAGCCAATAAGATTTATTGGCTGTACATAGCTGACATCCTGGTTGGAGACATTTTCATGTCTCAGCCAGTCTCAGAGCTGTTCCCATGTAGAGGGATCAGCAATTTATGTTACCTCTCTTGTTCTTCTTGGTTTCTTCCTTCATCGGTGCAGCCTAGATCTTCAAGTATCTCCCCCTGTCTAATTTTTATTAATTTTGAAGGAGTACACAGCTATTCTTTTCCTGTAGAAACAAATACAAAGCTCCTCCCCCAGTATAACACTTCCCTTTATTTTGGAGGCAGGATGTCCTTAATGTAAACAGGTTAGTTTACATTAAGGTTTAGTTCAGCAGGTTTTACATAATCCAGTGTCTCTCAGCAGCTATGTTATCTGTCTATTCCATATTTTTTTTAAAATTACAAGTCAATAAAGCAGTACTTAATGTGTCTTTGGAAAATTCCGTATCTCCATTCTCTTCTATGAATATTTTCTATAAGATTTTAAGATACATCTGTAGCATCTTGTATGCCATAATGTCTTAAAAAAAAAACTGTTGTATTTTAATGGATACATGTGTCAAAGCATCATCAGCTGTACTCTGTAAAGGCATCTCCAAGAGAGCCATCATCTCTAATAAATTTGCAATCTTAGAAAGAGCTTTTTCAGAACTTAAGGCAAAAGCATACTGACATCCCAAGTATGAATCAAATGTATGATTCATTAATGTATGTACACACTTTAACTCTTCAAACGCTACTAAATGTACTATATAATCTATTCTATCATGTTACTCTAAGGTAGCATCATTAATCAGCATTTGAATTCTTAACTCAGAATACTGCATCTCTATGGGTTGCCATTCTGATTTTTTTCAAGCTGTTTGGGATTTTTCTCATCTGGAACAACCTTTTGTTGCTGTCATTGTAGGTTCCAGACTAGATTCTTATGAAGATTCTTTACACTGATTTAACGAATCCTCTCACCTCTGCCCTATGTCTTATAACCTAGGATTCTATCTTTCAGTCCTCTCCTTATCAAAGTCCTTTTTTCTGATATTTCTTTTTTCAGTTAATATACTTTAGCTTTATATATTATATTATACAAATATAATATATATAATAATAATCATGTTAAAAACAAATAACCTTATCACTTTTGTCCTGCAAATAAAAGACATTATTTTATAATTTATGCCTATGTGCATACTGTGTGGCCTCTTCAGGGCCAACAGACTCCCAGTCTTTGCTCTTATCCCAAGTGGGATGTCTTCCAGGGGGCCAGACAGAAGGGCATTTTTCATGTGCTTTACATTTTTTTTGGTTATTTTATTTAAAAACATTTCAATTGTTGTCCCCCTTCACAGTTTCCCCTCCATAAACCCCCTCATACCATACAGCCTCCCCTTTGCTTCTATGAAGGTACTCCCCACCTACCCAACCATTTCCCATACTGGGGTATGGAGCTTCCACAGGACCAAGGGCCTCTCCTATCATTGATGCAAGATAAGGCAATCCTCTGCTACATGTGTAGTTGGAGCCATGGATCCCTCCATTTGTACTCTTGGTTGATGGTTTAGTCCTTGGAGCTCTGAGGGGTCCAGTTAGTTTGATATGGTTGTTCTTCCTATGTAGTTGCAATCCACTTCAGCAACTTCAGTCCTTCCCTTAACTCATCCTTTGGGGTCCCCATGCTCTGTCCAATGGTTGGCTGTGAGTATCTTCATCTGTATTGGTCAGGTGCTGGTAAAGCCTCTCAGGGACATATACACCATCCCCTGTCAGCAAATGCTTCTTGGCATCAGCAATAGTGTCGGGGCTTGTGTCTGCAGATGGGATGGACCCTTAGGTGGGGTGTCTCTGGATGGCCTTCCTTCAGTTTCAGCTTCATTTTTTGTCCCTGCATTTCCTTTAGATAGGAACAATTCTGTGTTAAAATTTTTGAGATGTGTGGGTGGCCCTATCCTTCAACTGGGAACCATGTCTTTCTACTGGAGATGGTCTCTACAGGTTCTGTCTCCCCTCTGTTGAGTATTTGGCTCATGCCATCCCTATTGGGTCCTGGGAACCTCTTGCTTTCCTGGCATCTGGGATTTTCTAGTGGGTACCCCCAGTTCCCAATCCCTCACTGCTACATACCTCCTTTCAATTTTTGGCTCTCTGTATTTCTCTTCCATCTCCTCCCAAATGTGATCCTGTCCTGTACCCCTTTTCCCTCTCCCTCCCTACTCCCTCCTAGGTCTCTCACTCCCTCTACCTCCCATGACTATTTTGTTCCTTGTTTCTAATTAGATTTAAGCATCTACACTTTGATTTTCCTTCTTCTTAACTTCATATGGTCTGTGAGTTGTATCGTGGTATTCTGAGCTTTGGGGCTAGTATCCACTTATCAGTGAGGATATAGCATGTGTGTTCCAGATAATATTTTCTAGTTCCATCCACTTGCCTGCAAATTTCATGAATTCATTGTGTTTAATAGCTGAGTAGTACTCCATTCTGTATATGTACCACATTTTCTGTATCCATTCTTCCATCGAGGGACATTTGGATCCTTGGTTGCTATGAAAAGGGGAGTATGTGTCCTTGTTATATGTTGGAGCATCTTTTCGGTATATGCCCAAGAGTGGTATAGCTGGGTCCTCAGGTAGTACTGTGTCCAATTTACTGAAGAACCACCAGATTAATTTCCAGAGTGGTTGTACCAGCTTGCAATCCCACCAGCAATGGAGGAGTGTTCTCTTTATCCACATCCTTGCCAACATGTGCTAAAACCTGAGTTTTTTATCTTAGCTATTCTGACTGGTTTGAGGTGGGATCTCAGGGTTGTTTTGGTTTGCATTTCCCTGATGACCAAGGATGTTGAATATTTCTTTAGGTGTTTCTCAGCAATTTGAGATTCCTCAGTTGAGAATTCTTTGATTAGTTCTTTATCCAATTTTTAATAGGATTATTTGTTTCTCTAGGGTCTTACTTCTTAAGTTCTTTGTATATATTGGATATTAGCTCTCTAATGGGTGTAGGATTGGTAATGATCTTTTCCCAATCTGTAGGTGCTTTTTTTTCCTGTTGACTGTATCCTTTGCCTTACAGAAGCTTTTCCTTTTTATGAGACCCCATTTGTCAATAGTTGATCTTAGAACCTAAGCCATGGTGTTTTGTTCAGGAAAATTTTTCTCTGTGCCAATGTGTTCAACACTCTTTCCCACTTTCTCTTTTATTAGATTCAGTGTATCTGGTTTTATGTGGAGATCCTTGATCCACTTGGACTTGAGCTTTGTACGAGGAAGTAAGAATGGGTCAATTTGCATTCTTCTACATGCTGACTGCTACTTGAACCAGCACCATTTTGTTGAATATGCTGTCTTTTTTCCACTGGATGATTTTGGTGTCTTTGTCAAAGATCAGATGACCATAGGTGTGTGGGTTCATTTCTGGGTCTTCAATTCTATTCCATTGATCTACCTGTCTGTCTCTGTACCAATATCATGTAGTTTTTAATCACTAACTTGATGTCAGATGTAGTATTACCTCCAGAAGTTCTTCTATTGCTCTAGATGGTTTTGGCTCTCCTAGTTTTTTTTTTTTTTTTTTCACATAAACTTGAGAATTATTCTTGCAAGGTCTATAAAGAATTGTATCAGAATTTTGATGGGGTTTGCATTGAATCTGTAGATTGCTTTTGTTAAGATGGTCATTTTCACCATGATAACCCTACAAATCCATGAACATGGGATTTTCATCTTCCCTCAATTTCTTTCTTCAGATATCTGAAGTTCATGTCATATAGGTTTTTCATTTGCTTGCTTAGAGTTAGACCAAAATATTTTCTATTATTTGTGGTTATCACTTGTATAAAGAACCCTATGTCTAACTCTGGGCTTTCCCTTCAGTTCCCATGACCGTTGCAGGACCCCAAGAGCATCCTGCTTCTCTGTGGAGGCCTGCAGAGACCCCAAGAGCTATCAACTTAGAACATTGTCCCACCAATCCCTTGTCAGTGGGGTCTGCCTGAGATATAACCATCAGAGTCAGATACCCATCATCCCTTCCCACCTTCCCAAGAAGTCCTGCTGCCATCAAGATCATCCAGCCAACATCAGGGAAATCCTTGTATCCAAAGGATAGCTTAAGAACACAATCAACAAGACCCAGGAAAGTATGATACCAACAGAGCCCAACTATCCTGCTATAGTAAACCCTATATATCCTAATGAAACAGAAGCACACAATGATCTTAAATCCAATCATATAGAGATGATGGAGACCCCTAAAGGTGCCAGTTTGAGAGAGACAACAGAGAGATTCCAGGATTAAGTTAGCTCATGTACCTCTGCTGTCTACCCTCTGCAGGCTTTGCTGCAAAGTGGCTGTTTCTCTTAAAGGAGCTAAGCCTGTGAAATATTCTGAGCTCCAGTTCCGGTATTATCTAGGAACTTGCTATTTGTGGGAAGTGACTGTTCATGCCTTCCACCTGAAATATTTCAGGCTCTAAGCCTGGTTCTTTCTAAGTTTGGATTCTTTGCTGGACAGTGGATATCATTTGTAACCACAGGATTTTCCACCTGCGAAGTTCCCCCAAAATAACGACTTTGAGACTTCTTATATATGAATATATGCCTATTCCAATAGTGTTGGCTCATTTCTCCTAGCTCACAGGGAATATTGTAAAAGAGAAGGAAGAAGAAATGAAAGACAGAAGATCGGAAGATGGGCTGCAAAATACATCTTCTAAGCAAACCAACCATCGCAATCATGAGCTCACAGCAACTGTGCCTACTGCACAGGTCCTTCGACAGATGAGCTCACAAGGAAAAGATGCTCTACTGGATTAACTACTGATGCTCTATTGGAGACTAACAGATTCTGGAAGAAAGGGATGCAAGGTACCAATTGTATAGCCAGTATTGAACCCACCAGTCTCTAGTGGTTAGTGCCAAACTCAGTGTCATACAAATGGATCAAGTTAAACTCTGGAACACTAAGTAAGCTAGATACCAGTAAATATAAGACATTGGATAAGAGAATAGAGAGGCTGGAAAGAGCAGAAGGAAAATGGAAACACAGATAAGGGGGTGGAGTAGGTACATGGATCTAATTGTTTAAGAACAAAACTTATTAATAACAACAAATCCTCTTCGCATATGTGACACTATGAGTTAAACATAATTTACTGATCTACTTGATATTTATATTACAAGTGAAATTTTAATTATCATGACTAGAATCTCCTTTACAGGTTTTAAAAGAGTAAAATTCATGGCTTTTTACAAGTGTTTACTCAGATGTTTTATAAGATATTTGAAACTGAATTTCCACAAGAATCAGCAGGGTGAACACCTTACATGACCAATCCAATTATTCGCTCCATAGGAACTGTGGTACCTGTATTTGAGCTGGGCTTTGGTGTTATGTTCTCTGGTTGTGACCTGTCTGAAACATGCTTGGGCCTGACTTTGCATGAATAGAAAGAATGACGTGGTTTTTTTGCTAGCAGCAAAGATAGTAATCTATGTCATACTTAGTTTCCTGTTCTTAGAAGTTCAGAATTACTCTAGAATTTTTAAAGAAACAACCGATAACTTACCAGGGATTGCTACCAAAGGAATTGTCAATCCTTTGAGATTCAAAGTCTTCCGAGTACCTGCAAAAATCACTATTGTATTATTTTGAAGGTAAATTTTCTTGAATTTTTTCCTCTTTGCATATTTAAGCTCTTAGACAATTCTTATACAGCCATGATAGCAGAGATCTTCTCTATGACATAATATCTTCTGAGAAGTTGTCAACAATCAGGACATGTATGAAAAGCATGAAAATTGCCACACTGAATCTGGCTCTCTCTCTCTCTCTCTCTCTCTCTCTCTCTCTCTCTCCTCTCTCTCTCGTAGAATCAAAGGCAACTTCATACAAAACATATGTGCTAGCAAGGCATTTTGAAATAAATAGCTCTGCATTCAAAGATAGGTATTTAGTAGTCAATTTTAGAATGTGCTTTAAATGTACAAGTGAGAGAAAAGTGATTTCTGGTATTCTCCACTTAAAACAGGTTGTTTAATTGTGAAACATCTGTCAACTTTGTTAAATGATTCCAAAGCTAGTCTTTCCTTGCAGGGGAAGAGTAGCTTGCCAGAAGATTCCTAATACCTTCACTTCATCTATGTACAAATTAATAATATAGAAATGATGTGTCTTCAAGGTTAATTTCAACTCTCCATATGCAGAATGACTTGATTCACCAGATGCTCAAGGTTTATTTATCAGACAAATCAGGAAGTCAAACTGCAATAATAGATACCAATTATTATTGAACAGCAACTGAAATCTGAGTAGAAAAGACCAGGTTTTCCCGTTTCCAGACCAAGCCTAGTTCCCATATCAAACACACTCAAGAGGTTTTTGATAGGATTTCTTAGTGTCACTGATAAGTCATATGCAATTATTTTGTTTAATTCTTGAACTATGACCATGGGTATGGAGAGCATTTCTGTCTTTTTTGTTCCACAATTACTGCATAGAAATTAATATATGTTGTACAGCAAGAAATTACATCTTCATTTATGACTAATATTCTCTTCCAAAGACTACCTCCCTCCTCTGGGGCCCACCTTTTGTTAACAGGGAGTTAGATCAGGTTAGTAGCAAAGACTCTGAATTCTTTAATAACTGCTGTGTGAAGGTTATCATCCAAGCTATAATCATGTCTCTTAGCACTGAGTCCTGACCTTTTATTTTAATATTTTCTATGTCAGGAGATATTTTTCCTGTTTGGTGACTACAATTAAGTGACCTTTTTTTTGACTACACTTACCTACAAATTCAAATGGTCACTAATTCTTTGCAGTTTCTTCAGAAACCCCTTTTTGGGATGCCAAATATATTAATGCTTGCAATCCTTAATTTAGACTTCTCACATTACACTTCAACATTAGAAACCCCATTGGTATGAATAAACATGTTTATTGCATGCATATACTGAAGGAGAATCAACCAGTATCTATCAAATGGATAGATGCTGTACAATTAACATGTTTGGTCCAATGATTATCAGAGATGTATCATTCTGAAAGCATCTAAATAAATGTTTCTAATGTTCATTGGTATTAATAGCTACTGAGTGACCATGGAATATTGGTTTCCTGTTATTCTGTAGGTATAAGTGAGGTAGTAACTCACCCCAGATCATCTAACAGCAAGGCTTTCAACTAGATCTTCAGCAAGTAACAATATCAGTTAAAGTAGGTTGTTTCAGTTGCTATTTTTCTCAAAGCATGGAAAAGATTACTCTTGGAGTTGAGGTCCCACATTTCTAAGGTAACTATGAGAGGGCGGTGCTAAGAGCTGGCTCCTGATAATCAGCTTCATGGTCAAGTTGGAGAAATAAATGTGGTGGCTAACATGAGCCAACCAAACATGCAAAGTCTGATTTTCCTCAGGTTGATTTATTTACTTGCTTCTTTTTCCTAGACAGAGTCTTACTATGCATCCCTGGCTGTCCTAGAACTTACTATGAAGGTCAATCTGGCTCAAACACACAGAGATTACGCCCTGCCTCCGGGAGCAGTACAGGAATTAATGGTTGTGCCACACAACCAGAAATACTATTTGGAAGAGGCTTATTTATACATTTACCATTTTAGCTACAAGTATGATGCTTTCTTTTTCTAAAGAAGAAGAACATATCTGTAAAAAGTGCAAAGAGAATGTCAAACTCTCTGTGAAACAGAAGGAACATTTCGAGGGATGAGAGTTCAAGAAGCTAGTGATACTTGAGACACAGGAGCTTATCAGCGATTATGGGACTTTCTCCTGCTACTTTCCTCCTTCATACATTATGGTGATCCTGCTGTGGACTTTTGCCAAAATGGGATGATCAGAATAGCAGAGAACAGATTAAACAGAAAGAGGGTTTTAAAATTATGTTAAAGCAAAATAATATAGTACACACCAAGACTTAGGTTTTTTTACCAACAAAATGAAGCTAATTATGATGTTTTAAGTATCTGATGAGATTGCCAAAAAACCAATTAAACAACCCATAAAAGGCATGTGTAAACATGAATATCTATAATGAATACACACTAGTAGTATTGTTTATATATTCATGAGTGGTATAATATGAGAACAGGTGTAATGTAGGTATGAGAAACTACTTTAAAGGAAATTCAAAACTTCATAGGGAGAGAAATAGATAAAAAGAAATTTAATATTTGTTCCATAACTCACAAGCTGATTCTATAATAAGACTTTGAACAGGATTTATTTTAGACCCAGTTTGATCTATTGAGTACATACCAACAAGAATGCCAGTGTTCATTACATTTGTGGAGACAGATGGTCTGGACTGAGACAACCAATTAATGTAAAATGTGTTCTTTTTGGCACTTATCACAAAGAAAGATCTTATTTTTTAATACCTTATTCTTAAAGTTTATTCTATTTTCAGATTAATGTTTCTTTATGTAGAAAGTCTAACGGTAAATGCATCTATGGATAACAATTTACCCAATTATTATTATACAAAAGGAAGCTAATTCTTATGATTTATTGTCTTTTTAATAGTAAAGAATGAGAAGTAAGATGTGCATTTGAAATATTCTCATGGCCCACATATCACATTTTTTCATCTGGCAGAAAAATGCAAGGAAATTGGTTTTTGCCAAGATGACTCAATGAGGTCATTTCCCATCTCCCTAAAGTCTTCTATTAAGTTGTGCAGATGCCTGAGATTGTGAGGCAGCTCTGGCTTGTTTACAGAAAGGAGAAAGCAGAAATATATTTTTATTTAGATACACATCCTTTCAGGTTCTGGCTGTTTGATTAAACCAAGGAAAACGTTTTATTTCTAAATGGAGATTTTCTAAGAGATGTTTGTGCAAGGGTCCAATTATTCAAGAGCTATTGATGCACAAAGTCAAACTCTGTCTCCTTACTACTTGACCTAGGTCAAAGGCAGTGTAAAGAATAGCATGTCTGTCTGGAACAACCAAGGATAAATAGGACATGGGGTTGAAAAATATCTTGGTATCATGAATTTCACATTAGACCTCTCAATCCAATAGGTTCAGGGGTTAAATATTATCTTCTAAGCGAAAGTGAGAATCATATTATATTTAAGTATAAGAAGCAAAAATGAGAATTTATTTGTATACATTTATCATCTTCTAAATGTTTTGCTTTCTGCTCAGTTTACATGTTTCAGAATATACTAGTACAGAAGCTTTTGTGTATTATTTCACAATAATCCTACATAAATTAGTGTTTAAATTTATTGATTTTGCATGGATAAAAAAATATTTAGATGTCACTGATATATGCAGTGATCAGCCAACCAAATATGTACATTACCCATGAGATAATACCATTAAGGACAGGAGGAAAAGAAAAAAAAGAAGGACATGCAGTAACCATGTGTGTACACTGTCTATATGTGTAAACATGGATTACTAACCATGACCATCAACTGGTGCCTATTAGCTGCCTGTCAGCTTGTGAACTGCTAAGACTCACACAAAGGTAACTTCCTTGTTGGGAAGACAAAGTCAATTTCATTTAAAATCTAGAGATGAGACCCTTGTGAGTTGTCATCTGAATTTCTTCTTTCTAATTGTTTCATCATTTTTTGCAAATGGTATTTCTGAGAATATTTGTACTTGATAATGAAAAATACCAGAATATTGAATCTCAGATACACAAGAGAGTCAATGTCGAGAGTACTAGTAAGAAATAATGTATTATTTAAAGCATTAGAGATGAGAACAAAAGGGATGAGTAAGTCACTAATTCAAATGGTGAAAGTAATTTACTGTGATTGTAACACAAATTCTTCATATAAAGATGCAGTTATTTGGGGGCAAAGATCAACTTTTGTGAAATAAAAATGATAAACCTGTAAAGATTTTCTTCTCTTATTTTAGAAATAATAATTACACACACACACACACACACACACACACACCACACAGAAAGAGAGAGAGAGAGAGAGAGACAGAGAGAGAGAGACAGAAGAGAAGAGAGAGAGAAGAGAGAGAGAGAGAGACAGAGAGACAGAGAGACAGAGAGAGAGAGAGAGCATCCAGAGTGCTATCATGACATGTAAGCTCCAAATATGGATGCTGTGGACAGCCTATAAAATTACTTAATTGATGATCCCTGTGCTTGACTTTAAAGCTTAGAGCTTACAAACTGATAGGTATGGAGAAGCTGCTTATCCTCTCTGATCTTAAAAATCTATTGCCCATTATATGAGAATAACAAGACCTACCTAAGAATATTTCAAATGATTCATGGAATGTATCTAGCTTATGGAATATGGGAGGCCATAAATGAAAGTTATGATTGTGAAATGTCTTTTAAACTCTAATCGAGATCATCAATCACATAATAAAATGATTAGATAAGTATTATTCCTCCTTATTTGGAATTTAGTAGAGAATACAGTATTGTTAGTTACCTTGACTCCTTTCTATTCATGTTAGTAATTTAAATAAGAAATGCAGAGGAACCTATTCTTTATGGCAAAAGAGATTCGATAGTATGTATTTCTTTATTTGTATGTAATGAAAGACTGAAAATAATCAATTTCTTTGGGTTTTTAAATATTCTATTTCTATTTCAGAAATAATAGTATTTTGCAGTAGCAGATTGGAACAGTAGGGAATTATTGACATGATCTCATCTTCATTTGTATGAAACTGAATTTTGCAAATATACTAAAAATAAGTCAGGAATACAGCAAAATATCTTTACAGGAAAGTGTATTTAAGCTCCTACTCATGGCTTTAAGAGGTGACTAGAGAGGACCAGAAAATATGGAAGAGAAGGCAATGTTCACATTATCATGTGATTTTCTGCATTTGTTATTATGGTTTTGATCTGAAATGTCCTTAGGGTCATATCTTAAATGCTTTTTCTTTTGTTGGTGATGCTAGTTTGATAACCAGTGACATATTTAGATGGGTCCTACATGGTTCAAGTAGGTCACTGGAGGCTGCTAATTTAGCTGCTGATTCCTCCGATTTATTCTCTATCCTCTATATGTGATGGAAGCAGTCTCTAAACAATACTGCAAACTCCATAACGAAGCTGTTCTGTCATGCCTTCTCATGGTGGCCTGAAATCTCTCAAATTGAGTCCAATAACCTTTACCTCCCTTTGATTGTCTGTGTCAGGTAATTTGGTCCCAGTGACATAAAGCTAAGTGATTCAAGTACCATAGGTAAGAAAAATAGGGATCAACCAGTACACAGTTTAAAAAGTATAGAACAAATGTATTGGGAAGAGTTTGAAGCAATCTGATTGATGGACAGGTTGGATCAATAATCAATTGCAGTTCTAACATAAACTTGACCTATAATGAGAAATAGGCCCCAGCCAAATCTCCTATGATTCCTTGACTTAATTATTTATTTTACTTCACCTTTCATCATGGTATTGTTTACTTAAGATTATTTGGAAATAAGGCATTTCACTGTTTTCTTTTCAACTAGCTAAATGTTTGCTGAATAGGGAAATAAATAGCTGTACTAGTACTTTCTGTACTGAAATTTTAACCCCATATTCTCTGGCTGTTTATGCAGAAACTTGAGTGTGCATCCTTTTCCCTTTTGTGAAAAAGATACAGGTATGCCACATTAAGTGTGCATATTTACAAACACCCATGAGAAATGATGTTCCCAGAAAATTGTCTTATCAACTGGCTGGTGGTGATTCATGCCTTTAATCCAGCATCAAGAGGAGAGGGAGGTGGATATCTCAGTTCTAGGCCAGCCTGATCTGCAGAGTAAATCATTTGATAACTGGGGCTACACAGAAAAACTCTGTCTCAACAAAAAACAAAACAAAAAAAAAATCCCCCTTCCTTGGGCATCAAGTCTCTACAGGATTAGGCACATTCTCTCCTGTTCAGACCACACAAGGCTACATATACGCTTTATGGCAAAGATCATCCCATGTATGCTCTTTGATTGGTGGCTTAGTCCTGGGAGCTGCCAGGGTACAGGTTAGTTGATACCCTTGCTCTTCCTATTGGATTGCCATCCCCTTTAACCTTCCCCTAACAATTCCATTTTCGTCCCTGAATTTCTTTTAGGCAGGAACATTCTGGGTCAAAAAAAAATGTGAAGGTAGGTTGGTGATCCCATCCCTCGAGGTGTTTTTTTCAGGTTCCAGCTCCCCACAGTTGGATATTTTGGCAAAGGTTCTGGGAACCTCTCACATCCTAGGTTTCTGGGATTTTCTAGAAGTTCCCAACCCCCACAGCTGCACACTTCCATTCATTCTCCTGACCCTCTGGGATTCTCTCCTGTTCCCCCCATATCTGATCCTGCCCCCCTTTTCACCTCCCATTCCTCTCTTCACCCTGATCCCTCCCTCCTTCTGCCCATGATTATTTTGCTCCCCCTTCTAAGTAGGTTTAAAGCATCCTCACTTGACCCTTCCTTCTTGTTAAACTTAGTTCTTTGGGTTTTATCATAGGTATTCTGTACTTTTTGACTAATATCGACTTATCAATACTCATTTTTATTCACATTATTATATCATATCTATTATATATCCACACCTATCCTATTGGATCTGGGTTACCTCACTGAGGATGATATTTTCTAGTTCCATTCATTTACCTTCAAAATTCATGATGTGCTAATTTTTAAGAGCTGAGTAGTATGCCACTGTGTATATGAACCACATTTTCTTATCTATTGTTCATTGTTCTGTTGAAGGACATCTCTGTGTTTCCAGGTTCTGGCTATTAAAAATAAGGATACTATGAACATGGTAATGAACGTGTCCTTGTGATATGGGGGAGCATGATAAAGATGAAATTCTAGGTAATTTATTCTAATATTCAGTTTCTTAACATTTTAGTTGTGAGTCTACCCTCTAATGGCTTAGTCATGTCTCCATCTCTCAATTTTGTTCCTAAAACAGCAATTTGTAGACAAAGACTATAAACATTTTCAAGACCATGTTTGGTGTAGCCAAAACTGACCACTTGGTGATATTGTAATATTTAGCTGAGTTTTTATAAGGGTAATGGCTAGTAAATGTGTTTCCATCATAGGGTGGCTTCTCATTATACAGTTTATGTTATTTTCCCCCCGCCTCTCTTCCTGCACCCCTCCCACACCTGTCCTGTCTCCCAGGTTCATCCTTCCTCCTTTCCCTTCAGAAAAGGGCAGGCCTCCCGGGGATATCAACTTTAAATTTATATCAATTAAAAAAACCAGGCCATTCTAAAACTGGAATGGACAAAACCCAAGAGGAGGAGGAAAATGATCCCCAAAAAAAGGCCCAAAAAAGTCAAGATAGTCCAATCTCCCCGTATTAGGATCCCACAAAAACAACAGTATACAACCATAACATAAGATCAAACCCACACAGGCTCCCTTGTTTTTGGGGTACGAGGTTTTAGAGTTGGGGGTTTTTCCGAGCAAATTTTAATTTTGGGGTCCCTTCTTCTCAGATACTACAATCCTTTAACCCTAGCCACAAAACATTTTTAAATACAATTTGTCCTCTCTGTAAGAGTACTGGATAAAGGTGGGAAAAATTTTGTAGGGAAAGGCCAACCAAAAACTATCCATTTAGGACCATGCCAAAAAAGAAAGCAGATTCCTTCATTTCCCAAGAAACCCAAAAACAGAGTCTGGAAGCCCAACTGGAAAACAAAATTTTAAAATCCTTTCGTTTTTTTTTAAAAGGGAAACTTATACGTTTAAAGGGGTTTATTGGAATCAATTTTAAAGGGAGATTTCCAGAAAAATTTTTTATCTTCCTTAACCTTTTGGGTCCACCCTTTTTATCTGTTTTCCTTTTATGCCTTTTGGGGGCCCAAGGGGTTTTTCCCCAAGTCAGGGGAAAAAATTTCAATGAAAATTTCCAAATTTTATTTATGATTTTTTCCATAAGATTTTCTGTAATTTTTCTTTCTTTTCATAAACCTTTCTTGTTTTCCATACCTTACAACCTAAAATTTTGAATTTGTATGCAAAAATAATTTATGTTGTTTTAAACATCAATCTAATTTGAAAATAAAGTTGGGAAAATGATAAAAGGGAAATGAATAACATTTTCCATATTTTTTTCCACAATTTTAACATAAATCATCCGAACCATGAAGGTCTTTTTATTGTCCAAACTTGTCTAAAATTTTTTTTTAATTAAATTTCTTTAAAATTTTCAAATTTATAACATTGGACATTTTATTAAAATGGGATTTTCTTCCAAATGAAATAACTTTTGTTTGGGAAAGAAAATTTATTGACCCAAAAAAATCAGTTTTTACTAAAATTAAAAGTGATGAAACCAAATGATGGGTTTAAATTATTCGAAAATTGAAAATTTCAGGGGAAACTAATTTAAAAAAAGGTTTTGGCAAGAAAAATTTTTAAAAATTACCTTAACTCCTCTTTTTTTAAACCCTTTTTAATACAAACTGCACAATTCCATTTCCAGGAAAAGTCATTTTTAATTTTTATTTTAACCAAATTTTTTTAAAGGTCAAAAAAAGATCAACTTTATACATGCTCTTGATTACCCATTCCTTGAAATTAATCCATTGGGGTTTGAGTAAAAAATAAGGGGATTTTTCTATTACGCCTAATTAGGGATTAAAAAAATTAAAAGGGATCCCAATTGCGGTTGTTATCAGTTATTGTAAATTTTATTATTTAATCCTTTTATCCCCGGGTCCTTACCCCAAAATTTCCCCTAACCCCTTTTTAAATTTAGGTTTGGGTCTTTGGTTTTTTGAAATTTGCAATTCATGCAAAAATTCCTTTTTAGGCAAAAATTCGTATTAATTTTTAGGGTTCAGAAAGATGATATTAAATCCTAGTAAAAAGTTTTGTTTCCCATTGTTTTTTTAATAATGGAATCTAGAATTCTGTGTCCCAAGTATTTTAGAACTTGAATTACTTTTTTAAAACCGGGGGGAAAAAAGGGGAAAAACGGGGGGGAAAAAAACCCCCAAGGGTTTTTTTAAAGAAAAAATTTTGGATTTTTAAAAACCCCAAAATTAAAAAATTTTTTTTTATTTTTTTTTTAAAAATTTTTTAAAAAAAAAGGGCTTTTTTTTAAAAAGGCCCATTTTTTTCCCCCCCAAAAAAATTTTTTTTTTTTTTTTTTTTGGTTTTTTTTCCAAAAAAAAATTTTTTTAAAGGGTTTTTTAAAAAAAATTATTTTCCAAAAAATTTTTTTTTTTTTTTTTAAAAAAAAAAAGGGGTAATTTTTGTTTTTTTTTTTTTAAAATTTTTAAAAAAAAAAAAAAAATTTTTTTAAATGGGGGGGGGGTTTTTATTTTTTTTTTTTTTTTTGGGGGGGTGAAAATTTTAATTTCCTTTTTTTTTAATTTTTTTAAAATTTTTTTTTGGGGGGGGGGGGAAATTTTTTTAAACCTTTTTTTTAAAATTGAAAAAAAACCCCCTTTTGAGGTTTTCCCCAAAAATTTTTTTTTGGGGCCCTTTTTTAAAGGGGTGGGGGGGGGGGGGGGAAAATTTTTTTGGGAAAAAAAATTAATTTGTTTTTTTAAAATGGGGGAAAAGGGCCCCTTAAAAAATTTTTTCCGGGGGGAAAAATTTTAAAAAAAAAAGGGGGCCCCAAAAACCCCCCCCCTTTTCTAATTTTTTTTTCCCAATTTTTCCCAAACCCAAATTTAAAAAAAGTTTAAAATCCTTTTCCTTTTTAAAAAAATTTTTTCCCCCTTTTTTAAAAGGGGCCAAGGGGATGTTTTTTTTTCCCCCCTTTTTTTTTTTTTTTTCCCTTAAAAAAGCCCAAAAAAAAAAGGGGGTTCCAAAAATTTTTAAAAGGGGGGTTTTTTAAAAGGGGGGGGGGGGGGGGAAAAACCGGGGGGTTTTTTTTTTTTGGGGGGGTTTGGGGAAATTTCCCCAAAAATTTAAATTTTTTTCCCCCCCGGGGATTTTTTTTTTTTTTTCCCCCCCTTTTTTTTTAAAAAATCCCAAAAGGGGTTAAAAAAAAAAACCCCAAAATTTGGAAAAAAATTTTTTTTTTAACTTTTTTAATTGGGGGGGGCCCCTTTTTTTTTTAAAAAAGGTTTAAAAAAGGGGGGTTTTTTTTTTTTCCCCCCCTTTTTTTTTTAAAAAAGGGGGGGGGGGAAAAACCCCCCCAAAAGGGCGGAGGGGGGGGTTTAAGTAACCGGGGGGGAAAATTTCGTTTAGGGGGGTTTTTTTTAAAAAAAAAAAAAAAAAAGGGGGGGGGGGGGGGGGGGGGGGGGGTTTTTTTTTGGGGGGGGAAAATTTTAAAATTTTTAAAAAAACCCATTTTTTAAAAGGGGGGGCTTTTTTGGGGGGGGGGGGGGTTTTTTTGGTTTTTGGGGGGGGGGGGCCCCCCCCCCCCCCCTTTTTTCCCCTTTTTTGGGGGGGAAAAATTTGGGGGGTTTTTTTAAATTTTGGGGGATAATTTTCGGGGGTTTTTAAATTTTTTTGGGGGTTTTGGAAAATTTTTTCCCCCTTTTGGGGGGGGGGGGGGTTTTTTAAAAAAAAATTTTTTTTTTTTTGGGGGGGGGGGGGGGTTTTTTTTTTTTTTAAATTTTTTTTCCCTTTTTTTTTTAATTTTTTTTTTTTTTGGGGTTTTTTTTCGGGTTTAAATTTTTTTTTTTTAAATTTTTAAAAAATTTTTTTTGGGGGGGGGGGGGGGGGGGGAAAAAAATTTTCCCCTTTTGGGGGGGGAAAAATTTTTTTTTAAATTTTTTTTTTTTTTTTGGGGGAAATTTTGGGGGGAAAAAAACCCCTTTTTTTTTGGGGTTTAAGGGGGGGAAAAATTTTTTGGGGAAAAATTTGGTTAAAAAAAAAAAAAAAGGGGAAAATTTTTTTTAAGGGGGGTTTAAAAAAACCGGGTAATTTTTTTTTTTTTTTTTTGGGAAAAAAAAGGGGGAACCCCTTTTTGGGGGGGGAAAAAAATTTTTTTTGGGAAAAGGAAAAAAAAAATTTTTTTCCCCTTTTTTAAAAAGGGGGTTTGGGAAAAAAAAGGGGGGGGGTTTTTTTGGGGGGGGGTTTATTTTTTTTTTTTAAAAAAGGGGTTTTTTAAAATTTGGTTTTTTTGGGGGGGGGGTTTTTTTTTTAAAAATTTTTCCCCCCCGGGCCCCCTTTTCCCCTTTTGGGGGGGGGGGGGGGGTTAAAAATTTTTTTTTAAAAAAAAAAGGGGTTTTGGGGGGGAAAAAACAAAAGGGGGAGGGGGGGGGGGGGAAAAAATTTTTTTTGGGGAAAAATTTTTTGGGTAAAAAAAAAAAAAAAAGGGGGAAAAGGGTTTTTTTTTGGGGGGGGGGGGGAATTAGGTTTGGGGGGGTTTTTTGGGTGGTTTTTTCAAAATTTTTTAAAAAAAAGGGGGGAAATTTTTTTTTTGGGGATTTAAAAAAAAAGGGGGGTTTTTTTTGGGGGGGGGGGGAAGGGGGGGGGAAAAAAAGGGGGGGGGGTTTTTTTTTTGGGGAAAAAGGGGGGGGGGGGGGGGGAAAAACGGGGGGGGGGGAAAAGGGGGGTTTTTTTGGGGGGGGTTTTTTTGGGGTTTTTTGGGAAAAAAAGGGGGGGGGTTTTTTAAAAAAAAAAAAATTTGAGAAAAAAAGGGGGAAATTTTAAAAAAATTTGGGGGGAGTCCCGGGGGGTTTTTTTTTAAAGGGGGGGTTTTTTTGGGGGGTTTTTAAAAAAAATTAAAAAATTTTGGGGGGAAAAGGGGGGTTTTTTTAAAAAATTTTTTTTTTTTTTTAATTTTAAAA
The DNA here is from genome assembly GCA_021653895.1 of Mastomys natalensis. Lineage (NCBI taxonomy): Eukaryota > Metazoa > Chordata > Mammalia > Rodentia > Muridae > Mastomys > Mastomys natalensis. The sequence continues at coordinate 547,252 of JAJTUV010001616.1, read as the reverse complement.
TTTTTTAAAAAGGGTTTAAATTTTTTTTCCCCCCGGGGGGGGGGGTTTTTTTTTTAAAAAATTTTTGGGGGGTTTGGGGGTTTTTGGGGGGAAAAAAAAAATTTTTAAAAAAAAAAAAGGGGGAAAAAAAAAAAAAAATTTTTTAAAAAAAAAAAAAAAAAAAAAGGGGGGGGGGGGGGGGTTTTTGGGGGGGGTTAAAGGGGGGAAAAATTTTTGTTTGGGGGGGTTTTTGGGGGGGGCCCCCGGGGGGGGGTTTTTTTTTTTTTTAAAAAAAACCCCCTTTTTTTAAAAAAGGGGGTTGCCAAAGAAAAATTTTTTTTTTTGGGGGGGGGGAAAACCCCCTGTTTTTTTTTTTTCCCGGGGAAAGGGTTTTCCCCTTGGGTTTTTTTTTAAAAAAAAGGGGGGGAAATTTGGAAAGGGGAAAAAAAAAAGGGGGTTTGGGGGGTTTTTTTTTGGGGGGGTTGGGGGAAAAAAAAAAAAAAATTTTTGGGGGGGGGTTTTTTTTTTTGGGGGGTTTTTTGGGGGGGGACCCCCCTTTTTGGGGGAAAATTTTTTTTTAAAAAAAAATTTAAAGGTTGGGGGGGGGGGCCCCTTTTTAAAAAAAAGGGGGGAAAGTTTAAAAAAAAAAGGGGGGGGGGGGTAACGGGGGGGTTTGGTTTTGGGTTGGGGGTTTTTTTTGGGGGGGGAAAAAATTTTAAAGGGGGTTTTTTAAAAAAAAAAAAAAAAGGGGGGGTTTTTAAACTTTTTTTTTTAAAAATTTTTTAAAATTTTTTTTTTTTGGGGGGGGGAAAAAATTTTTTTAAAAAAGGGGGGGGAAAAGGGTTAAAAAAATTTTTTTTTTTAAAATTTAAAAAGGGGGTTTTTTTTTTTTTTTTGGTTAAAATTTAAAAAAAAAAAAAGGGGTGGGGGGGAAAAAAAATTTTTTAAAAAAAAATTTTTTTTGGGGGTTAAAAAAAAAAAAAATTTTTTTTTTTTTAAAAATTTGGGGGGGGAAAAAAAATTTTTTTGGGAAAAAAAAAAAAAGGGGGGGGGGGTTAAAGGGGGGTTTTTAAAAAAACCAATTTTTTTAAAAAAATTTTTAAAAAAAAAAAGGGGGTTTTTTAAAAAAAAAAAAAATTTTTGGGGGAATTTTTGGGTTTTTGGGGGGGGCCCCCCCTTTTGGGGGGGGCCAAAAAAAAAATTTTTTTTTTGGGGGGGGGGGGTTTTAAAAAAATTTGGGGGGAAAAATTTTTTTTTTTTTTTTTTGGGGGGGGGTTTGAAAAAAAAAATTTTTTAAAAAAAAATTTGGGGGGTTTAAATTTCCCCTTTTTTTTTTAAAACCGGGGGGGGGAAAAAAAAAGGGGGGGGGGGGGGGGGGGAAACTTCCAGAGAAGTTTTGTTTAAAAAATTAAAGGGGGGCCAAATATCCAAATAAAATACACGGGAAAAATTTTTTTTTAAACTTCTTCCAAATTTAAAAAATGACTCCCACTGTAAATTTTTATAACAAACATAATTCCAAATGGAAATTGGCATAAAACACTAAAAATGGCTCCTTCCCCTTAAATCTGAACCTCCTTCCAGTAATTTGAATAGGATAAAGAACATCAACTGTTCTTCCAAATGTCTATCTAAATCCTCTGGTATATTCAACACATTAGTAACATTTTTTGCTAAATGATTAACAAAAGTAGCTGTTATAACTTCTTGTGTCAGAGCAATTGCAGAAAGAGTGGCGCTAACAATTAATGTAATTAAAGCTATTATACCAGCAATAATCAAGCCCACTACCCTTTTGCTTCTGCTTAAAGCCTGCCTCATTTCTTCCAGTATTTGCAAGCTAATTTTAGAATATCAAGGTTCTTTGATACTCAGGGCACTAATACAAAAGCTGCTTGATAGATCTCCATAACTGACATGCCGGATTTCAAAACACAAACACAATTAGAAGGTATACAGTCAATGACACTTACATTAAATACTGTAGAAGAAACAAAGGTATTTTTAACTTAACAATTAAATAAAATTTAACACATGTGCTAATACCTGTTTGAAATCCAGATCTTGTCCCAACTTCATCTCTTGCTAACATAGCATCATAGAGAACTGCAGCTAATTTCCACATATGTCTCTGAAAATGTCCAGAACCAGACTTCTTAATGAAGACTGTTAGTTCTAATATTGGATTGAGTTTTAGACCAGTCCATGATTGATTCTGAATAACCGGTCACATTTAATAAAAATACAGGAGGCAATATAACTTCCCTTTTGATTCTCTGTTCCACAAGGTCTAAGAACTTGAGGTAAGGCAACTTGTCCCATCAGGGGTATACATAAGCAATGATGGGTTGGGAACTTATGTCCAATACTGCTTCCCAGTCACCATTGTCAAGGAACTCAGCAAACTCACAGGTCAGCATCATTCTTTGTCCTGGCATCAGCATGTCTCACCCATCGCTCTGGCAGCTACCATGCTCCTTCAGCATCCTACAGAAAAAACACAAACATACCCTCTTCCCCATATTTAATACATGGTCAGAATCATGCCTTATGCCATTAATTGGATCCTTCCCTTTCACCTATGCATAAGTGTCCTCATTGTAGAGAGCCATAGACACTCAGCAGAAGTTCCTTGGCATCCAAATTAAAAAAATAAGTAAATAAATAAAAACTAAAAAGAACGTGATTTAAATAAATTGATGATGTACAGAGATATATCTCCCCCTTTTTTACTTTATGAAGATATTGTTTTAAAGTTCCATAGGCCCGTTCCACAGTCTCTTGTCCTTGACAATTATAAGGAATCCCCATAATATTGTTAATGTTAAATTGCTGCTAAAAAGTCTCAAATGTTCGACTGCCATAACCAGTTCCATTATCACTTTTTGTTTGTTTGTTTGTTTGTTTTTCTTTCCCATAGAATACCTTGGTTTCTCCATCTATGGTAATTGAGAGTTTTGCTGGGTATAGTAGCCTGGGCTGGCATGTGTGTTCTCTTAGGGTCTGTATGACATCTGTCCAGAATCTTCTGGCTTTTATAGTCTCTAGTGAAAAGTCTGGTGTAATTCTGAAAGGTCTGCCTTTATAGGTTACTTGTCCTTTTTCCTGTACTGCTTTTAGTATTCTTTCTGTTTTGTGAATTCGGTGTTTTGATTATTATGTGACAGGGTGAATTTCTTTTCTGATCTAGTCCATTTGGAGTTCTGTAGGCTTCTTGTATGTTCATGGGCATCTCTTTCTTTAGGTTAGGGAAGTTTTCTTCAATAATTTTGTTGCAGATATTTACTGGCCCTTTAAGTTGAGAATGTTCGCTTTCTTCTATACCTATTATCCTTAGGTTTGGTCTTCTCATTGTGTCCTGGATTTCCTGGGTGTTTTGGGTTAGAAACTTTTTGCATTTTGTATTTTCTTTGACAGTTGTGTCAATGTTTTCTACAGTATTTTCTGCATCTGAGATTCTCTCTTCTATCTCTTGTGTTCTGTTGGTGATGCTTGCATACATGACTCCTGATCTATTTTCTAGATTTTCTATCTCCTGGATAGTCTCCCTTTGTGATTTCTTTATTGTTTCTACTTCCATTTTTATGTCCCGAGTCATTTTGTTCAATTCCTTCACATATTTGCTTGTGTTTTCTTGTAATTCTTTAAGGGATTTTTGTGTTTCCTCTTTAAGGGCTTCTACCTGTTTACCTGTGTTCTCCTGTATTTCTTTGAGGGAGTTATTTATGTCTTTCTTAAAGTCTTATATCATCATCATGAGGAGTGATTTTAAATCTGAATCTTGCTTTTCTGGTGTCATCAGGTATCCAGGACTTGCTATGGTGAGAGAACTAGGTTCTGATGATGCCAAGTAACCTTGGTTTCTGTTGCTTATGTTCTTGTGCTTACCTTTTGCCATCTGATTATTTCTAGTGCTACCTTCACTCACTATCTCTGACTGGAGCCCGTCCGTCCTATTATCTTGGCTGTGTCAGAACTCCTTAGAGTCCAGCTGTCTCTGTGATCCTGTGATCCTCAGACCCTGGTTGTGATAGGTCCTAGGAGTCAGGTTGCTTCTGGGCTCCTGAAATCCTGGTGTGCCCAAGCTCCTGAGATCCTGTGATCCTATTTTCCTATGTTATTATGTGTTAGAGCTCCTGGAAGTCCAGCCCTCTCTGTGTTTTGGGGGATTGGGTGCAGAACAGAATGAAGCATTAGGACTGCTCCAGGCACAGGCACAGACAGGAGGGGTCCTGTGCCACTGGCCTTGAGGGAGTTCCTGATCCCAAATTACTCCCTGTTTGGGGAGGAAGAGAGGGTGCAGCTTACTCCCCTACAGTCCTGGGTGTGTTAGAACTCCTAGGAGTCCACCCTTCTCTGGTTTTGGGGTTTGGGTACAGAGGTGAGGTTTCAGGGCTGCTCCAGGAGCAGGCACAGACAGAACAAATATAGCTTATCTAAAACATTAAACAAAATGTTTCATGAATTCCATGTCAAACCATACACAGAAAGACACATCAGTAACAATAGATAGTGAGCATTTGAGAGATAACAGATAGCAGCTACCATAACCAATGCTAGCTGTTTCACATTTGCCACGTAAAATAGTTTCCTAGAAACAATAGAAAAACGACCCAAGTGCAAAGATCAAGCCTCTGTCTTCTACAATTACTATGCCTACTTCTGTTTTCAAAGTAATATTTATTTTCAGATTCTTATAAATTTGACCACCAAGAGTGTGAAGATATTTAGGCCAAGTTTTATTCAGATTTCAAGCCCAGGTGTTTGACTATACTCGGAATTCTTTTCAGAAAAAAGAAAAAGATATTCTAATTCACTGGAAAAGAAGTACATTGTAAAAGAAGGCATTGCCTGAGAGCAGAATGCCAGACTTTCTGTCTAAATTCCCTTTCTTATTGTGCAAAACCATAGTGTTGACTCTAGTGACAAGGCTTCATATAGACCTTTCCCTACTTTACAACAGTATATCTGTGTAAGAGTGAGACAGCAACTTCACTATCTCTCCCAGCATCTCATACTGCTTTCAGTCCTAAAAAACCCTTCAGTACTCTTTCTTACAAACCCAAGCAGCAAAACATCAATTAACTGGAAGAGAACTCTAATATCCTCTGTGGTAACACACATCAAAACAGAATATCTTAAGTCAAAATAAGTATTTTCAACTAAATAGGCTTTCTTTGAAGTATTAAATATTTATTCTGCACCAACCTCAACATATTATCTAGAGAAACAAATACCTTGCAAAATGATGGGCGTATTTTGTAATAAATAAAAAAAAATTTCATTCCCTGGACAACAGCAGAAAAATAATAAAGCTTTAACAGAGAAATCAGTGCAATAATAATCAATACACCTCATGTTGCTACTCATGTATTTGCCTAGAAACATTGTTAGCAATGATTTCTATCCCAACATAACATGTCCTCACTAGTTGGTACCGTCCTCCTTTACAGTCAAGTCAGCAGAGAGAATTAAATAAGGGAACGGAAAGATTCATATTGCCACCCTGCTGGATTCTCTGAAATTTCTTTGAAATTAATTGCAAGCTCATCTCTGCTTCATGTTTGTTTTGAACTAACCGTCTGCTTTTTCTAAAGGTGTTTGATACCATTTATAATGAAACTGCTTGTATACTGCTGTAAATGGTATGGAGGGATGCGGGAAACAACTAGAAAAGGATATCACTAATAAAAAGGTGATAATTGTCCTGAAAGGCAAAGCTGAGGCATATGCTCAGCACCTCACATTCTATGCGGAACTGGCAGCCAAGGCAAAGAGAAGGCAAGAAGGACAGCATTACAGGCAGGACGAGATGAAAGAAGAGAAGGTTTAGAGCAGGTAAATTGCAGGGTTGCTCCAACGTGATGCTCTGCAACCCAGAATAAATATACAACCTCTGATTTCCAAACAGGTGGCAGACATGACTGCCTGATCAATGTCTCCTGATAGCCTCAGCCTACTCTTTAATATCATTATGCATAAGTGAAATTTATGTTCGAGCATGCGTGCTGCCAGAAATATTTCCCTGTCGGCCATATTTCACTTAACAGTTCATTACTCAAGATTTGCTCTTAAATACAGTAGCTTTAACAGCTGTCTCTAACTTCTATCAATGTACCCCTAAAAATCCTATAATAATATTTTCCACCTCATTTCCTTCTTTCTTTTGACTGTGTTGTGATAAAGCACTGTGTCCGATAAGGGGAACTGACAGTCTTGTTAAACTCCAAAACAGGCATTTACATAATGTTCTATTCACACAATTGCAGCAGCTTGCAGAGACTGAAGGAATTTACGTTTTCTAAATAATACATTTTCACTGATTATGGCATTTTTCCTACAGTCTGCCACTCATTAACCACCTCTTCTGTAGCCCTAAGGGTTCTTCTATTCCTTAAATAAATGGGATAAAATGCTTATTTGTTGCAAAGAAAACAAAAATTCTTGATCAGAAAGCAAAGTAAGCATGTGAGTCCTGGGAGTTAACACAATTTTAGATTAGGGATTAAATAATAGCCATTAATACTAATATAATGATAAACTCAGTAAATACATCAGTATTCTTAATCCCAGAAGTTGAAAGAGCTTAATGAAATGACAGTGGTGATGCTTCAAACAACTTTACCATCTGCTCCAGAGCAGCATCTGTATGTCTTGTCCAAAAGTCATTTAGTATTTGCACCTGTAGAAGAAAACATCCCTTAGTCAAAGTTTCCAATATTGTACCACTCTAAAAAAAGATGGAGTATCTTTTAATGTTTTGAGGCTATGTAATTTTCAGCCTCGTCCATCCATAGACTAAGACAGGTAGATTTAAATGTCTTTCTTATCAGCTTTTGTTCTGGTAAGTCTTGAAAGGAGTGCTGCAATCAGTAACCTCTCATGGAAAGTGTCTTCAGGACTCTTTTTATTAATGATAACGAATGTTAGAATGCTTACTCCAAGAATGAATATTATACACACACACACACACACACACACACACACACAGGCACACACACACCACACAGTCTATAATAATAGCAGCTGTTCACTGGCATTCCATTTATTTTACTGTGGTCTGGCTACATATACAGGAGCATAGCAAACAGCACTGTCTATGAAATTGGATAATCGCTTTCTTCTTCTTATTGGTCAAGTTGGGCTTCTGTTGCTGTAATAAACACAATGACAAAAGACACCTCGGGAGGAAAGTGTTTATTTCAGCTTCTAGGTTATAGTTCATCATCAAGGGAAATCAAGGCACAAACCTGGAGACAGGAACTGAAGCAAAGACCATGAAGGGATGCTGCATACTGGCCTACTTTCCATGGCTTGCTTAGCTAAGTTCTTATAAAACCCATTACCACCTGCTGAGATGATATCAACCACATTGGGCTAGGCCCTTCCATAAAAATCATTAATCAAAACACACCCCAAAGACCAGTCTACAGACTCTCATTTTCTCAGTCGATGTTCCCTCTTTTCAAATGATTCAAGCTTGTGTTAATTTGACAAAAAAATACACAACAACAACAATAAAACAACAGCAAAAACGTACAAGCACATTACTTCTTTCTCTTTGGGAGAATCACTTAAATATTAACTTAGTTTGTCTTCCAAAAAAAATGCCAATGATGTTCCTTTATTTCCAGTTCCGAAGTCTAGTTTCTGAATCTTGAAGCTAGAAGAGCTTTGTTTGTGGAATGTATAGAAGCATTTTCCTTTATCTATGAGGAACAAAGGAAACAATAGTATTTTTTTTAATCTGTGTTGTAACAGTGCAGAAATATTTGACATCAGCTTAGGCCTTCTATGGTTCTCAGCAACTTCCTCATCAGTAAACATTATCCCTGTGTCTCTTCATGGCATATGAGGATATTGTAGTACTGAGGTGACCCCCCAATCCTTTTAATAGTTACATTAAATTTCCCCATCTATGCATGGTGGTACATAAGTATACATGTAAGTTCTTTTGAATTTGGCTAAGAATCTGGCCTGCTGTAGCCCCTTACTAAAGAATTTTCACTCAACAGCTATCTTAAACATTCTGCAACTTTATTTGTGAATCTGGATTTATAAGACAGTGTCATACCTGCAATAGTCACAAGGATTAACACTTAAACATAGAAAGTTTGAAATATGTACTTACTCTATAAGAGGCTTGCCCACTAAAATGCAGTACGCTCTAGTTACAGCAAACTGGCAAATCATCCCATTTATTTCAGAATCTCTTTAATAGTGGAAGAACAAAGGCTTTCTTCTTGTTCATGAGTAACCTATTCATTGATGGACAACTAACGAGGCATTCACTTCTATATTTCTCCATCATTTATCATGCTCTCTCCTTCTCTGGACACATTCAAATCTCTACTGTAGACAATGAGTCACCCCTTCTCACATGGATTTTTCTTTGATGAACCTCTAAATCACACTGGCCACCAGCAGAACTGGTGGCAGGAAAAGAGAAATGTAACTCCCTTCTTTCTGAAGAACATTGTATAGAACAAAAGCAAAACAAAACAGAAACAATCAGAGCTGTGACATAAAATCTTTCCTAAACTCTCAGAGTTTGTAAGCACTGGTTTGTTAATATGCCTCTTATTAACCTTAATTTGTTTCAGGGTCTGCTTTTGCCAAAAGAATTCCTGTATCCTTGCCTTCATCATATGCAGTAGAGGTTTCTGACATTACCGTTCTGTTACAGGCAACACCTAATTGGGAAGAGGCTGTGTGCTTGAAATTGCTTCATGGAGGAGAAAACCCATTGGTGACTCAGTTGGTATTTACAAATTACCATGAGTCTTTATACAGGAGAATTCTTCAACAGGATGAGAAGGTGTTGGCATGCTTGGTGACTGATATGTTTCAACTATTTTTATGCAGTGTCCTAACTGAAGCAAGAGAAGAACACTTCATACTAATCTGGTCTACTAAATATGAAGACATTGATTAGTGTTTTGTAATGATAAAACTTAAGTAAGATAACTTAAATTAGAGAAGACTAAACGACCATAATTTCTATTATTATTAGTTTTACTTATACCAGATGTTAACCAAGATGCTTAGAACCATAACTCATAGAAATCATGTCATGTATCAAAATAAAATTTACCAATATCTTAAATATTATATAGAAACTGAAGGAAAAGGCTTCTATGGTTCTTAAAATTTTTCTTAAAAATTCAAACTTCTAATTTATATATAGAGAAACCATATTTCATTTTTGATCTATGAATAATTATCCCTTGCTTTGCTTTACTTCTGTGCATTTCTTTTAAATATGAATAAAAGAAACCATACACAGTGTTTCTGCTGTTAGAACTCAATGGCATGAAAAATGGACTTTCCCAATAGCTGTGTTTCTTTAGAAACCAGTCTGCCTCCATTCAGGAATGCAAGCATCATTGTACCACATGCATTTATAATTGACAGGAGATATAAAAAATGTCAGCCTCATTGTGAAGAAAATTGTATTTGCTTTATAATAACCAAACATTTGAAAACAAATTAAAATAGTCACTGTGCATTTTTAAAGAAGAAAATTACATAGCTAATCTGTCCAGCGTCAGATGCAATACCAAGCACTTGGTATCATGGGCATCTTATACATAAGCATTATTTATCTTGCTTCTATATTCCCTTGACTATTTGTCTCAACATTACATGCCCAGGGCTTCTTCTCTTGCTTAGGGGCAAACAGCATGTTGCTGGTGTTGATCATGGTGAGCACCAGTTTTCTCATTATAAAACAATTCCCTTATCCTTAGAATCCCTGTGGAGTCTGTGGAATTGCCCTTGATTTACAAAGCAGTGGTGAAGAGCTGCACTTCTCTGACAACTTAGTTAAGATTATAACACAATAAAAATCTTTTACAATGAAATCAAGCCATAAAAGTTAACCCAATATTAGTCAGTCTCCAAACACAGGAGTAAGTGGGAAACACAAAGATAAAATGAGCATGGTGAATTCGAGCTTGTTTCCAAATCCAAAAGATCTAAGTAAACTTGAGGACAGAAGCAGGATAGAGATGAAAGCCAAGAAGGAGAATTCTAACAAACTACAAATCTTAGGTCTCTTGTGGCCAGGCATTGAAGCCAGGTGACAAGGGGATAAAGTCTGAAATCACAAAAGAAGCTTGGGCTTTGAAGTTAGATATTAGGCTTCAATTCATGCCCTACTCTTAGATTTGTCTCAGGCATGCAACTTAAGTTCACACTCTTTTCCTCTTTTCACTTTTCTCTTTCTCTCTTCCTTTCTTGTATAAAGATAGCAAGCAATAACTATTTGACAAGAGTTTGAAGCACTAAACTAAAAAATGAGAATCAAATGCCCGTTCCTATCTCTCTGTGTATGTCTCTCGTATCTCTCTGTGTATGTCTCTCGTCTCTCTCTGTCTCTCTGTCTCTCTCCTCACTTCTCTAAATGAAACTGACATTCAATTACATGATCCTTCTCCCACTGAGTTGGTCAGTTGAAGATAGCATTTTGCTAGTTCTGGGTTACATCTTGCTATGAAGAATTTCTCTTCATCAAAATTCCCTTTAATAGATGTGTGTGTGTGTGTGTGTTGTGTATCATATGTATCGTCTGTATAGAGTATGTAGAGTGTGTTGGGTATGATATGCCATGCATTCATGTTTGTCAGATTTTTTGACATAGAATTGATGGAACAAAACACAACACAGAAAAATTTTAATGTGTAAAAATGATTAAGAAGAATATTTCTTTTTTTTTTTTTTTTTTTTTTTTTTTGGACTTCTGCGGCTTTTATTTTTGCATGTAAACCACTGGGGGAGTCTTGATGGTGGGCACCCTAGAGATGACACTGGAGCTCTGAGGGGTCCAGACACTAGCTGGAAGTCAGGTGACAAAAACAATGATTCAGACCAATCACATGATTACAAAGCTGGGGTCTCCAGCAGGGTTCCTGGTGGTCAGGTGTGGACATCTAAGGAAGCAGTGACATGAGAGGGGCAAGCACTGGGCCGGCCTTGAGCCGCCTGGATGACATCAGGGACAGAGGACCTAAGCAGCTGGTGGCTCCAGGGATCTCCAGTCCATGCTTTACTTGGCCAGGGGGTTCCTAAAGGACCTGCCAGCAAACTTGGCTTTGCTGCCCAGCTCTTCCTCGATTCTAAGGATCTGATTGTACTTGGCCAGGCGCTCAGATCGGCAAGGGGCACCAGTCTTGATCTGCCCAGTGCACAGTCCCACCACCAGATCAGCGATGAAAGTGTCCTCAGTCTCGGTGGGACACCATGACGCCCCAGCCATTGGACTGGGCCAGCTTACACGCCTGCAGAGACTCAGTCACTGAGCCGATCTGGTTCACTTTGAGCAGGAGGCAGTTGCAGGACTTCTCGCCTGCAGCCTTGGCAATCCGCTTAGGGTTGGTCACTGTGAGGTCATCGCCCACCACCTGGATGCCTGCACTAGCTGTGAACTTCTGCCAAGCATCCCAGTCGTCCTGGTCAAAGGGGTCTTCAATGGACACCACTGGGTAGTACTGGATGAAGGACTTGTACAGGTCCGCCAGCTGGTCGAGGTGATGTACCTGCTAGGGTCATCTGGAGACTTGAAGTCCAGGTCATACTTGCCAGACCTGTAGAACTCGGAGGCAGCCACGTCCATGCCGATGACAACCTGGTCAGTGTAGCGGCCTTGGCAATTGCAGTCTTGAGCAGCTCCAGGGCTTCTTTGTTCTCCAGGATGTTAGGTGCGAATCCACCCTCATCACCCACATTGGTGGCGTCCTTCCCGTACTTCTCCTTGATGACGTTCTTCAGGTTGTGGTAAACCTCTGCTCCAATGTGCATGGCTTCCCGGAAAGAGGATGCCCCACAGGCAGGATCATGAACTCTTGCATGGCCAGCTTGTTGCCAGCATGAGAACCGCCATTGATCACATTGAAAGCTGGGACCGGCAGGATGACCTCAGGGTTACTGGCCAAGTCGGCAATATGACGATAAAGGGGACCCCTTTTCCACGGCACCAGCTTTGCAGACAGCCAGGGACACTCCCAGGATGGCATTTGCACCAAATTTAGATTTATTCTCGGTGCCGTCCATCTCAATCATCAGCTGGTCAATCTTCTCCTGCTCCACAACATTCACTTTCTTGCTAACCAGGGCAGGTGCAATAGTGTTATTGATATGCTCAACAGCCTGTGAGACACCTTCCCCATGAAGCGGGTCTTATCATTGTCTCGGAGTTCTAGGGCCTCGTAGATGCCAGTGGAAGCACCGCTGGGCACCGCAGCTCGGAAGAGACCTTTCTTGGTGTACAGATCCTACCTCAACAGTGGGATTCCCACGGGAGTCAAAGATCTCTCTGGCATGGATCTTGAGAATGGACATGGTGAACTTCTGGGAGTCGGATCGCTGCGAAGGAAGGAAAGGGTTCTGTAGACACCGAAGAGAGCGTTAAGGACAGACGTGAGCACGACGCTGTACCCGGGCAGCACTCAAAAGAATATTTCTTTACAGCTATTCAACAATATTTTTCATAAAGTATATTATGATTGTGAAAGAATTAGCTACTTTGTTTTATTTTAAGATAATTTCTAATGCCAGGGGTAGTGGCACCTGCCTTTAATTCCTGCAGTTGGGAGACAGAGGCAAGCAGATCTCTGTTACTTCAAGGCCAGCTTGGTCTTCATAGTGAGTTCCAGGATATCCAGAGTTATAGTAAAACCCTGTCTTAGAAACAGTACCAAAATAATGATAACAATGGTGATGGTAATAATAATCATCATCATCATCATCATCATCATCATCATCATCATCATCTTTTCATAGAAACTTCTCTATTATTAGAAAATCTATAGAACTGTTGGAAAATTATATTTGTTAAAATTACAGAAAAATTGTTAGAGTAATTCAACAATATTTCCTCAGAAAGCAGAAGCATTACCTATATAGCTGGTGTGGTGACATATACTTTAAGTCTATGAAAGCTGAGGTAATCAGATCTCTGTGAGGTCACAGCCAGAATGACCTACAAAATGAGTTCCAATCCAAGCCAGGGCTTCACAGAGAAACAGGAAGAAGAACAGGGGTCATATAGAGAAGGAATAAGAGTAAGACAAAGATTTGAAGAACTCTTATTTTGCAGACATTAAGAACTTATAATGGAACTAATGAAATTAAAAGTTAATATATAGCAAAGAAAACAATTACTACAATGAGGATACAACAAACAGAATCGGAGGAAACCTCTGTAAGCTATTCTTCTGACAGTTAGCTAGTATCCAAAATACATAAATTTTCAAAAGCTAATACAGAAAAGTTTTGAGTATTTCAGTCAATAAGCAGGTACAAGATTGAGCAGACAGTTCTCCATCTCCAATGGAGATGTGAAAACCATTTAGCATCCTTTGACACCAGAAATTGCAGAAACTACCTTATTATTCCATCTCACACAGTCTAGAAACTAAGCAACAAGTATTGAAGAGGGTGTGGGTAACAGGAGTACTTCTGTATTGCTGGTGGTCATGTAAACTAGTACAGTTACTAAGGAGAATTCTCAAAAAATAAAAGTAGAAATATTAAATAGCCTAGCTATACCACTTCACGATATGTACACAAAAGAAGATACGTCAGCACACATAAGAGATACTTGTGTATCTGCAATCATTTTTTTTTTTAATGTTTGGATCTAGTGATTATCTTTTTTTAAATTTATTTAGTTATTTAAATCACATCATAATTTACTTATTTACACAGGGGCAGGATGTGGGGAAGGGAATGGCACAGGAGCATAAGTGTTCAGAGGGAGTACAGATACCTTTCAGAACAGGGTATCAGCTGGGTGTAGGTTCAGGGGACAGGTCACTATGACTCTGCTTATGATTCACTTGTCCTTATCTAAGTTGGTACTGTCCACCGAGGCTGCCTATTTATAAGATCTATGATTACTTGGGCTGGTAAATTTCCACAGAAGCCGCCTATTTACAATAGCTTATAGCCTTCTGTTTCAGTGTTTTTCCACAGAGACCCAAGACTTGGTGTTAGCATGCATGTATGTCAGGCCTATTGCTGACTTTAGGCCTATGGCTGATTTTAGGCCTTTAGTGTATATGTAGGGCTGCTCCTGACATCTCCTCCCTTCTCTAAGTATAGAAGGGCCTTGGTGATTCTATTCTTGCGAAGGTGGAGATAGAGGCCTGACCTCCAATAATTGAAGGGGACCTTGTAATGGCTCAGGTCCTCCTGACATTGTCCAGTGAGCATGAGGGCCATACCCATCCCGATGTCTTTTTCCTGGAGAGGGGATACTTTTGACATCAACCCCTGTGCAGTCAGGCTTGTCCCTCAGGGAACCCAGATAGATATTTTAAACTTTTATTTATATTCCCTTTCTGCAATCATTTCTTAAGTGTTCACATTAGTCAAAGTATAGAACCACCATAGGTGCCCACAGACAGATGAGTAGATTTTTAAATGTGGTAATATACATAATGAAACTTTAACCACAAAGAATAATTTTTATATCATTTTTTCAGGAAAATGGATTAGGTTGGAGATCACTTAAGGAATTAACCCAGACCTAGAAAGGCAAATATTGCATTTCTCTTCATTTGTTAGAATCCATATTTAACAAAGAACAAAAAATAATAATACACAGAATGGAAGAAATATATTTTGAAAGAAAAGGGAAACATTGGAAGACAAAAGAGACTGACAAGAGAACAAGGGGAGTTGAGTATGATCAAATGGCAGAATATAATGTATATGCAAATATACACACACATATACAGGATATATAATATATTACATATAATTATTATTTATAATTATAAATATAATATTTATATTATATATTATGTATATCATGGTGAATGAAACCCAGTACTTTTGTATAATGAGCATGCACTGACAAAACAAAATCACCTTCTGCAGTGTTACTTTTGTTCACATTTTTCAATTCCATTTCTATTTATATGAAAAATAAAAAATTAAAGATTTTCTAGTTTAATAAAATGTCCAAGAAATGGTATCATATGTGCCAACACATTTAGCCTCATTTTGTTCTTCCAGTCCACTGAGATGCTTCAAGATTACGTATTCTAACCTCCAGTTTTCTAGTTAGGAAATTAACCGATATAAATAACTTTTCAGGGTAGTAAATAGTGTCACTGAGACTTTAAATCAGTCTTGTTTTCCTCTTTAAAGCTATAGGATGTTAAGAAAGTAGATGAACAAACAGGCATAGAGCTATTGGCTAAATGTTTTAGCATGGTTTGTTCCTGGAACAGGAAAAATTTAACTGAAAGTTTCATGCTTTATGAAAAGCAATGTTGTAATGCTCTCTCACCACATTGTACTTGTATATAACAAGGTAGTTAACCAAATATGAGAGGAAGGTGACATTCATACGTTCAATTTATTCCTGGTGATTTTTATCCTCTGTGATGGCATGTTAATACCATTTTAGATATTGGCACTGCTGTTGATTTAAAATCAACATGTCTGTGGTTGCTGGATCTTTATCTAATCTTAGATCCAGGCAGTCAAGGATGCTTCCTGAAGGGTGAAATATATTATAGAACAGTATGTTCTATTTCTAAGGAGCTGTGAGATATGTCATCTGTGTTTTAAGGAAATAAATTAGTTGTTTTATATTGTGCATGAATTTGTCCCTAGCCTCTGATTTATATACAGTCTTCAACACATAGACAATTCCAAACAACATGAACAATTCATAGCATGCCCTGCCCCAAAACAGACTTTCTTTGCTTCCTGATCAACACTTTTTGCTTCTACACAGCTAAGTCTGAGTTTCAGGTCCAGTTCTAGAAAAACTTACTGAAAACATGACTATGGGCATGTTGAACATTTTGCACACATTCTGTTAAAGGGTTTAATATTTCTCCCTAATAAGTATATTTCTGACTATGAGATGCAGATTTGTAAAATGAAACTCAAGTAATTAGGTTTAGTGACTTCTCATACTGCATAGGACTATTTTCTATGAATTTTTTTTTATCTTACCTCTAATTTATATGGGCATCCTGAGAGGCTTAAAGAAGATGGAAATGAAAATAAATGTCTGGGGTTGAGTTTTTCATTCATCTGTTTTTGTATTTTGGTTTTTTTTTAAGTTTGGAATTGTTCATATAGCAGAGATTTGGAAGGAAAACTAGATAAAATAGAGATTTGGAACATAATATATACTACATTCATAAATCCAATCTTCTGTCCCCAAAAAAAGTGTTCAGCAAAATACATTAAATAGAAATTCTTAGCATTTTGGCCACACTACAATTGAGAAAATTTTGTCATATTGACATCAAGATAATCCAGATTTTAAAAGAAAATCAAGCAACTAAACAACGTCACCAATATTTCTTTATTAGTATAAGCAAGGTGAATTAGGATTTCTTCGTCATTTTGAAGGCTAATACGATTCATCTCTCACAGTTGTGTCTGATTCTGAGATTTAAATCCACATAGAAGCTAAGCATATAATTTACTTATTACAAGTTTTCAATGACATGAAGACCCCAAGTATCATTACAATCAGTTATAGAAAACTAATCTGGACAAGGTTATCAGATCATGAGGAAACTGTTGAATGTTGTGAGGCAAATGAAAAAATAAGGCTACTTTTAAGCAGTGTGCACTTAGTCTCTATTTCCAGCCCTTCAGAAAAAAGAAACCAGTCTTTCCTTTTGTCCTGGTATCTCTTCTCTCTCTCTCTCTCTCTCTCTCTCTCTCTCTCTCTCTCTTCTCTCTCTTCTGTCTCTCTCTCTCCCTCTCTCTTCTCTTCTCATCTCTCTCTGTCTCTCTTTCTCCTTCTCTGTCTCTCTGTCTCTCTGTCTCTCTGTCTCTCTGTCTCTCTCTCTCTGTCTCTCTCTCTTTTCTCTCTCTCTTCTCTCTCTGTTGCTATGATAAACATATGATCAAAAGCAACTTGGGAAAGGAAGGGTTTGGGTTTGTTTTACCTTACACATCTCTGTCACAATCGATCATTGAGGGAAGTCAGGCCAGGAGCTTAGGACAGAAACCTGAACGCTGTAACTGAAGCAGAGAGGATGGAAGAACTCATCCTATTGGATTGCTTCCAACAGCTTGCTCTGCCTGCTTTCTTAGTCAACTGGGGACCACTTGCCAGGAAGTGGTACCACCCATAGTGGACACGGCCCTTCCACATCAATATTCCATTAAGAAAATGCCCCTGTAGACTTGTGCACAGTCTAATTGGAGCTTATTCTTAATTGATGTTTTTTCTTCCCAGATGAATCTAGCTTGTGTCAGGTTGACAAAATTAATCAGGACACCTTCTCTTTTAGGAAAGTTAGATTTGACATGAGAATTTTGTCTTGGCTTTTAAGAAAGAGCATAAACATCAGAATGGTCATCATATACCTGCTGTTTTCCCTATACTGTTAATTCACTCATTAATAGATCAAATTTCTTCCTCACAAATAGTCTTTAATTTAAAAGGTTGTTTCCAGTGGCCTGTATATTTTCTATTCTGAGAGAACGATTTTGCACTGTTATCGCCATTGTTCAGTTTAGAGCTGCTCAGTGGAATATTTGTTTCACTTTTATTACAATTAGGACCTCTATACATTTTAAAGAATTAGGCTAATAATTATATGTCATAAAAATACTATAGCAGTTACATGTTTTGTAGAGGAATTTCAATCCAGCACCATGGCTGCTTTGGCAAGGGATCACATCCAAAGACCTAGGTCTGTGTGATCAGACTGGGTAGTAGACACGCCACACATCTCTAATTCTCTGGCTGGAATACACACACGCCCTTTAGGGCACAGCTTTACGGTAAAATTAGTTTGTAGAAGGAAGCAGCTGTGTTGAAAGTGACATCTATTTGAGGGGCATGCAAAGTGAGAAAGTTTGACTGAATGAGTCAGAGATACAGTACTCCTAATTCTCATAGACCGCACAGGAAAGAGAAGCTATTTAAGAGCAGCATAGGGTAAGAGAGTCATTCAGTGAGCTGGGAGTCAGTTGAGTTCAGTACAATGGAATTCAGTTAGTGAGTTGGGAGTCACTGCAGTGAGTACAGTGCAGTGAAGTGAATTCCTTCAGGAGTTCATGTAGTTCAGTGTAGACAGCAGAGGCAGCAGAAGCCAGAGAATAAGGAGCCAGAAGATTAGAACAAATGGTCAGTGTTAGTTTGAGGCCATGCAGAACAATTCAGTGGGAAGCTGAAAGAAACCGAATTGAATCAGTCAACTTAGAGGGGAGTTTGAGCCAGAACAGCTGAGTTGAACCAGCCTGCCGGAATAAGAAAGAATATAAAAGGTGATATTATTCTACAATAAGCCTCCAAAACAATTGCATCTGGCAGATAAAAGTTACTTTTCCACTTTTTATCGGTAGCATCCCTAGAGGGATTATCTTTTTGGAACAGGTCACAGTATGTCTCACAGCTTGTCTCACAGCTGCTACCCACTGGAGACACGGATGCTGGAAAAATATCAGTGCGGTAGCACGAAGTTTGGTATGTGCATTTCCTAGTTAAATAAGCATGAAATGTGGTTAACGGTTTGAATCTCTCATGTCACACAATGATTAGCCACTCCAAGTTCAGTGGAATTTTAGTTTTAAAATACTTTAATTAGGTGCAGCTAGCTAGCTAGAATTGACACTATAGCATAGATAAGTCCTGTTAGATAATGTGAGAGTGTTTCCATAAAGTGATCACGCCTTTGTAATCTTTGGCAGTTTGTAATGTGGATTATATTCTTGTGCAAAATATAAAAGGTAATTGTTATAAAATACTATGCGGAAATCAGGCTGATTATTCCTTTATATTTAAAATGTCATGTGGTAAAGGTTATTTCCACTCATTAAGAGTAAATGCATGTGGCCATATGTTAGAACTCTTTTGAATTGAAAGTATATGCAACTGAAATTATCAACAAATTCAAAAATACCCAAAGAAAATAGCTTCCTTTTGATTTGCCAAAGCATCTTCTCTCAATTAAAATGTCATTATATTACATTCTCACTTGACACTCATTATGATAAATCTGATACTGAAAACAGTAAGTCATTCTATATATAAATTTGATGGAATTTTGATATTAAAATGAATAAAACCTGTCAATATCCTAGAGACAGTGCATCAGCAAAGACATTATTGGTTTACCCAAATAATAATGTAACCATTGAGAGGATAATGTTTTCCAACTGCAATTACATGCCCTAATTTTAAAAAGGCTATCATTTACAATAATTTGGCAGATTTGGTCCATATTTCTTTCAAAAATTCATTTCTTCATTATGCCTCAAAACAATTTATGGCACATTTATGTTGGTGAAGATAATTTGCTTTTTTTATTGTGAATGGAAATCAGTAATTACATACAATCCCATTTTCTACAGACATAAAGTTAATTCATGGTAGTAATTTTATACAGAATATTAGCTTCTGTTAGTTATGATGAAAATGTAACTGTGTAAATGCCTCCATTATAACTGAATTTTCTTGGATTTGATGGAAAAAGAAATGTTGGCTTCATAATAACGATTCCATGGATAACTCTGTGACAGGCCTGCAGATCACTTGGCTCGGCATCTGTGGGACCTGTGATGCCTGCCTGTCCTTTGGCTTTGGCTGGAACTCCTCTATTCTGTTCTAGCTTCCCTCTTCCGGTCTGTGCCTCACTGGGAAAGCAATGCTTTTTTTCCCCATGCCTGAATTTTATACCTACAATATGGAGAAAATCATAATAGTTATTTCATGTTGATGGTAGGGCAAAATGAGAAGATGCATAAGCAGTCCTAGATTGTGCTCCGTATTTGTAGCTACATTGCCACTAGCTGGGAAACCACACGCCAAATGATGTAACAAAAGACATTTTCCTCTCCAATTTTCTGTCAAGAAGTTGCTTCTACTAGGAGAAACCTTAGAATACAAGTAGAGAAAGCAAAACAGAAGAAAGGATTTTTAATTTCTATGGAAATTCTTCTTGAAACTTTGTTAGGAATTGTACTGACTTATTACTTATATTTTTCTTCCAGTCTATTAAGATGAAATGTTTCTCAAGTAGTTTAATTTTTTTTTTTAATTTCTTGAGTCTTTGTAGTTTTGTGTCTGGCAGACTTAAACACTCTTTGTTAAATATAATGCAACAAGGTTTTTGATTTCTTGTGCTATTCTAAATGATATAACTTGTTAAATTTGGTTGAAACTGCCATAGGGGAGACAGCTGTGTAGGCTTGGGGTCTGAGTTTGACCCTAAGCACCTACTTTTAAAAGTCAGGTATGGTGAAACATATTTGTAATGCTACTCATTCATTAGTTTTAGTACTTTATTTTATTGAAAATAATTTTGATGATTTGTTTTGTTTGTTTGTTTGTTCTGTTTCGGTTCTTTTTATGCCAGGTATGGTTCCATATGCCTTTAAACCCAGCTCGTCGACAGCACAGGCAGGTAGATCTCTGACAAGACTAGCCTGGTCTATAAACAAGACAATAGGGCTACATATAGAAACTCTGTCTCAGAAAAAAATAGTTTTTTCAAGTAAAATATCTTGATTATGGTTTTCCCTTCTTCTATTACTCCCAGTTCTTCTGTACCTCCTTTCCTAGGAGACTGTTCATTAGAAAATGAACAGGCTACATATATAGGAAAATAACCCAAGAAAAGGCACGGGAAACAGATAGAAACACAGACTAACTTGGCTGTACACTGACAAATCATAAAAACACAAAACTGGAAGCCACAATATACACACAAATGACTGTTAGGATAGAAAATATACACAATAAGAGAAAAAAAGGAAATACATACCCTGACATGAGATGACCTTATGAGATTTAAAAAAAAAAAAAAAATCCAAAGATGTTATTGAGTGTATTTTCTGTGACCATCTACTTATGAGTACACGACCTGTCTTTTAGAATAGTTTATTTCCCCAATGATACTACCTTGGAAAAAAATGAAATTTTCATTTGCAAGTGGTTATCAATGGGAGACAACTTCTGGGTTAGGGATGGGGCTGTGTCTGCTTCTTTCAGCTCTAGGACCCCATGTGGTGGAGACCACTTCAGGCCTTTTTCATGCTTCCTCATCTCTGTGACTTCATATGTTCTCATCCTGTTGATTGAGATGACCTTGTTCTCTGTGTGCCCTCCATTCTTTCTGGCTCTCACATTTGTTCTACCTTCTTTCCCTTGTGTTCAATGAGCTCTGATGGCAGAAATTTGATGGAGACATCCCATTTAGGTCTGAGTGTTCCAAGGTCTCTCATCCTCTGCATTATTATCGGGCTGGGGCTCTCTCGATGTGTTCTCATCTGCTCCAGTAGGAAGCTTCTTTCATGATGGCTCTATAAATATAGTCAAATACAATTAGGAGTCATTTTATTGCTATTCTCTTTGAATTGAACAATAGTATCTTGTTTTATCCTAGTTCACTTGACTACCTAGTTTCAAGTTCCTGGTCTTTCAAGCATCATTGGTTCCATCTTAAGCCAAAATAGATGTAGATTGGTTACTCCTACAAGCTTTGTGCCACTATTACACTAGTATATCTTGTAGGCAGGACTCCCTTGTAGATTGAAGGGTTTGTAGCTAGGCTGGTGTTTACTGATTTGGTAGCATCAGAATACCTTCCTGTACAAAAATGTTAATTTTAGCATATAGAATAGAGGCCCTACCTAGGCACAAGCTTGACTTTTCTGTGTCCAATGGGTTTGTGTGTGTTTTCTTCAGAAATTGGGTCTTACTTTGTCATGGCAGCAGGCTGGATTGTTTGATTTCAAGTGAGATCCCTTTGGAGAACAATTCATTTAAAAGGAACCCATTCCCAGTACTGGCAACTTGGTAACAAAAGATGAATTGTAATAAATGACATTTTAAAAATATTCTTCACATTATCTTTTTTTTAACAGAATAAAGTATTTTTTTAATTTGCAATATATCTTCAGAAGGCCCCTCATGTATTTAGATTTTTTTTCATTTTTTTATTGGTTATTTTATTTATTTACATTTCAAATATTATCCTTCTTCTGAGTATAAGACTTTGCTTTTAGACAGTGCTGGGGATGGAATGATCTGCCTTACACATATGAGGTGAATGCCTCATCACTGAGCTATATGTTAATCCTTTGAAATTTTGGCTTTCGAAATCTTGGAACCTTCTCAGAAGATTGCTAAAACTGCTCTTGAATTCATTGTTCCCCTATGTAGATCTTGAACTTATTGTCTTTCTGCCCTAGCTCAAGAGTAACTAGAATTACCATCACATACCAACAGATCTGATGGCTAAATGTTTTTGCTTATTGTCTATGTTATTGCTCAGTATAGAGCATGCAGAACAGTCTTAAATAGTATTCGGTGAAACCAGCAGTCTTTCCTTACTTCTGGAATACAGGGAAATCTCTAGTCTTTTGATTTTTAGTTTATATGGTCAGCAATAGAAGTTCCAAAGATACCTTATCTAATCCAGAACATTCTCTTGTTCCCACCTCAACCCTCCATTTGCTTTGACACATTATCATGAAAGTGTGTTTAGTTTGGTCAGGTACTTTCTCTTTGCCAATTGATATAATGATATGTGATGAATCACAGTGATTTCTTTCATTTTAAATGTTAAAGCCACTATGAGATACATTCAGCTTGGTCATAATACATTATAATGTTTTAATGTATTGCTGAATTTGAGCTAAGTCATGTGGTCTGTCATGCCTGCAGACAGAGTTGTACTTCCTGTTTTCTCAATATGTCCTTGTTTAGCTTTCCAGTCAAGGTTTTACTGCCCTCTAAGCTATGTTGAGATGAGTTCTCGCTTCCGTTTCCTGAAAGACTTCATTTAAGATTCCTACTACTTCCTCAATTCATGTTTCTCAGAATGCAGCAGTGAAGCCATCTGCACCTGAAGGCTTCTTTGTGGGAAGATTGTTAATTATAAAATTCAATACCCCTAGGAAATATGGACTTATTTTAATTATTTCTCCTTGTGTCAGTTGGCTAATTTGTGGTTTGCAATAAAAGCATCCTTTTCAATTGAGTTGCTAGATTTGTGGTTGTCAAGCTGCTCATAATTACAGCGTCCATGTTGCTGCTTCTTCCTTCCGCTGAGATGTTCTTTTCTCTCTTCCTTTTCCTCTTGGTTAATCAAGTAATTGGTCTATTCAGGATGCTTTATTTTGTGAAAGAGAATATGTGTATATCTCCATGTCCACACTATTTCCCCTTATTCTATTGTTTCTCAGCTTTTGTCTCTTTCATTGTCTTCATTTTCATGATTTTCTTCTAATTAGAATTCTGCTTAAAAATTCATTTTACTCCTTTTTGACAGTTTTATACATACAGGCATTGTATGTTGATGATAGCCACCATGTCTCCTCAACTCCCCTTGCTCTCCCTAGAACCCCTTCTACATGGCTTTCCCATCTTTATGTCCTCTCCCTCCTTCTTTTGTTTTAAATAATGCACCAAATCCAATCACTGCTCTCTGCTTTAGCATGGATAACATACCAGCAGAAATATGATCCTCCATTTCCAAAATCAATACACCAGATAGGGATGGAGGGTTATTAGTTCCTCCATCATTGGTGGTGGGATTATTGACCATCTTGATCATGTGTAGTAGATTTTGTCATTGTAACATCAGTTGTTCTCATGAGTGCAATGACCATAGTATATACAGAAGACATTTCATCACATTTCTTCCCACCCTCTGGTTTATAGATTCTTTCTGTCCTCTCTTTGTCAATATTCCCCAAGCTTTATGAATGTCTGAACAGATATCTTACTTAGGGCTGAGCATTCAACAGACACTTATTCTCAGCTCTTTGATCTCTTATGAATCTCTAATTGGTGGTGGCTTATTCCAAAACTAAGTTTCTCTGTCCAAGGTTGAGAGTTCTAAAATTATGGTTATACATATAAATATGCAAAAGGCAGTCTGACAACAAATGTATCTAGCAAAACACTAATAGTACAGTCCTCCCTTGGCTGGTAGTTTTTTACTAGATTTACAGTGTCAGAGACCATTTCCTCCTGTATACAGGCTTCAAATCCAGTCAGAAGGCAGTCAATCACGCCCCATATCCCCTTAAGAGTCACACCATTGTTGCTGCCTGATAGGTCTGTATTGTAGCATGCAAGGCCTACCTAGAATAAATCGGTAATGGTCTTTCTCCTCAATGCCTGCAAAACACAAAAACCTCCATTATGAAAGCCAGCTAACTCAGACAAAGCTTTTGTGTCATCCAGGTTGATTTCACTGTGTGCTGAAGCCAAAGTGTGTTGTGTCTTCAACAACATGGTCTTACCTTTTAGTTGTGGCCTGCAAAAGAGCAATGGCAATGTCCTGGTGGTTTTGAGGGCCCTAGGGCTTCCCTGACCAATATCCTAAAGGGAAGTATCCCACCCCGGCACTAGTATACTGAGATATGTAACCAATATCTTATGAGGAAAGTTTTGTCTACCAATACAGTACATTTTTGTTCAAATTCTTCATTACAAAAGCAAACAAAATAACAACAACCAAAGCCTCTTTGTACCTTTCAATTAATTACAAAGTGAAGGGTTTCCAAAATGTTCCTTTATACATGCTGAGTTGTAGTCATTTCACCCTCTATTTCCTTCTGTTCTTTCTTTATGGTTTTTGTACTTTTGTTGGTTTTGATACTTTCTTTTTAATTAAAATATAATTACATCATTCCTTCTTCTCCTTCCTCCTTTCTTCCTCCAACCTTTCTCATGCACACTCACACTTCTTGCTCAAACTCATAGCCTCTATTTTTTTAATTGATATATGTGTGTGTATGTATGTATGTGTGTGTGTGTATTTCATTTCCCCATTTATGTATTTATTCATTCATTCATTTTACATCCAGATCAAAGAACCTTCTCCTAATACCCCCTATCATTGACTTCTCCGCCATACCCCCTCATCTCCTTCACCTCTGAGAATGGAAAAGTCACCCCTGGGTACAAATCCACTCTGGCAACTCAAATCACTGCAGGAATAGGTACATCCTCTTTCACTGAGGCCAAACAAAACAGCCCAGTTTGGAGAGCAGGATCCAGGGTAGACAACAGAGTCAGGGTAAGTCCCTGCTTCATTTCTTGTGGAACTCACATAAAAACAAGCTGCACATCTGCTATATATGTAGGGGTGACTCAGCCCAGCCTTTGTATGGTCTTTGATTGGTGATTCAGCCCATGGGAACCCCAAGGGTACAGGTTAGTTGACTCTGTTGGTTTCCTGTCCCCTCCAGGTTCCTCAATCTTTTCTCCAACACTTCCACAAGATTTCTTGAGCTTCTGTCCAATATTTGACTGTTGATATCTTCATCTGTTTTGGCAAGCTTCTGGGAGGACCCTCTTAGCAGACAGTTATGCTAGGTTCCTGTTTGTAAGCATAAAAGAGTGTCATTAACAGTTTCATTGACTGGTTCCTGCCCATGGGATAGATCTATGTCTAGACAGTCATCAGATGGTAACCCTCTTTCATTTCTAAACATTTCCTACTTCCATTAGCTCTCAGTGAACTTCTTCCAGAAATTCTCATTCTTCTTCAAATTACTAAATGTGGGATAAGTGTCTTTATACGAATTAGCCTATATTTTTATTAGGAAATGCACTAATTGCCTTTAAACACATTTTAAGTCATGTGCATGACTTTGTGCGTTGTGTGTCTGTGTGTGTGTCTGTGTGTATGTCTGTGTGTGTGTATGTATATGTGTGTGTGTGTGTGTGTGTGTGTGTGTGTGTGTGTGTATGCAGGAGCTACCTAACATGGGTACTGGAATTCAAATTCAACTCTTCTGGGAAAAAAAGCACATGCTCTTAATCACTGATTCATCGTTCAAGGCTATCCCCTCTTTCTTTGGTAATAGCTTTTCCTCATGAGCCACCTGTGTTGGATGTTACAGGCACAGTTCCTATTGTTTCCAATGTCTGCCTTAAGATGCCTACTGGTGGATAAAGAGCATCAGTGGAAGCAAGCAAACAGTTCACCCTCAGTTTACTTCTCATTCAGAAGTCTCTTTAAATTGACCCTTTTATGTATCTTCATGGTACACAATGTTTGCAAGTTTTTGCTTATGTCTTCCAGAATACATTTTATATGTGTATGTGTGTGTGTATTATAATATGTCTACATATATATTTTTTTTTCTCTCTGACTCTTTGGGTTGACTACATTTCTGTTGCTATTGTTTTATGCTATTCAGTTTGTATGTGTGCATGTGCGTGTGTGTATACACATGTGTAAAGGAGTACACATGTGTATATGGAGACCTGATATTGACTTTAGGTGCCTCTCTATTTCTCACCACAATAGGTTTTCAAACAGTCTCTCACTGAATCCAGAGTTCACCATTTCAGCTAAAGGAGCCCAAGAGTTCAACCTGTCTCTGACTCTCCATCACTGATGCTGCAGACCTATGCCACTGAGCTCAGCTTTTAGTGGATGCTGGGAAACTGTGCTCAGGTCCTCATACTTGTGGGGCAAGCACTTTACTCATTGATCTATCTCCCAGTTGCTATACTCACTTTTAAAACGATTATCTTTTATTTTTACTTGTAACTTTATATCTAGGAATTATACCATATAACGTTAACATTTATAATCTTCGATACAAATTTGCCACTTCATGTATAATGGAAGTGTGATAGATAATGTTGTGTTTTCAGTTTAAATTACTGTGCTTAAGATATCTATGAAACAAATATGCCTCTACCCTGTAAGCCCCACTTGCCCAAGGAGAGATGACATCCTAGAATGCTATGTTTTACATATACAAAGTTGGTTGTCCCAACTGCACAGGATATATGCTTAACCACACCTAGATAGGAGACACATAGACAAGAAGTATGTCAGAATATATGCTTGCTTCTAATTGGACAAAGATGAGAAGTATGTAGCCTTGTGGAGTTTGCCTATATAAGCCCCTGACTAAAGTAATTTAGACCATATCTGAGTATGGGTCTCAAGATGGACTTGGCCAATATTCATGACATATTTAACAAACCCTCTTATTTGTTTTTTAAAAACGTATTCAGTGTCAGAATAGTGAACCTCTGAATGACTCAGACCCATAGCAAAGACCAAAATAACAAAGTTCAATTTCTAACCATCTTCAGGTGTTTCAGATATTTTTTAATTACAATTCTATCCTCACTATGAATTCCATAACACTGTTACGGTTTTCCTCTAATCAGTTCAATAACTTTTTAAAATATTATTTAAGTTTTAAAAAAGAGCCATTTTCTACATGTACATACCTACACTCTGGTTTCCTTTGTCTGTGTTTATACAGGATAGGCATCACAGGGGCAGAAAGCATCTTCCTCTAACTTTGCTACTTTTTCTGCTTTCCTGCTGCAGCTGTCACAGTTTGCAAGTCTTTGACAGAAAATAACCTGATTGGATCATTATCAACACAGTTTCTCCTGTACAAAAACTTAAGTATGAATATTTATTTTTAAGTCTTTTTGGCTTTATCTTTCCACAGTTCCGACGAAGGCATCTCTGATTTTACTCCTTTGTTTGTTTTTGGTCCTCCTTGATTCTATTTATTTTTAATTATATGTAATTATTTCACTTTCACTTTCCTTCCTCCAACCCCTCCATGTACACTGACATTGCTCTTTCTCCAGTTAACAGTCTCTGAACTCTTTTCCTTTACAAATTCTCTTCTAAATTTGTTTTTTCAACAGTATTGTATTCAGGTTTGTCTTTTTTGGTTGTTGTTAACTATACTGTGTGGGTTTGCTTTGCTTGTTATATAGAGACATTCTCCTTTCCAAGTGTTGTCTTTTTCTGTTTAGATTTTTCAACTGTCTTTCATGATATCCATTTCTTTCTGTTCCCTCACTCACCACATTTTCATAGCTGCTTGGTTTATCAACTCCTATAATTCCACAAACAGTGTGATTATGACTATGCTAGTCATGGGATTACAACTTTGTTGAATGCAGACAGAAACTTACATTGTAGCCTACGCTGGCCTTGCACTCAAGCCTCTGCTGCCTCTGCTTCTCAAATTCTGGGATTACAGACATGTACCACCGTACCCATCTAGTTAGACTACCTGAAACTGCAACACGAGACTGCTATACCTTTGAGAATCTGGATTTCCTTTCTAAAGCTTTCATGTTTTATCTCTCAAGAATTTACTTTAGATCAACTGTATTTTGTTCAATCTAGCTTAGGGTTTTGTTAGGAATGATTTAAAATGATTTTTTTTTCCTCTGAGAAGAGCACATCAGCTCTATTTATAAGGAATGGAGTTTCTAAGATTTTATTTGAATAACTTCTTGAGACTTTTTCATATGATTTTTTTTATCAGAACTCTAATCTTTCATACTCTCCTTGATCCATAAAAAAGTTGGTTTCAGCCAGTCCTCACAGAATCTCATCCCACATATATAAAATAGCATTTAGTCCAAGAACAAGGTAAATCACTCTGCAGGTCTCTGATCCTCCTTCTTTGCCTAATTCTTTTTTCTCATTTAGTAACTCTGAACTCTCATTGCTTTCTTTTACCCAATGAGAAAATTACTCTCTGACCACGACTGCCCCTGGCTGTCTGGAAAATGCCCCCCACAAAATCCATCCAGGGCACACATGGAGTTCCTGTCATGGATTTTCATTCTTTGTGTTTCCTATTTTCTACAAGTAGCTACTTCAGAAACTTTGTCCATTTGTAAGCTGGGTTGTGATTGGAATACATGTAGTCTGTCCATAACTCTTTCTCTTTGACAGAACTGAAATCCATTTTAGGTATATTTACTTCCCATTAAATTTTGTTGGACTTATTCAGCATGCCTACAGCAATCACTTTCCTTTACCTGGTCTTTCTTTGTTTACAAAAGCAGAAAGAACTTGATTATTTGACCAAAATAGATAAATTTTCTCATAAGCATCGTGACAGCAGGTTTTTGTATATTCGTATATCAAAAAAGGATAAAGAATCTTTAGATTTGGTAATGGGAAACTTCAGTATTGCTAAATGATTTGTCAGGGTTCACAGGATGTATTTAGTGAGAAAAAGACAGGTCTAAGATGAAAACCATGAAGCTTCAAATCTCACTTTCAGAGCCTTAATCCTCTGGGCTGTATTTGGGGCTGAGGAATAATAGGAAATAGCATGGAGTGAGGTGGTTAGAGAATGGCAATGCCACCAATGAATTTAATTTAAATGCATCTCATTTCACACCCTGCATCTTTCTCCTCAGAGATGGCTGAAAAAATATGTTACATCTTTTAACTCTCTCATCACCGAAGGAGGAAGAGAAAAGAAAGGTTAGTGACAGTTTCGCATCCTACCTGATACCCAGCAGCATATTTCTAAGGACATGCTACTGTTGTGGGATCCATGGCCACACATGTCTACCCATATGTTGGGAGCACAGTCATATTTTATATCAGTGGGTGCACTGATTAAAAAGTTGCAGGTAACCAAATGGGATTTCATTTCATTATCCATTGTAATTTTTAGCAAAGTATTACTTAGTTATAGTATCAATAATCAAAAATAGATCATCCCAGTATGACATGCCTTCTCTTACAGTGTTTTATTCCCATTGAGAAGCACTGATTTCCATAATATTTTAACTATCATGCTTTTCTATCTTTCAGATGGAGAATTCCCATGGTACCATTCTGGATGTGTAATGTTAAAAGGCTTGGCATTCAATGCTTCTGCTTTTCAAGCCTCTAACTGTGAAGATACAAGAATCAGGCCGGCACCAACCACTTCAATGTTTTGCTTAGAAACACAGTGGATGATTGTGTGCCAGACACTTCATTCATGTTGAGAAAGACTGAACTCTTCAGGGATCCAAAGTGGCAACATTCTGCTTTGTGAAGCTTTTCACAAGCTCTGGGCCTGTATTAAATGAAGCCTTTGACATGGGTGCCCTTGGAAAATTCCCATGCCTATTATCAGTCCAGTTCTAGCTACCTGGTTGGTCCTAATTATCTTGTTTAACAGCTTGAGAGGAGTTTTCTTTGCCTTGCAAGAAAATACCAAACTAGAGGAGACAGCACAGTTTGAGATGTTTTGGTTGAAAGAAACTAGTTTTGGAGTCCTCCAAATGTCTGAAACCAACACATTTGCAAAGTGAAAAGACCCCAGGAGACTTCTAAGTGGGTGTTGGCTGTCTTGTAGCAATGATGGAATTTTGTCATGCTCTTAATGGAAAAATAACTAAACACACAGCTAACTAATTGAACTTACCTGGCACAAAGTTAAACCTAC
The DNA here is from genome assembly GCA_021653895.1 of Mastomys natalensis. Lineage (NCBI taxonomy): Eukaryota > Metazoa > Chordata > Mammalia > Rodentia > Muridae > Mastomys > Mastomys natalensis. The sequence continues at coordinate 517,084 of JAJTUV010001616.1, read as the reverse complement.
CTGTGCTTTCAAATTCTACACACTAAAAGATTTTTAAGAAAAAGAAAACATAACATTACTGTACATTTTTTAAAGGATCGTATATTTTCTTGTCATTGATAAGTCTTTGTCTTGGGCCCCAAACAGCTATAGCAACTGTGTTATTTAGTCCTGATTCTCACCATGCTCCTTCCTTATATATACCTTCATTCCATGTATTCAAAGGAAAAATTTGAGAGGCTAATGAATGTACTCACTCTGGAGTCGGAAGCACTTGGAAAGTTCCACTCCTAGTAGTAGTAGATAGCTGTTTCCAGAGGGTGTAGGCATTTTCTTCATGAATGGGGACTTTAGTGGGCTGTTCCAATTCTGTGGATTGTCCTATGCCCATATGCATAATGGAAGCACTTAGTGACACAATGCATTAAAAAGGAGAGAGAGAAAGAGTACAGGAATTTGGAAGGGAAATGTGGTTGGTAGGTGTGGTGGTTTGAATGAAAATGGCTCCGATAGGTCCATTTGCAGTGGCACTAATAGAAGGTATATCCTCGTTGGAAGAAGTCTATCATAGCAGGAAGGACTTTAAGGTTTTATATGCTCAATGTGGGCCCAGAGTCACTCTCTCTTCCTGCTGCCTACCATTTGGATGTAGAACTTTCTCAAGCAATGGGTCTACCTGCATGCTGCCATGCTTACCGTCATGTTGATGATGGACCAAACCTCTGAATTGAAAATCAGCCCCAATTAAATGTGATCTCTTTTAAGAGCTGCCATGGTCATGGTGTCTCATCACAACAAGAAAACCCTAACTAAGACAGTAGAATATGTATAGGAAGATTTTGGCAGGGAGGGCGTGTGGGGAGGATTTTATCAAAACACACATCACACATATATAAAATTCTCAAGCGTTAAACAAATGTAAAAGAAACGGACTCAATTTCATAGAACTCAAAGTAGGGTATGACCTAGACATAAAATTCAAACCATGTAATCTAGATGTAGCAAATTTTTTTAAGATGAATTTTCACTCTCTTTCAGAGACCAGAAGAGAGAGATCAATCCTTCAGAGCTGATGTTACAGGACTGGAGATCCTGCCTATACTGATGCAAGGGACTAAATTTGGTTCCTCTGAAATGAGCAGTCCACGCTTTAACCATTGTTTATGCAGCCCTTTCTACCCCAGGCTTTTGAGTCTTATTTACACTAAGTTATCCTCAAACTCACTACATGGATGAGGATGAGCATGACCTTGAGCTTCGTATCCTTCTGCCTCTACATCTCTGATGCTGGGGTTTCAGTGGCATTATCATGCCCTGTTATATAGTGTGTGGAGCTTTGTGCATGCTACGCACTATACTACCAGCAATTGTATGGCACATTTGAAACTGTACAGCAGACACCTAAGGAGATGAAGATGATAAATGAATATTGTCCTTAGTAGCATCTTTTCTTCCTTCACAGTATCAATCAATATTGTGAATTGTAGCTCAGGCTGGCTTCAAACTTGTGAACTTACTATGTTAGCCTCTCAAGGGCAGGGTGGCAGACCTGCACCATCACACTTAGTTACCCTTGTCTCTTTCTTCACACATAACCTTTCAATGACCCCTATATTTAGTTGGTTGCTTTATCTTATTTACTTATTATTCCCTACATAATCTGTAAATTTATTATCTTGAAAATGTTTTTGAAGCAACCTCTGTTGTGCTTGAGATGAATAATGTCTCAAGGTAAAGACACCACTTTCAGCAATATGCATGTGTGTCTTAAGGGCTTCGCTGCTTTCCTTGTGCTGCACCCTCAACTAAAAGAAGGAGAAGTTTACTCAATTCTTTGTTTTCAATATGGTAGTCTCTAATCACAAAATGTGAGTTCTTTCTATTACACGAAGGAGCTTTGTTCAGATTGACAGTTAACTTTTTTTCTGACACAGTTTAACCATGGGAATGAAGTTTTGGATCGAAATATTTTGAATAGTGGGCCAAGGTGTGTTGCTATTAGTTAATTTAGTAATTCTCCGAACATTATTTAAGAATGTCAGCAGTGCTGCCAGTGTGTGATTATTGTGTGGAATTATAAAAACGCACATGAAGTAGACATGGAAATGTGCTGGCAGGAAGGGGTGTAGGAGCAGGAAGATGGGGAGGAAGGGAAGTGGATTTGATCAGAATATATTTAAGTGTGTTTACATTTTTCAAACAAAAAATTATTTTTAATTTTCCTTTATCAGCCCTGTGCCTGGTCAATCAACAGATCTGAAAATACAACTAAGAAGTATTGTAAAACAAACTTTTAGAATAGAAATTAAAAAAGAACATTGGCAAATTATAAACACTGGAGGAAAAATTCATTTTATGTAAATGAAAGACAGATAATTGCAGAATTGAACAGTGAAAACCTATGTCATTAGCATGCAGTGTTTTAACAAGATTGATGGATGCATTACTTAAGTAAGAAAGATGTTCACAAGGGGTAAATTTTCTAAGTAACTGACTTTTTTGCAACAAAATCATGGCTACTTACTCACTGGGACCTGTGTGAGTTCTTAAAGCAAACAGAAAATATATACCATTTACTTTTAAAGAGATGAGGGTATGTAGTACGGCAGAGGTTTTAAAGTGAAATTTTCTATTCCTGCTTGCTCATTCTTCTTCATTTTCTGTGGGGAGACAAGGTTTAGTGGCAGGAGTGGCCCAGTCAACACTCATAATAAGAGGTTAGCCTACAGGAGTGGCTTAGATTAGCTTGCAAATCAACGGGAATTGTTACTACCTCAGAGAAGAAACAGTTTCTTATTTAGACAAAGTTTCTGGAGTTTATGTTTATATCACTATATAGGAGTAGGCCAATGTGTTTTACAGTGAGAGGGAGGTGATGTTCAGGGAAAAAAAAAAGCTATCTCACCAAGACATAGAAATAGGATTTAAAAACTTCAAAAACCCAGTTGATTTTCTTTCACATAAAATACATTATTGTTCTTGAATACTTAAGTATCCATTCCTTCTCCATCTGAAATTTGTATTATCCCCATATTTATGCCATATCATAGTATGTATTGAAGTCCTGTATTAGTTTAATATAAAATAAATAGTCAAAGTGCTATTTTAATTGATTTGCTGAGGAGCATTTGACATACCACCTTGTTTGTTGAATTTAACTGAGCAAGTCAGTACTCATGTGTCCACACTTGGGTAATCCTCATCTAAATTCGATGCTGGATGATTCTAACATGTTAGAAAGAAATTCTTTCTTCTATAGGATAAATTAAAGATGTTGTCATGACAAAGCCAGAAAATTTGGGATATTAAATAAAAGAAATAGTGATGAAAACTGATGAGAATGAGTGAAAGGCTAGCTATGTAATGAAGGGAATCTAATATTATAATTATAACAACAACACATGAGATGTTCCACATAATAAAAAAGTCACTCTGGAAATCAATCTGGTGGTTCCTCAGAAAATTGGACATATCACTACCTGAGGACCTAGCTATACCACTCCTGGGCATATATCCAGAAAATATTCCAACATGTAATAAGAACACATGCTCCACTATGTTCATAGCCACCATATTTATAATAGCCAGATGCTGAAAACAACCCAGATGTCCTTCAACAGAGGAATGGATACAGAAAAGTGGTACGTTTACACAATGGAGTAATACTCAGCTATTAAAAACAATGACTTCATGAAATTCTTAGGCAAATGGGTGGAACTAGAAAATATCATCCTGAGTGACATAACTCATTCACAAAAGAGCACACATGGTATGCACTCACTGATAAGTGCATATTAGCTCAAAAGTTTGGAATACCCAAGATTTGGTTCCCAGATCATATGAAGCTCAAGAAGGAAGATCAAAGTATGGATGCTTCAGCGCTTCTTAGAAGGGGAAACAAAATACTCAGGAAAAAAATATGGAGACAAAGTGTGGAGCAGAGACTGAAGGAAAGGACATCCAGAGACTGCCCTACTTAGGGATCCATCTCATATACCCAAGACGCCAAACCCAGACCCTACTGTGGATGCTGGGAAGTGCTTGCTGACTGGAGCCTGATATGGCTGTCTCCTAAGAGGCTCTGCCAGAGCCAGACAAATACAGAGGTGGATGCTCACAGTCAACCATTGAACTGATGGAGGGGTTAAAGAAGGGACTGAAGGAACTGAGGGGGTCTGCAGCTCCATGGGGAGCAACAATGTCAACTTGCCAGACCCCCCTTCCAGAGCTCCCAGGGACTGGACCACCAACCAAAAAGTACACATGGAGAGACCCATGGCTCTGGCCACATGTATGACAGAGGATGGCCTTGTTGGACATTAGTGGGAGGAGCAGCCCTTGGGCCTGAGGGTGTTCGATGTCCCAATGTAGGGGAATGCCAGGACAGGAAGGCAGGAGTGGGTGGGTGGGGTTTCATCCTCATAGAGGCAGGGGAGAGGGGATGGTGATGTGTTTATAAAAAGATAAAGAGAGAGAATAAGTTCTATGGATGGGTGCTGAGGTATGGGGGAAGGGGATGTCTCAGCAGGCCCATGCCAAGGCAATCCTTCCTCCTGAGGGATCAGTCACACAAAGGTATAGTATAGAACAGAGTTTATTCAGGGCATGGGAAAGGGAGTTAAGAGGGTAGCAGAGGCAGAGAAAGGCAGAGAGAGGGAGAGAGTAGAGAAGTAGAAGCCAGCCATGAACACTTGGAGAGAGGGGAAGGGAATAGGGAATGGAGGGAGGAAGGGAAGAGCCCACATAGGCAAGAGAGGAACAAGAGAGCAGGAGAAGAAGGAGGGGGCAATCATCCCCTTTTACAGTGGGTCAGGCCTATCTGACTGTTGCCAGGTAACTGAGAGGTGGAGTTTAGACAGAATGCTAAAGATGGGATAGGGGATTTCCAAAGGGGATACCTGGAAAGGAAAAACAATTGAAATGTAAATAAAGAAAATATCCAATAAAAAAATTAAAAAAAAAAAAAGAAGTTAGACAACAATGGCTGTCAAAGGTCACATGGTAATGCCATTGATAGGTAATATTTCTTCTGGGCTACAGCTAGCTTTTCATTACTCAACCATTATCTTTCACAGATTGAATGACTGTATTTCAGAAGTGATGGTGATGGAGACAAACAGGAATGCCGTAGACACTGGATCATATTGAATGATAGGCTATACCATCCTCAGTGGTTCATGTGCAGAATAGTTGTGAATATTAACAGGAATAATTTAATACCACTGAAGGCATTATTATCCTTATAGTCTTTACGCAGCTCTACTTTACAGAAAAGATGAGGCAATTTGGTGAAAGGTAACTGGAGCCAATACCAATTTATAACTAAAGCAACTTGAACCTGTATCCTCAATGTCATCCAGATGATGTTCTTATTGTCACACAATGCCCCTTTAGATGACTGATTTTGTTCAAAATTAGGCCGAATTCTTTCCTGTGCTGGATAATTATATATCAACTTAACACAAGTCATCTGAGGTTAGGGAACCTCAGTTAAGAAAATGTTTCCCTAAGATTGGGCTGTATTCATGCCTGTAGGGCGTTTCCTTATTTAGTAATTGGCAGGGGAAAGAGCTCAGCCCATTGTGGGTGGTGCCAACCCTGGGCTGGTGACTCCAGGTTTTATTTATTAAAAAAAAGGGGGGGGAGGGGTGCTGAACATGCCATATGGAGCAAGCCAGAAAGCAGCTCCCCTCCATGGTCTGTGCATCAGATCCTGCCTCTAGACTCCTGCCCTGCTCCAGTTCCTATCCTGACCTCCTTGAAGATGAACAGAGATATGAAGTGAGAGCCAAATAAATCCTTTCCTACCCAACTTGGTATCCTGTGTCTATGACATTCCTGTCTGTTCCCATTACCATTACTTCTGAAATACAGACTTACAGTCTGTGAAAAAAACTGTTTGGGTAACAAAAAGCTAACCATAGCACAGAGGGAATATTACCTGTTAGTGGCATTACCAAGCACCCTTTGACAGCCAATGTTGCTGAAACTTCATGGTACTTACAGCAATAGTAACATTAACTAAGAGATTTAATGAAGAAGAAGAGGAAGAAGAAGAGGAGGAAGAGGAAGAAGAAGAATAAAAAGAAGAAGAGGAGAAAGAAAAGGAGGAGAGAAGAAGAAGGAGAAGGAAGAGGAGGAGGAGAAGGAAGAGGAGAAGGAAAAGGAGAAGGAGAAGAAGATGACGGCCTCTTGTTTAAGTCACAGAATTAGTAACTGTGTAGGATGTAAAGTCGTGGACAGCAAGTTGACAAAATACTTTAACTGTTAGCATTGCCCCTTTGGTAAGCAACTGGGTTCCACTTTTCGAGAATAGAATACGTATTTATAAATTACTCTCTCTTACAGTATCTGGCCAATACATTTTTTATATTCATATTATGAATGCATAACTCTTTTTACATGTTTCCAGATAATTTATTTTAGTAAATGTATTTGACTTTTTCAAGATGTAGAACATGGCAAAATCAATCTTATTAATAACTATAAGATTTTTTTAATTCCTTTTTACAGATTTATTTTCTTTTTAATTTTGTGTGTGTGTTTCTCTCTGTATAAATACACACTAGTGAGTTTAGTTGCCTGTGGAAGCCATAGATACTGGTTTCCCTGGTCTGGAGTTAGAGGTGGTGATGAGCTGCCTGGCATGGTTGTTGAGAACCAAACTAAGATCCTCTGGAAGAGCAGCAAATATTCTTAACCACTTATCCATCTCTCCAGTTCCCTCAGCTAATTTCTGTGGTAACCAATGATAGTCTCTTCAATCTGCATCTGTTCATCCTTTAAATAATAGTCAAAATGTGTATACAATGCATCTTAGGCATTGCACTAGACTCTAGGTGCTCATCAATAAATAATCAATGTTCCTGCCTTTGTAGTCTTTCATTCTAGTGTAAGAGACAAATTGATTTACAAAGAAATCAATGGAAAGAGGGCATAGGCTTTTCCAAGTGCTCATTTTAAAACTTAAAAATGAAATATCTCAAATGATGTGATAGAAGGAAGAAAATCAGAGGATTTCTCCTTGATGAGGCATATTTAGTACAAGATTTCAAATTAAGAAGGAATCTGTCATGCCTGATTTTTTTTTTTTATCTGAAAGATGGTATTTGAGGCAGAGCAGAGAGTTAGTTAAAAAGCTTATAGAAAAGAAAGGAGTTGCGTGGAAATCAGAAAAAAAATCCCTTGGTTCAATCTAGTGATTGAATTGGAAAGTGTTGAAGAACTTAGGAGGAAGAGCAAGGAATTAGAATTTGTTCTAAATATAATATGAAGACACTTGAAGCTCACAAGTTTTAAAAAAGAGTGAAATGAATTACAGTTCATCACTATGCATAGTGATACTCTTTCATAGGATGTGAAGACTGATTGGATGAGAAAAAATACAAAACCCTCAGAATTGTCAAGTCTGAGCTGCCTCTAAGAGCTAAAGTTGACATATTAAGGAGACATTGAATGTATGACTCGGGACATTAGAGAAAGTCTCCGACCAAAGATAAAGATCTGGTTAAGTTTATAGATAGTTTTCAAGGGCATAGTTTCATCAGAAAAAAGAAAACCATACTTTAGCCACACATTAACTGAATACTGAAGAGCACAGTATATGTCAAGGGCCTTGTAGAGGAGTTTCCAGGAAAAAAAAGAAAGAAACTGTTTTGTAGCAGGTGAGGACATCATGACCTCTTGAGACACTAAGATTGGAGAATGCGGGAGACATGCTTGGATTTGACTGCATAGAGATGCTGGTATTCAGGAAGCTGTGGCAGAGTTGCAGCAAGAGGATCGTGGAAAGTGAAGGGTGTGTTTGTATTCTTTCTTCTCTGTTCTGTTTTATTTGTTTTCATTTGTAGTGTATAGTTGCTCCAAACTTTTGCCAACACCTCACATAGCAAGTTATGTACATCCATTTCCTAAATACTGTTATTAGAGACCATTCTCCAATAAAATGTCACAGGGTTTCTGGCTGAAGTGTCAAGCTCTGGACCTGGGACAAAAGCATCTACTGGTGCAATAAAGTAGGAAGCATGTTGAAAGAGTCATGGAAGAGTTACCAAGACTGCAAGAGCTCTTACTGGTAAGTGCTGGACTAATTTGAGAAATGAAATAAATCAGCACTCCATTTCTAACTTACTGTAAAGATGTTTTAAGTGTTCATGTCACTATAAATGAAATTATTAAGTAAATTATTAGGAGAGAAGAAAAATATCTTCTATGTATCTCTTAAGATTTTTTGTTTATAATGAGTGAGTGTGGTGCATGTGCAGTTGCCTGTGCATGCTTATCTGTATGTAAACATGTATGCACATATGGAGTCAGAGACGAACGTAGAGCATCATTCTTCCTCAGCACAGTTCACCTTGTTTGTTGATATGAGGTGTTTCATTCTGAAATAGGGTTCACATAAAAGAGTGGGATGTCTGGGCAGTGAGCCTCCCTGTTACTGCACTCCCAGTTCTAGGATCGCATGAAAGGGCTTCCATGTCTAGCTTGTTGTTGTTTTTAATAAAGGATCTGGGGACTCAACACTTGGCTCTCATGTTTAATATGGGAAGTCCTTTGATTAGTGAGTTTTTCTTAAATAATTGCGTCTAAGAAATGAGGACCACCACACACACTGTCTTGTAGTTTAAATGATTGTTATCCAGATGATAACCTTCAGAAGGTTCAGATAACCTTAAAACCTTCATAAGGTTGGGTCAAACCAGTGAGATAGGTGTTTAGGGCAAGCCTTTGAAGGATTTACCCACTCGTGAATCTTAGTTTAATCTCTGCTTCATAGCCTGATGGTATTTAAACAGCATTTGCCATTTATTCCTAACACCATGAATGTGTTCTCTCAAACCTGCAAAGTACTAAATACTCTAAAGTGGAGAGTTAAAGCATACCCTTCCTCCTGTTTGCTTATTCTTTCAGGTACATAGATCAAAGTAAAGCCAAAGTAACCAGCATATATTCTAAGTATTTTGTGGATATATCTCACATGTATGAAGGTGGAGAGTAACTACTGACTTCTTTTTAACTCATATAGTAATTGGGTGGAAATGGTAAAATAGGTAGTTTGCTATGAGTCCATCTGATGGAAGATATGTCAATTAGGAATTATGATCAACATCAGGAATGATACCATGGCAATAGAACATTAACATAGCATTAAATAGATGAGTGTGTGATGTAAATCAAAGTGTGCATTTTCTTCGCCATTTTGCTCTTAAAAATCCATAACACTAATGTAACGCAGTGCAATTCATAACACTATGTAAGTATGAGATTCTATTGTATAAACTAGCTAATGAAAATATCAAAGTTATAAGAAAGAAGAAAAACAGGAGCAGTTATCAGAACATACTAAGAAGGCATGACAGACAGGTATGATGCGGTAACACAGATGACTGAGTCAAGCATAGACTTTAGTTACTAATGAGACATCAATGTTGGATCAATGATTATTACAAATGTATGACACTAATATAAGAATTTAGTAGTATGGAAATGGATGGAGAGTTCATTAAACTCCACACTTTTTTAAATAAAAATATGTTTTCTAATAACCTAGCCTATTTTAAAGTTACTTATCAACAAAATTCCTGTTTAGTAAAAAGTAAACAGTATTAGTATAAGGCCAGAGTAAATAAGTATCAGCAAGGATGCTCAGTTTGTCTGCATTGCATTCTGCATGTTCTCCGAGTACAGCAACCAGAATAGTATTTCTGTTCTTTACATTAACATGAAGAGAAACAAACTCTTCAGTTCCTGTAGAACCCAAGAACGAACGTAAGAGTATCATCAAGGAGATTATTCTATAAAAACCTGAAATAGTGAATCAATTTCATTCAAATGACAGTTGCACCTGTGTCTAGAGAGATAAACTTTTGAAGAGGACTCAAGTTCTAGTCCCAGCACAAAGCCACCTTTAACTATAGCTCCAGGGGATCTATCGCCCTCTTATGGATTCTGCAGGAACTGCACTCATAATGCACATATCCCCAGGAAAAAAAACTCATGAGCATAATTAAATAATAACAAAATAAATGAAATATTTTCAAAAGACAGTCACTGATAAAACAGGTGTATCTGAGTGAAGCAATCATGGGGCCCAATTGTTAAACATGCATTTATTTATATTATTTATGTGACTCAACTCTTCATGTGAGATAAGAAAGAGTCCAGAGCACTGTTCCTGCAATAGAAGAACAAATGCACAGTATAATGAAAGGCTCTTTGTTAAGGAGCTGTCAGTCATTCTAAGAGTGAGAAATCGTTTTCCCTGCCTAAGTTTGAACTTACTAGGTAGGCTGAAGACCGCAGATGAGAGATTACTATAATAATGAAATTTAAATGCTTCTTGAAAAGTCATGATATCACAGGAACAGTAAGCATACGGAAGTATTACAGAACAATAACCAAATAATTCCATTATTCACTTTTTAAGAGTTTAGAGCCAACAGTTTGCCTAACATTCCATTTTAGAACTTCAAAAGTGTTTTTGTTCTATACATCTTAAATGCATATTAGTTTCCTGATTTAAACTAGCTTTACAAACATTGCTGATACGGCTTGGGTGAATTAGGATGAATCACCTTTAAATGTCAAGAGCTGTCACTGAATTAATTAATAATATATTTGCATTTATGTGATGGTGGCATATTTATCAGTTTGTTTAATATCACTTAGGGCCTTTTGCATTGATTTAGGATGACACTGGAATATCAACTTATAAAATTAAGGTATTTTTGAAAGTCCCTTATAGAAATAGATTCAGGATAAAATTTTTTCACATAATTAATGTTTCAGAAAGCATACAGAGTAGAATTTAGTTACAAGAAGAAGGCATGGCATACAATATTGAAAAACTGACTCAACTACAGTATGTCATGGGTTGTTGGAGTCTTCACAGGAGACATATAGAATATAGAAATATTACTTTTTGTATTGATGTCATGCAAAGTAAGGTAAAAAACATGTTGCCAATTTTCTGCACTGATTATAAATACAAACATTTAATTAATAATAATGTTTATAACAATAAACATAAAGTAAGAATAAAATAAAGTTACTTGAGTAAACAAATAACTGTTAAACCTTTAGAATATAGTGCTAAATAAATAACTGGCATTTTCTTTTTTTTTTTTTTAACTGGCATTTCCTTGCCTAGGCAAAACTATTTCTTTTGTCTTCAGCATACAAGTAACATCATGTAGACCGAGCAGATTGTATTCATGTATTTATGAAAAAAAACAAATATATATGTGTGTGTTTCTGTGTCTGAGTGTCTGTGTGTTAATTTTAATTTTAATTTTAATGAGAGAGCAAGGAGGGTAGTATGGGGAGCTGTATAGGGAAATAAGGGAAGAGGAAAATGTAATTATAATCACAAGGAATAAAAGAAATATTTTTTAAAGATTGTGGTATGAAATTAGGATTTAAAAAAAAACAGACACTGGCATCATAAGTAAACTTGGAGTTAGTGATTTTTTTTCTCATTCCTACCCCCTACAGGTGCCAAGCCCATCTGACCACTGCACTGATGTGTCACTAAACAGTCCTCCCATACTCAGGCTCCCAGTATTTGAATGATGCCATTGAATTCCCTCTATATTTCATATCTACTTATAGGTAACTTTGACATAATGGTCCAGTAACCAACACTGTGGAGATTAATCAAGCATATCTCAAGAGCCAAGTTTTTCATTCTTTAGTACTCATCTGATAATAAGGACAGCTCTCCTTATAATTGTATCATATACTTAGAAGTATCTCTCATATACTCTTCTACTCTTTATGAATAAATTTTAAAGAGAAAGACTAGAAAAGACAAGTTAACCACTCATACCAAAGACAAAAGTAGACAGATGTCAATTTAAATCATGCATAGCATATATAGGCAAGCATAATATACAATATAAGTCAATTTACAATATTTTCTTTTTTTCTCTCTAACAAATAAAATGCTATCTAGCATAGTTGAAATATCATCTGTTAATAAATATATCCATTTGTTCCCTAGTAAATAAGTTATAAATTGCCTAGATTTAGTCGGTGCAGCTTCAAAACCTCTTTATTGTGTAGTATTTTTTAATATTTCCAAAGGAGGTAGAACATCTTTCCAAATGCCTACTCACACTGGTATGTTCCCAGAAACCTTAAATTATGCTTATATCCTCCACAGAAATAAAAGGAGTAATACATGATGCAGAATTTAAAACATTTGTTCACAGAAGACTCATAAGAAGGTAAATTTTTCCCTTTTGGTTTCTACAAACACTAAGTGTAAAACATTACACACAAGAAGTCCAATGTTTAATTTTGGTTTTTGTTGTTGTTTTAGGTTTCTTTAAAAATATGAAGGAATCATTTCTAGAAAGTGTCATTTTTGATATTTCAGCCGTGCCATGAAATATTTCATCAGAAAAGCTGATTATCTATCAATAAAATCATAATTGAGCAAAATTTTAACATTTTAAACTTGGCCCCTATTATTCACAAGTGTTACATTTCAATAACCCACAGTTTAAAAACTCTCAAAGGCATATTTATGTTCCAAGCATATTAAGCCACTTGTATTTATAAAGCTAAGTAAGGAAATAAAGGAGAAATAAGGTGATTTGGTAATGTTCCTAAAAACATTTTCAAATAGGCAATAACATCCAAATGATGGGATTGAATGCAAACCTCAATTAAAAACTGTGTGCTCCATTTGATTTGCTAAAACAATGCGTACAATCATTCTTCAAGCATTCTGAAAAAGGTCACTTGTCTTGGCAAAAGAGTCTTGTTGGCTGTTTCTTTTTAATTGTTCTGTCTTTCCTCATTAAAACACATTATATATAATTGGGGTTTTGGGTTAAGTCACGAGTAGATTATTTTCTTACCTGCCACCTCTTAAATGTCTCAATCAATCTTCTATTTCTTATAAACCACACTTGTTTTTGTTTTTGTTTTTGTTTTGTTCACTCAAGAATCCTTTGGAGCTTGAAGTGAGAATCCTGAGACAGGTTGAAACATGAACAAAGGTAGCACCTGTACTGGCCACAGGTGAGCATTCTGCTCTGTCTTAAAAGTAGCCACAGATTAGATAAGAAAAATAAGAACAAAAAAACAGTAAGAACCAGGGGCTGGAGAGATGGCTCAGTAGTTAAGAGCACTGGTTGCTCTTCCAGAGGTCCTGAGTTCAATTCCCAGAAACCACATGGTGGCTCACAGCCACCTGTAATGAGATTCAATGCCCTCTTCTGGTATGTCTGAATACAGTGACAGTATACTCATATAAATAAAATAAATACATCTTTAAAAAAAAAAAAAAAAAAAAAAAAAAAAAAAAAAAAACAGTAAACCAAAAAGCCCCAAAATAGTATCCCTTTCTAAACTGGAAAGTCACCTTCTCCACTTTTCAACTCCTCTCCTTCACTTTTCAGATCAGCCTAACAATTTTCTTACTGTTTTACTTGAATTCTTACATAAGAAGCACCCCAGGTATAAGGGATCATCTTGGCAATATACTGAGTTCATGAAACATGTTGGGGATAGGAGTCAGGGACATTAGATGCTCCATATTTAAACTTTGTAAATTTGGAGCAGCCTGTTTCTGTGTCTCACTTTCTGCTGCTTCTGTCCTAGGTCCATGAAGGTGTGTAGTTTCATGAAGTGTGTTGGAGTTTATTTTGGAAACTTTAATGAGTTTTTCAAAGCATACATTGTTTTGGAAATGACCAGAAGGCAATACAGAGTCTGTTGTTCCCTGATTTTATTTACAACAACAAACAAAAAAAGCCAGCTATGTGAACTGAGGACTCCCAGCTGCAGTTTCGAGACCACAGACTACTCCAGAAAAACTTAGTGCAATCTTGGTTGGAAAGTTTAGAGTGGTGTTCATTCAATTAAAGAAGATTCGAGTGAATAATTTGGGTTAGAATCTGGATACTTATCATGTTTCTGAAGGGTAGTCTTTGGCTTCTCACTGGTAGGGGAATTAGTATCAATACCTCCATGAGGAGAAAACAGAGAATGACTTCCTAGTGACATTTGAAGTAAGTAAAGTGCTGGGTTGAGATGAAATATAAGGCGTTAACATCCACTAATATGTAAGAAGTGATTGAAAAGCTAGTCAGATGTCCATGTACAGTAACAAACATTGATTCTAATAGATTTTTGACAAAGTAAATAGATGCAGGAATCCTGAAGTCAAGTTAGTGATTCCAGATGCTTGGCTCTATCTTTTCAGTATCTTCTTACTCACATGAAACAGTTAGTGTGAATTTATTCCATAGTTAGTTTTCAACATCCTCTATAATGATAAAAACTGTTGTTACCTATAGTCATTGTAAATTCTTTTATCTTCTTCATTCAGGCACCTAGATTGTTTAAAAAAAAAAAAAAACGATAAGAAGGAGGAGAAGGAAGAGAAAGAGAAGGGGAAGAAGAGGAAGAAGAGGAGAGAGAGGAGGAAGAGGAGAAGGAGGAAGTACAACTATTTTAAACTTATCCCTGACTTGCTTATAAATAAATGAAACTCAGACTGTGGTTATTTTATTCGGTGTTGACAAGTATTATGCAGTAATCCCTAATCTACTTTTCTAACTGGTGATCTGGGTCGCTCCCCAGCAGTGTTCCCCAGATACTTGCTGTTTCTCTTGGCCATGAGTTCATGGTCCATCTCCCCTTATGCTGCCTTCTCCTCTCTCGTCCTTTTTCTTCCCTCTTCTTGCTGCTCTCCACCCCAATCAATTGACTCAAAACCCATGTACCTCTAATTCCTCCAGTAATTGGTTGTACCCATTTTAATTTAACCAATAGTTTTAAATTAAGGAGCAAGGTTTGTGCAACAAAAGCTGGTAAATGTGAGAATTCACTCCTAGGCCTAGGCCTTAAGATACAGAATTTACATTACAATACATAGCAACAAACCAAACCTCAACAGAAGGAGCAGAGGCAGGAGAAGAGGAGGAGGAGGAGGAGGAAGAGAAGGAGAGGAGGATTACAAGGAAAAGAACGAGATAGAAGAGGAGGAGAAGGACAGAAGGAGCACAAGGAGAGAAACAAGGAGAAAGAAGAAGAGGAGGAAGAAGAGAAAGAGAAGGAGCAGAAAAGCCACCAGCTGCGGGTTTCCTGAGTGCAATAATTAGTGCCAATAAGGACAGTGAAAATTACAGGGTATTTATGAGACTGAATTTGGCCTCTGCTAAGGAATTGCTAAGGATTTAAAAAAAAAATCATGACCATCTATGACTCAGTGACATGAAATGCTTACTCTTCTACCTCTCAAAGGTTTTGCATGCTTATTTTTCTTCTACATTATCAAATAACTTCCAAACAAGCTCTCATAGAACAATTAAAATTATCTGTAGAAGTTTCTGTTTTCTGATGTTAAGCCAAATAATTATTTTCATGGTGATTTTTTTATTCATACAGATTGCAAAAAGTCTTTTGTTTCAGCTTTTGTATAGATGATGTATTGTGTGTAAAATGCCATAATATGAACTGTGTCCTCTAGGCTTTCATCACTGTGACAAAATATCAGAGAAAACCAACTAGAAAAAGAAATCAGGAAACCTGCTTTCAGGGATTGGAATCCATGTCCAGTTTACCTATTGCTTCTTGGCCTATAAACTTCAGCATATTACAGATTGTGGTCAGGGGAAACATAGTGGTACAAAGACTTTTACCTCATAGCTGAAAGGAATGAGAGTCAGTTACAGAAAGAGAAAAGTGGTCTGAGGCCCTGATAGTGTGCTAGCATGATTTAACATCTCCAAGTGGGGCCTCCATCATAAGAGGTAGACTGCCACCCCATGCGGCCATAATCTGGAGACCAAGAGTTTAATGCATAGTCTTTTGGAGAAGTTTCAGATCTAAACTATTGCATAGATATATACAATAATTCATTTAATCACAGCTCTACTGGCAGACATTTGTGAAGCTTGTTTATATTTAATGCTAGTAAAATAATGGAATAATTATGCAGTTCTTATCTATATATAGGTAAGAACTATTGTGGCTACAAAACATTATTTTTCATACAGTTTTCCCAAATTACTTCCCACCTCTGTTAAACCAACAGATTCTGCCCTTCGGGTTCATGTAGGCTCGTATTTGTTTTTTCAAAACAGGTTCTGATCCATATTGATAGGATCTAAAGCAGTGATTTTCATCCTGTGCATTGGAATACTTTGCAGGGATGTGTACATCAAATAACACTCGAGACCATCAAGAAACACAGATATTATTAACATTGTGGTTCATATCAATAGCAGATTACCGTCATGAAGTAGCGATGAAAACAATTGTGTGATTAG
This sequence comes from Mastomys natalensis, assembly GCA_021653895.1. Lineage (NCBI taxonomy): Eukaryota > Metazoa > Chordata > Mammalia > Rodentia > Muridae > Mastomys > Mastomys natalensis. The sequence continues at coordinate 500,816 of JAJTUV010001616.1, read as the reverse complement.
GGCTCACCCCACATCATGAGGAACTGTATTAAAGGGTTGCAGCATTAGAAAGTTTGAGAACGGCTGATTTAAAGAACTACCTTAGGCTAACTAGAAATCAGAAGTCAGTTGTAGACTGGAACATGTAGACGTCAGTCCATTCCTCATTCTTAGTGCACTGAAAGTTCCTTTCTTGTATTTGACCTGTCAGATATCCCTGCATTCAAGTTTTTCAGTCCTTTCAATTTCTTCGTAAAATGTTAAAATGCTGCCTTAAAAAAAGAGATGCAATGTTCCTTGCATAAAGAACTACAGGTAACCTAGAATGATAAGAGCAGAAAGAGCACAGCTCCTGGTTGTCCAAGGCCAAAGGGTCAGTCCTGAAAAGACGCATACAAATAACATTGTACAAAGTGAGCAGGTTACATGAGGAATATATATGGATACATAACATTTATATATGCATATTGCAATAATTAATGAAAGAGGAGGCCATGAATTTGCAAGAGAGCAAGGAGGAATGTATGGGAGAGTTTGGAGAAAGAAAGGAGAAGGGAGAAATAATTTAATTATAATCTCAAAATTAAAAGAAATAATTAAAAATATGTAGATGCAATAGGTAAAGGTTTTCAGAAACTCAAAGAAGTGAAGGCACAACTGCACTGCAAAACCCAAACTGAAGCTTGTTCTTCAAGGAAATCAAAATTATGTTCATTTTAAAGCACATATATTTCTAAACCTCTTTATGAAAAGAAGAGAATAAATAGTCCAAGGACCAGGAAGAAGAGTAACTTCCTTTAAGCTTATATGGGAAATGAAACCCAGGGAGAATAAGAGTAGATCCTTCCTATCTAGAAGCTGGGATCGTCTCTTAGAGAGAAAACAAATGTTCCATATGTTTGAGGGGTTTGTTGTTTTAGTTTGGTTTGATTCTTTGTTTGTTGTTTGTATATTTTTCAAAATCTGAGTTCAGTACAGTGTCATATGGAATGAGGTTCTCTGCTATATTTAGGGACATGCTCCTTTTATTCACAGGATACAATCCAAGATTCTCTCCTGTCAGAAGTATGCAGAGTGAGAACCTCTTGCTACCGCCCAGATCCATCCACCCCTGGAGCTTTTAAGCACATTGTTCACAATAGTCGTTTGTTTAGAATGCCTTTTCCTTTAAACATCGAGCTTTCTCTCTAAGATGCCAGTTTCCAATCCAAAGGCCAAAATGAACAAGGATGTGATTGTTAACAGGGTTTATTCTACTTATTGTCTTTGAAAGGCTTTCCTTCAACCAGTATGTCAGTACTGTACAAGTAGATTCAGTTTCTGGAGGCTAAGTAAGCCAGGATTAAGAGCCTAAGAAGGAAGGGAATTTAACAGTCCCATGGAAATGACTTGCTCTTCAGACGCCCAGTCAGGCAGTGCTAGGATTAAGAAAAAAGAATTTCCTTACAGTAAGTTTATCTTCAAATGAAACGGTTGTTTTCTTTGTGTTGAATCGAATGAGTATCCATGCTGTATCACATACCTCTGAGTAGAGGCTGCCTTGATGGCCCTGCCTACTTCTTTTTCCTCCTACCTTTCTTCTGCTTCTGAGTCCAAAAGTGACATTACATTCTTTATATCAGAGGCAAAATTAACTACTTAGCCAGATCCCTAAAGTGGAGGACATAACACTCAGAAGCAAGCATTTCATTTGCCAAAATGCACGTTATCTAATGCAATAAATGATGATAGTGTGTCTTTAGGCCCTGGTTGTTCTGTCATTTCGGGAAATAATAAAGACTTTTCATTTTCTCCCTTAGATCATAAGTGCTGTGTTATTAGTGCCGTCTCAGCGTTAAACCAGGTTGCAAGCTGCTTATTCTTCAAAATGAAGCTTTATTTTTTCAGTTTAATTGCTTTCTCAGGAGCATTATTAACTTCCAGAAGGGGTTGAAAAAAAAAAAAAAAACACGAAAGCGGCTGAATCTGTGACTCTGTGTATCTGAAGAAGTACCATTTCAAAGCCGATGCAGGAATACTGCAGCAATTATCAACAATATTACTTAGGAATATCCATTGCATAGTAATTATAAAAGAATGATCTTTTAAATACCAGGTGTAAGAACCATCTGCATTTTTCTTTCAATGTGTCAAGTAAAGAATTATCCTATTATCCCACGGGACAAAATAATGCCCAAGCTCTCTGGACTTTCACAAAATAAATCTTTAATCCATTTTACATGTGAATCGATCATCCAATTGTAGTTTTACCCTCCTTAATGGCTCTCAGTCTCCTCTTATTTTCACAGACCTATACTTGGTGTCAGAACAGAGACATCTGCTACACCACCACCTCCTCCCAAATGGCTTCTACATCTGCCTAACCGAGGGAAAGACAGAGTTCTCTAAAGCAGAATCCATAGTGTGTGTGTGTGTGTGTGTGTGTGTGTGTGTGTGTGTGTGTTGTTTTACTAGACATGCTTACAGCTGATAGGAGCTAAATAGTTACAGTAGACTCTTGCCCACTGTGGGGACTGAGAACCCAGAAGCTGGTCAACCCACAAAGCCAGATGCCTTGGAAGTCCTCGTGTGGTATCCAAGACCTAGAGCGTTCCTGGAGAGTATGTGCCCTTCAAGTTCATGTTGGAACTTGAAGAATCTGGAGACTCGTGTCAGAAAAATTTGCAGTAGCAGCATCAACAACAACAACATTAATAATAACAACAGCAGGGTCCATTCGCTAACACGAAATAAAGGCAATTCAGCAAGCAGAACTAGTTTTCACTCATACCTCTGTATGTCTTGGCCAACACCAGAAGGTTCTACTTTAGGGAAGGGTCTTTTCATTTCAGCTATTCCTCATTGAAAATATGCTCACTGTTATACCCAGAGGGATATCTCTTAGTTGATTCCAGTCCAAGTAACTTGACAACCAAGATTAACTACCACATGATCACTAAGTCAGCTATATGCTGTCCCCCAGGGACACTCTCAACATCTATATAGATGCATGTCATCCATCAAGGTGAAACAAAAACAATACTGTCCAGAATTCCGTATACTGGCATGATTGACCATTTCTGCCTCTGCTGTTTCTAAGAGAATGATTGACTGCTCTCTGACATGTCTGTTTTCCTCTGTTTTGTCCAACCAAGTTTGTAAATGTCACAAATCTCTTAACCACCACTGCCAAGCAATCACGATCAATTTAGGAGATCAGATGCTCTGTGATTCCTCCAATCATATATATGCACACAGAGAAAGAAAGAGAGACATGTGGGGCCATGTGCTCCCATGATTGGTTGAAGTATGAAGAAGTAATTCAATGCAATCATCTTTCCAGCAAGTGACTTGCTGTTTCTACTGATAAGATAGAATTACTGTCAGGAATACAGTGTGAGTCTCATGCAAGCAAGTTGGACACTCAAAACCAGCAGGACCTAAAACAGACTTGATGATACAGAATCATTTATTCAGACCTATCTCAGGACTCACTGGCCAGGGCTTGGTCTTTACTGATGTAACATATTCAGGAGTACTGTATGATCTATGAAGTAGCAAAGGAACTGTTGCCTGCTTCAGATTTTTTATCTTGTTCTCTCTCTCTCTCTCTCTCTCTCTCTCTCTCTCTCTCTCTCTCTCTCTCTCTCTCTCTCTCCTTTCCCCTTTCTCTCCCTCTCCCTCTCTCTCTCCCTCCTTCCCTCCCACTCTCTTGCTCTCCCTCTCCTTCTCTGCCCCTTTCTCCCTCTCTCTCTCACCTTCCCTTGTGTAGGTATCAACATATAATCCACAACTCTCATATTTTGTACCGCTTCTTTAGGATAAGGCATATGGCTTTTCAAATAGCATCTCAATTCATTTTAAGGAACTCACTTTAAAGAAAAAGCAGAGGAACCCTGGGTACCTTTCATTTTGTTACTCCTATTGTTTTGTTATTGCTATTGTTCAGGGTGTTTTGGTTTGGTTTGAGGTTATGGTGGGGTGGATGTATAATTCAGGCTGGCACTGAACTTGGTTGGTAGCTAAAGATCACTTTGAACTTCTGCTCCTCCTACCTCTATCTTCTAAGTTCTGGATCACAGCTGTGTATCACCATGCCTAGTAACTATGGTAGTACTCTACAAACTGAACTACATCTCCAATTATAGTCAAGTTCACAATGACTAGTACAGAGAACATCATGCAGAAGCCACTGTCCTGAAAAGGTAGTATTATTAATGTTAAAATATACATCTGAATTGCCAGCATGGAAACAACAATGATAGGTAGCATTACATCTTTTGATATTTCTTTTTTTTTTCCCTTTAGTTAGTAGAGTGCTTTCAATGTGCGTAAAGATGAGTAAGAGAAATTATACTGAGAGTGGGAGTGGCCACTTTTACTTCCACGTCGCTTGATTCTGCTTCGTACAGAAATTATACCTAATAAAACATAAGCCAAGTTTTCCCAGTAACTTTGAGCTAGACAGAAGCAGACAGCAAAAGCATTTAGCATATTTTAAGTAACAATCACTATGTAGTAATGGCAGGGAGGAAGAGATGTTTAGTGCTCAAATGATCTGCTAAGGCAATTCTAGCCATTATTGCCTCCAGGTTGGACCTGCTTCATAGTACCTTAGACGGCTGCTCTGTTTCATCTGAAATTCCACTAGAGATGTTAAAATGACAGCTTAGAATGGCAGTGTTTAAATTAGAAGGAAAAGAGAACAGTAGGGCTCCATTCAAGGCACACAGAAGAAGAAAAGTGACTTCTCCCTACACACTTTCCTTTACAAATTCCTGCCTTAATTGTGACCACGTAGAAACATGGAGAAGTGATATCCACATGAAATGAGCTCAACAACAGAAGGGATTATGATTAAGATCTTCAGTCAATAAAATGTAAATATTACGATCCAGAGGAGTAAGTTGATCAGGTCACCAACAAATAAGGGGTTTCCTATGGCAGTTGCCACAATGATCCGCTTCAATGACCATGTTTCAGATAATCTGAGTTTACAAAGGATTTATTAAAAATATAGTGACTAGAGTTCAGTTGTAAAGGAATATTACTCCAAGACTGCTCTGTCAAGGGATCACATCCAAAGACCTGCTAGGTCTATGTGATCTGTTTTGGATGCAGACACACTCTTATCATACACCTTTAATCCTTAACAATGAAGGTAAGGTTAGTTTGTAGAAGGAAGGAACCATGTTTGAAAGTGATGTCTATAAGGGTCAGACAAAGTGATAAATCAAAGAAAGATCTGATAGAATGAGTTAAAGATAGGATACACCCAACTATTATGAGAGCATCACAGAGAGAAGATGTTATTTAAGAGCAGCACAGGGAGAGAATATGTGGCAGTTTTAGAGGACCATTTTACAAAAACAGGAGGCAAAGGGAGCAGGCTAGACACAGGTGAAGACAGAATGAGCCAGAGAATGAGAAAGATTGAGATTAAAACATATTGTAAAAGTCAGTATGAGGCCAAGCAGAGCAATCCAGTGAGAAGCTGAGAAAAGCTGGGTTGAATCAGTTAGCTTGGAAAATTAGATTATCCAGAGGTTGAAAGCTTCCATAGGAATAGTTAGAAGAGAAAAAAAAAAAAGTACTCTGGAATCAACCCAAGCCATGTAGTCAAACAGCTTGGATAGAGCTCTCATCTTATCCCTCCATCTGAGAAAATAAAAGTGACATTTACACACAATAAAGTAATTAACCTATAAACATGAGGACCTGAGTTCCAAGATCTATATTAAGATGTTTGATTACAGTGCCATGCATTTGCTACCCCAAAACTATACAGGCAGAGACAAAGGATTTCCAAGGATCACTAGCAAGTCTAGCCTACTTGGTAAGTTCCAAGCCAGTGAGAAACTGTCTTCAAAGCTAAGATAGATACTGCCTAAAGAACTTCACCTGAGGTTGTCACTAAAATATATCTATACAACATCACAGCATATCTCTCTCTCTCTCTCTCTCTCTCTCTCTCTCTCTCTCTCTCTCTCTCTCTCTCTCTCTCATTATACTGTGTCTAGTACCCTGGGTGATCTCTCTCTCTCTCCCCTCCCCCTATTGCTCTATTGGCCTCTCCTTCTCTCTATCTCCTTTCCTCTGTCTAGTCACATCTTTACCAATATCATATGCTTCTCTCAAACATAGAATAACAGCTCAAAAAGGCAAACAGATAAAAGAACAGATATAAAATGTAAACAGAAATCTAACATAATAAGATTATATAAATGAAGATTAACCACATGAGACAATGTTCTATACCATTAGCCGTTAATGATAAAGAGTGTTCACTATCCACTATTAGAATGGCTACAGTCAAACCCTGATACAAGTAGATTCAGATGAGGATATCAGCAAGAGAAATATAGAAGACTGTCTCAAAAACTAAACATACTTTGTGTGATTAATACCCTACAGACCTTAGTAGCATTTATCTGAACAATTTGAAATTATGTCCCCAGAAAAATCTGCATGAGAATGTTTACAGAGGCACTATATGTAATTTCCAAATATGGAAGCAAGCTACATGTCCTATAGTACATGAATACATATATATTTGAACATTCAAATGATAAATGATGGCATATTATTCACTTTACCAATGAGAAATGATTCATCCAGAAATAAATAGTATAGAACATTAAGCGCTTATAACAAAGTAAAAGAAAAATTATAAAAAATTCTTAAACCCTGATCACTGGTTTGTTCATTCTGGCTTGGTCAGCTTGCTTTCTTCTCTTCTATAGCCCAGGACCTCCTGGCCAGGAGGACAGCATTTATAATAGGCTGTGCTCTTCTATATTAACTACACTAATTAAAACACCTTACAGACATATCCTCAGAGTTATTTGATAGAGGCAATTTCTCCAGTGAGATTCCTTCTTCCTAGATGGCCTGAGTTTGTGTCAAGTTGAACAAAAATATGTCATATATGTTAGCTTTATTAAAATGTACAGAACCTACAACTCCAGGGGGGAACAGTGAAGTAAACCCTAGACTTTGGGTGGTAAGAATCTACCAGTCAGAGTATGTTCAACGATTTCCAAGCAAACCATTCTAATGTGAAATGTTAGCAGCAGGAAGTTTGCATAAGATGCGAAAGAAATATGTAGAAGTTATAAAAACTATCTGAACATTCTTCCCTTTTTCACTGCTTTTAAAAAGCACAGTGTAGAGAGCTGAACCCAACTTTAGGTAGTAACTTTCCAAGTTTTGGCCTGTGGATAGAGAATTAAAAGGGGGTGCTTTTGAAAAAGGCAAGAAGAATTTTGTTCAGAAGCATTCCAGTTGCTACTCTGTGGGAAAGGGAAGCAAACATCAGACTGGACCAAATCTCCACAGTCTATTTGGGTGAATGACAGGTCAGGTTGCTGGATTCACCTACACAGATGCCAACAAGAGGGATCACCTGGGGAGAGGATATACTGAGATTATTTGAAGAATCCCCAAAAAAGACGTCCCTGGGGCTAAAATGATCTTTGCTGAGATAAAGAAAGGAAAAAAAGAACAGACCTCATAGCTTATCTTTTAAAGGGTACTACTACTACTAATAATAATAATAATAATATCCACTGCTTTATTATAAATCAAATGTTTCCTGTATTTTTAAAAATATGTTTTAATTGAAATATAGTATAATACACCCCCCTCTTGCTTTCCCCCTCCCACCCCTTCCAGCTATCTCCCCTGAAGACCTCTCATGACCCTCCCAATCTCAAGGTAATAGCTATTTTCCCATTTGATTAGTATTGTTACATACATATATACATTTGTTATTTGTGTATGTTTTCATTTTTGTTAATTCGTGTGTATATGGTTTCAGGCTGACTAGTCTGCATTCAACAACCAATAATGGGGCTCATCCCTAGAAGAGGTTAGTTCTTCTTCCAGTAGTTATTAGTTTCTTATGGTTCAATGTCTAGGAATGGGACCCAGTAAAATGCACTCGCATCCATGTTAGCATGTGTAATGATGTTGTTCATGCAGCCCTTTCTAGGAAAAAGAATGTTTCACTGCAGACTGCCTTGTGTTTTGGTTCTTCAACACTTTTGACCCTAATAGGCAATGTTCCCTAAGCCGTAAGTGCAGGAACTGTGACATTAATGTATCTGTTAGAGCTTGGCTCCTCCCAAACTGTTGATCTCTACATTGTGTCCAGTTATGGTGTCTTGTTATGGTTTCTATCTGCTATAATGAGAGGCTTTTTGGCAAGGGATAGTAGCTACACTTAATCTAGGAACGTTGTGTCTCACATTGAAAGAGAATTCACAGATTGTGGGTCTGAAATTTTGAGGTTTTTACAGATCATGAATAGCTGGCAGCGTATTTTGGGTGGTCCTGATTGAAGTAAAGTTGGCATATAATAAAAATATTAAAATGAATATATTAAGAAAAATTGGGTGAAATAATTGAGTAAGATGACAGTAAAACAGCATTGATTCTGTGATGATTTCTTATTGTCCCTTTATCTATACAAAAAAATAAAGCAAGAAGCAGAACTCAGTAACAACCGGAATGTATATGTCAGCATAAAAGTTTCTTTGTGTGGTAATTTTGCTATAATTTCCTTGTAATATTCATATAACATCTCATGCATATTATGTATTGATAAAATGTCTCAGTTTTAGCCTACACTTTATTGTTAAAGGTGTCTTGCAATATGCTATGTTTTAAAAATACTTTCTGCAAAGGAGTTGTGGCTGCCTGTAGTCAGTGAGCCTAGGATAAAAATGAGATTTGAACTCATGAAAACCATATGAAATGCAATTCACATCCAGATGACATATATATTATATATATATATATATATATATATATATATATATATAATAAAACTTAGTAAAGAACACTAAATAAATTCCATTAATTCCCACTCAGTGGTGCCTGTGGATGCAACAGATCTGAATACCTAAGTTTACTGAGTACATGCATATGCTTCTTAAAAAGTTTAGCATTTTCAAACTTTGTAAGTGTTAACATTAATTAAACATATACTTTGAAGGAAAAGGACTTCCTTAGATGGCATATGCTGTAGTTCAGCTATTTTTGAGTATTGTAGAGAAGTTTTATAATGACTGCTTTCTGGAATGTCATATTGTTTCCCAAATTGCTGGTCTGATGCCAACTGGTGTGACTTGCTGCTGTTTGTTTTCCTACGCCTAGGGAAAATGTCAGGTTCTTTCTAAATTAAGCAATTCAATTATGCAACTGCCTCCTTCAACCCTGTATCAGTTTTCTGTGCTACTATATTGAATGTCATAGGAAAACAAGAGGAATCACTTAGTTTTAAAGTCTCTGCTGATCTTTCCACTGTTATGTACCAAGTCATTTGACCTTTCAGAGAATTGTATGCATACATGTATACACACATATGCACATACACCTACATAGACGCCTACACACTGTTCCATGAATACATTGTGTAGCAGAATTTAGGACAAATTTCCATATTCACCATCAAATTATAAAATGGAGACATTAAATCATGACATTAAATTCCTACTACGAGCCACCCACAAGTATATCAGGTAATTGAGGAAAGAAAACTTTTCCTTCAAAAGGAATGCTTCAATAATCTTGTGTATGATGTAGGAAAGTACAAGAAATGTGACAGAACACATGACTACTAATATTAATGTCACAACCCTTGGGACAGAAGGAAAATGACACAAGAAGAAATCAGAAGGGGACAGTCTTATGTGGTCTTGCTAGTCAAAATACATCTCTATAGAATGAGACTGACTTTATCTGGATGGCAAACACAATAGAAAAGAACTCTAAAACCCAAGTCTAGACTTACATAATTAAAACTACATTGTCACAAGCTCTCCAGGTAAATTGGTGCATTGGATGTTTGACCAAGAGTGAAGCGAAGGTTACTCCCTTGAAGTCATTAAACATAAATCAAAACTTTCAGCTAAACTTAGATGATCTCATAGGGAGGAAGACCAGGGTGTGGATACCTCAGTCCTGCATTGAGGGGGAACAGGATGATCTTGGAAGGTGGAGGGAGGGGAGACTTGGGAGGGAGAGAGGAGAAGGAGGAAATAAGGGGACAGTATCAGGTACTGAAGGAGATGGAAGAGAGGTACAGAGGGTCAGGAAATCGAATGAAAATATGTGGGGAATGTAGTAGAAAGAATTATTTAAACCCCAAATTTGTCACGGTAAATCTCCTACCCGAAGGAGACCAGTAAAGGAAGACACAACTCAATGATTATGGTATAAATAGCACGCCTAGATTGGGCAGATTTACCACTACACTACTCTAATCCCCAGCTATGAGATTCCTTATAACTTGCGGTTTATCCAGGCTTGTGGTTGTCCAGCTCTGGCTTCTCCATCGTCAGCTTCCTTCTCCCACCGGCTTCTTTCTGCCTGCTTCCTCCTGCTTCTACTTTCTCTCTTCTTCTTCTATCTCCTTTTATATTGAATTCCTCTCACTCTCTCTTCCCTAAGCCTTTTTCTCTGCCTCCCCTTCTACTGCCCAATCTCTGGCTTTAGCCTTTATTTTACAGGTTTTAATTGGACAGAAGGTTTACAAGACATCACCTGTGTGCAGATTTAATCATCCTCTGCAGCCTCCCAGAAGGTGGAACTAGGATCAAAATACAAGGCTGAGGCTATCCACAGCAGGGGAACTTGGGTAGCCACTGGGGGTGGGACAACAGATGCCAGGGAAACTAGAAGATCCCAGGACCAAACTGGGATGACTTTAGCCAAAATGTGCAGTAAATGGGAGATAGAACCTGTAGAGACCACCTCCAGTAGAAAGGCATGTCCTCTAGTCGAGGAATGGGGTCACCTCCCCCCATCACAAAGTTTTTAACCCAGAAATGTTACTGTCCAAAGGAAAGACAGAGACAAAAAAAAATGGAGCAGAGAATGAAGGAAGGGCCATCCGGGACTGCCCCACCTGGGGATCCATCCTGTCTGCAGACATCAAACCCTAACACTGTTGCTGTTACCAAGGGGTGCTTGCTGACAGGAACCTGGTGTTCCTTGGGAGGTTCTGTCAGCAACTGACCAATGCAAACGTGGATGCTTGGAGCCAACCATCATACTGAGCTCAGGAATCCAGGTGGGGGAGCTGGCTGAAGGACTGGAGGAGAGGAGGGGGATTGCAACCCCATAGGAAGAACAATGTCAGTGGTTGGACCACCCAGTGCTCCCAGGGACCAGACCACCAACCAAAGAGTGTATAGGGAGGGATCCATGGTTCCAGACACATATGTAGCAGAGGATGGCTTTGTTTGACATCAAGGGGTGGGGGTGGGGTGGGGTGAGGCCATTGGTCCTGTGGAGGTTTGATGCCCCAGCGTAGGGGGATGCAGGAGCGGTGGGGCAAGAGAGGGTGGGTGAGCAACCTCATAGAGGTAAAGGAGAGGGAAGAGAGGACAGATGGGATGGGAAGTTTGTGGAGGGGTAACCAGGAAGTGGGATGTCATTTGAGATGTAAACGAATGGAATGACACATTTAAAAAAGGAAAGAAAATAAATACACCTAATCTCACTGCCCTATGAAATATACCTAGGTCACCTAGTCAAGCTTTATAGAAAGTCCAGAGCATGGACTGTCAATGTGACTTGACCCAACCCTATGTTCATGGCAGAAAATACAGGAAAGTATATAGCTAACAGAACTCGTGTACACCTAGAGGAAAGCTGGAGTAATAGGGCTAAGGACGGCAGGTGGAAGCTGAGTTTACCATCCCTATCCTCAATACCCGAACACATAGTTTGTATAATATGGTTCCTCAGCATTGGAAATGCGACCAACAGTTACAACAGGACAAACATCATACTGCCTATTTCTCTTCCAGAGTGCAAACTGGTCGGGGATAGCTAAAGGTATTTATAAAAAAAACAAAACAAAGCAAAACAAAAACCTGTTTCTATCTAAACAACATGGTATGACTGAAATTCTTACACAGATTCACCAATTCAACTTCAGGTCTAGAATCAAATTCTTAACTTTTACTCTTACTTTTAAAAATTTATATATGCGTATTATTTTTAACTTATTTCTTTTAGTTTTTCCATTTATAATATAATTCCATAATTTCTTCCTTCCTTTCCACCCTCTGAATCCATATAACCCTTCTTTCTCTTTCAAATCCATAGCTTCTTTTTTTCATTATTATTACATGTATACATGTAAATATATATATATATATATTCCTACATGTAAAATTCTCAGAATGTATAATATTACTTGTATGTTTGTTTTACTGGAGATCTAACTTGGTGTGTTCTTCCCTGAAGAAGATGATTTCTTCTGTTTGTAGCATTCCTAGTTGCCTGTAGTTCTTTGTGTAGGATTGAACTCTTGAGTTCTGTTTCACTTTTTTTTTTTTTATGGGAGTCCTTTCATTAACATGTGCTTTCAGATACCTGGACCATTAGTGCTGAGATCTACTAAATTACATTAGAATTCCACATGCCCTCATGTGCAGTAAGTACTCTTTACTTTTTCTTTTGCTATGTAAAGACTTCCTAGTTTTATATAACCACCTTTTCTATTTTTTGCCTTTCTGCTGCTAACAAAAAAAGAAGAACTTATAGAAATTTTGAATTTCATGTCCTAAAATTTTTCTGGCAATTTCATAGTTTCATGTATTGGATGTGTATCTTTGTTCAATGTTGATTTTATTTTGGATCCAGTATTTTTAAAAACTCATCTAGATTTATTCTTCTGAATTTGCACATTAACATTTCAAAGTACCACTTTTTGAAATGATTGTTCATTCTTTAACACATTTTCTTGGTGATTCTTTTTGCTCTTTTTTTTGAACATCATTTTCCTTATACACATGGATTAATTTTAGACCTGTCTATCATGTTCTTTTTGTCTCTTTCTGTGTCTCTCTCACTCTCTGTCTCTTTGTGTTTCTGTATCTCTATCTCTTCTCTATGTATCTCTGTGTGTCTCTCTGTCACTCTGTCTCTGTCTGTCTCTCTGTCTTCTCTCTCTCTTCTCTTCTCTCTTGTGTGTGTGTGTGTGTGTTGTGTGTGTGTGTCTGTGTGTGTAACCAAGAACTGTGTTGTTTTGTTATACAGTTTTGTCAAATGTTTCCCATTAGAATATTATGAGCATCTCACGTTTACTATTTGTTCTCAGGACTGTTTTTGATTACTCAGCCTTTTGTAGCCCCATATGAATGTTATTATTTTTCTATCTCTGTGGAGAATATCATCAGCATTTTGGTACAGGCTGCACTGAATTCATGGGTAAAGTTTTAAAGTACATAGATTTTTACACTATTAATTTTAGCCAAACATCAATGTGAATATCTTTTCAGTAATTTTTATTTTAAAGAACTTTTCTGGCTAAGATTTTATTCCTACATATGACTGTTATTATAGTGAATGCATTGTTTCCTTTGATGTATCTTTTCAAAAAAAATGTTGGTTATATCTGAAGATTTTGTGTCCATTACTAAATTCATTCCTTGTCTTGTAATTGTTCTTTGTTGGAGCTTTTAGTATTTGCTATATATAAAATCAAGTCATCCGCAGACTGGGATAATTGGATTTCTTCCTTTCTGATTTAGAATCAATGCGTTTTTTTCTATTACCTTAATGTTTTTGCTAATATTCCTGGTGTATTGAATTTAAAAGGGTACAATTAATGCCTTTGACTTATACCAGCTATTAGAAAAAAATTGCTTTGTTTGTTTGATATTGGTTTGTTTGTTTTGTTTGTTTTGTTTTTGATTTTCATGGGTCTGAACATATATCCTTTTTGGAGTTAAAGTAAAGGTAAGGTTTTTTTATACCCAAGTTGGTGAGTGTTTTTAATCACAAAAGGGAGGTACAATTTTATGAAATATTTCTAAGATTTTATTTGAATAATCTTTTTTGGGTTTGTTGTTCATTTTGATAAAGTGATGTTATATTTAATTAAGTATTTATAGTGAATCTTCATTTTATTCATGAAATCTTAAAGACTCTTTTGACATGGATTTCAAAATATATAAGAAAATAAACATAAATATCTTAATCACAATTCAATTATAGGTTAATAACTTATAATCTGAATAGACATTCCTGAAAATATGACCTATATAGATTGAGTGCTTTAAAATGTTCAGTTTAACTAATTACATTAAGCAAATGCAAATAAAAGAGTTCTTTGAATGAATTTTGTCAAAAAAAAAAATAAAAACAACAAAAAGTAACAAAAACTGATGAGGGTGTGGAGAAAGAGAAATTCTTGAAGTTCATCCTGGGAATGAAAATGAATTAGCCACTGTAGAAAAACAGTGAGCAGTTCCACGTAGCTGAGAGTAGAAGCACCTTGTGAAGTAGCTGTCAAGTGGCAAAGCATAAATGAAAGGAAGTTCTACTGGCTCAACTCCCACCTTTATTGCAGACTGACTCACACCAGCATGGTGTCCATCAGGGATGGGGCAATAATCACAATGCAGTATTATCTTGCTACAAAAGTCTGGTTTTGTTTAACAACATGGATGGAACTTGGAGATATTAAGTGAAATAAACCGTTCATAGAATTACAAATACCATATGTTCGTGGTAATTTGCAGGAAAAAAAAAAAAAAAACTTGTGGCTGTTAAGAGAGGAAAAGAGTAGAACCTTGGGTCATAGAGACAAAGTAGGCACCGGCCCGAGGCTGAGTCTAGAGTAGAACCCAGTGAGAACTCACAGAAAAAGACAGAGTCTTCAAAATGCCCTCAAACTAGAACAGTTGCCTGAACATACTATATTTTATATTTAATATTATGAGTAAGAACATCTAGATAACATGTTACTACCATTTTAAGTATATAGGGTGACTGTCAAGAATTAATGTAAAATGACTTGTGTGAATTACACTTCATACTACTTAAAATAATCATGTGATAGGCAAATTTGTACAGAATCACACTAGTAGGCTATCAACAGCATCTATGAGACAGAAATGTTTTATAGAGAAAGCCACTTCATCTTCCATTCATCTTATTTTTACCTGGCACAGTTCTTGGACATATTCACCCTTAATTATATGCATACACAGATACACAATACACACACACACACACACACACACACACAGAGTTATTATTCAACAGGGGTTTTCATCCTCTGTGGATTTCTAAAGCTACAGACACTATATTTCATAAGATGTTAGAGCATTTGTATATCACCTATATACATAGATTTTTAACTCTTTTCTAGGTCATTTACAATGTGTGATGGAACCTGTATCATTATCTATTGAGCTGCCTTAGTTAGAAAAATAGGAAGAAAAATAGTTTCTACCTATTCAGCATGAGTGCTGTTTTTCTCCCAAAGACAGAATTTTTAGTAAATAGTTAGCTGAAGCCATAGATGTAAAACATATAGACACCAAAGTCTGAATGTGTGCACAAAGGACGTGATTATCCATTTTCATATCAAACACACATTTTTCTATTTCAGTGTAGGATTTAGTTGAATTCTAAGCATACCTGTTTTTCACTCCTGGGAGTTTGCACTTGTATTGTCTCTTGCTTTCTTTGTAGTTCTCCAATAAAGAAGTCTGTACTTGGAGAAGAAATACAACCATCACCATGCACTGCCTTGTTTTTGTTGTCATTGTCACTAATACCATAGTGTCACCATCTGAATAAGTTATAAAATAAGGAGGTTTAGTTTAGCTCATGTCTCTGGTTTGAAAGCAAAAGCCATATGTGATGGTAGGCTTCTTGATAGTAGACGCTCACAGTATCCTAGTAAAACAACATAATAAAAGACATGGAGACTGTCTATCTTCTAGTCTCTCACACTTGAGGACACACCAGTGTTCAATCTAGAAGTTCCATTCTGATGATTTCTGATAATCCTAATCACAGTCCCAAAGCATTTATTTTAAACATATTCTACCACCCAAATACTGGTGAATTCTATGATGAGCTTTGAAAGAAAAAATTCTACAGAAACCACCACACAATGGTCCTTCAGTTATCATGAGAATTTTCCATTCCTCAGTAAATTTTCCAGTAAAATAAAAACTGTTATTTTTATTTTGTTGTTTTTTTACACCATGGATGTTTGAAAAGGTCAGTAAAAGAGAATTTAAAATATAACAACATTCATACAACCAAGGGAACTGCAGATGCCTTCTCTGTCAGCTATACTTTCTGTTGAGAAATGCATCGTCATTAATCTCCTTTTGGGGAGTCATGAAGAATTAAGGGGTTAGAAACAATGCTACATTTTATAGATTAAAATTCACAGTGATATTAAAGAGAGTCAAATTTCTGATGTTGGCAAATGAAATTTTTAGTTTGCACTTTTGCATTGAATTCTTTCCAAACACCATTATTTTAGCATTTGGCCTCTCAGCATTAATTATGATTATGGAGTTATCCTGATTATTCACTCATTTTTTCACATTCTTCTCCAGGTTTGTTTCCAGCAGGTGAGTGAGAATGGTTATTGGGTTAGATAATGTGAGTTGTTATGATTGGATTTCAGAGAGTTACTCTAAATACAATACCTATCCCCTTTGCTTCTATGATTTCTAATCAATTTTCATTATTGGAAAACTAAAGAATACAAAGTCAAATGCATCACATTCAATGCATAAGTGTAAAAACTGTAGTCTGTGAACTGTGTGTTCTAAGAATACGATGCTTTCTTCACGAATGTTGAGCGAAGAGAACAGAGGTCTAGATGGGGGGTAAGGGGAATAATCTCTTTCCCATTAAAACTTGGCAGCGCAGGAAAAATGGTGAACAGATGACAGTCATGATTTCTGATCTGCATTTTCTGATAAGTGTAACCCTGGACAATAAACTGAAACTTTGAATGCTTCCATTATGTGTGTCTGAGTGTTTAAAATAACAAAAACAAAACCAACAAAACAAAAAAACATGTTCAGTAAAATGTTACTGGTATTCCTTCTATGAAAATCAATATTTTGAGTGTTACCACCAAAGCAGTAAGAATTCAAGGCCTCTGTTTTGTGAGAATTCCATATGTTAATAGAAAGAGATTCCAATACATTAATAACTATCTCTCACCTGGTGATAAAAACTATTAGTGATTCTAGTCAGGAACATAACCTGTTGCAATAGACTATTGCAATGGAATGCAAGTGAGTCCTTTGATGAAAATATGGCTGTCCATATGCCTGGCTCGCAGCAGCAATGGAACCTTACTGGGTGACATGGGCATAAACAAGAGCAAGTTTGCTAATGTTCAACATATATATTCAGTGTCTCTAATTATGCAATCTGACTTTTTAATTTATTAAACATGATCGTCTTCCTTGGGAGTCTCACCATATATAAAGAACTGTAGGAGATGAGGATGTGTGTATCCGATGCCCGGAGCTGCCCCACGTTCGGGGTCCACTTTGTTTCCGCCTGGAGCTGCTGCTCTGGTCTGCCAGTCAGGGTCTAGCAAGAGAAAGATGGGATGGAGGGGCAAGAGACTCGAAGAATGGAGACAAGACAGAGGGTCTGATCAAGTCTCTTTTATTGAAAGGAAATCTTGGGTATTTATACCCTTTACCACGTGTCTTTCTCTCATGGACAAGCACAGCTGAAGGCACTACGTCATGTGTCTTGCAGCGTGGATATCATGTGCATCTAGCTAGCAGCGTGGAGACCACATGCGCCTTGCAGCTGGGGGCACTAAGCAACCAAACAAGATAGATGAGAAAAACAAGATGTTTATCAGAGTGTGCTCAGCTGTTGTGGGCTGTTGAAAACAAGTCTCTTGTCAGGGTATATGGCTCGAGATGGCTGTAAAGATGATAGCCGCTTTCTGTTAGAAGTCGGCTCCCAACAGATGTGAGTAGTCCCTTTCTGTAGGAATACTGTGTCTACCCTGTTATAAATTGTCTGTTGTGAATTAAGGATAGAAACTAGGAAAGAAATTGGAAAATAGAGGTATGGTTGGCTTCTTAAATATATTTTGAAAGCAAGCATAATAAGATTTAAATAGAGTCTATCTCTGCAGTATGATATTGTAATCTATGTATTAATTAAGGGAAAATGAATAAAATAGAGAATTTTTGATGCTTTATCACCAACAAGTGTATGGCCCAATTGTTCTCTTCTACTTCTTGAATACTCTGGGACTCTTTTGTTGCTCAGTGTTGGGGCTTTGACTTCAATCTATGAGACTCTGACCTCCCTTTAAGTTTCCTTCTTGATGCTTCATTGTACAGAAGAAAATTTTTCCAAGGAAAAATTGGTAATATCTATGCATTTAAATTCAAAATATATCAATCTAGAAAATTATAGTATGTGTTTCAAGTTTCAGGAAAGATGTTATAGGACTAGTAGTAAAAATATAATAGATTCATACTCCAGAAATATTTGAACTTTATTTAGATAAAGCATTTCCATGACATTATAAAATGTCTACTATTGAAATGTCTTCACATGAAGAAAATATATATATTTAACAGGAAAAGCTAGGCCTTGTGTCACAGATTTTATATCTGGTACAAAGGACCCTGAGCAAGAGGATCATAAGTTCAAACTTCCTGAGAAAGAGAATGAGTTCAAGACCAGCCTTGTCTTCTTACAATATCCTTGTCTTGAAATAAATGTAAAAGGAGGAACAGGGCTAGAGTTTGAGAAGAGAACAGTAGTTCAGTATCTGGTTGACCCTGGGTGGAATTCTCAATACTATCACCAATAACCAAAATGATAGAAAGACAGAGAAGGAGGGAGGGAGGGAGGGAGGGGAGAGAGAGAGAGAGAGAGAGAGAGAGAGAGAGAGAGAGAGAGAGAGAGAGAGAGAGAGAGAGAGAAATAGGAAGAAGGAGAAGAAAAAGAAATAAAGAAGAACAAATATTTAACTACATTAGTGGATCTTTGGATTGGAAACCTCCACGATTAGCATTATGAAAAATAGTTGACAGGTAGAATTCCAATAAACAACAACAACTGGAATAAACTATCAACTCTACAGAAGAAAAGGAAGAAGTAGTTAAGGAGCAAGAGTAGAATATCAAAAGGCCAATGGATCTGTGTCTGAAACTCAATAGATCTCTACAAATTTATCTTTGAAGGGGCTGAGATTTGTTTATTATTAAAGAGAAGAATCAGAAACCTAAGAATATGCATCCTGCTGTCATAGACTAAGGCATGGAAGCTCAAATTGTAATAGAAAGTTAGTTACTTTTCTAATGACAATGTTTCATGCCTCCAGTATCCTTGTCTAACAAGGGGTTTAGAGAGAAAATTTTGCTTTGCCTTCTGTTTTTTTTTTTATATTTATTTTATTTTATTTTTTTATATCCCTGGAAGACCTGCTCTTTTCTGAAGGGAAACTGAGGAATAGTGGATCTGGGGGAGAGGGGAATTTGGAGGTAAGTATTGGGAGTAAAGGAATAATGAAAAATGTAGACAGAATGTGATATATGAAGATGAATAAATTAAAAGTAAAGAACCATGAGAGATGCAGACACAGAGAAAGAGACAGACAGACAGACAGATAGACACCAAGGGTCAGAGGTGAATCAAATCTGTATCTATGAGGTATTCACAGAAAAAATTGGCAAGAAATAAATCCTTTTATATGTTGGCTAAAATGCTTATGATTTCAGTTTATACTTGTACATTTTCTTACTAGCTAGAATTACAGAATTGGGGTTGTCGGGGGTAGCATTCAGGTTTTGTTGATTTTAAATGTGTCTAGGTCCTGTTGTGTCAGGAAGGCACTGTTTCCTTGGAGCCATCCACCACCTAAGGCTCTTACAATCCCTTTGCCTCCTTTTCCCTACAGATGCCTGAGCCTTGAGGGGGACAGATTTGATAAAGACATCCCACTTCTAAGCATGAAGCTGCTTGAAACTGATACCTACTGGATAAGGAAAACTCAGTTTTCTCAGTGAATTGTCTCTGAGTATATGAAGCATATTCCAGGGCAAGTCACCTGCCCAGGAGTAATCAGCCAGTACAAAATGGAACCCGTGATTTTTTTATATGTGTGGCTTTGTTTGTTTTGATAAATTCTATCTCATTGAGTTATTTTGTTTGACTTTTTTTTTTTCTTTGCTTTGAGGGGTTTCTTTGAGAGAAAGAGAAAAAAAGTTGGGTAGAAAGGTGGGGATGAAAAATACTATGATCAAAATATTGCATATAAATTTTGAATAAAAATAAATCAATACTAATAGCAAGTAAGATAAAATGTAAGCAATTTCTAAGGGCAAATGCCAGGAAAGAGTATTGTTTTATTTTCAAGATATATCTACTTATATAAACACATAAATATAAACTTTACATGTAATGTTCTCTATATTTTGTATCACATATTTAATCAATATTCATAATAATATTTTCAAATTTTATAATGTGTTTGCATGTATGGGTGTTTTGTCTTTATGTATGTTGGAGTAGCTCATGTTTTCCTGGTGCCTGTGAATTGAGTATCAGATGCCCTCGAACTTAAGTTACAGATGGTTTGAGACACCATAAAGGGGATTGGAATCCCCTGAGAGTGGAATTAAGATGCCTGTGAGCCCACCCATTTGGGTGCTGGAAATTAAACATAGGGCTTCTAGATCTTCTACAAGATCAGCCAGTGCTTTTAACTGCCAAGCCATCTGTCCAGCCCCAGTGTTTATAATAATCTAATATGTAAGTCAGAACTAGCCTTTTACATTCTACTTATAAAGACACAGAACTGTATTATATGAAAAAATTCTCCAGTGAGTTTGTATCGTTAATGCATCGCAGAGCTGGGATTTAAAGGCAGGCCTGTCTAACTGAAATCTCTGGGATTTCGGAAAAGCCATACTACCTACCCCCTGAACAGCTACATATGTTGTATTCATTTTGCCATAGCTGTCCATATCATTTATCTCTCTAACCAGGTGGGTTTATCTAAGACAAATATTAACTAGGACAACAGACTTAAAGCATAACTGTGCTGGATAAACTGGGACAAGCACAATCTTAAGGGCATTGAAGGATGAGTTAACGTGACATCATGTACTATACCTGTAGGGTTCTTCACAAGAATCTGAACTATTACCTAATCTGCATTTATAAAATGTAGTCTTGCTTTCAATTTGCAGGAATTATTCATCCCAAATGGTTGATTTCCTGCCTTTCCTCAGATTTGTGTAAGTGACTCAATTATAATCAAGAAACAGCAGAGCATGCAATGTAACTATGTAATCACCAATATGGATCTTGAGCTCTGATGGGATGCTGCTCTGATATTAAATGCAAGCTGAAAAGGGGGCCGGAGAATAAATGAAGTATTTGCTCTTACCGTTTCAGAAAAACTAATAGTAAATTTCCTCATTCTACAAGCGCTCTTCCTCAGATTTACTATCCTGACGTATCTAGGTATCGTGAAGATACATCAGTGTGAGAACAACAGATCTGCACTGGTAATGACACAATTGCAAATGCTTCAACAAGGGTGAGAAATTAGGCTCCTCTGCTCTGCTAGTGGTTCTTACTCTGTTCTTTAATAGCATCTTAGCGAAGAACTCAGTGAGCTGTTGCTTCCCATCAAGCCCCATGTTTATCTCTTTCGCGGTTTGTGTGGAGGACTCTTGGGAATGTATCACTTTTTTTTTTCTCTCCAGACCTCTATAAAAATGAGGCATTCCTTCTGTGAGGAAAGAGAGTCTAGTCTAGAAAATACACTGGACTACTCTGATCCCTGACTCACTTTTACCGGGTAATAATAGAACCAGAATTTCTCTGTACATGGTTTCTAACAAGTCACACACCTATTGGTTCAGACAACAGCACTGTTAAAAACAACCACTAGACTCATTTAACAAAGCTTGGCACATAACCAATCTAGGTACCCAAGGAGCTGGCAAACACTGCAAATGGCACACTCTCCTCAAACCTTCTTTTTAAATAGAGCAAAGAGGAGAAAGCCTTTCTTCCCAAAGGTATCCTTCCTTGAGTCTCAAACTACTAACATCAGTCTCTAACTAGGGCTTGCAGGAATATCCCATTGCAGGAGCTGTGCAGATCTATTAAGTAGGAGGTCTCAGAACATCCTAGGGCCACTCTCAACATTGTCGAGGCCATTTTCATTATGTGTTTAAATCAATGTGTAATATCGGTCTCCCACAAACTCATGTATCTCGGTATTGAATATAGTTTTGCCGTATATGGTGGCATGCAAATGTAATTCCAGAGCTGCAGGCAAATGAGGCAATAGGTTTTTGGCTAGTATAGGATCAGCCAGAACTATGTAGTGAGCTGGAGGCTGGGCTCTGCTATAGAGCAAGATGTTGTCTCAAAAACAAAACAACCGCACTGGAGATACAGCTCAGTAGTTGAGGGCACTTGTTCTTGCAGAAGACTAAAATTTGGTTCTCAACTCCTATAAGGGAGCTCATAACTGTCTACAACTCCAGTTACAGTAGATCCAATACTGTCTCCTCGCCTCTATTGTCAATTATACAGATGTGGTACATATACATACACACTGGCATTGCTCATAATATAAAATAAACACAAGTAATTTTTAAAATTATATTAGTTTTCCCTAGTTTTGGTATTTTATTCCATGCATACAAAAATAATAAATGAATGAGACAAATTCTTATACTCACAGAATTTACTTTTGGAAATTTCACACAAGAGCTCACTACGTAACCCAAGCTGGCTTTGAACTTGTGGTTCTCTTGTCTCCTTCCTACCAAATGTTGGAGCTACAGGTGTAGGGCATCATGGTCACATTTAGAGTGTTTTTTTTTTTTTTAATTCTCATTTTTCAAACACTCTAAGAACCACTTTACACAGTAATTTATTTCTTATTTATCTATATTTACATAAATCAAGGAGTTTGACTGAGGGTCCTTCCAATCAGATGTTTAAAACTCAGAAAGATTTAGTGTTTTCAATGAATGAATCAATTAATAGATTCAGAGCTCTAATTGGATGAAATATTTGAAGAAAGAAGATTCCAAAATGTTTTGTGTATTTTCCTCCAATAAGTCCATTACATCATTGAAATTGTGTGTAACCTTCAGGAATCAAGAGTTTTTCATTTACAGCTATGTTCTTATGCCTAGAAAACCCTCTAAAATACAGTAACTAGTCAAATAAATACTTTTCAAGACTGTTCACATTTCGTGTATCAGTCAAAAAGGAATGCAAATCCTTCCTATGGAAAAGAGCATGGGGAAGCAGGATCCCCAAATATAGCATGGTAAAAGTCCACGCTTTCTAGAAGCTAAATGCTTTTGCTGAGGTGTATATTTACACTATGTGGCATATGGTGTGTGTGTGTGTGTGTGTGTGGGTGTGTATATATATATATATATATATATATAAATAATTTATATTATATAATTATAATATAAGATATTAATAATTAATAAATTAATATATATAATAATTATAGGCTTTGTGAAACTTTTTAAAGAGTTATTTATTGTATAAATGTGAGACACTGTAACTGTCTTCAGATACACCAGAAGATGGCATCAGATACCATTACAGATGGTTGTGAGCCACCATGTGCTTTCTGAGAATTGAATTCAGGGCCTCTGGAAGAGTAGTCAGGGCTCTTAACTGCTGAGCCATCTCTCCAGCCCAGGAAACTTAAAATCTATACATTTTAAAATAATCTAGATTAAAATATGTTTTTCCTATGTTTGTTGGTTTTATACACTAAAAACTGTATTTCTTTAGATTATTATTTAAATTTTTCATACAATATATTTTTCTCATATTTTTTTCCACACCCCATCTCCTCTCAGCTCTTTCTCACCTCTCTACCAACCCAAGTTCATGCTCTCTTTCTCTTTTTCTCTTTTTCTTCCTCAAAAAATAAAACACAAACAAACAAACACAATGATACAACATGAAAAATCAAAAACATGCACAAAACAAAATATGCTCCATGTTCTTATGAAATATTTATTAAAAAAAATTCATCTTCAATATAAAGCTGATGTTCAGTTTCGTAGATTTATATTTGGGAGCCCTCAAAGGTCATTTTATTTTGCAACTTTGTTTATAAGCAGCTGAAGAATAAACACAAAGGCCAGTAGAAAATGCCTTATAATGAACTTTTTTCAAACATAGAGGATATAACTCTACCATGATGCCAGAAAAGATACTACCCTTCAACAGTTACCAGTCTCTTACTTGGGAGTTAAAATAAATGTTGAAAATAATCACGAGAAGAAATAAATTTTTAATTAAAATATATTCATGTAATAAATAAGTATATTCAGATTGTGAATTGGGAGAAGAACTGAAAATTTAACCTTTAAAGCTTTTATTGAAAATCAATTCTTCTTTGATCAATACATCTTAATCACAGTTTCCCTCCCTCCGTTCTTTCTAGCTCCCCACCACACATACCCAACCTCTACTCCATACCTACTGCCACTCCATTTTCTTTATAGAAAATAGCAGGCCTCCAAGAGATGACAGCCAAACAGGACAAAAACAAAACAAAACAAAACAAAAAAAAAACAAAACAAAACAAAAACAGTAAGGATGGCAAAAGTCCTCATGTTGAGGCTGGACAATGCAATGGTAATAGGAGGATAGGCATCTCAAGAGAAGGCAAAAGGGTCAGAGACACACCCACTCCCACTGTTAGGAGCTGAAGAAGTCAGCTCAGAAACTTTATAACACTTGTCCCTCTGGAAGGGAGAGGCTAATTAACATTTCTCAGACAACAGGGGAGAGAGCCAATCTGACCTGTGGGTCAGGTCACATTCCACAGGATTGACCTTTTGCCATCCACACAAAGGAAGTCCTTGCCACCTCATTCCCTAAGGATCAATCAGTTTAAAAGTCACGCTGTTCTGCCAATCATATTGTGCCTAGTTGTTGTTTCTCTAGTCTACCCCTAAAAATTGTATAAAGGCTCACTGAATGAGCTGTGTGGGGTTGTTGCCTCTCCTTTTGGATGTAGGATGACCCCAGTATGCTGAAACAATAAAATTCCTCTTTCTTTTGCATCAATCCCCAGCTCCATGTTGTTCACTCAGGGGGTCCCTGGTAAGCTAAGGCTCCTCAAAGTCTTACAGAGCCCCATAAAACCACTAAGCTAACAGCTATAACATATATCCAGAGGACCTGGTGCAGACCTATGCTTACCATTTCAGTCTCTGTGAGCCCAAGTGATCCCTGCTTAGTTAATTCTGTGAGTTTTATTCTCCTGGTTCCATGTTTTCAGTCATAACCTCTGACTTCTATACTGTTTCCTACACCTCTATTCCCTTCTGCAAGGTTCCTGATCTCTGAGGGAGGGACGTTATGGAGACCTCCAATATAGACTCTCTCTCTCTCTCTCTCTCTCTCTCTCTCTCTCTCTCCTCTCTCTCTCTCTCTCCTGCATAATATATGACTATAAGTCTCTTCACCTGATTCTATCTGCTACAGGAGGAAGCCTCTGTGATAATGATTGGGCTGTGCACTGATCTGTGAGGATAGCAGAGTCATTTCATTGACTCTTTGGTTCTACCATAGGTCTCTGAGGTATCCAGCATCCAGTTTCTGGTCATTCAGGGAGTGCTCAGTATGAGCTCCCTTTGTAGATTAGGCCTCAACTTTAATCAGATATTGGTTGGCTGGACTTGCAAGTTCTCTACCACCATTGGCTCAGCAAATCTTGAGAGCAGGACAGGTTGTAGGTTTGGGGTCTTGTGGCTAGATTGGTGTCCAGGTTTCTCTTTGCATAGCCCACAGAGTACCTACTCTGACAGAGACTAGAATATAGGAGTGAAGCTCCAAGCCTGCATCAGGTCAACTTCTCTGTGTGCATTGAGCTGGCTGGAAATTGTCCTCGGCAGTAGGGTCCCACTGTCAGATTTCATAAAGCAACCTTCTGTCTTAGCATCAAACTTGGTTGCTTAGGTATCTCTATGGGAATCACCTCATCCAACAACTCAGTTAAAAGTAACCCAAGGCCTCCACTGGAAGCCTTGCCTGACTACAAAAGATGACAATTTAGACTCTGAATCCTTCATTAGTAAGAGTCCTCAATAGTGTTACCCTCACAGAGTCCACAAAGTTTCTACTGCAGTTGTTTCCATATCAGCCCCAAATGCCTCCCAAATCTGACTGTCTCTTCCTGCACTCTCTCCTGCCACCTGCCCCCACACAGCATCTTTCTGGTTCCTGTCCCTTCCCCCAAGGCACATGAAGAATCTAGTCTATTATTCCTTTCCAAATAGCCTCATGCTTCCCCTTATGGCTCCCTCGTCTTTACCCAACCTCTCTATATCTAGGATTGTAGTCAGATTGCCATTTACTTAACAGCCAATATTCACTTACAAGCAAGTACATACCATATTTGTCTCTCTAGTGCTGAGTTTCTTCACTCAGGAAATATTTTCGAAGTTTCATACATTTGTCTGTAAATTTTGTGATGTCATTTTTTAACCACTGAGTAATGCTCCATTGTATAAATGTACCACATTTCCTTTATGTATCTTCAGTTGAGGGACATCTAGGTTGTTTTGGGTTCCTAGAAATTATTAATAAAGTTACTATGAATATTGCTAAGCAATTGTCCTTTTAATAGAATGAATCATCCTTTGGGTGTTCATCATTTGGGTCCAAGATTCATATAGCTGGGACTTAGGTAGCTCGATTCCCAATTTTACTGAGGAACAAGTCTTTTGATTTCCACAAGGACTGTATAAGTTTGCACTTCCCCAGCAATGGAGGAGTGTTCCCATTGTTCTACATCTTCACCAGCATGTGCTGTCACTTGTGTTGAAAATGTAACATTTTATACAACTTCCAGAAACCTAACTTATGTTTCAAATTTGTATTCAGGTATATACATTGTATTGATTAAATAGGTATTTTATTCTTTGAGAATTCCATACAGTATATTTTTATCACATTCTTTCCTGTCCCCCAATTCCTCCTAGATCATCCTTCATCCTTACCCCCCAACTTCTTATTTTTCCTCCCTTAAAACAAGAACAAAAGAAAAAGAAATTACCAGACATTCAATTTGTGTTGGCTAACTATCCCAGAGGATGGGGCCTGCCTGGCCATTGAGTGTAGTGGATATGTTCTCAGTGTCACTCCATCAAAGAACACTTATTTTTAATTCTCCTAATAGTTGTTGATTATTCTTGTCTGTCTTCTTGGCTGGGATAGGACTCTGTGATCACTCTCCCTTCTCCATCCTGAGATTTTGTCTGGTTTGAGCTTGTGCAGGTCTTGTACATGTTGCTTCAGTCTCTGCAAGTTTGTGTGTGGATATGACCTGTTGAGTTTTGAAAATACTGTTGCTTTCTTAAAACCATCTACCATCCCTAGCTCTTACAATCTTCCTGCCCCTCTTTTGCATATATCTTTGAGTCTTGAGAGGAAGGCTATTGTATGCTTCATTTAGAATGTCCACAGAGGTTAAGTGGCTAGGAAGGGACAATAAGAGAATAGGAGGGGATCATCCAAGGACAAGGAGATAAAGAGAAAATTAGAAAAGATAGACTGAATAGGTCTGGGATAGGAGAGCAATACAGGGGAAGAAATACAGTGAGGGGCAACTGAAAATAGTAGATTTTTTAAAAATCATATGAAAACTTATACTATAGATTCTTCCTAAATGATATACCTATAGAAAAAGAATTTAAATTGAGTTACCATATAATATGGGAGAGAGTACCCAAGCTAGATATCATATGCTACCAAATAAAATAGATAGTGACAGAAATGGGTTATCTTTTATTCATTATTCTTCAAAATGGAAGGTCCCACATGTTCCCTCAAATGCTACAGGCTATTTCCAATGCTATTGATTAAATGTGTATGTAAAATATTTAAAAGAAGATATTCAGTAAATTATTTCAATTGTAACTGTCAATTATTTCAACGAAATATATGTTTGGGTACATCTAAAGTTTTATGTGAGAGTAGGCAGAACAAGAATTCTCAGTAGTAATCAGTGAAAATCTGACCCTAAAATATGAAACAAGTTCCAGACCTACCCTTAACATTATCCTGTGGCAGTCATCTTCATTTCATAATAAATATTATCATTTCCTGGAACTCTTTATTTTATCCAGTCAAGTTGGCTTAGAGATATGGATTATTTCATATTCATGAAGGTATGATTCTCCAATCTAAGAATTAGGTAAGTAATAGTCATAGTTACTCAAAGAAGATTTATGTTGTAGTCAATTCTTTTATAGGTAGTTTTCTCAGAGAATCAGTAATGTCAGTGTTTAATCATATTCACCTTCTCTAGGCCCTTCAAGGCATCTATATAACTGGTACTGTCATGAGGAGCTCAGAAAGTGGGAATTGTGGCAAGTAGCCTAATATCTCTCTCATGTCATCCTTAAGACTCCACACTGAGACCTTATGGAAATATATTTGCAAGTATGCAATATTACATCATAAAATTGTTTACATATATAAAGTAATTAATAAGTTGGTCTAAAAATAGAAAGCCATATCATGATGTCTATAATGTAGTCACAAGAGCTTCAAAATAACAGTGAACATTCTCTGACTTGTGGTAGAAGGAAGAAGGAGGAAGCAAAGAAAATCAATCATAGGATAGACAGATGGATTTTAAGACAAAAGAACTAGGGTTCTCCGTCCAATGATCATGGGGATTTGAAATTTATCCATGACCCAAGTGAACCAAGTAAGTTTCCAAAATGACATAAATTTCAGTTGACAGCTCTGAAGTCCTAAGCAGAGAAAACAACTCAACCACAATGAGATAGTTTCCACTCATGAGGACTGTGGTGGTTGGTATACGCTCAGCACAGGGAGTGGCACTATTAAAAGGTGGGTTGCTGTTGGAGTAGGTGTGGCCTTGTTGGAGTAGGTGTGTCACTGTGGGTGTGGACTTTAAGCCCCTCATCCTAGCTGCCTAGAAGCCAATATTCTGATAGCAGCCTTTAGGTGAAGATGTAGAGCTCTCAGCTCCTTCTGTGCCAGGCCTGCCTGGATGCTGCCGTATTCTCCCCTTGATTATAACGGACTGAACCTCTAAACCTGTAAGCTGGCCACAGTTAAATGTTGTCCTTTATAAGACTTGCATTGGTCATGGAGTCTGTTCACAGCAGTAAAACCCTAATTAAGAGAAGGACTGTGCAACACGTCGTGTTATAGTGCTATAGCAAAAACTGGTTCTATTGTTTGATAATAGGTGGTAACCTAGCCTACAGATAACTAAGGCTCAGAGACTTGCCATAAATACAATGTATTAATCTAAAATGTAGCTCTGTACCATGGTCCTACCCAGACTGCTGGTGTGCCAATTTATGATCTTACGATCATATTAGCAGTTGTCAACCTAGCATAGTTCAAAATCACCTGAAAGGTTTTTAATAGGCAGTTAAATTGAGGCTATCACCCTCAATTTCTGATTAGGCCAATCCTGAACATGGTTAAAAGTATGTCGCTGTTTTGAGGCATCTGCAGAGATACTATTCTAGGCCTCTAGGAATGCCACAGAGGAAACTAGTGTTTTACAGGATGTTTCTGTTCCTCTTCGGTGTGTTCTTCATCTTCCGTGGAAAAGGCTTGTTATGTATGACTTACAGTTTCTGTGGCACTTCTTTGGGTGGCAAATGAGTATTGTCATGGTGCTTGGAGCCCAAATGCTCCTCTGTGTCTGAGAAATGCAAAGAAAGGACTTACAGCATCTACCTAAATTGCTTTTAAAGAACACTCAATGCAAATCATTTAATTCTATCTGTGGCAACAATGTTAACCACATACCTGCCTCCAACTGATTTCCCTCAAATTTAGCAGGCAGTGTTTGTTTGTTTCTTCTGACGGTTTTAAACCTGGAGCACATATCGAGTCCCTATTGTCAAGATCTTAGGAATTAAAAAGTCAATGAACAAACAATAGGAAATCTATGTCTCAGAAATTTCCCAAGAGAAGCAATTCAAACAAGGTATCAGGCACTATAGAATAATGGTAATAAACAATTGGTTTCACTTGAGAGGATAAATTCTAACTGGATATTTGTTTATGTGGGCAGAGGCACTCTATCCATTTTGAACATTAGGATCCCAAAGCAACTAATCTTTATACACATCAGAGTCTTTTGACTTTCTTTTAATATTGAATAAATTTTCAATATGTTTAACAAGTTTATTGACATATGGTGTATTTATCATAAAATTCTCTGATTTTAAGTGTACATTGGGCTTAACCTTAACACTTTTTGTTGTATTTACTGAGCTGTTTTGAAACATCCCTCCATAAAGTTTCTAATTCTAAACCTCCCAACAGGATCACTTCTACTAGTTTAGAGTTAATCTGCATGCCTATCTCTAGTCCCTAGTTACCTTCTGTATCTATTAATTTAAGTTTCCTGAGTATTTCATGTAGTAATAAATGAAACTGCCTGATATCAAATTTTGCCAATGTATACAGGTCTTGTCTACTGACCCTGGGACCTGAGGACCTGAAGAAATGGGACTGACTCCAGTCTGGTACTGTCAACAACCTTGCTTCAATTTCAATGTACTTTTAAGCACGAATGTATGAACAAAGAAAGCAATGGTTCAAAGAAGGTTATTTGAATTGAGAAAATCATGATTAGAGAAGCATGTAAATAACCTTGAGTAAGCACATATAAAATATTAACAGTACATCCTTTTCCCAGAACTTTCTCTGGACAGACCAATGGAAGCACAAGTGCCTTGAGTGTACTAGAGATTACATCTGGGACGGCAAAAGAGCATGTCAGAAGGTCATATCCAGATTTGGAGTACATTAATCATATTGAGTTCTATAGATATGTTCTAACATCCAACAAAAATAAAATAATCAAAATGATGAGGAATGTCAACATTACTAGTTTTATATCTTAAGGCCTCTGTTGAAAAATTTTTTAGGGTAAAAATGGAGGTGTGAATTCAGAAGCTTTTAAAAATATAATTGTAGTTGTCCTGCTGAGAGACAATATGACAGATTGGCTCAGGGTTTTTTTGTATGTTTTTTTTTTTTTTCTGGAGTTTAGTTTATACTGAGTTTTGAGGTAGCTGAAGGCTATCTCCTAGTCAGTTTGATAGGAGATGGGTTTTGGCAGAGACCACATCAAATGGGGACTTCTGGGTCTCATATTTTCCCAATTCTGCTTCCCAGATCTGCCATAACAATATCAAATACTATAAAATTGGAAAGCAAAACTTTTGGCACCAGGTAGATCTAAATGTCAATTATGTCTCTATCTAATTAACTTTTCTCAACCTCAGAATTCCTAGGTATCCTGAAATCTCAGTTATGGCTTTGCTACAACCTCAAATCAATAAAATAAAAAAATATGCCTACTGCAATGCCTAGGGGCTTATAGTCCTCAACACTGGTTGAATTTTACAGTGGAAAAGTTGTTGGTCAATCAGGTATATTTTATGGCTCTAATTTTGCCTCATGTCATTTTAAGAGCTTTTAGTATCAATGTACTGCTTGGAAAAATACTGAATATTAAGAAATATGTATTGATGCTACAGTCCTACATATAAAATGATAAATTAAAAAGTCACCATTTAAATCTTCACTAATAGGTCCATAATAGGTATTTTAGGCAGAGGCAAAAAAGAAAGAACACCTTTTTATAGATCTAGTTGTCATAGCAGTCAGATCTGAAGATTTACTTCATGGCTCTAATTATAAATGAAAGCCACACATTAAACAAAGAGACCATGGAGTTCACACTTCCTTAATTAGGGGTTCACAGGGATGCTAGGTTTGGCCACGCTAGCTTCATTTTCATTACTACGTGCTGACATTCTCCGGTAACCTCACCATAGGTAAGTTTTCTTCCCAGTCATGTACTTTGTGACAGGTTAGCAACCATTCCAACTTCATGCTCCATTTTCTCTGCCTCCTGAGGCAATTTCCTACCTATGCACTTCGGTATTTCCTCAGCTTTGTCGCTCCGACCTGTAAGGTACTTCATGATGGGAGCAACACTTTGAATATCAACACTTCAATTGCTCTACTGGCCAAATACTATCTGTGTCACTTGCAGGGGAGGATTTTAATATATAGGTCATCTTCTTACATTAAAATAGCTGGTCAAGACTATGGACTGAGTTGTTTCAAAAATAAATCTCATCACACCTCACAGGCTTTTATCATCGTGAAACTAAATGTCCCCTGATCAGGTTTCTGATCAGATCCCAAGTTTCCTCTTCTACCACTGCCTCATTAGGTGTGATGGCAAATGTTGAACTGTGTGATATGCCCTAAATTGATGATGGCATTTATAGCGCCATATCCTTCTACAGAAGCTACTTTCTCTACTTTTGAGATCCTAGCCTGTCCTGGGCTCTATACTTCTTAAACAAATGCTGCCTTCCATGATTCTGTACCACCATGCTGAGTGGTCTTTGTGATTCACTACATTCCACTCCCTGACCCTCAGCTCTCTTAGAATTCTCTCTGTATCCTTACAGCTCCCTGGTTACGACTCAGTTATATAGTATAGTTCACTGAGTCAAGGTCTTTTTATCTTAATTCATATTACAATTTGACAATGAACTCCTGTGTCTATGTCTAATCTTTGTGCATCTCCAACCTATCTGTGCTTTGACCCCAGTCAAGATACTAAGTGCTTATTTCAGTGGTTGACCTATTAGAAGGAACAATAAAAAAATTCTTATCCTAGATTTCACCTTGTCCCATGTATTATACTAGCATAGGTGGAGCAAGGACAATTATTACTGAGTTTTTCCCTTAGATCTTTAAAACCTAGATGGAATAAGATATGAAAACATAATCATAGTAATTATTTTAAGAAAAATTTTTAATAAAGATTTAAGCATGAACATGAAGAGAAGTCAAATGGGGTGGGAATGCATGTCAATTAGAAGAGTGCCATAGCACAGCCAAGCCTTGGGTTTGATCCCAGAACCACATAAACTGGATATAATGGTATTAAGTCTATAGGTAAAGCTTTTGGGAGCAAAGGCAAGAGGATCAGAAGTTCAATGCAACCGATCAGCCTATTTAGCAAGTTCCAAGCCACCCAGGGATACAGAAGGAGGAGGAGGAAGGAGGAAATCAGAAGGAGGAAGAAGAGAAAAGGAGAGGAAAAGAGGAGAGGAGAAAGAGGAGGAGGAAAAGGAGGAAGGGGAGAAAGAGGAGGAAGAGAAGGAACAAGAGGAAGAGGAGGAGTTATCAAGCATCTAAAAAAGTCAGTATCTTTTTTATCTGTCATGCTGTATATCAGAACCAGAGCCTTGCATTTGGAGGAGCACTGCACTACTGAGTATATCCCAGCCCCTAAAGCATCATGGAGGTCATTAGTGCAGGTTGTCACATAGGCTCTCAGAAACACATCAAAATGAGATTTTTACAGGAGAGTTATGCAAGCGTCAGGTATCCCTAATCTGAAATCCCAAATCCAAGTATTCTGGAATCTGAAAATTTGAAGGGATGACAAGAGATTCGAATGGTATCTGATTTTGTAGCATTCTGCATTTCAAAATTTAAAATTATAAATTCTCAAACAGTAAAGAATGTGAAAAGAGCCCAAACCTGAAACTACCAAAACTGGAAACTCTTCTAGCTTAAGCCTTTTAGATAAGGAGTTTTAACATGTACCATTAGTAATAATTATAACTAAGTGAATTTCAATAATTATTATTTTTAATACAGTATTGGCTACTTACTAAATACTAAGACTTTTACACTTGTCTTATTTTTCACACTTTACTTAGGAATGAGTGCTGTTTTAATTATTCTTTGAAGGAGATGCTAAGACACCAGAGGACAGTATTAACATGTCCTTGAAATACAATCCTGCATAGAAACGTTGTGGGGTTGGGACACAGGCCTTTTTTTCTAAACAATAGTTTTTATTAATTCTTTGAGAATTTCATACAATGTGTTTTGAGCATGTTGGCTCCTCTTTCTCTAAATCCTCCCATGTCTAACCCACCCATCACTTCCAGTTTACGTTGCTTAATTAGTCTTGGGTGCAAACCTGTTTTGGCATATGGTTGGCTTACTAGGCATTCTTTTTTTTTTTTTTTTTTTTTTTTTTTTAGTTTTTCGAGACAGGGTTTCTCTGTATATCTCTGGCTGTCCTGGAACTCACTCTGTAGACCAGGCTGGCCTTGAACTCAGAAATCCGCCTGCCTCTGCCTCCCAAGTGCTGGGATTAAAGGCGTGTGCCACCACTGCCCGGCCTAGGCATTCTTATCATTAAAGAAAACTGGTTGCCAGTCTCCTGGCAAGTATCAAATGCCAGTAGCACTTCAACTATAGATGGAATCGTGTATACAATATCTTCTTTCTATACTAAAATTTTTGTTTGACTTGAGCTTGCCAATGTCTTGTGCGTGCAATAACAACCACTGTAAGTTCATATGTGAAATAGCTCTGTGGAATCTGGAAAACATTACATCCTCCATTCTATCTACCACCTCTGGCTCTCATAATCTTTTTGTCCTCTCTTCTATGAAGATCCCAGAGCCATGAAGGAATTGTTTATGTCCTTTCTAGGACTGACAGCACCCACAGTATCATATTCTCTGAATATTGACACAGTTATTCTGTGTTCATTTTCAGCTATTGCAAGAAGCATCACTGAGGATTTTGATACAACTTTTTAATACTAAGGAAACTTCCCAAATTATCGTGAGACATAGATGACACCTTTGTAACCTTAGTGAAACTGACCAGGAAGAGAACCATAGTCTAAAGTGAAGGAATGATCATGGAGATGGAAGGCTTACTGTATTTTGGTAAGGTCTAAGAAGTACAGTTCTGCTAGAGAGCATAGAAACCACTGGGAGTGAAAAGAGAGAAAATAAAATGTTTTTGAATTACCAATTCCAGCCCTGTAAAATCTTTAGCCATACGAGGGGCAGCAGCCCTTGGACTCTCAAGGGTAACAGAATGCAATAGGTAGCACTGAAGAGAATAATTATTGGTTTTCTTGTTTAGGAAGTGCTATAGTGTTTAGAAGTATCGAGAGAATGACAAAGTACCGAGACCCTTCATCTTCCTCCTTTGCTGAGGCTAAAAGGAGAGAATAAATAACAGCTGGGAAAAAAGATCAATGAAGGCCTCGCCTGCAATAACAGATGGACAGTACCAGGCCAAAGGAAACCATAAATGCTACAAAACCTCATTCCTCATCCTTTGAACTGAAGGTCTCCTCTGACCAGAGCATTAAAGATCAACTGCAGCTCTTCCCTTGAGCACAGGTGCTTGCTTTACTTATCGTCCTGCCCAGCAAGCTAGCAGGGCCCTGAAAGCTTGTCAGCAAGCACATTGCAGGCTTTCTCTGAGGGCTAATCCATAAACTTCATAAAAGTTACATTTATCTATCAAGACCCATGAAGTTCATATTATCCACAGTAGGATATTTACTTCTCCTTCTTCCATTAGGAATAACATCAAGCATAGTGAGCTGGCCAGGACCAAGGTGCTCAGGACACACAGCCAATTGTTTCCCTGCCTCTCACTTGTGATGGATGGAAGTAACTGAGTTTTTCATCCAGAGCTACCACACTCCTTTAGATTGTGCTGTGAGATGACAGGTCTTCTACCACTGCAGTTTCTTGAGCATGATGGAGTGAGGTCATTTTGAGCTAAGTCCTGAAGTCCTTTCGAATTCATCTTGGAGAAAAAAATCCATAGATAATGGCAATGAATATAAGAGGGGGGTCCTCAATTTTATATTACTATTCCTGCATGTGCTTTTCTATAAAAGAGCTAACATTGTGTTTGGTTGTGGTGACACAGGCATTTATGACTGAAGATCTTCTTTACAAAATAATAGCGTCGCTTCTTGGGATGGCTAATTTTCCCTGTCAACTTGCCTGGTGCTTGCCTGGTGTAGAATATCCTACATCATACAGCACAACACAATGTAACCTAACACAACATAACATAACATAATATAATATAACATAATACAAAAATAATGTAACAGTAAACCTAACAACACAAGATAAACATGACATAACATAAACATGATATAACATAAACATAACACAACATAAATATAACATTAAACATTTAAATTTAATAACATGACAAATACATATTCTTAAAGGGAAGCAAAGATTTATCAAGTAAATCTATACCTGAATAAAAATGATGAAAGGATCAGTAATGTCCAACAAATACTACAAGCATCCATTCCTGATGAGCGTCTGTGAATACAGTATGATGAGCTGTCTCAGGCGCCCTGCCTTCACGCCTTCTTCACCATGATGGCCTGTTCCTCAAATCATGATCTGCAGAGTCCAGCCTGCCATCATGGGGTAAAACACAGTAGACAGTGAAAAAAGGGGGATGTGGAATCGGCTACTGTTGCCAAATCTGCTTTACCTTCGGCAATTTCTATCTTCAATTGCGTTGCCAAAGGCTGCTTATGTTTTGCAATTTCTACCTTCTTTAACTCTTTACTCTTCTCTGGCCAAAAGCCACTGGTTTCTGGCAATTAACTCCTGCTGATAACAGCATGGGTTTAAGAAAATAGTTTAGTTATCTGAGCTCTTTTCTTTCAGGCTCAAGAACGTCTCATGAGCCCAAGAGAAAAGAAAAGGACAAAAGGGAGAAAGTCAAGCACACAAACAGACACACACTTTGGCCAGGCTGGACCACCTTTCTCATCAATTCCACAAGTGTTGATGCATAGTTACATATACAGATATATATATATATATACCTTTGGTATATGGGGCACAGCTCCAAAAGCTACAGCTGATCGCTTTATTTCTCTTCTCTGGCAATTTATTATTATCATTATTATTATTACTGTTATTGTTCAAAAGTTTTTTATGTAAAATTACCTCACAGATAAAATGTTACACAAAAGGGGAGCTACAGAAAGGATGTGGAAAGTAAATTCAAAGCAGTGTTTCATTCTATAAGCTCATTATAAGTTCAAACTAAGAGTTTTACACGGCCTTGCTTTATCATCGTGCACACCTGTGGCTTCATCCTTGGACCTGACCTAGAATGAATGTTTTTCCTTGATCACAAATATGTCTCAAGCTTGTTTCTCTTCTTTGTACAAAAAACTCATTGTATTTCTTGTCATACAGCCTTTTTTTCCTGTCCTATGAGGAACGGGCATATTCTATTCTTGATTCTAATTTCATTGCATCTTTCTGGCAAAACAACTAAAGCCATCTTTTTAAATTTTCCTTCTAAAATTATTTGAATCAAGTTAGAAATGTTATAAAGTCATTAATTCATCTAAACAGCATTAATACATGAATGTTCATCTTCATGTTGAGCTGCAGGAAATTTGCCCAATAGGTTGGGCTGATGGTCGAGAATCATTAAGCTATGTGAGAATGGCATGAAAAGCAGATCAGCAGCTGGAAGCAATCCTGGGTTCAAGTTGTTGGGACTGTCTCTCCAGAATGCACCCATAGCAGCCCTGAAAAAATGGTGAATCATCTCCGGGAAACTCATTTGCTTGGCATCGCCTAGATGGCTTCTATCAATGATCAAAATAAACTCTTTCTCCTTTAAACTGCTTTCATTAGCTATTTTAACACCAAAACAAGAAAACTCACTAACTCAATATTTGATCTCTAAGTTGCTTAACATCTTATTATCAGCATAATTTTAAAAATGCAATTCTGTATGTCATAGACATGCTACAAATAAAAGCACTATGTTAAATATGAAGTGCTGAGTAGCTATTAGTTCATCTGGGTGTCATTCTAGCATAATTTATAAACAAAAGCTATCTTATCAGCTCTCTCTTAACTGGCCATCACATAAGATGATTTCAGTAAACTCAGCTAACTTTCCTTGGCCATATTTTATAATTTATTTTATTTTTTGAAATTATAATATAATTACATCATCACCATTTCCCTTTCTTCCGTCTAGTCTATCCCTGTAGGGAGTAGTTTTGATGCTCTGATTAGGAATCTGCATGTGAACGCTGAAGTTTCTGTTCCCAATAGATTCTTGATCAATCAACAAAGATGCTAGCAGTCAATGGCTGGGCAGAAGAGGCAGGACTTCCAGTTTCCCTGCAGGCAGGTGAGCAAATTCAAGAGAGGAGAAAAGATTTGCCGTGCTTTAGAGGGAGAAAGAGCCATCAGTCATGTGAGATCTAGGGTTGAGTAGCTTTCGGCTGCTTCCTTGACTATGCCCGGCGTAGCAGGCAGAAGATTAGAAACAGAACTAAGTTGAGGGCAGATTTAGAGTGTTGAGCTGGGAGTAAAAGTCATGGAGCAACCAAACCGAGCAACTAAGCAAAGGGAAGAATTAGAAGTGTTGAGCTGGAAGTGAGGACAAGGCCACATTAGCCACTAGAGACTTAGAAGTGTATGGCCATTGAGCTAAATAAAGCACATCAAAAATAAACCAATGTGTGTTTGTCTTTCATCTGAGGGAACCTGGGTGGGGCTAGTAGAAAGGTCTGCCAGAGCTTAAAGCAGGGTAGTAGGAACTTCATCCTATACCTCCCACGCCTTCTTCCTTGCTTTTTTTTCAAATTTTGCCTCTGTTTTCATTAATTGTTGTTATATATAATGTATTACATGTATTTTACAAATATTCCTAAATATGTAAGTACATCCTACTTAGTCTATATAATGTTATTCATATGTACGTTTT
Source organism: Mastomys natalensis (assembly GCA_021653895.1). Lineage (NCBI taxonomy): Eukaryota > Metazoa > Chordata > Mammalia > Rodentia > Muridae > Mastomys > Mastomys natalensis. The sequence continues at coordinate 462,374 of JAJTUV010001616.1, read as the reverse complement.
TCACTGATGACCATTTGGCCAGTTTGAGTATTCATTCCTTAGTTGCCAATAGTTCTTTATGTAAAATTGAGGTCTTGTAGATATTCTGTTTTCCACATAGGCATGTCTATTGTGGTTGCCCTTGTTTACCTCATGCTGAGGCAATGCTGTTGATGAGACTTTATGGGTGTTGCTTCTGACATTAGGAGACACAATCTCAGAGCAAACTCCATGATACTCAGGCTCTCCCCATCTTTATGCCCCATCTTCTACAACATTCCCATCCCTTCATGCCCTGCAAATGATTTTTAAAGGAAATTGCTAGAGGCAATCACCATGATCTATAAAAAGCAGAACTTGGAAGAAAGGAATCACAAGGTGGGAATGTCATTTGGGGAAAAATTCTGAGAAAAGCAGTTTTATCCTAAAGACATAGCTCAAATCTAGGTATCATCACTGTTTAAGTAAGGTAAGATTTTGATATTTTGTTATAATTTGCAGTTAAGACCACACCTTTGCCATGTACATTTCTATTGCACATTAATAAAATGTATAGGGTATTTTCTGTTGTGTTGGAAGTCAGGGTTGTTCTCTATAAGAGCCTGTGCTAAGTCATTTAAGATTTTATATTGATCTGAAGTGCTCCCACAAAGAAACACACACACACACACACACAAAACCACAAGTACCACCAGGACTAGCACTAACTCTACCTAAGGAGAATCATGTTCGCTGTTCCTTGTCTTGAAGATTGTGGTCAAAACATTCGCAAAACAGGATGCATTGATATAAACCTATCATTCTGATTTTATTTTGCATTCTGAATATTCTGTGTAAACTTGAGTCATGGGTTATACCTCTCCCTAAAAGCAACCGTGATAACTACTACTCCAATTCCAATGTTATCTCTTTTGTCTCATTCCCTAAGCCTTGGTTTTGAGTCATCTGTTATCCTTTCTCTTACTTGAGGAAGGTAATTCATCAGTGTATGGGTGAGATGAATAAAAGTAGACAGGGAATTCTTGTGGACCCAGACAAACAATGACAGAAGGAAAAGAATAGGATTGCCCTAAGGTGACAAGTCAACTGTCACTGTAACCTCATCAGAAGTCTATCCAAAAGTATCTGTACCAAAATGTCATGACATGTATGGCCATTAAATACATTTTACAATCACACAGAAAAGTAAAAACAAGATATAAACCTATGCTGTGTATTTCATACCACAGCCACTTACTACTCACCCCACAAAGATGCAGTAGAGTTACTGCAGGCAGGTATTTAGAGCTTACACATGAAGAGAAGCATTGCTGTCATTTTTTTCAGACAGCACAAATCTATTGTCAAACGAATGAAAATGAAGATTTGTTACTGTAAGTTCAGTGTTTGCTTTCTTTCCTTGCCTTCCTGTCTTTCCTCTCTTCTTTATTCACTCTTTTCTCCTTCCCACCTTCCTTTCTTCCATATTTTCTTTGTTTTCCTCTGAGTTCTCCTCTGCACTCAAACAGTAGTTACTCAAATTTACAAAGTACCTGACAAAAGAACTAAGTATCATCAAGGGAGCAAACTTAACTACTGTGTGTGAATCAAGTAGTAATTTAACCACACATGCCCTATATCAGACTCATCTAGATCTGAATCCTGTCACCTGTCTGTCACAGTCACATGACTTTTATTGAGCTATTTGAACCTGAACTCAATAATAGAGACTGGGCATGAGCTTGTTAAACACAGGAAGTCATATAATCCATGCAAAATGCTTATATCTATGAGTTAGAGAAATTACAAGCAATGGATATCACTTACAAAATCTTCTTCCTCAGTGGCAAGGCAGTGGTAGAGAGTCATTGCCATTCTGTCCTTTAGAGAAGTTTTAGAAAGCACTGAGGAAACTCAGCCTGAATAATAGAAGTAAGGAGTAAAACTGGAGCAGCAAAACAGTAGGTTCATTACAATAACAGCATGGGGCTCCAGAAACTCTAAGCGGGGAACCCTAGATTGTACTCAGTGCTAAGTGTGCATATTCCTGGAATTACAATACAATTAGGTTGCCACAGCTAATGTCTCCAGTCACTGTGCTAGGTACCTAGTCAGTTCAGCTCTTGACTGATTTCTATGGTAGCTCAATAGAATAAGAAAAACACACCTTAGAGTATTATGCTATGTGTTGTGTTACAAATTCAAATTTCTCTTCGTTCTTTTTCTTTGAAGGATTCTTTAACTGGGATGTTACTCAATGTTACTCTTTGTAAGAAAATGTTAGTAAGGTTAGGAGTTAAAGAGCCCTACTCAAACTATCCTTTATAAAATTGAGTGTGGTGGGAAACAACTTAATCCAAGCACTATGTAGGCAGAGGCAGGCAGATCTCTGTGAGTTTGAGGCCAGTCTGGTTTACATAGTGAACTCCACAACAGCCAGGGCTATGTAAAAAGATCCTGCCAAAACCAAACCAAACCAAACCAAACCAAACCAAACCAAACCAAACCAAACAAAACCAAACCAAACAAAACAAAACAGGGAAAACTATCATTTATACATCAGTTTCCTTGTGAGTAAATAAAATGCAATCATTTGCATAGAAAAACATGTTGTATCTTCTCCTAAAAGGAACATTTAAAGCAGAGGTAAGTTACAAATTACCAAAATAAAATACAGTAAAGTCTGAACTAACTCCTCCCCCTACCCAAAGATCTACTACAGTACCAGTAATTTAATGCTGCTGTGTTCTAAGCTGATTTCTTTACGTGGTACTGCTCATTTAAATAGTAATAATAAAACAAAAACAAAATAAAAATCACCTCAAACTTCTGAGACAGAGATTTCCCATGTCTAATTCCAACCACAACTGAAAAGCTTCTATCTTAGTACATTAACTCCTGCGTATCACACTGCTAGGAGGCTTACTCACATGTTTTGGATTGCACGTTCTTACAACTTTGACCTTTGTTTTTTTTTTCTGTTCCCACTAACTGTGATGTGTGTCAGCAGCCTCAGTTCTCAGCTCTATTGCTGGAGATGTACCTGTCAGCAAAAATGTTAGATGCCTTTCGCCTCTTATCTCCCACCTTTCTCTGCCTGCCCTTTAATGATGGAATTCCTTGAGGCTCAGTTTGAACTCTCTTAATTCTATCCTTCTTGTCTAGACAATCTTACTTCTTCTCTAAGTTAAATTACTATCCATTTAAGATGACTCAAACATTTACGTGTTCAGCCTAGACATCTCTTTTAACTGTAGAGTCCTACATATGACTACTGCTTTGGTAACACTATTTTAATATCTCCAGGACACTTAAAAAGTCAGTGTGTGACCAATGGAAATCCCAGAGCATCCCATACGTCAAACCAAATGACCACCAGTGGTCCTCAAGCTGTAAAAACTCATTTGTACTCATCTACTATCTTGTCCTAAATATGTGAAAGTGTTTTTGATTGGTCTTTCTGTAGCTAACATTTCTTAGGTGAACCTTTAGCCTATTTCACAATTTCAGCCTCATTTCTCTATTAACACAATTCAAACACAATTGACCATTACATCTTGTCTTAAACATGTACTGTTCTAACTATATTGCTTCCAACTTTATAATATCAATTTACACAGCACAGACTGCACAATCTTTGTAAATGCATTTATGACCCCATGGCTTTGAGATTTGAAAACAAACAAAGCAAAATAAAACAACACCAAAAAAGTTTAACCATGCTACATTGCCCTTCAAATACAGTACAACTTCCAAGTTGGCTTTGTAAACTGCATCATCAAACTGGGTCCTCCTCTCTGTGCATCCTTCCTGACACTCATCCTTCTTGAATATTACACTTTCTCCAGCTTGTAATTCTCTCTAAAGGGCTTGATCTCTGTGGGCGTTGCATCTTCTCTTCTCTTTGTGCATTGAACATCATTATTTTTCTGGTAACATCTTAAATGTTGCTTCTTCAAAGAAGTCAACTCTAGACTAACGTAGATCCTCTCAGTAATTTCAAGGGCACCTTGTGTTCCATCTTTATAAAGCATATCTTTGTAAATTACTCTTCAAATTCCTTAAATTCTATCTTGGCCATTAGCTGTAAAGTGTATAAAAGGTAAATTTTACACAAAACTGCTGAGAATTCTGTCTTCCGTTCTTAGATGTCAAGATAAAATATATCTTTTTCTCTAATCTTTATAGGTCTAGTTTTATCTCAGACATATCTATATTCATATTTCTACTCTCTAGTACTTCATAATATTAGCTTATTTGGAAATGATATCACTGTAGATTTAATTAGTTAAGACAATGACTCATACTTGACTAAGGTGGCTCTTAATATAGCATAATTTATATTCTTAAAAGGAGAAAAGAAAAGTTATAATAGGAGAGTTTAAATGAAGAGAGAGACAAATTGAGGTGATCTATCTAAAAGCTGAGATGCAGAAAAATAGATGGATACCTCCAGAGTAAGATGGTGCTTACCAAAGTTTCAGAGGGAACAAGGCATTATTACCTTTTGACTGTGATTTTGAGTCTTCCAGAACTGTGAGAATAGTTGCCTTTTACTTAAGTGATGGAGTTTATAGTACTGGTTTGCTGAAGTGCCCTAGAAAATCAATACAGCTTCTATCCAAGTCCTCATTATTATTATTATTATTATTATTATTATTAATTATTTTATTTATTTACATTCCAAACATTTCCCCCTCCCCAATCCCCCCTCAAAGAGTTGTAATATGCAGTGCATTCTTCCACTCTGTGAACATAATATATACTTGATAATAAATAACAATATTATATTTATATATTCTGTATAGACAAAGAATTATTCACCATTAATGAAAAAAACAAAAATTGACATAAAAGATTACCTGACCCCCAAATCTTGCCTATATGTCTTTAAGAAATAGTTAAGTACAAATCCCTAAAGCAGTAGGATGCATCATAGCCCTAAACCGAAATCTACCAAAATATCTTTATGGAATTCGCAAACTATAGATTCTGCAATCAATGCTATACTATTGAATAGTAAATTTTAAGTTGATACACAAATAATATCTACCAATCTTGAGAGGTCACCTAAGACATAAAATCCTTGAGAATGGAAACGTTTTGGTTTCCCAGGGAAGCAGATTGGGCTCCTAGGAGAGACAATGGGCTGATAATCATTGATGGCGCTGACACAGGGAGGATGAGCTCAGAGCTGAGTCCGTTCCTGGGAAATGTGGCTGATGGAAACAATGAGGCCATAGCTGAGCAGGTTCCTAGAATTTCCTCAAAGTCTCACCAAATATAGTAAAACTAACATAGCAGCCAATCAGAAACCGACCCATGTAATGTCCCAGCACCCACGAATGATTACATAACTGTTGCTTAAATTCCTTTAGTTTTCTATAAAAAGACTTGCATGCCTTTGTCTGGGGTCTCCACTTTGAGGAATGATAGATCCTGTATGCTTGATTTTTGTAGAATAAAAGCTCTTTGCTTTTGCATACTATTTGAGTCTGGGGTGTTCTTCATCTATTTTTGAACCCTTACTATCTCAAATGCATTACACTAAGTGAAAGAAACTAGACTCAAAAACATATACAATAAATACCATCCATTAACTTCTGGCCATGACATTCTAGAAACGACAAAGCTGAAAGAATGAAGAACAGAAGAGTGTCACTGTAGTTTGTCATGAAAACAGAATTTGAACATAAAAGTAAAACACAATAAATTTTCTTATACTTTCTTTGTTTTTGGTTTTTTGATTTTTTTGTTGTTGTTTTTCATTGTTTTGTTGTTGTTGTAGCTGTTTGTTTGGGGTTTTTTTGTAATCTGGTTGTGGTTTGGTTATGAGAAGCAAGCACTTTGCTTATAGAACTTAAAAATAACTTATAAGTTTAAGTTTTATGAAATGAAAGGACACAGCACCAAATTAAATAATTAAACGTTTGAAACTAAAATAATCTGTGTTTCATGTTGTTTCGCTTCTTTGTGAAACAATTACGTAGTTTTTTTAAACAGCTCTCTATAATTTTCAAAGACATCAATCAGTGCTATATCCATTATAAAATAAAAATCTGTTATGTAGAGGTGGTTTCTACCCTCATCTATCACTACATATTTAATGAAGAAGAGCATTGTGCTTGGATTTGTTTATGTGCTTAAGGCCTCTTTCATTCCTTGAGACTAACCCAAAACTAGCCCTGAGCAACAGCAGCTGGAAGTCACTGGTTTATAATAGTGACTTCCCATTCTGTAGCCTTACAGAATTACTAGGTCCAGTCCAGTTTCTAATGAACAGGTGTCCACATTTTAAGGATTTTGCTAATTGTCATCCTGCTGTCAGACTTAGTGGATCCCTAAGTGAGAATGAGCCCCAGAGGCTGAAAAATCCCACAGATTGGTGTTGGATTTAACAATTTATACTGCTTGTTGCTGCTTGTTTCACTAGTTCTCCAGTGGCTTTGGGACATGGTGAATAACTGGTCATGGTTGGATAGGTGGATAGTAGTATAACCACCCTTATTTCCAATGTGCCTTCCGACCAGCTAGTAAATGCATTTTAGGACCATTGAACCAACACCTATTTGTTCTACAGCAAACACAGAGAAAATGGTTTGGGAACAATCTTTCTTACTTAATTTCAATAAAAAGTGCAAATTCTGGCTCAATTTTTTTTCTGCTAGACAATCTGGTGGCATATAGTTGAAGCAAGCAAATCTTAATTATTCTAGAGTGGACTGGTATTCTCTTAGGCAGTAAGCAAACTTGGCTTCTAAATCATTTTTCCTTTTAATAAATTTTGATAAGTGCAATTAATAATTTGCCATTACCACTAAGGAAAACAGACTGTATTTCAAGAATTCCAGGGTAACACTATCTTACTTAGGTCACCATGACCTAATATTTAGTTACTGGCTTGGCAAGACGTCTCACTCAATTCTCTCACTTATAAGTTTCAGAAAGCTTATCTTTTCTAAAATGTAAATGTAAGATTGCAGTATAAGAAAAATAAAATAAAAGAACTTGTAAGTATTTGATTGACACTAATCTTGGTTGATCTTCTGCTTCCACGAGCCCTTCCAGTGGTAAAGATATTGAAGTAGCAGACCCTTTCCCATGGTGGAAATGTAGCACATTCCTTTCACGGTTATGTCCAGCATCACTCAGAAAGAGTGTAAGAAACAATTCTATTTGAATTTAAACTTCTGCTTCCATAAAGCTAAACAGAAAGCACAATTAATAGTATTATTATTATTATTATTTTTAGTATGGCTCTTTTAAAGTCACTTAAAAAGTAAGTCTTGGTGCACAGGAGATGGCTTGGTCAGTAGTGTATCCATCATATAGCTGTGAGAGCCCAAGTTTGTTCTTCAGTATCCACATGAACAAGCTGGATGCAGAGGTGTATGGTGTGTGCCTGTAGTGCAATGAAAAGGGCAGAAAGAGGAGGGTGATAACGGTGGTGCTGATGCTAGTGCTGGTGTTAGTGGTAGTGATGTCTTCCTGTGTAACTAACCTAGCTGGACCGGCCAGCTTCAGGTTTAGTGAGAAACACTATCTCACAAAATAAGTTGGAGAGAAATTGAAAGACACTTGATATTAGTTTATAGCCTCCATGAGCATAGAGATATCTGTGATTAAATCTGTGTATATACACACATACACACACGTTCGCGCACATACACACACAGAGAGAGATAGAAAGAGGGGGCATCCATAGTACAGCAAAATAATACCTTTTCTTGCTATTAAAGTCAACAGTAATAGGCCCTGCAAAGGTCTCTACCCTCCCTTTTAAACATGAGTACAACTTAAGATCATCTGTATAACTCTTCCAATGAAAGGTAGAGCTCAACCAAATGATAACAATAAAAAATTATTCAGACCGAATATTTGTGTGTGTGTGATGTATGTATGTATGTATGTATGTATGTATGTGTTTAAAAGTATAGACAGCAAAAACGTCTAGCAATTAACAACATCAGAGGGTTCAGAATTTTAATAGACATCATTCAAAAAGTAATTGCTAATAGTAAACATTTTAAATGTCATTTTAAAAGCTCTTTGAAATTAAAAATAAAACAAATAATTTTAATGTGTTGAAATAAAGGTTTAAGTGATATTTCAGAAAGTAAAAGTGCTAGGTAGACATTAAAATAAAACTTTGAATAACAAATTAGCAATATGAATCAGATAAAGTATCAGATTCGATACATTTTCGTTTTTTTCCAAAATTGTTTTAGAAGAATCAAATGTGTGAAAAATATAGATAAAATTTGGGTACGTTGTTTTCATATAAAAAGAGCTCACCATAACAAACATGCTAAATGATAAAATATCCTCACAACAAGTTATACCATCATGAAATATTAAATACTTAAGATACAGAACTTCAAAAGCTTAGAAAGTGATTCAGTAAAGCACTGGATTAAAAAAAAAAATCCCGAACCCCAAATTATCATGAATCAATGTTTTTAAAATGCTGAAGGTAGGATTTTGATTTTCAAATTAGACTTCCGTTCTTAGACAAACTGTTAATCTGATGGATGGGAGAAGTGGAGGGAGTCTTTGACATGTGCAAAGCCTCCAAATACAATTGCATCTCATAAACTAGTTCTCAAGAAAATGTGTTCAAATGTAATAAGGGGGTGATTTCACAAGGAGCAGGAGAAAGATCTGGGAATGAAGGCTGCCCTGCATGAGAAAAGTGAAGCAAGTGGCCAAGAGGGGATGATGTATCAGGAAGCAGGATAAGAGATAAGTCTTGTGACTAGGGATGAAGCTCAATTGGTAGACTACGCTTAGTGTACAGGAAGCCCTAGGTTTTATCTCCTACACCATATAAAGTCTGCATGGTGATACATGCCTGTCATCACAGAACGTAGAAGATAGAGGCAGAGATACCAAAAGTTCAATGTCATCCTCAGGGTCGTTGTCCATCTTGGGCTTCATGAGACCCTGCTTCAACAAAAGATTAAGAAAAGAATCATTGGAGTATCCTCAGCAGATAAGAACATTAAGAAGTGTGATTCAGGATGTATGGCAGATGGGCATCAGAGACCAGAACTTTGTTAAGTTACCTGAAAATTCTTTCATGCACATTCAAACACCTGCTGGAGTTTGGAATGAATTGCCTGTAAGTACAAATCAAATTACAAGTTTTAGAAAGAAGGGAGTACTCATTATGTGCAAATCAGCACACTAGTACCTCTTTACAACCATTACATGATTATTATTCTGTAAAGAGGACCAGGAACTGCTTATTATTTAATTCATAATGGTGATAAAAAATTTTGTGGGAGCTCATGTAAGAACACAAAGCATTCTTATTAGGAACTTGATAGTATCTAAAATTGATGGAATGGAAAACAGCAACATAAATACATTTTTAAATTAAAGAGTTATCTACCAGAACAGAAAGTTAGCAGAGTTTGTATTGGGTGTGCTGACGAGTAGGATTGATACTTTGTGGAGGAAATCACGTGCAGTGTATCTGGATTTCTAGCATAAAAATGAGCAAATGATCTTCACTGAAGATCATCTGGTGATCCTAATCTAAGAGTCCATGATTCAACAAAGAATGATACCCGAGACTCAAATAGTATGTAAATGCAAAGAGTGTTTTATTTTACAGAAGTCCAGCATGCTGGGGTCTCCCATTACCAACATAGAGAGACAACCAAGTAAGCTTGCAGGCCTGATTTGAAGCACATTAGGGGATTCCGGAGTAGGTGACCTTTATCTTACTCCATCTCTAGGGATGGGGTGGGAGAAAGAGGGGGGCTGGAAACTGTTACTGAAGAAGCAGCTGAGGGAATCTGGAAAGTGCTGCTGACACATTGTCCTTGCCTCAGGCCAGGTGGTGGGGCAGCTTCTATAGCCTGGACATCTCTGAACTTGCCCAGTTCTTGGGAACAGAAATTTAGTCCTGAAGTGCCAGTTTGAAGACTGTCTTGGAGTCAGCCTGTCTCACTACAACATAACTTAATTCTAGTGCTATCTATCTTGAAGTAGCATTACATCTCACACAGGTTAAGGAATTACTCCCCAAAGGGCTCTCCCTCAGCTCACATAACAATTCCAAACAGAAAACATAGAACATGACTTCTTTTAAGGCTCAACTAATTTGCCAGGATGGCTCATATAATTCAGTGACACACACTGATTATAAATAATATTGTGAAGAGAGAAGAAAAATAGATGGGAAACAAGGTATCCACAGTTCCTCAAAGAGAGTTGTTTTTCTTCCCCAGAGGTTAGAGGATAGGGTATAAATTTGTCTGAACTGTGGCTTTTCTAGCTGTCTTCCTGTAACTTGAAGCCATCCAGAGACCTACACCCATGAGACATTGTGGGTTAAAAAAAACGCCCGCGGCGGCCCGACCCGCCCAGGCCTGCGGTGGCTGGTTGGCACTGTGAGACAGGTGGAGTCCTGTGGAGCCAGAGTCTAGGGCCAGGGTCCCTGCTGTGAAGGTTCCCACATATGTGAGAAGGTCTAGGGTCCCAGATGCTAGAAGATGTTGGTGGTAAACACAGGAGACATGTGGAGATTAATGGCTTTATTCTCTATAGCGGTCGACCTACCTGGATATGCTTGTGCTCCCCCCAAATGCCAGGAGGGGCTCCCTTATATTAGGGAGTGGAAAGAGGAGGGGCTAGGGAGAGGAAAACAATTATATAGGGTCCCCCAGCCTTATTAATATGTAAATCTCAAGGCAGAGGACTGTTAGTCACGCCTATACCTTTGTTTTACACGTGATTGGTACAGGTTAAATGGAGACTGTGGGTCAGGGCCCCGGGTTCTGGGGGCATGGCCAAACACCTGCAATCTCATGGTTCCAGGCCCAAAGGAACTCTTCCCGACAAGACATTTTATTAACATCCACAAAAACATGCATCACTTTGGATAACCCAGGCTGTTAGGAGCCACATTTCAACGAGGGCCAAAAACCAGATATGTATTTCATATTACATCACAGTCATAATTTATATAAGATATTTATATGTAAGGCCTTGTTCTATAATTAATAACACCAAAAATATTTTCTATGAATGTTAGATCATCATACATTGGCAGATTTATTGAAGATTATGTATTTCATACCTTTATAGTTGATATCTGTTTTCAGATTAGCTCTGAAAATAGCCAGTTCCTCAAAATATAGCTCAAATACCTGACTGATATGAGAGCTCTGCTTCTGGATTAGGTGACCTTTAATTTGGACACATGTCCCTAAATACACAACTCCTCTCACTGGCTCCAATCTGCATTGCTTTTCCTCCGTTCATTTAACTTGTCAAATTTATGTCTTGCTTTCGAATTAATGGATGTTTGCAATTTCTTGCATCAATTTCCTGAAAATGAGCCAATCACATAAGGTCATAAAAAGTGGGTTTGTCATAAAATGCCTCTGATGAACAAGTACAGTTCTGTAGTACAAAAAAGTCTTTCAAAGCAGAGTCACCCAGAAACATGGGCATACAGAGCTTGAATTTTATGGTCCATATCAATATTTTACTGTGGTTACAAATCTAACGCAGATGCCAACATAGTTTATGTTGCCAAATGGTTCTTTTATTTTGCAGCACATGGTGGTGTTTCTATTTAGCAGCGAACACATCTGCTAGAACATTTTTTTTCTTTTCTCTCTCCTTGCATTTGTGTGTGTGTGTGTGTTTGCAATTCTAGTTCCTCCAAAGACACAAACGCATAAATCAGCCCAATGCATGTTTTATGACTTATAAACATTGTTAAGCGATGCCGTTCTAAACATTTGTGGGCTAGGAAATTACTGCTTTGGGAAAGGTATTCTTAGTGGCAAAAGTACTTTTCATTAATCTCAATTCTTCAGGTTTAAAACCTAAGCAGAGCAAGAGAACTCCGAAGGCAGCTGGGTTTCAGATTCCTCTGGGACTATGCAGATAGAGTGAGGACAGGAGAGAACAGGTGTTTTGTGCAATGCCATTCCACTGGCTTCTCGCTTACCTTCTTTACTGCACCTTCGAATCTTTTGCCAGCTTGGCAGACAGTGCGTCAGAGGCAGGGGTGGAGAGATGGAGGAGCCAGAGTAATAGCTCTTCGTGCCAATGAAAACTAAGAGGTGTGTTGTTTTCAGGAGCCTCTGCCAGTCCTCCACCTCCTACGTCACCCAGCCCGTCTTCCCCACTGCGTTGAATCAACATTTTCTGAAGCAGTGATCAATGAGGGGTGTTGCTTGGAGAGGAACTGAATGATTTCGCACAGCGGGGAGATGCCAGATCGACGTCTGAGAGTAGGAAGGAGAAAACAGACTTACAGTGCCTTTTCTAGCTGCCCCCCACTCCGGCCCTGATCCCTGAATTCTCCTGAAGAAAGGTGCACACAGAAAGAGTAGGAGAGATAGTAGAAGGAAAGATGGGTAGCACAGAGATAATCCTAGCCCTTTATCAACTTTGATGTTATTTGCATTTTAGATTTGAGTAGATTAGCATAGTCAGCTATGCTGACTGGCAGAACACACCCCCACCCCAAAAGAAAAAATAAATCATTGAACATGCTGTTTCTCCCAGCATGTTTTTTTTTTTTTTTTTTTTTTAAATCTGGTTATAAGTTTCTTAGTTACTTCTCATCTTCTTAACCCACCTCACATACAGAAACCTAGCAGCCCCTACTCTTTTAACTGACACACTGGAAACCTAGTTTTATCTTAATTGTGTTCTTTTATTTATGATAGAGAATACCATTAGGAATAAAGGCTTTGACCTGAAATGGAGGCTGAATTCTTTCTAAATTCAGCTCTTCATGGATTGAGTAAGAAAGAAAACATAGATAACTGTTCAGTGTCTAATAACTGTCAACTGTCCCAAGAACAGGGGCAGGTAAGTGGGGATCCTGCAGACTGGTTTAATATTGCCATCATTGTAGTGGGCTAGGTCCACGCACTGTAGAAAAGGAAAGGGATTGGCAGGCAGAGGATGAAAACACCGTCTAGACCAAAGAAGGTAAAGAACCTTACTGAGGCAGTCCTGGTCAAAGTGTGTGTCATGGTACCCCATATCTGGTGTGACAGACACAGCATTCTTTGACTTGAACTTGACTGCGCATGTGAAAAGTCGTTAATGGGACCTGCTCCATTTGTGATCTTATGTCAATGACATTCTCTCCACTTTTCCCACTGACAGAGTAACAAACTGGATCTTGAGAAACTGGTTGGAGCTCGTTCCTTTTGTAACTGCTTCCAAGTGAGCAGGTGCAAAGTATTGGTCCTTGCTATCATTTATAGCTCTTTTGAGTTTGCGTTCCATGGGGTGGCACAAAAAAGAACCATACTTCGGAGTGTTTTTCTTAGAACACCCTTGTTATCTGATTCACGGAACACAAGCAAAGAGTAGCTTTTTTCACTGGCAGGGTTGAAAGGCTTGTTGAGGCATCAACTAGAGATGGCATAGTTGAACCCCAGAAAGCACAGGCTTGACAAAACAAGTTAAAAATACAGGGTATCAGGTGCAAGAAGTAAACAGAGGCCTAGTGTGGGAAAAGGGGGCCACAGTGGAGGAGTCCTGGAGGCTTCCAGGCGGTGGGTCCCGCATACAGGAGAAAGGTCTGGAGTTCCAAAGGCTGGAAGCTTTGGCTACGGCAGGCCCCAATGATACGAGGAAGTCCTTGGTTCCAAAAGGGTTTATTTTCATGTCAGGTGGTGGATAGATCTGGATATAACCCCCTTGAAACTCAGGGCAGACCTTAGTTAAATATGGAGGGAGAAAGGGGGAGGTTCTGGGGAATGTTTAATTGGCTATGCTCTCTGGCCTTCATTAGTATGTAAATCTCTCTAGGGCCTGAGTCCTATACTCATACCCTACCTGTGCACTTTGGGAGGGCTGTAATGGCCTACATGACTGAACAATGTAGGTCCAAGGAGATTAGGCTGCTTGTCAGGACCCTGGGTTCTGGGACTTGGCCGAACTCCTACCATTTCTCCCTTGGAGTCTTGGGGTTCCAAAGGCCCATGCCCAGTCAAGAACCAAGATATCCTTACGCAGTCTAAGTATGGGAAGGAAACAGGACAGCTGTGCCATTCTTACCAACCAGGAATTTTTTTGTTTTTTTTTTTTTTTTTTTTTTGTTTTTTGTTTTTGTTTTCAAGACAGGGTCTCTCTGTATAGCCCTGGATGTCCTGGAACTCACTCTGTAGACCAGGCTGGCCTCGAACTCAGAAATCCGCCTGTGTCTGCCTCCCAAGTTCTGGGATTAAAGGCATGCACCACCACCGCCCAGCACAAACCAGGAATCTTTATTGTTACGTTTTTCTGCAGAGGAGGAGGAGGAGAAGGGGAAGAAGACACCCCACGCCTCTGATGTCACAGTTTGGAAATTCACAATCTTTATTACCTAGTCATGGCCTCTCTCCATATCTGTCTTCCCAGCAGGGAACTTATCTGATTCCTAGTTCCATGACATGGCATTTACATATAATCCTGGAGAATTATAATTTAATAAGTATACTTCAGTGTTTACAAATAGATGGTATTGAGGCTGAACACAGTCTACAGTCTACAGTCTTCAGTCTACAGGCAATATAGGATAGCTTATTCTGAGGCAAATATGAGTAGCCATGATCTGGGGACCCAGATACATTTAGCAACAGATGAAAGGTTACAACTGTGAAAGTTTAAGAACTCTCACAATCTCACACAAAATACATCTATCGACTATTAACAAAATATGTTGTGGTAACATTAGAGAGCTATAGTTAGGCATGTGGCAGGGCAGGTCAGTAGGAGAATTACTCTGTTAGGTCTTTCAGATATCAATTTCACTTTTTGATTTGAGGGTGGGGAAAGTTATTACTTTGATAAGTTGATAATGTAAAAGTTTTAACTTAATAACCAAAAGAATGTTAATTCAAAACCAGAAAGGGGTGATAAACGACTGATAAGAGGACCAAAGCGGGCCAAAGATTTGATCTGGAAATGTGGCATTCCAACTCTTTACAAACATGAAGTGTTAATCCTCTGACCAGTAAGGATTGTTTGTTTGAGTGCATGATAGGTAATTCTTTTCCTTGTCTTCATATTTATAAAGTCTCTTCTTAAACAGATTTTATCTTAATATCCAGAACCATTCATTTTTATCCCTTACAGAAGATTGCGAGCAACCTGCTCCATTTCAAATCTGGGTTACTCTGGTTTTTTTTTTTTAAATATAAAATTATTTTTAATTTCTACCATCTAGCTTTTGATGTTAAAATATGTATGCTTATGGAGCCTCGAGTAAGAATTAACTTTAAAGCCATGATAAGCAATTAATTCATTTGAGTTACCAGCCTTCAGTAACACTTCTAACTGTAAGATTCCATTCCTAAAAAGGGCACATTTACAGTAAACACTACTTCCTTTGGCAAAAAACAAATGCAAGGCTGGAGATAACTTGTTTTATCTAGTTACATTTAAAAAGCTAAGCATATTAAGGTCTTCTTTTCAAATTTTACTCATGCAGCACTTTGTGGTTTTAATTCTGAGGTCTATAGAACAATATCATAATCTACTGCCCTAGAATAAATTTGTAAAACAACCCTGATTCAGTGTTCCATGTATTCATCTGCATAGTAAACATGGCATAGCATAAAATATCTGTAAAACCTGAGGGTGATGATTAATCATCAGAAGTGACAGTCTAATCCATGGTATCAGAACAGAAGTTTGGCTTCATGCATATTAGAATGACTTTAATAGAGTTTGGCTCCCTGTTGTGTGGGAACTTTTAAAAGGAACGTGTTAAAAATCAATCAAGACTTATGGGTTTCTTTCATTCATGCCCTTCCTTTAGAAAGGTGAACTATAGCATCTTAGACCACATTAAAAGTGGGTATGTGGCTGAATATGGTGGATATGATGGTTTAAATGAGAGTGTCTATCATATGCCCCTTCCATACCCACCCTGTAACACCACCGCTGGCAGAACTGTTTGGAAAAGATAAGGAGGTCTTGGAGGAGGTATGTCACTGAGAGTATGATTTGAAGCTTCAAAAGTTCATGGGATTCTTAGTCAGATCTCCCTGCCTTGTGCTTGAAAACCAAGATGAAAGCTCTCAGTTACTGCTTCAACACCATGCCTACCTGCCTGTTGCCTGACTTCCAATCATTATAGATGGACTCTAACCCTCTGGAGATTGAGCCTCAAATTAAGCACTTTCTTGATGTCTCCATCATGGTATCTTATCACTTTGATAGAAAAAAAACCTAACATGGTGGGCATGCCTAAAATCTCAGGCATACTCTGGGATTTGGAGATCTGGAAACTGAGGCAAGCGAATTATAAATTTGAAGTCGGTCTATACTAGATAGTAAGATTCTATTTCATGCAGTAATAATGAAAGTCTGTCATTTTCTTTGTCAGATTCCTTTGTTGTTATTTTCTTGTTCTAATGGATAATCTCTATTGGTGAGGGAGAAAACTCAAATCCCTTCTCTCTGTACAGCTGTCGGGGTAGAGAGAAATCTACTCTGGCTTGCTGACTTATACTTTGAGTAGAAATAAATTAGTTTTCACCATCAAAATCAGTGTGGTAAGGATGAGGGCAGTAATCTGCAGTCAGTAATGGCTTTATACCAACTTTGAAGGTATTCTTCTTTAGAGGTTATTATAACTTGTCACTGTGGTATTAGAAACTTGGGTTTGTTTTGTTTTGTTTGTTTTGGCAGCTGTACGCCAGGGAGCCACCTGCTGGCTTCTACAAAGAAACACATCTCCAACATTGGAGATTATAAGGAAAAAGAAAATCAAAGGAAACAATAATACCATTAAAATGAACCATTTGAAAAATAAATGTGTTATTTGTGTTGTTTGAGACAGATAAGATGGCTCAACTGATAAAGGTTGAAACCTGAGTTTGATTCCCAGAAGCCACATAAAGATGTTGAGAAAACCAACTCTTACCAAGTTATCTTCTAACCACAAAGATGGCATGGTGCACATGCGCGCACACGAGCACACATACACACACACACACACACACTCATATTCTTAATTAAAAGTGATTGTTTGCTGTAATAAGTTATTCTCAGTTCACTGCTGACATTTAAATTGGGTTGTATTAAAAAGTGATTTTGATCCATTAAGCATAAGAAAAGGCATTAGTACAGTATTGCAAAGTCATTTTATATTCTCTATACCTTAAAATTATTATCCCTATTTTGTAACTGGAGAGCTAGATGGCAACAGGCTGGCTAAATTTCAGGTGAACAGGAACCAAAGCCACACATACAACAAACCTACAGCGATGAACAAAAGAAAAGCTGTTCTTCTAATCTCACTTGGCTGTTGTGTGCTTGGTTTTTCTTTAAATAATGCTTCTAAGTTGCATTTCACCATGCTTTTGAAGAGCACACTTACTTTCAATGTTTGTGATTTACTTTGATGCTCAGTTAAGGTTGACTTGCTGAGTCCAGAAATATGAAGTAAAGCTTCTGGTATTCATTTCAGTGTTATTTGATGTGTCTCCATAGTGCCCCCCATTTCTGTCTAGTCTGTTGAAGAACATTGAATTTCCAGTTGAGATTGCCTTAATAGTTTTAGAATATGCTTAGTTTTCTTTGATTGATGACCATATGACTGGGCTTAACTCACCTTGGTCCCATGAAAGTTTTTGTCGTCTGTTAAGTTTAGGCCCTGCAAAATATTAAATATTTCACTTTTATGGTTTTCTTACTTTCCATAAATAACCAGTAACTTTATGCTTAATTAGGTAATTAAGTATGCTCTTCTGCTACTTACATTGTTTTCTACTTACAATAACAAACAAAGATCTTTGTAGTCTGGTCTGAGATTTGAGAAGCAGCGATCGGACTCTTTTATTGATAAGTCTGAAGTCACTAGAAGACTTCCGTATATTACTCAGCTGTATTATCTTCCTCAACAAGCATCAGGTTAGTGACAATTATTAACACATTTACAGACTGGGTGTGATGGTTTGAATAGGTATGGTCCCATAGACTCATTTGAATGCTTGACCCATAGAGAGTGGCACTAGTAGAAGGTGTGGCCTTGTTGCTTTAGGTATGGTCTTGTTGAAGGGAGTGTGTCACTGTCAGGGTAGACTGTGAGGTCTCATATGCTCATGCCAGTTCATTTCCTGTTGCCTGCAGATCAAAATGTAGAACTCTGAGCTCCTTCTCCAGCACCATGTCTCCTTTCATGCTGCCATGCTTTCCGCCAGGACGATAATGTACCACATCTCTGAAACTGTAATCCAGTCCAACTAAATGTCCTTTATAAGAGTGCCATAGTCTTTATGTCTTGTCTCAGCAGTAGAAACCTAACTAAGACAATGAGTGTTTAGGAACATTCTATCTTACATGGTTTCTAAAATGAGTGCACAAATAAAAACATTTGTCTTTTAAAAATTTTAATTTCCGTAACTTTCTATTAAGCATGTTCTCTGGGGAATTATGCCATTTAATCTTTTTTTTTCTTTCAGCATTTGCAGCAGATATTGCTAACTCATAGACCTACAATATCTGGAGTTCTATACAAATTGGGTCATTTCAGGTAATATGACAGTTAACAATGAACTGCCATACTTGATGAACTATATAGCCAATACAATTCTGCTATATAGTCTTGTCATTAGTACAAACCTTTTCTTGCTGACAATTTATCATTATATTTAGAATAAAACCAAGTTCCATCTTTGGCATATTAGGTCCTTAATGATGTACCTTGGTTCTCTCATGATTTTCTATCTTATTTGTTCTTTAGGCTCTTTCTTTCTCTGAATGGACCTCTTGAAGCTCCTCCCCAGGGAGATTCTACCATTCTAAATGAGTATTCCCATTCACCCTTTTACTAGTTGTTATAATCTTTCATTGAAGCCTCTTCATTTGCTTTGTAGAGCTATGCCAGTTTGAAAGCCTACATCTCCAATGCTTATCTTCCTCCAAGTTCCAACTCTCTCTCTCTCTCCCCTCTCTCCCTCTCTCTCTCTGTCTCTCCTTCCCTACCTCTTTCTCTCTCTTCCTCCCTCCCTCTTTTTCTTCCTCCCTTCCTCCCTACTTTCTCCCTCCCTCCTTCCTCTCCCTCCCCCATGTGTGTGTGTATGTATGTATATACACATGTTTTTGTATGCCAACCTATTAGCACCTAGAGCCTCTTTGGTACTCAGTAGATATTTATACATGGAATGAATTAGCTTTGTAATGAAACATATTTCTTCATTTTACAGAAAAAGAACTGGTACAAATTAAGTAGCATATATTAAAGTCCTAGACACTAGCCTAACACTACTTGAAGCCAAGTCCTTCAGATGATGAGCCTATTGTTCTTTCACATATGAACTTTCATATATACCTACAGATTCTCATGAAGACACTCTCATGGAGAAAGGCTAAAATAGAGCTGGATGCAGTGGTACAAGCCCATAATCTCAGGAATACACACAGATCAAACCAGAAAAATTGGAAACTCAAGGCCAGAATGGGCTACAGAGTGAGTTGAAGGTTGGCTCAGTCAACCACAAAAGGAATCTCTGTGTCTTATGATTTTACTGCTGTGAACAGACACTATGACCAATGCAAGTCTTATAAAGGACAAAATCTAATTGGGGCTGGCTTACAGGTTCAGAGGTTCAGTCCATTATCATCAAGGTGGGAGCCAGAGTTTAGGCAGGCATAGTGCAGGAGGAGCTGAGAGTTCTGTATCTTTATCTGAAGGTTGCTAGTAGAATACTGGCTTCCAGGCAGCTAGGAGGAGGGTCTTAAAGCACACGTACACAGTAACACACCTACTCCAACAAGGCCACACCTACTCCAACAAGGCCACACCTACTCCAACAGGGCCACACCTACTCCAGCAAGGCCACACCTACTCTAACAGGGCCACACCTTTTAATAGTGCCAATCCCTGGGCTGAGCATATACGAATCATCACACACTGTCTCACCACATTTTTTTTTTTTTAAAGTAAATGACAACTACTACAAAAGTTGGGGTTAGAGTGTCTAGTGATGTGTAGCTCAGTGGTAGAGTGTTAACCTAACATTAACTAAGCCTTAGGGGCAACATGCAGCACAAGAATAAAATAAACAAACACATGCAACATAAATAAACTTATAATAATTGAAACACTGAATTCTGAGCTGTATATGGCATGAAGTAAATAGAGGGAAGAGGACGAGTTTGAAAAGGGAAAGTTTCCTACTTGGTGGAAAACCTTCTGGCCCACTAGTTCTCAGAAAGTCAGCCTGGAGGCAGGAGTCCCTAAATAGGATGGACTATTCTGCCTCACCCCTCTGGAGACTGGGGAGGGATGGTAATTAGCACTTGAAAGCTGAGGTTGGTGCTAAAGTTGATAG
This sequence comes from Mastomys natalensis, assembly GCA_021653895.1. Lineage (NCBI taxonomy): Eukaryota > Metazoa > Chordata > Mammalia > Rodentia > Muridae > Mastomys > Mastomys natalensis. The sequence continues at coordinate 442,104 of JAJTUV010001616.1, read as the reverse complement.
CTCCGCAGCAGGGAGCCTTTAATATAAAGTGCTGCCTTCATTAGTGATTCAGAGAATAAGCTTCCCTGATCTTTCTCAAGATTGAAAAGGGAAAATATGCTTTGGAAATCTACCTTTTTCTTAGTGACAGGGAGAAAGAATTCCCTGGACATCTGTCAGTTTAATCGCATGTCATGGACCTGGTCTGCATACAGAAAGGATTCACTTATCAAAAGATCTTCATTTAAAAAAAAAAAAAAAAGCATAGATTCCCAGTTTATATGGCAGATCTAGTAAAGCTGCCTTACTGAGGTAGGCCTGACATCCTGCATTTCAATATATAGAATCACTTATTAGTTTCTTAAGCCGTAACCATGATCCATGGGATAGGTAGGGGTGTATTCAGGAGCCAGTTTCTACATCAACACATAATGCCTACTGACCTATTTGTTTCTCAGAAAACTAAAATGAGTCTGAATCACCACACTCAGTAAAAGGTAGAGAAACAATCCCCTCTGTCTGGCTCTCTTCCCATGAAAGGTTCTGTTTCAGACTTTTAATGCTTTCTCCAGCACCTAAGTTAGCTTTAGCAAGTGTCAATCAGGCAAGGATTCATGTACATAATTGGAAGCCCCCATACCCAATCCCCCACCCTATTGTGTTAGTCGACTTCATGTCACCCTGACAAAATACCCAAGGAAGCCAGCTTATAGGAGGAAAGATTTACTCTGGCTTTTGATTTCAGACCTGTTCATTTCAATTCCTTTGCGGTGGGCCTGTGGCAAAGGGCAGAATGATCTGAAAAGGAAGACATGGCAGAGCTGACTATATCACAGTGACAGGGAAATAAAGAGAATGAAACAGGAAGGGACAGCTATTCCAATATGCCTTTTAAGGTCACCAACTCTAATCACCTACTTCTTCCAACTGAACCTCCCCTCCTAAAGGTCCTGCCATTCTCAATAACACCATCAGCTGGCAGCCAAGCCTTGGGCTTGGACTTTCAAGTATCTCAGATCCTAACTGATGTGTTTTACAAAGCCAAGGATATGTTTTATAGAGCTCGGTATGGTGTGCTGAGGCATCCCTTGACCCCGCCCTCCACCAGGTACCAGTCATACAATGGGTCTAGTGCAGAATAGAGTTTATTTAGGGACAAGGGAAGGAGGATTGAGAATGGAGTAGAGGTAGAGAAAGGAGAGAGAGAGAGAAAGAGAGAGAGAGAGAGAGAGAGAGAGAGACAGAGAGAGAGACAGAGAAAGAGAGAGAGAAAAGAGGTGGCAAGGAGAGCGGAGAGTGAAGAAGGTCAGAGAGATTCAGAAAGAAAGGCATAGAGCAAATAGTCCCTTTTATAGCAACGCAGGCCTACCTGTCTGTTGCTAGGTAACTGTTGGACAATTCCAACACTAACCATAACAGTGGTCAGAGAACTAGTGCCATAGATGACTAAGCAAGATCTTTTTCTTCTTTAATCTTCCAGAAATATGTGGACCAATGTGAATGGCCAGTGAATCACCAAATGGTATAAGTGACATGTATTCAAGCTCTCTGAACATATCAGACCTGTGTGCATTTCTTTCATGCTGCCAAATCCTCTGGAATTAACATTGTATAATTGAGGAATATTCATGGAAAAGAAATAATAAGAAATTAAAAAGCTTAGTTTAGAGTTATAACAAAAGAAATATGTAAAAAAGTGGTGATAGGCAAACACAAAAACCAGTCCACATAAATTTACTTTTCCACAAAGCTGTAAATTATTTCCATCACAATGAACCTGATAAAAAGACAGGGAAACTTAAGGGGCACAGGGAAAGATAAACCTTGCCTCAGAGTCTGGTTAAAGTCTCTTGTTTGCTCAGTGTCAAAAATCCCAGAACAAACATTTGTTGTGCAAGTTGACTGCATAAAGTCAAACTTTTAACATAGAGAGATTTCAAGTAAGACTATTAGGACAGCAATGAACCATATTTAAGATCTAAACATATATAGCATCTCTCCTCTGCCTGCTGGAAGACTTCAGGTTTTTAAGACTCTCGTGAAAAACATATATTTTTTAAACAGTTAAGTTTTTATTACTTTGTGCAGGCCTTGTAACCTCTGATTTTATTTTCTGATCAGATTATAATCCTGCCCAGGGCACATCCAGAGTCCTCCTGTTATGTTGTTTATCAGAAAAGAGGGAAATAGTTTCTTAGCTATTCTTTGAGATGTAACTTAGGGCCAACAAAATCATATGTATGCATATATACATGACATTTAAGAATGATTCCATTGAGAAGCTTATACTTATACAAATATGTCTCATTCCTTCCATTAACACTTTTCTATTAATTCCCATGATTAAACCTGTTCAAATCACTTTTTTAGTGAGTTCTTCTTTATACTGGTTTGTGCTGAAATTTGTTTCTACTGTGAAGAACCTGGTCTCACTTGAGTGGAGGTCTCTGAAACTCTGGTGTGCTGTGTGTCTGGTTCCTGTTCTGCTGCCCATGACAGTGAAACCCATCATTTTGCCTACTTGTGAACTCTTGGTGAACAGGAGGTTCTTAAAAAACAACAACAATAACAACAAGCAAAAAACAATCATTAGAGGAATGAATGAATAAGTGTAGAAAAATATGAGTGATAATGAAATAGTATTTTAGTCAGTGGACTGGAGTTAAGGTAAAAAGCACACCACAGAGAATATACCAAGATTTACAGATGCTTCCTATGCAGGATTCTGACTGATGTCTTATGGTTGTAAGGTAGAGTGCATGGTTCTTTAGACATACATGTTTTCCTTGTTCAATCATCCTTACAGCTATAATGCTACTATGGGATCAATGTTCTAAAACTTCATCTATGAATAAGATCCTGTTCCACACTAAGATCCTGCTTCATGCTGGACAATTGAACCAACAATCTTTCTCAGATAGAAGCCAGTTGCATTTATAATTGGCACCCACCAAGACACATCAAGTGGTTTAAGATTGCACATCCATGGATTTGAGACAGATCTGACAAGTGTAAATTGCACTGTCTCTGGTTTGGGTCTGCATGTGCAGTTTCCATGCTGTGTTGCCTTGAAAAAGATACTAAAACATTATTAGCCTCAGTTGCTTCATTTGTAAAAGAAAAAAAAATGATTATCGAAAAAGAGATTGCATTCAGATTGTTTCCCAATACTTCTCTTATCAATTTTGATGGTTGGCTTAAACTGATATGTCATCTTCAGTCCCTTTTAATATTCTGTCAGAATTTTACTCTCTTGGTCACTGGATGCCACTAATCTTATTGACCTCAAATGCTTCACGTTCTCCTTTCTATAAACTCCTCCACCCTTACTCCAATCTCTTTATTTTACTATATTAAATATTTACTATATTTACTATATTATTGGTTTCTGGCACCAGAATGAACCCAGAGCCTTTTACAATAAGTATGGGCTCTAATCTCAATTCCATTCCCAGTCTGTCCTAAGTTTTGATTTTAACAGCTAAGGGCTGGCAAATTGCATGCTAGTCTATAATTTTATAAATTCTAAATGACATTATAGAAGCCTAAGGAGTAGGTGGTGGTAATGGGAAATCAAATATGATAGGCATGCATTATATGCCTATATAAAATTCTTCAAAAATAGGTAAAAGTATTATAGATTATTTACTGATTATTTATTGTGTTTTCATGTTGCATAATTGTTATTGAGTAAGGACTTGCAGCTAAGTTCACATAGAAGCAAAGACTGTGACTCTTGCTTTTTACAGACACAAGATGGCATGTAAGACTAGAGGAGGAAGCCATCATCTACCATCCAGTTGGAGAAAATTGTATGGATAACAGGAAAAGCTACTGGGGAGAAAAGACGAAATATGTTGTGATCAGGAGATGATTGATTGGAAATGCTGGCTTTTTCTTCTCACATCTATTCTCCTCATTTTTTTAGACAAACAATTTTTTGATTTAAAATATATTTTTAAATTGAAATATAATCATGTGACTTCCTCTTCCCTAGTCTTCTTCTGATCTCTTCCATGACTTCTTCCTCTAACCAATCCTTGGTACCCTCCCTTTTACTCATTTTCATATATATGTGTATATATGTATATATATATATATATGAATGCAACATGCTGAGTCTATTCCTGGAAAGTTTGAAAATCATAAGAGGACCACTTTAGATAAGAAATTTCTGTCTGGATACATCCAGACTTTAGTCAATTACAAAGATCAATAATCACATTCCCAATGAGAAAATCAGAAGTTTGGCTCAGGAATAGGATCCATTCTCAACAGTGATGGTTTGCTTATTTGTTTGATTTATTGAGATTAACTGGAATTAACAAGTAACATATCCCTTGTTCTTTCTTAGAAAGAGATAGAGATAGAAAGAGAGAGAGAGAGAGAGAGAGAGAGAGAGAGAGAGAGAGAGAGAGAGAGAAAATGGTTTTCATGTATGTTTTTATTAGGAATCCTCCTCCTGTCAAATTAGCCCCAAAGAAATTCAGATTATACTATATTAAGTTGATCTGTGATGAGACAGAGATTGTTTTATTTCACAAGTAATTCACTATTGATTTTTATATATACTATTATCTCCTTATATGTCATTACCCATGTTCCTTTCCAAATGTGTGGAGCGTATCAAAATCGCTGTAAGGAAGAAACAAGCCAAAGGAAGAGATAGAGTCCCTACAAAGTGCCCACCCTGATCAAACTGTCAAGAAGATAAAATAAATCAGATGTTATCAAACAAAGATATGTTTCATTTCAAACTTCAAACCATGCATTAAAGCCCTTTATAGTAGCCAAAGCCAGACTGCCAATATTTGACTTGGCCCTGAAATTCCCAAGAACCAACTAAAAGGAACAAGGCCAGTTAAAAAATTTGAATCCCTCACTGTACAAAAGATAAACAAGTTGCTGAGCAAATCTACCAATGTAGTCATTAGGGGGTTCTAATTCCAGTACATCCTGCCTCTTCCAGGAGAGAAAAGGGAAAGCTTTATATTTTTCAGCTTTGCACTGATCAATAGATCAAGTACATCTCAAACAGAAGAGATGATCATTGGTTTTTTTTTTGTTTGTTTTTTTTGGGTTTTTTGTTTTTTGTCATAAAACTGAACAAACCAGATTTTTCCACACCTTCTAAGTTTATCAGAGTGATGCAGTCTAGGATTCCTGATTGTGTCTGTTTTCTCTGTAAGTTAAAGAATTAAAAGACAAAACCTCGAGCGAAACAAGTAGCAGCAGAGAAATCTCCAACATCGAAGACCACAGTAGATAAAGAGCAGTTGAAGAAAGACATTTACTGGAGGTGAGGAAGCACACACAGGCAGCAGACACCAAAAGAATAAAAGAACCTCTGCAAAGGCAGAGGGGAACTCCAGAAGCCGAACATTCCAGGCTCTCCTCAAGGCCTGTGTTGTTGTCAAGTCTGAAGGTTCCCTTCTGTAATTTATGCCCAAGAATTGTTCTGTAACTTATTCCTGATCAAGGCTTGTATTTGGTGAGCCAGTCCATCAGCAGGAGCCCTGCCGGCAGGAGAAAAAGAGTATAAAGTCTTTGTTTTAAACTGCCAAACTTAGAGCTGAAGACATGGCTCAGTGGTTAAGAGCAAAAGACCAGGGTTTATTTTCCAATATTCACGTACCAGCTCACAACTGTCTGTAATTCCAGTTCTAGGTGACCCAATAGCCTCAAAAGACACACTTACAGGAAAACCTGTAAAAATACGTTTACATTTTGGAGCTGGTGAGATGGATCAGCAGTTGGGAGCAACGGTGACTGATACAGAGAACCAGGGTCCATTGCTTCTCCATGATAGCTGAGAACCTTCAAGCGATTTAACACCCTCACATAGCTATATATGTATACATGCAAGCAAAACATCAATGTATATAAAATAAAAATAAATAACTCATTGATAAAACATGAGCTAGTTCTAAAACTGTTTGTTTATAAAAATAGTTAATTTTTAAAACAGATTTAATTTTTATATAAAAAAGCTATTTTTAAAACAAAGCTACCAGGCCTTGTCTCAGGTCAGGAAGGTGAGGAAGCCTCTATCTTCAAGTTCACTGCTTTTATTACCTAGTCCTGGCCCCTCTTCTTACCAAGGAATGTATGTAATACCTAGTCTTTCAGGCCTATCATGGATTATACCTTACCGATAGCTAAAGTTAATTTACAGAGAGAACATTTGGACATATTTCCTTAAGCTCATTACAGAAAGGACTAACTTTTGCTAGACAGACTTTTTCTGACATTTAACGAAAGCCCAGGAATTAGCAAAGCCCCATACAGTCAAGGTGATTCTATCAGAGGGTTTTGTGATTGTCTACCCAGATTGAGAGAGAAATTTTACCATATCTGGAGAAATGGATGGATTGCTTATCCTTCAGGCAAGTTAAATCCCTTCTAGTTGATAAAGCCTTGAGTAATCAGGAAATGAAAGAGACTAATAGATTCACCCTTGATGAAAATTGACACCCACATGCAAGTCTGGAAGTGAATTTCCCAGACAAAACCTGCTTGGGTAATGTAAATCAAGCCTAGAAGGCGCCATTTGTATGCAAACAGACTTAAGGACTTAGTGTGATTGCTTTCTGTCATCTGGATCACAAACAAGATGAACAGATTTAAAGTGGAAAAGGCTTATCTATAAACCTGGTAGAAAATAGACCCAGATAGCGGCACAGAAAGAAGAGAAGGACTTAAAGGGGTGACATAAGCACCCCCATCCCATAGAACAGCTCTGGAAGAAGCAGCCCCTGGTTTCTCAGTGGATTTGCTCACCTACTTCCTATCATGTTGAGTGTATAGCCATCTGATTATAACCCCATATCTACAAACAAGTTTTATATATATATATATATATATATATATATATATATATATATATATATGTTTTCTCATTTGTGTTCATGTTTTGCTTGGAACATAGTGGGGTTTTGGGGGGGCTTGGAGATTTGTTAATGCATATTTAAAAAATGCACAATGGCACATTTAATACATATAATGGATAAATGGTTTTCTTCTGTAGTACAGTTTGCTCATAAGATTCCCTAACATATATTTCCATATCCAGAACGGAGAGAGTGAAGAAATCCTACCACTTTTTAATGCAACATTAGCCTCCAGTTGAAGTCCATGCTGTTGAGTCAGGACACATTAGAAATGTTCCTAGGAATTCTGGAATATTCTGTTGGAATCACTATATGTTACAGGGGTAACACACATCCTTTCTCGGGAATGTTAGTCTCATCAAAAAAAAAAAAAAAAAAATTAAGAACTGATTCAAAAGAAAGCTCAAGGGCAACTATATTAGCATTTAAAAGAAAAACTCAAGGTAGGCAAATCTCTGTATCTCCCTAGAGAAGAAAATCAAAGAAAATACCATGCCCTTTAAGTTAGTTAATCCCCATAGAAGTCAGTCACATGGTGGACAAGTAGCCACATAGAGGCTATGAAATCTTTAGAAAAGAATAAACAAACCTAATGTCTCCCACAAAACATACTTAATGCTCTGGGTAGCACCTATAGTCTAGGTCCTAGAAGAGAAGAAAAAAGATAATTTATGACTTTCTGAGTCAGAACTCATGGAAATGTGCCTACCTAGTTGGTCCTCATGGCAACTCCTAGGGACTGTTCTGGGAGTGGAGATTCTAGGAAGGACAGGGACGTTATCTCACTGAAGGCATGATTAGCCTTCTTATCTATAAGTAAGGGTGTTGGCCTGTTCTACAGATTAACTCTTAAGGGAAGAAACAGTTACACGTCCCTACCGTGAGGGAGGTTCTACACTTTACTATAACAGAAATTAATTCATTGAGCTGGAGTATTTTGAGGAACATTCTAAAAACAAATCAAAACCTGGCAGTTTCTGTGATCAAGAAAAAGACAACCAAGAAAAGGATCAATAATAGAAAATTTATCCTTTTCCTCATATGTAAATGAGGGTATTTTGCTTCTCTATCTGTCTGTTTGGTTTGGTGGCAAATGAGATAAAATTAGGTCCAACATGGATTAAACTACACAGAGATCTGATGGCTCTAGTAACTGGGAAGGCCAGGAGATTCCAGCATGACTGGACTGGGAAGGTAATGGACAACAAACACTGTTAATATGTTTCCTCCCCACTTATTTTTTCAATAAAATTTTGCCTTTGCTTATTTAAAACCTAGCTATCACATTAGGCAAGCATGGTAAATCCACCTATAGACCTTCCACTTTCTCAGCTTTGTGCCCAGAGAGAAAGACCAGAAGCTCAAGCAGAAACCCAAGTTTATCTTGGATTTTTCTGTTTCATGACCTGTGTTCACGTCCAAACCAACAATTATAGCAAAAGTACTTAATGAACTTGATGGAGCTGCTTCAGGCATAAAATTTCTTTTTAGATGACAAACAAAACAACAACAACAAACCAAAACCCTAAAACAAAACAAAACAAAACCATCCTGAACTGTCAGGGTAGTGTGTAAGAGGAACACCGTGAATTGAGAATGGTAGAACTGTAAACCAAAGACTTGGAATGCATCCAAGATGGAGTCTCCAGTGAGCTAGGATAACAACGAGGATTGACTGAAAATGTACTACACAGTATGATTATAATCAGTGCTTTACATGTGTGATGGTTTGCATATGCCCAGGGAGTGGCACTATTAGAAGGTTCGACCTTGTTGGAGTTGGTGTGTCATTGTGGGTGTGGGCTTTAAGACCCTCATCCTAGCTGCCTGGAAGCAAGTCTTCTTGAATGACCCTCAGAAGAAGATGTAGAATTCTCTGCTCCTCTTGTACCATACCTGTCTGGATGCTGCCATGTTCCTGCCTTGATAATGGACTGAATCTCTGAACCTGTAAGCCAGCCCCGATTAAATGTTGTCCTTAAAAGAAACCAAGACACACTGCTCGTGGTGTCTGTTCACAACAGTAAAACCCTAACTAAGGCAACATGTATAAACCCACTTAGTCTTGTTAGGATGTAGTAGCAGAAGTACTTTGGTGAGTCAGAGCCACAAAGAGATCACAACACACAACACAACAGATCTCACACAAGAGGTTTATTGGAGGCTGATGGAGGGCGGGAGGGAGCAAAAGACCATATCAGAGTGGAGACACGAAAGAGAACTAGAGACAGACAGACAGATGAGACAGTTTCATTGAGATCTTTGGGAACCCAAGAAAGCTGGGAAGTTGGTCAAGAACTGGAAGAACATGCTGGTTCACTCAATGTCCAGGCTCTGTAGGACCTCGGGGACGAGGGAAGTGCAGACTTCCTGAGGCTAGCTGCTTTGAAGTTGTCTGCAATGTAGATTTGAGGGAACACCTGGTCCTGTCAGGCTGCTAGAAGAGATAAGGACAGAAGATAAAATCAAGGAGTTGAGGAGAAAATACTTCCTGAGATGTACATTTGAAACATTTAGTTCCATGGTCCTGAGAGTTGAGAGAGGGGAGTTCCCAAATCCGGGAAATGAGGAGAGATCCCACCCTCAAGAACAAGCAGAATATTCAGGTGGGGAAACAGGCTGGTGCTTGGCAGGGCTTACATGGAGTTCACAAAACAGGGTAAGCCAATGATAAATAGAAAAGGGAGCAAAAGGCCATCTCAAAGTGGAGACATGAAAGAGAGCTATAGACAGACAGACAGACAGACAGACAAGAGAGAGAGATAGCATTGTTTACTTTTGAGGACTCTCTTCTAAAACTGTCTACTGGGTTTTCTGATTTTTCCTTTCATTTTGTCTCCTCTGCATGGCAGCTTACATGGACACAACTGCCTGGATGCTATGATTGAGGGTATGTATTAAACTCTAGTCAGGACGTGTGGATTGAGTCATCAGTTCATCCGCATGCCTTAACCCAGTGAAACATGATTAACTCCTAGACAGAGGCCCTTGTGGCAAGCTGTCGTTGGAAACTGCTCTTGCCACACTTGATCTCTGCTTGCTTGCTCTAGTAATCTGTCATGTGTATCTCACAGTAACACCTTTCTACAACTCACCAACCCACTGATCATGAGGGTCATCTTCTGAGCAGAAGCCAAAGATCCAATGCCAATGACCAAGGATAATTTTTGGGACTGTTGATTTGGTTGTCCCGGACCAGAGAGAGGCCCCTAAGTTATTGCTCATCTAAACTGAGCCTCTTTTGCAATCAAATGAGTCTCATCTCCTTTAGCCCCAGCTTTTCCCCGTGTCATTAAAATAATTTCCCTTCTTGTTTTCTACAGATATGGAAATTGGCATAAACAGAGGATGAGCAGCTTACCACATTCCTATTACCACAAATATTAAAGACAAACAGTTGTGGTCCAGGTACTTCGTCCTAAAACATCACATTCTATCATCTTTTGCAGACCAATAAAACCCATCACTTTGCATTAAGAAGAGAGGACTTCATCCCAAGGTTGGGAGGAGGGAGTTGGTTCATCCTTTGTTCTTGGAATTCTGACTTGTGTACATCCAAGTATATTGAATGGATGCTATTAGAAAGTTATATTCTACGTTTCTATAATATGAAAATTAATTTGGTTTAACTACTCACAATATACTACAGTATAAGATAGAAAGATTTTCACATATCAAGACACTCCTCTGAAGTAGTTGGAACCTACAGAAAGTAACACATCTCATGGCAGTTATTGGTGATTGGTGTGCCTAATGAACCATGTTGGGGATTCATGCTGGAATTTTATAGCTTTTATCCACAAGGAGACATTGTATTTCCTGATAATATTTATTTCAAAAATGTGATTCATGCATTAAAGCAGGACAAACAAATCACTCCCATGGTGTGGTGGTTATCAATAGCACAATGCAGTAACAGAAGCTATGGCTTGCATTTTAAAATTACTATGTGTGTATATTTGTGTTATATGCACATATGTGTATATGTGTACAGGCATGCCATCATACATGTGTGGAAGCCAGAGTTTAATGGCAAGTGTTCTTTACAGCTCTTCACTTTACTTTTGAGACACAATCTCTATATAAACCTAGAACTTACCATTTGTGCCAGACAGTTTACCTGTCTAACCCCTGAAAAGTTTACCTACTGAGCTGCTTCCCCATCCCCAATAATGATTTCTTTTAAGGTTATTATTTCCTCTATAAATATAATTCAGAGTTGTTATTCAATCAGTAGTTTCCCTCTTCAAGTCTTTTAAAAATTTCTTATCAGTTCCTGGTGGTGCATATCTGTAATCCTATCTGTGTTTTGCAGGTAAAGGGGATCCTGGCTTTGAAAGGCCCAAAGAATCCTGCTAAAATCACAGCACACAACTGCCTTCATGTAAGAGACTTATTGGAGAGGAGGGGAGCTCAAAAGGCTATAGAAAAAAATAAAAGACAAACTAGGTCTCTATGACTTGAATTTTATGAACATAGGGGAACTATGCAATCATGGCAAAAATGGAAATGTATGGAATTGGCTTCTAATGATTAGTCACTGAAGTTGGGGTGGGGTGTGGGGGAGTAACTGGTTCTGGAATGTGGGTGATTCTTCATCAATCAACTATGGAAGTTATAGCATAAAGATGTAGAATCCAAGGCCAACTTACACCGAATAACATCCTCAGTAATAGCCTGGCCTACTTAGGGAGACTATCTTAAAAACGAAACAAAATAAAACAAAACAAAATCTTAGTGAATTTTTTAAATACATTTATACAAAGCTAGATCTGTATAACTGTAGGTATAACTCTACATACTTAAATAGTAAAATGTAAGGGACATGTGAGTGGTTTGTCTACATTTAACAGGTAGGATTCATTTTCACATTATAAATTAATCCAGAATATCTATAATCCTGTTTTGTTTTTGCCTCTCTCTATACTTGACACTGTAACAAGTGTGCCAAAGCTAGAGTGGTCAATGCAGAAAACCTTTATTTCTCATAGTCTTGGAGAGTCTGAAGAAGTTCCTATTTCTGAATTGGCTTTTTAATCTGTCTTTGTTTCAGTCTCTGTCCCTCTGTTTCTGTCTCTCTCTGTCTGTCTCATATATATATATATATATATATATATATATATATATATATATATTACTAATATATTACATATATATTAGTAACCAGAGAGACAGAGAAAACAAGCTTTATAATATTCTTATAGAGACACTAATTTACCATCAAGAGTTAACCATTATCTCCTAATGGCTTCCTAAAGTTTTCATTCCCAATGCAATTACATTGGAAAATTTAAGGGGTCATAAACTTTTGGTAAATAGGAATATATTCTGTAAAAGTAGCTTTTACAGAACCTCTCAATTGAAGTAACACCTAGTATTCACTCAGGTGTGCTTACTTCTAAGATATCCATGTTCTCTCATTTGGTACTTTTACTAACATTCATTTGCTCAATTTTAGCATTTAATTTGTGAGTGATAATTCTTGTTTGATTTAGTATTATGCATGTTTGTGGATGTAATAGTCACAACTTGTTATAAATTGATTTCTTTCTATGTGCTATGTATTGAACTGGATTTATGTGGTTGCAGCCCATTCTATTGGCTAATTTCCATACCATAAGACCCAAATTACTCCATTCTTGGCCTTGTTGACTTTTCTAGACAGATTTGTAATTGTAATTGAGGGTGATTTTTTCAATACATTAATAGACTTAAATTTTATTAGGAGACCTCAGAGTTCACAAGTTTCCTGCTTACATGTATGCAATTCTACAATGACTGTTATTTTGTGTAGTGTACCTTGATCTTATTCCTTTGGTTCCAGTGGAACTAATGTGTTAAGGGGACCTATATAGTTGCTTCCTTTTAAAGTTATCCCTGGACCCACCCTGGAATTACATGTCATGAAGAGCACAGGCTTCTATTGTTAAGGAGCCCCACTACATTCAGTAAGTGCATTCAATGTAATGGCTTGCTCTGGAGATTGAAATTGTAATGATGCTAGTCTATGAAAACCAACATTGTTTCTCTAGCTCTAGTTTATACCATCATTCCTAACCAATGGCTTCCAAGTCAATACTAAGTTAACCCAACATATTTTATTTATGTAAAGCTAGAAGACATATTATTACCAAATAGTTTTCTTATAATTCTCTATCTAGTGAACAACGTCCTGTTTGACAGTCTGGATACATGGATTTTTATCTACAATCTTCTTCCATGGGAGAAAGCTCAAACTCTTTGCAGGCATATAAAATTGGTTTCAAAGTTAGTTTGGATTCAATATCAAAGATATTAGAAAAGAAGAGAAGCTGGCAGCAAATTGCTGACTCAATTTATGGAGCAGATGTAAATTCCCATCATTATCCTACATTTCCTTAATTGAAGATGTATTCCCTAAACACTTATTAAATTTCTACCTTCAAAAAACAATTTTTGACTTTTAGTCTCTTAGACAAAAATACTTGCCATTTTCCCTAAAGCAATGTGTATTTTATTAATTCACATAAATTTCCCTCTCTTGAAATTGGTTTGTGAAATTAAAGCATAGAAATACCTTCATATCCAGTTGAATTTGGAAGAGGGAGTGTATTAAATGGAATTACTTGAATTATTTAATAACACTCTGCTAAATGGATTTAGTCACAAATAGTAACCTCATCTAAAAATATATTTCCTGGCTTTCAACCTGCACCCCTCTATTTGACACCCACAATGACAAATGAATATTGCCATTGCTTGAATCACTCCCTACCCCTGTGCTCTAGTTTAGCTATTATACATTAGGAAATGAAGAGTCCAGTTCAATTACTATTCTTGTTTTGCAAACTCTCATCCTGAACTTCAGGGTACAAAGAACACATCTCGAGGTGCCACCACATCAAGCAAACGTCAGTTGTCACTTGTTTGGGGCCATTAACTAGACAGGTCCAAAATAAAACTCCAAACAGAGAGGACATGTCATGCATTCTATAAATTGTGTGTTCTGAGAACCTATTAAAGCTGACAGAGAAGGGAGGCCGTGGTTGGAGAGTCCCTGATTGCACCGTGTACTTTATTCCCTGTTGACTTTGGTTATGCCACACCTTTCCATTTCCCGGAGAAATAAATTAAAAGTCAGAAGTAATTTGCCTGACGGAGGGTGCAGGTGGAATTTTGCTCAGAAGAGAGTTTGCACACTGTGAAATCCAATTTAACCCCTTGATGGGGAGATAGCGTATTTTCTTTGGCTGACAGCTTTGTGGCAGCTAAAATAGGGACCTGATTAAACAGAGACACTGAGAGATTGAGGTCTTGTTCTAACAGCAGCGGGATCAAGGCCTCTAATCTTATCTCACACACACTCAGCTGAACTGAGGACTGAGGCTGGAGAGATTAGTCTGGCTGCTTTGTGCAACAGGACAGGAAAAGAAAGGCTGAGAACACACAAAGTGTGCACAACCCACAATCATTACAGAAAGATACAAATGAAACCTGTGGAGATAGGAAAGCTGGAATTGTGTGCTAAACAGGGAAGGCAAATTTTTTTTTTTTTCTAAAGTAAATGAAAGAATGAACTTTGGGAAAATTCTTCCACTGAAAATGTTTTTTTTGTTTTGTTTTTGTTTTTGTTTTTTTTCGAGACAGGATTTCTCTGTATATCTCTGGCTGTCCTGGAACTCACTCTGTAGACTAGGTTGGTCTCGAACTCAGAAATCCACCTGTCTCTGCCTCCCAAGTGCTGGGATTAAAGGCGTGCGCCACCACCGCCAGTGAAAATGGTTTCTAAAGGTTGAATATTTTGTTATATGAAAACAGTGGATTTGAGATGAAGTGAGGATATTATAAATTGATTTGTTATAATTTTATGATTGCATATATTAGGGGAAGTTATTTTTTCCCACATATAATACAATTAATGAAAGTTAGCCAAAGCATGCCTGCCTTACAAACTCAAAATTACTGTTTTGTATATTCACTAAGTCTTAGAGACTACCAGAAATTAATTTTTCAGTATTGAAATTAAATTTTCATCTCTTTATTCTTCAATCACAGGAAGAATGAAGAAGCAAAAATTTTGACCTACCAATAGCATGCATTTAATAATGTCACTGGTTTGGAGAATAAGTTCTTGAATATAAAGCAGATAACCTAAACATTCTTGTTCTTTCACAAAACACAGAACTTTATATTTTTTAGTTAGATATCCCAGTGGTTTATTTCTGGCTTTTTCCAGCATAGAGATGTTTGCTTCCAAAGGCACCCTACGGTATTTTTCCCTGTGAGACACTTCTACCTACCATGCAGTCTTTTATTAATTCAAGTGTGGAATTTGGAAGTAAAAATTGACCTTTTTATACAAAGGGTCTTCTGAATACATGTAGAATGTGAAAAAATATAACGTAGTTAAAGTATAGATTCAGATAAATGAGATATACATCTATGTATGTCTACAAAATTTGTTAACTATATGTGTGCATTTCCATTTTATTATCTTTCCTACTTATTTACTTACAAAGTGAGTTAGTTAGTGTGTTAGTTACTTAGTTAGTTTAGTACTGGGATAGAATCAGGCACTTGGAACACACTGGGCAAGTTCTCTCCCACTGAGCCACTCCCAGACCTGCATTCTACATTTTCATTTACAAGGGCTTATAAAGTCCCACTGGGACACAATGGGCAGTTCTCTAAGAAACAAGGTGGGTTCGAGTTGTATTTCCTCAGTTATTTTTTACAACATAGTCTTCTTTCAATAGTCATTGAAATTAGTCATAGTAGCACAGTAACATTCTTCATCATATGCAATATCCTTTCTGTCTTGAAGATGGTCCTAAAGTGGCCTTGTCTGAGCAGACTTTAGGGTTGTCTAACCACCCTTGTAAATCAACTACATGCAAGTGACTGTTGCTTGGGTAATAGGTATTTCTTGACACATTTTACATGTTAGGCTTTGATATTCTCTCTACTTCCCAAGTCCCTTGGGCAAATCTCCTTTTCTCACAGGAGCTTTCAAGTTACTGCAGTTCAGCTTCTCTCGTTCCAGCTTTGCTTTTCAACTGTTAATATTTCTGGAATAAGCAAAACGATTTCATGGGAAATTTACCTTTCTTATATTCTTATGGGAACTTGAGTGTACATTTCTATATTCCTTTATTTTGTTTAGTGATTTTTTTTTTCAAAAGAGCACAATATTTCTGACATATATACCACATGCTATAGAACTATGGAGCCTAGTAAAATAAATCCTAGAGTCAAGCACAGGGTTTCCAGCTTCACTAAATATCATAGAAGAGAGGTAGCCTTAAACACAGTGGACAGGAAACAATTTCATGAACAAAATACCAATGGCTCACTTTCTAAGATCAACAATTGACAAATGGGACCTCATCAAACTGAAAAGTTTCTATAAGACAAAGGACACTGTCAATATGACAAAACAGCAACCTACAGATAAGAAAAGGATCTTCACCAACCCTACATCTGACAGATGTCTAATATCCAAAATTTATAAAGAACTCAAGAAATTAGACACCAACAACCCAAATAACCCAATTAAAAATGGGGTGCAGAGCTAAACAGAGAATTCTCAACAGAGGAATGGCCAAGAGGTACTTAAAGAAATATTCAAAGTCCTTACTCATCAGGGAAATGCAAATCAAAAAAAACTCTGAAGTTTCATCTTATACCAGTTAGAATGACTAAAATCAAAAACTCAAGAGATAGCACATTCTGGCAAGGATGTGGAAGAAGGTATATCAGTGAGTTTAGCTTCGTGCTCCCAGTGGGTTACACACTTCCAGCCACCAGCCCAGCTGCTCTTTGGATCCAAGAATGAAAGACACACAGACATTAACCTATTTTTGATATGCTGTGATTAGCAAAAAGGCTAGGCAGTTCTAGTCCTCTGCCTGCTATCCCAGGCCCAATCAGGGAAATATCCAGTGGCCACTTACCTGAATTCTTACATGGCTCATTGGCTTTCTCTCTCCTTTAGCATCATGGAGATCCTCTTTCTCCTCCTCCCCTCTGTCCTAACTGGAGCAAATCTAAATGTCCTGCTCCATCTCCCTTTACCCAGTCACTGGGCTTTGGCTCTTTATTGGTTGACCAACAGCCATTTGGGGACCAGGACCTTTAGTGTTTGGAGACACAGATTCCCAATTAAATAAAAGCACTATAACCAATTTCCAACAGGAGGGGGAACACTCCTCCATTGCTGGTAGGAATGTAAACGTATACAACAACTTTGGAAATTAATTTAGTGGTTTCTCAGAACACTGGGAATAGTTCTACCTGAAAATACAGCTATACTACTCCTGAGCATATACCCAAAAGATACTCTACTATCCCACAAAGACGCTTGTTCACCTATGTTCATAGCAACGTTATTCTTAATAGCCAGAACCTGGAAACAACGTACATGTCTCCCAGTTGAAGAATGGATAAAGAAAATGTATACATCTACACAATGAAATACTATTCAGCTACTAAAAACAAAAGTATTATGAATTTTGCAGGCAAATAGATGGAACTTGAGAATATCATTCTGAGTGAGGTAACCCAGTCCCAAAAGGACATGCAGGGTATGTAATTATAAGTGGATATTAGCCATAAAGTACAGGATACTCCATAGACACAAAGAAGCTAAACAAAAAGGAAAGCCCAAGGGAGGACACTTGTATCTTACTTAGAATAGGGAATAAAAGTTGCAAGAGGCAGATGGAGGGCAGGAACTTGGTGGGGGAGGGGATCCAGGGACATTCAGGGTCAGATGTGGAAAGGGACAGGAGAGATGGCCAGACGGTTATATGAATGAATGGAAATCTGAAACCAATGAGTAAAGAGTGAAAGGTATCTCCAGGGCAAGACAGAGTCCTGGAATAAGGGAGGTGTCTAAGAATCAAAGGGAGAAACCTTAGCTGTGACTCACAGCACTGGGGATATGGAGCCTGAAGAGGCCACCTCCTGTAGCCAAGTAGGAACCCCAGTGGAACACTAGGGACAACACTTTTGACCCAAAATGTATTCTGTTTACAAGAAATGCAGGGATGGAGGGAGGAGTGTGTGGTAGAGACTGAGGGAATGGCCAAACATTAACCGGCTCAACCTGAGATATATCACATTGGCAAACACCAATCTCTGACACCTTTAATGATATTCTATTATGCTTGTAGACAGGAGTCTAGCTAGCATGGCTGTCCTCTGAGAGGCTCTACCCAGTAGCTGACTCAGACAGATACAGACACCCACAGCCAAACGGTAGATGGAGCTTGGGGACTCACAGAAGAATAGGAGGAACAATTGCAGACCTTGAAGGGGATAGGAACTCCACAGGAAGACCAACAGAGTCAACTAACCTTGCACCCTTGGGGATTTCAGAGTCTGGACGACCAATCAAAAAACATACGCAGGTTGAACCTAGGCCCCTATGCTCATATGTAGCAGATGTGCACCTCTACTTTCATATGGTCCTGAACAACTGGATAGTCTAAGGGCTTTTTCTAGAATTTGTGGCTGAATATAGATTGAGGTCCAAGTTTGAGATTTTTCTGTCTAGTTTGCCCACCTATAAGTATTGGACTGGGGTTCTGGCATCTACCATTGCCTCTGGGAAGAACATATATGTCATGTCTGTCTGGCTTCTATCCAGGGCAAAAGTGAAACCGACAGGGAATGATTATTTCTGGCTGGAACACTACTGGCATTCCAGGCCAGAGACAAGAGTCAGTACTCCTTCTTTTTGAGGTCCCTGTATCTGTCTCCTTAACTAGCTCCCAGCATCTCGTCTCAGGGTTTCAGTACTCACTCGTCCTCTTTTTTTTTTTTTTTTTTTTTTTTTCGTGAGCAAGCACAGGCAGGATTCGAACTCGGGAGATACAGACAGACGGCTGCTTCGGACTCCAGAGCGCTGCTACTACAGCGTTGCGCCACCGCTGGCCGGCTCACTCTTCCTCTTTTATCCTATTTTACTAGCCAGTCTAGATTAAAGCTCATTACCCTTGATACTAAATGATGTCTATGATGAGAATTTAACCTCTAATGTACTTACTATTTGTACATCACCCTCCTGGTTGAGATTAAAAAGAAAGCTAGCTATCCAAACATATTTTGTATATCTTTGATCAGAGTGAGGTAGCCACAGAGGGGGGAAAAACTCACTTAAACAACAGTTTGTCTTTCGTTAAGTAGAGATAGAAAAGTCATGCTACCAGATGGGGGTTAACTATTTGTTGACATAAGTTCTGCTAATCCACAATTCCCAAGTTAAATTTGAGTTTGGAACACGTGAGGATGCAAAGTAGGATATGAGGTATCCATTCGCTTCCTTTACATATTATGATCCAGGGACTGGTGTGTTTGGGAAGGCAGTAATCACATCAGCAATTCAGCAAACAACTTCCTGAGTCTGCAGCTGCCCGGCTTTTCAGGGGCAACAACTCCTTTTGCAGAATAGTTCTCATTGTTGCTTTGGGAGCCATTACTGGAAACTCATCTAGGAATTCTTGTCTTCACACTGCTAAGCAATTTCCAAGCCACTTTTCCCTCCCTGATGTGATAAATCTCTTTAATAGAGTGTATTCTGCCACTGTTCTTTGAATGACACAGGAAGTAATAAGAATACCATAAATCACATGGTGGTGGTTATTCAAATACTCAGCGAAGGTACAATGTGGAAACACTTCTGAAAAGAGCCATGCACAATTCTGACATAAAAATCTTGAATAGATTGTGAAGATGATTTTGTTATGTGCATGTTTGGTTTTTGTTTGTTTGTTTGTTTTTAATCTCAGGGGACTCAGTTTAACCCCATGTGTAAGGGCCACCTTTTCCAAAGACATCTACAAATTCTAGGAAGTAGAATCTTTGGAAAGGAAAGATTTTTCCATTTCTGAATAGGGAATAAAATTTGAATTCACTATTTTGTAGAAACTTCTTCAGAGCCTGCCTAAGAATTGCTTTGGAAAATTCCAGAAAAGAGTATGAATCTGACATAAGCATCCAAGGTTTTGAAAATCCTTTACAGCCCTTTCCACTTTCCTCTTAATAACTTGTTTATACAAAATATAAAGACCTCTTGAGACAGAATTTATCCGGATTGCTTTAACTTCTGATCATCAGCAAAGACTGAAACACAGCTTCTGATTCCTAAACCTGAGACTATTTTTATGCAATGATACTATATTGTTAAACAGCCCACCTAAAATGCTTTAACTCAAGTAGTCTGAGGTACATTCTCTCACACATGCTCTCTACCCCAACGCTGTCTCTTTCACTGAGCAGCCTAAGCTAATTTCAAAATGCATCATCCTCCAGTCATAGTCTTTTCACTGCTGGGATTCGAGACAGGTAACAACTACCCAGCTAGCAACACACACTTGTAATGGAATATCAAATCTTTCTCTGTGGAGAAAACACCTCACATTTCAAAGCAGATATCCAGCATAGTTGCTAATTACAAAAAAAAAAAAAAAATTAAAAATTAACTCAAAGAAAAATTCAGATTTCATATTGTAAAGTTGACTCTGAACAAAGCAGTCTTTTACGAGTAGGAAGTTTTGCACCTTGCCACTGTTTTCAACTCAAAGTAGAATTGCTTATTTTCTTAGTCAGGGTTTTAATTCCTGCACAAAACATCATGACCAAGAAGCTTGTTGGGGAAGGAAGGGTTTATTCAGTTTACACTTCCACATTGCTATTCATCATCAAAGGAAGTCAGGACAGGAACTCACACAGGGCAGGAACTTGGAGGCAGGAGCTGATGCAGAGGCCATGGAGGGTACTGCTTACTGGCTTGAGTCCCCTGGCTTGCTCAGCTTGCTTTCTTATAGAACCCAGGACCCCCAGCCCAGGGATGGCACCACCCACAATGGGCTGAGCCCTCCTCCCTTGATTGAGAAAATGCCTTGCAGCTGGATCTCATGGAGGCATTTCCTCAAGGGAGGCTCCTTTCTCTATGATAACTCTATCTTGTGTCAAGTTGACACCCAAAACCAGCCAGTACACTTATGTTTATTCTCTGAGTATTTTCGGAAGTATTTGCTTTTGTGGCCAAAATGTCATTAGAGTAAAGGAACATTTGGTTTATCATTATTTGTTAGTTTGATGACCATGCCTGCTACTTGTACTGGAGATCACAATGACATGTGGAGGTATGCTGTCCTGTCCAAATGATATTCTTCACCCTTCTTCTACTTTAAGAAAAAAAATGAAAGGAAAAGAGGAACAATGATAAAAGGCAGGAAATAGCATTCTGGAGAGAAAGGGCTCCTGTCCCGTGTTTCAAAATAACATCCACTCACCTGACACAAGTGCTGTGTAAAGAACACACACATTCTGCACATGCGTGCCTTCAGCAAGGTTTCCATAGTGCTGGACTATCAAAGAAAAATTGCATATTTTTTTGTAGGTACCCTTCTAAAAAATCTCTCCAAGATGAACCTGTTAACTACTAGTCGACTGACCAGTCAGAGCACTAGATCACTCTAAATGTGAACAGAGTAGATAATTCTAGCTTAGACAGAAACATGTCCTCATGGAAAGGGTTGGTGGCACAGGGTCATTAAAGATGGTCCAACATATACTTCTATGCCATTCCCCTCTAGCTGGGGAGCAAAGATAATAAAAATTATATTAAGATATACTCACTCCTCTCTCCTCTTCCCTCTCTTTCTGGATTAAACTCAGAGACCTCCTCATGTTAAGATGGCATATCATTTCTGAGTTACAACCCAGCTTCATATTTATCTTTTGTATGGGGAACATAGAGAGGGTACACATTTTAGTCACCTTTATAGTAAACCATGTATAGGGCAGGAACTAATCCCAATTCTATTTTATTCCAATGAATAAGTCAAAAGGTATAAGAAAGTAGTTTTCCACTTTTGCTTATGCCATCCCAATCAAGCTTCATCACTTCAAGCCTCCTTCTTGTTATCTGTTTTATTCATAAATAGTTTCATGCTGCTTTCTGTGCATTGCTCACCTGTTCTCTGTCCAATCTCCTTTTGTAAAAGCTACATTTCCCGACGTGTCTACGCACAGTGAACACTCCTATACAATTCCATGCATATCTGCAGACTCAACTAAGAAATGGGAAGATTCCTGAAGTGAATTCACAAAAGTCACATAGCTAAGAGGAGGTACAAGTCAGACCTGTAACCAGGAAATCTCAACCTCTCAGTCTGATTTTAAACACTACTAACCTGTTGTAAATTTAAAAAATATGGGGAGGACCAATATTTTGCCTGGGATCTCCATCTTGTGACAAAACACCTATGACAGCATGCTACCATTTTTAGATGAGCTCCCAGGGGAGCACAGTTCCTGTTACATTGGTAATGAATAGGGAACTGGAAATACAAACACACCCATGTCAATTCAAATGATCCCATTTCTGATGGCAGAAATGTATTTTGTTTATGTTTGGTTCTTCCTGTAAAATAAAATTAAAAAAAAGAATAAAGGCACCCAGCTATTTATGAAGTCAATTTGTTTGACTAAAGGACATACAGATAGAAAACAACTAAATATCTTTAGGGTTTTTTTTTTTTTTCTGTTTATCACAGCATTTGTTGCTATATTATTTAGCATCACATTCTGTTCTTGACCCCATCATATACTTTAATTGTGTTAGAAAAAAATTAGGAATGAAAAAACCACCTTGATTATGCTCCAATCTAAGGGGACATTTATATACATGCACATCAATGTTGACAATCATAGACTAAGTTCTATACACAATAAATCTTTATTCATTTATTTTTTTTACAGCATGGCTCTGTAGATTTTTTTCTCACAAAGATATTAAATGGTCCAAAGAGGCTGTGAGGCAGTGGTTTAGTGGGGCTTAAAATCTTTCAAAAAATATTTACTATGTGCCTCTTAGTAACATAATACCTTGTGAAAAATCTTGAAAAATTCTTCTTATACTGATTCACTGTTTGCATGTGTTACAAAAAGATATCCTGGGAAGAGATTAATCTTAGTAATGCTTTATTTAGACAGTCCCATCTACAGCCTTCAGAACTTCAGGACTCAGGTCTTATTTGGTAGGGATTAAGGAAGAAGTTAGAGATTCATAGTCACATTAACAGGGATGTAGATAACAGAGAGTAAAGCAACCTTCTCAGATGAGTACACAGAAGGCATTTTTCTGGGTACCCTCCACCATCACTTTCCTTTATACAGGACCCACATTTTACTGCAATCTCATGCTAGTTGGGTAAAGATTCATGCCTAGAGTATAAGACCTAGAGCAGGTATACTAGAAACTTACATGCTGCTGGAAAGAGATGTTGGCTGAATACTCAGTACTTAAGATGCCTTCTGTTTATGGTTTCATTTGGTCAAGAAGCACATGAAAATCTAATATTATCTTCCTCAGTCTTAACCAGACTATGGATTATTTCTTTGTTCCAAGTTTCTACAGTCTGTATACATACAACCTGTTCATTAGCTACTTGGTAGTTATAAAAATCCCCTGTCCTAGTATCATGATGTTTGTGTTTAAGGAGACTTTATTTACTTAATACTGGACACAAAATGAAAGAATAGAGATACTGGCATTTAAATATACCAAAGAGAAATTTTAAGTGCAAATGAACACATTCAGCATATTGTAATAAAATATTAACACATGCCAAAAGAGGAGAGAGATCACATTACTATAAATTTTTATAAGAGTATTTTATTTAAAGTGTTTTGTTTTATTAAATTATTGCTACTAGTGTTTCATTGTGTTTAACACATAAATTAAAGTTTTAAGCTTTTTCATAGGCATGTATGTGCATTAGAGAAAACACAATGTGTGTATTATTTAGTATTACCATTGGCTTTAAGTATAAGCTGGGAACTTGAAAGGTATTTCTTACATATAAAAAGAAGTAGACATAGTCTAAGATGATAAATTTGGTGTCATACTAGAAAGATAGTCATTGCCTGAATGATACCAAAGTTATCAAAGAAAAGATGACAGTGAACCAAATATGGACACAGATCAGTTCTTAATGATGTTTCTAAGACACTGAATTCAGCCCTTTTTAATTTTAGTGTATCCTGGTTATTGAATAGTATGTACTTCTGTTTATTTGTTTAATCTAATTTAAATTATATTTAAATCCCTTCCAACCTATAGAGAGATAATTTATAGTGGGCAAACAATGATGACAATACACTCCCAGTTAGAATGTAACAGGCTCGCAGTAGATTCTGGCAAATTCTAAAGGATGTTCTGCAACCAGTTAAAGAAATACAATATGAATTCAGAGTGAAGGTGGAGGCCAGGGATAGGATGTTCCTCCACAGAACATTCTGTGGGTAAAAGGTCAGAGTACAAGATGTAAGATTGTAAGGGAGAACCGAAAATCAGCCCAAGGGCTCTATATGAGTTTTAGTTAAGCAAGGAGGTGGGATTCACAATGAACCCGATTCTTCTGCACTCAACTAGCAATGACAGAGTTACAAGTTTTTATTCCAAATAATTTCAATCCTGATGATACCTAAATGCAATATAATATCAGCCCCAAATTATTTCTCCAAGTTTTTATAGACAGGGCATCATTTGGAAGGGAAGGTGAAATCATGACCAAAGTACAAGTTCAGGTAACCATGGGATGATAAAAATTGATGTCTAAGAAAAAAAAAAAAGAGCATGAGGATTTAATTCCCTTTGTGTTAAAAATGGAGGAAGTAGATGTGAGAATCATGAGTAAGTAAGATTCTTTGAGGCTGAATCTATAGGGGATATGGACAGACATGATTTGCTTGCATAGTTACATAAGTTCTTGGTGTTCATTGTTCAGTGTGTGCTTCCTGGTTATGTTCTGTAAAATTTCTCTTTCTATAATCTTCCAAGTCACGTGTCAGTTTGATCTTCTGGTAAATATGCATATTACTTCTTATGATTACTGTTCCAAACTTTGGCTTGGCTCCTTCCACACAGTGAAACGAATCCAGAACAAGGTCCCAAACATGCTAAGACATTTTGGAGATTTCTATCCACAAAAGAGAAATGAAGCAGAATAATAATTCCATTCTAGTTTTCTTGTAATAGCGTCTTTGCCTCTGTCATCCCAGAAAATGATTAATAGTATCCCGTTTGTTAAATTATTTGCACACAGGAGTAAGTTAGATTGAGGCTTCCTCCACTTACAGGGTTTCTGAGAACCCCCAATGTGATAGGGTAAAAATCAAAACAAAAAACAAACAAACAAAACAAAACAAAACAGGATGGAATTCAGGAATATTTAGCAAGCATCATTTTCAAGCCAGGCTAATGACCACAACAGCTCATCCTGACCATCCAAACACCAGTTCATCATGACCATCCAGACACTAGCTCATCCTGACCATCCAGATGATTCAACATCTATACTTCCACTCCATAGCCTATAAAAATAGTTATGTAGTACATTAATTATATTATAATATTATAAAAAATATCCTAAAATCAAAATATAAGTAATGTTCTCTGAACATGTCATTTCCCAATTCTGAGTTCTGCTCTGACTGATGTCTGGTTCCTGAGTTGTTCTTCCTCAAATAGATGCTGTTAAATTTAGTTTGTATAATCATGAAGTTTTCCTATGAATATATTTACTTCCACATTTGGCTTATTTTGTAATGTAAAGTGTTTAGATCTCTAAATTAAGTCTAATATTATGAGACATCAAAGAAATTCTACAATTAATTTGACAGAATGTTTGGTTTATAACAATGATTTCATTATGGTAACAGTGACATGCAGTATTTTAGCCCTCAAATTCTGTGATGTTGATGCTACTCATAGGATAAGAGATTGGGCTGGAGAGACTGTTAAGAGCACTCTCTGCTCTTCCAGAGGTCCTGAGTTCAATTCTCAGCAATCACATGGTGGCTCACAACCATCTGTAATAGAATCTGATGACCTCTTCTGGTATGTCTGAAGAGAGTGACAGTGTACTCACAGGTATAAAATAAATAAATCTTAAAAAAAAAGACAAGAGATGATTATAATGTTGGCATTTTAGAGGTATATAAGACCTCTAAAGATAAATGCTTACCATATATCTATTTATTCTTTATTCATATCCTCTGGAGTACACCTTCTCTGTGTTTTATTCTCCATCAATATAAACAGTTTCCAAGGTATTAGCATATAACTGGAAGCATTCCAAGATCTGGTACTAAAATGGTTAACCAGAAAGGATTCTTGCTTTTTAATAGGTTATAACGTATAAGGAGAAGAGATAAGTAGAAAAACAAACTGAAGGTACAATATACCAAATGTGTAGAACAGAAGATAAAGAGAAATAATATTCTTTATTCTAAGATAAACTCAATATGCCCGGAAAAAAGTTAATATCAAAAATGAAGACATAATATATGTTGTGGATAATTTCTTCTGTTATAAATTAACAGCAGATTTCATTGAGTCTCTGTTTCTCACTACAAGGACAAACATTCATTGCTCAATAACTTTCTTCCCTCAAAAGTTATACAAGCAATTTTCTATTCTCTTCTTAATTTCCAAACAGAGTAACACATGGTTATGTAAAAATGGCATTGTTCATGTTTTCCAACCTGACATTCCCTGAAGTAGGTGTTATGTCACTCCTGAAGATAGTCAAATGAAAATAGAAGATGTTCCAAATCCTTACTTATCTAGATTAAAACTTATGTATAAATACACACGCATGTGTATGCCAAAGTATAATTGCAAATTAACCCAGAGAACTCAGACTTATAGAAATGGTGGTCCTGGCACACAAGGCATTTCATTCCTTGGTCCACAGGAATTAGAAAAACCTATTTTTTATTAGTCTTGATGCAATAAAGAAGCTTGAATTATTTACAAAATTAAATGTTCTGAGAATTTACTTGCTACACTTTAAAAAAAAAATTTAATGTATTTTAATAGCAAACTTACAGGTACAGCACAGAAGACAACCAACATTAAAAACATGTACTTATATATAGGACAACTCAGAAAAGTATAGTGAATGGATGGTATCTACTGTATGATAAAAATGCTACAAATACCATTTAGTTGCCGTCAATAAGAAATTTACTTATTTTTAAAACAATCCAAATGCTGGCATTGTCCAGAAAATTTTAACAGGTTTATTACAATTGTTATAAAGTTGAACTTTTGAAATGTGTTCACTGAAACATTTTGCTTCCATTAATGCTTTACATCTTGTATTTATATTAAAAATTCACACAAAAATGAACGTGGAAAACCTGTCAATACCTGATTCTGTCTCCTGTTTCCACTCTCAATCATATAGTTAGTTACCTTTGACTCCATGGAAAAATTATCTAACATTCAGAACTACTCATAACAGGAAGAAGAGGAAAAAAACTTTTCTTTTGAGAATGAAATGTTTCCCCTCAAAATGGATTCTTAATCATGCTCTCCGAGTATACGGCAAGTTAGCTGGATATCTTTTGGCATAATTGTTACATGTTTGGCATGGATAGCACACAAGTTGGTATCTTCAAAAAAAAAAAAAAAAAAAAAAAAAAAACGACCAGATAGGCCTCACTTGCCTCCTGCAAAGCACCAATAGCTGCACTCTGGAATCGCAGATCTGTTTTGATGTCCTGAGCAATTTCTCGCACAAGACACTGAAAGGGGAGTTCGCGAATCAGAAGTTCAGTGGACTTCTGATAGCGCCTGATTTCACGGAGTGCCACAGTACCAGGCCTGTAAGAATGAGGTTTCTTCACCCCTCCCATAGAGGGCGCACTCTTGCGAGCGGCTTTTGTAGCCCGTTGTTTCCTGGGTGCTTTACCACCAGTGGATTTGCGGGCAGTCTGCTTTGTACGAGCCATAGTTACCTCCTTACTTACCCGCCTTCTCATTCGGCTGGAGCTTGGCTAGAGAGAGAGGGAAGCGCTGCCATTAGAGAGCAGCAACGGCGCAGCGAAGGCTGTGAACACAATTCCTTGATCCACATTTAGTGAATGAATGTGAAAATCTTGCTATTTGACACTGGTGGATTTCCTGCTTGTTGGAACCTGGCCAAAAGAAATGCTGGTGAACACTCAGCTTTATCTATTGTGCTGGTTGTTTTTGCTTTAAAAACATAAATAAAAGGGGGGCATGTTGGAATATTGTCAAAAGAGTGTTTTGGTGAGCAGTGTCTCGGAGAACTGTGAGAGAGTGTCCAGGAAAAAAAGGCAGAGCATCTTTTACCTGAAGTGCATTTTGTCTCCTTGATTGGTCTTAGACATGATTTCATGCCTCCTGTGACAAACATTTACATTCAATTTACAAGACATGCTCATTCTTTTGGGATGTCAGATCATAACTATAGAATCGAATCTGATCTACTGTGAATCTGGATATGGCCTCCTGCCTCACATTTGTGCTTTTCCAGGTATAATGTCTATTACATACCATGCACGTATTTATATTTAGATTGGTCTGTTCCGAGAATGTTCTGGGAAAGCACTGCTCTGTTAATATCTATAGTATGTGCTAATTGGTATTTATATACATGTTTTGTTGATCATGTTTTTCTGAGCTCAAACTATACCTTAGAACACCGATTTCTTTGTTACATTTGTATTTAAAAGTACAGTGAACGGAAGTCAGATTGTCAACAGCATTGGACTGTAGTCTGCCCCATTCTTTCAGGTCCTCAGATCCCAGGTCCAGCAGACACCATCTGCACAGGTGGTCTAAAAAGTCAACACTGCTTAGATCAAATCCAGATTGTATCAAACTTTGTGAAGGATCACATTTTAATTTAGCTGAACATGTGACTAGATTGTCTAAAATAGCCGTGTATGTGTATGTGTGAGTATTGTGCACATGTGTTTTGTGTGCTCATTCGTGTTCAGAGTGTGATTCCTGAGGCTAAAAATCCTCTACAATAGGGATCTATTTCGTGGGGTAAACATTTTGACTACTTTTCTAAATAGAGATATTAGAAATCACAAGATAGTGTGTCATGGATAAAAAGGCCAAAGTCCAAACTTTCCTTTGACCCCAGTAGTATATCAGTTGTGGTTTATCGCAGGGATTACTAATGATTGATGGCATGAGCTAATGCTTCTAAGCTTTCTGTTAAGAAAACAGGGTAAGGAAGTGATGAATAATGTGATGTCCAGATACTCAATGTTTGAAAAGATTTTTGATTTGGTTTCTGGCTTTATAGTTTGGTCCATTTCAGTCCACTCATCCCATCAACTTATTACGTGGCCTCTGTATGTTCATCTCAAACTGACTCACTCCAGCTCCTGCTGCTTTATACTTCTGCTTATGCCCCTGGGATGTATGCTACTGAGCCACACCCCAAGCTCCTCTCTGCCTCTTTAAAACCTGCTAAAACACACTGCTTCTATGAAGAGGCTTATAAATCTCCTTTGTACCTGATTGTAAATATAAGTCTTTCCGAACAGCCCTCAGTTGACTGTGCTTCTCTACATTCCAATGTCGCCTCTTCAGTTATGAATTTATGAAAGGTAATGTATGTTTTATTGTTCCAAGGAAATTTCATATTCATCAAGTAACACCTCCTCTCAGATTCCTTCTTCTAGCCTCTGGGAAACACTCAGCTGTTTTCTTTCCCTTTGACTTCTCTATTTTGGAAATTTCACACAAAAGAAATTATAAAACTTGACATTTTGTGTAAGTCCTCTTGTGCTTACAAAATGTTCTTAGAGTTCATTTGCACAGTGGTAGTATACTTCAGGACTTTTGTGATCGAATAGTAATTCATATATATGTTTACATGTATACGAATCAGCAAACTTTTGGGTGTGTCTTAATTGTTTGACTACTGTGAATATTGCTATAAATATATTTATGTAACTATTTGAGCACCTTTCCTTTTTGTATGTGTGAGTGTGGTGTGTCTATGTAACACATACACATGTTTTATGGATTTATTTTTTGGAGAAATTTCTATGAAGGGACTCATGCCATCTGCAAATATAGTTTTGCCATGTCCTTTCTTATTTATATGCCTTTAATTTCTTCTTAATGTTGTTTTAATCCCTAGTTTAATATTGAATACAGCTAACGAAAGTGAACGTTTTGCTATTCTCTCACTGTTGGAGGGAAACTTTCCCACTTCACCATCAGGTATATTGCATTTTTGTTTGTTTGTTTTTGAGACAGAGTCTCATCCACCATAAATGGATCTGGAACTCAGTATGTAGCTGAGGCTGACCTTGAACTTCGGTCTTCTGCATCTCTCCTCCCGAATGCTGGGATTATAAGCATACACATCCACTCCTGGTTTATGCAGTACTGGGATTTGAACTCAGGATTTTGTGAAGGCCAGGAAAGTGCTTTGCCTGTAAGTTGCATCCCCAGTATCTGTGTATAACGTGACTGTGGATTTTTTTTCCCACAGAATTATCTTGTGCTAGGATGAGGAGCTCGACTCCTATTTCTACGTTTTATTTACCTTCATTAAAAAAAATTAAATCATGAAAAGACAGAGTGGCCTGTATGACGAGCACTTTCTGTGCTGAATAGGATCATTGTTTTTTATCTCTTCATAGGGCATTTTATTAGTCAGAGTTCTCTAGAGTCACAGAACTTATGGAATGTCTCTCTATATTGAGCCAATTTATTGTGATGACTGTAGTTCAATTAACCCACCAATTGTCAGCGGTGAATGGGAAGTCCAAGAATCTAGTATTACTCAATCCCACGAGGATAGTTGCTTCAGCTGCTCTTTTGTAGAAGTAGGTTCCAAGAGATGTGCTGGCAAGTAAGGGCAAGCAGGCAAAGACGAGTGAATGTTTCTTCTTCCAATGTCTTTATGTAGACCTTCAGAAAAAGGTGTGACCCAGACTAAAGGTGTGTACCACCACGCCTGGATGTGGGACTTGCTGGCCCCAGGATGACCTTGAACTCAGAGATCTCCTTGCCTCAGTCTCCTGGGAATAAATGTCTGTACTACCTTTCCTGAGCCTAAACTTTTCATGGCCACTATGTCTCAAGATCTCCATGCCAAGATCTAGATCAGAAACGTGTGTCTTCCAGGCTTAAGATCTGGATCACTGGTGAGCCCTCTAATTCTGGATTGTAGGTCAAGTTGACAACCAGGAATAGCCATTACAGGCATGAACTGTGGTGACTTTCTTGCAGTTACTGAACAGTGCTTGGTTATATTCCATTCAGCATGTAATATTTTCCTAATTTAATTCAATTAGGTAATATTTTACAAATGTGTTTTTATTCATTTATATTTTGTGTGTGTGTGTGTGTGTGTGTGTGTGTATGTGTAGGTCAGAGCACAACTTGCAGGAGTCAGTTCTCTTGTCTCAACATGAGGTTCCCAGGAATGGAACTCAGGTCCAGGAATAAGTGGCTTTCCCTGCTGAGCTATCTCCCCAGCCCCTGATATGCATTTTTCAGTTCACCTAGTGTAACCCTCTTTGTTCTTGTTTCAATTTTTCTTACAGTGTACTATTTTCATACTCTCCTGGCATTCCTTATCTAATGTGTGTGCGATTTGTGCATGTGTGTATAGAGGGAAGAGATTGACATTTGATGTCATTCTCTATCGCCATAGTGTTTTAGACACTTCTCTCATTGAACCTGGTGCTTGCCAATCAACTAGGCTGGCCAATGAGGCCCTGGGATCCATGTTTTGTGCCAGCATCTCCCAGCTCCAGGTCTGGAGTGACAGCTGCAGGTCAGTAGGCTTTTTTAAATTTTTTTATTTTTTTAATGTGAGTGTTGCTGGGGATTCGAATGAGGTTCTCATACTAACATAGCAAGTAGTTTAACTAGTGAGCCATATCCCAGCCTCTCGTGCTTATGGCACTTTCTACATGTTTTCTAGTTAAGATTTTTAATCATTATTATGGAGATTGTAATTGTCTTAATTTTATAATTATCTATTTTGAATTAAACAAACTTAGCTTCTGTAGCATGTGAAATCTCTGCTCCTGGGTGGCTGAATTCTTTTTTAATAACGTTGTTGTTTCAGAATACATTTCTATGTATGATGTATTTATTTATATACTTATAATTATGATGTTATGAATTTTTAATTAGACTGGAAAATGAAGAGTTAAAATAGTGCTTTTCCCCCCTATTTTCCCATGTAATCAGTTATTTCTTTTTACTTTGTATAATAAAATGGTTTTTGTTTTTACTAAAAGATTCATACACTTATAAATGTATTTTGGTCATAGTCACCTACGACACCCTGATAGTTTTAGTAGCATAAAGCCTACAAAGCTCATCTTCCTCAGGTAACTTCCTCCCAACGTCCTTCCTACCAGGCTTTCCAGTCTATCTCCTTGCCCATGCTCCACTCCTATCTTCTTTCCTTATTTTGTACAGATCTTAGTACTGTATCTGCAAATGCCTCAGTATACAATAGCCTAAGAAAATGCCTTAGACAAAGAGGTGAAGGTATGGCCAAGCTTTTATGTCCTCAAGTAGTCTTTAGATACATCAAAAATGCGCAGTACATTTTGATAATAAGGTCTATAGTGCCCTCTGGTACCAGCAAACTGCATCACAAACTTTCCAGATAATTGCACCACTTTCTACAACTTAGCAGCTTCTGTCTTCTTTGACACCTCACTTATTAATCTGTACATAGTTTCCAGAATTCCGCAGAAGCAGAATTTGATTTTACTAGTGTTACCTAGTTCAACTGTTGCTCAAGGAAATAGCTGATCCCTGAGGCATCACATTCTACTCTTTTTCTATGATAGCATCCTCCTCACCTCCACCTTCACTTGCTACTTTTGTAATGGTACTTGAGCAAGTCAGTAAAATGTTATTAGATGTGTTGAGTTCTTATTCTGTTTCTTAAATAATTTGTTATTTTGGATTTGTTGGCTTAAGAAGAAAAATATTGCCATTATCTATCTATGAGATCCAGAGTAATACTCTAAAAAGATTCAGTATAAGTTATGATTATAATTTAGTAGAAGGAATCAAACATCCTTAGAATAGTATCAGACCATTTTTGCCTTGTTAATAATGATTATATGATGCCATGAATGTGGATGTCACATAACTTACCCTGATTTGAGTGATACTGAAATACAAAATAAATGTGCATTTTAAATTGATAAAATACAGTAGATTTGTATCTGTCAATCTAGATTGTTGATCCATTCCCTCATGGTTTTCAGCATCTAAGAGTCATTATTTCAAAACTCCAAGGATAGTTTATTTACTTGCTTTTTTCTTGAAGAATCAGCACTCCCTAAGAAATTCTGGCTTCTCCCATTTTGTTATTGTACAGGAATTTAGTGGATTCTTCAAGTTATACATGTAGCCAAGCATTTTGTGTTGGAAATTGAAACAACCACACTGAGCTGCTAGGTCTGAAACATTTACACTTTGTATAAGTATTTTATTGGGTCTTGTAAGTGTAATGAACTTAGTCTTTGAAGAGATGCTTTATACTGTCCACCACTGTTAAGTCTGAGATTGTGTTGGGTTCATTATGATGTGATGCTTGCACCCAGAATTGCCAACAACAGAGGTCATCTGACTTTAGTCAATGAATTCTGATTGATATATGAAATGACTCAAAACCAAGATTTCTCTTCTCTAAAAAATAATTAAACACCATAGGGTTTGTATTTTTCACCCGTGTGGTGTATTGGGTTCTGCATACATAGCACTCTTCAAGGTTATTGTGAATTTTGTCTAAATTTGTGGGCTTCATGAAGAAAAGAACCATGTCTGTGCAATACAAGATAATGAGTATATCACCAGTAATGGACATTTAATAAATAAGGATTTGTGAATAATGGATAAATACTACATTTATATTTCTTGGAGCCTGGAGTTCAGAGTATAAATATAATTTGAGTTTATGTAGTGATAAATGCTTTGCAAGTCTTAGACTACTCTGTGCCTCATTTCCCAAGTCTTCATTAGGGTTCCTGAAAAGAAAGGCAGAACAATATTCAGCTAGTGGGGACTTGGCAGTCTAGTACTCTGGTATGAAAAACAGAGTGTATCTGCTGTAGTGGTGGTGGCACAGCTTTTAATCCCAGCCTTCCTGAGGCAAAGGCAGGAGGATTTCTGAATTCAAGGCCAGTTTGGTGTTTGGTGTACAGAGTGAGTTTCAGAACAGCCAGGGATAGAAAGAGAAACCCTGTCTCAAAATCAAAAACACAAGAATGAAAACAGCCCCTTCAACAAACCAACAAACAAACCAACCAACCAACCAACCAACCAAAAAACCTAGAGTGTACCATCAAATTAAAGCAGACAAGATTTTTTTTTTCTTGAATCTTTTACAAATTCATGTTCAGAAAACCATTTGGTCATCCATATCAGGTCCTTCTACCCCAACCAAAACTCTAATAGAAACTGTCCTGCAAGCTCGAGACAATGTATTAAGTGTAAGAAGTCAGTAAGTGTCTGCTTTAATCCTAGCACTGGAGACATAGAGGCAAATAGATCTCTGAGGGAAGCTCAGCCTGCTCTACCGATCTTATCCCAGAACACCCCAGCTACACAGAGCAAACCTGTCCTAAAAACCAGCCAACAACCAACCAACCAACCAACCAACCAACCAACCAAACCAAAAAGCATGCAGGCAAGCAAACATAAATCAGAAAATGATTTTTTAATTGTTTTTTGCCTCTTTCCTCTTTTTCTGTTCTAGACTTATCTACATTCCTACTAAAACTGCAGTTTTCAGTCTTGCTGACTTAATGCAAGTCTGTTTGTTACAGACATACTAGTTGCCAACTAGTTTTATATTTATAGATTATGAATTTAGGTTGATTCTGGATTGACTATTTATCTCACCTGTAAATTCCCTGGATGCTCATGAAAGTGAAGTAAGTTTTTGCTATCTTTTAGATAGGAAAACTAAGCTAAGCCTGTAAATATTACATTCATCTTTGTAATTGTTAATAGACGTTGACTCAATTTCCAATCTCTAATGTAAGATCCTTGGCCCTCGTCTACTCTGGTCCCAGGCTGGTGGGAAGCGCCGAGATGCCACTTTAAGAGAGAGGTGGGAAAACTGAAGCTGGTTTGGGAATCCCTGGACCTATGATGAAGTGGGGCCATGGTGTACTCAGGCTCTTAGACATCCAGGTGCAGCTGGGAGTCGGGGGTGGGGGATGACTGGAGACAGTGTCTAGCCTGACCTGGAGGACAGGAAAAGGGGAGCTCTGGCTAGTTTCAGCAAAGATAGTCCTTAGCTTGATTGCAGCTGGCTTGGTGGTGGTTGTGACTGAGAGTGCAGAGAGGCCTTCAGTGGGAGACTAGGCTGCAGCTCTGTAGGTAAATGTCTTTTCCATGATTCCCCACAGCAGATCTCAATGAAAAGAGAAGGTCCATGATTCTAAACAGTTTATTGTTATGGCAGAAAATGGATTCGTATCAACCCCATACTCCACTTCTCAGGGATGACCTGAGATTAAATATCGTTTGCAGGGAGAAATGTCTGGGAAGGAAAGCTTATTAGCTAAGCCCTTCAGACCTCTAGGTACCTCATTAGCATGGAGAACTCTGCTTTGAGCCTACATGACTCATCTATCTATCTATCTATCTATCTATCTATCTATCTATCATCATCATCTATCTGAATACTTAATTTATGGGTTTCAATTTCTCTATATAAGGTTTAAGCAATATAATTATCATGTTAGGGAAAAGATCCATTTTTTGCCTATGTCCACACCCCACAATGAAGATTTTCACTTAATAAAATAGCTTAGAACAATCTCTGCGATGCATTTGAATTACCAATGCAGTGAGTATTCCGGTGCCATTTATCTAAGGACATTTTGAAGGAAGAGGTATAACAAAGGAATAAACATGTTTCTAAAGAAAGCTGTATTTTCAGAGCTTCCTAAGAAACTGACCATTTATTTCAATTTTGTATGCAAGAAAAATTCTCTGACACATGCAATATCAGAATCTCAGGGAAGAGTGTTCACACACAAGAATGAAAATTCAAAGCTAGGCCCTCCTCAATCATAATGCATTTCTCTCCACAGGTGAAAGTGATATGGAATTTAATTCTGACACCTTGGCTGGTCTCCTTTGTTTTTAAAATATCAGATGTGGAAACGAAGGCATACTTCTGTTCCAGCAACAGTGTGCCATTGGTATGTTGCCTCAAGATCTCTGTACTACTTAATCCTGACTAATCGATGGCCTACCAGAACCTGGTGACATGTCTGTGAATTAGCAGAAAGTGACTCTCTGCTCCAGTGGTGGCCAAAGCCCTTGGTTCCTGTTTCCTGACAGGAAGGATCACTGTGTCAGAGTAGGAGGAAGCAGGTGCTCTCAGTGTGGAGCTGAGGTGGGCACTTCAGAGTGTGGCAGAGCAATGCCATCTGCCCTTTTGCAAGTCTCTGGTTCGGCTGCTTTGTGGAGGGAGGGAAAGTAATTTAAAGTGTTTGTGTGGTCTATTCCTTCTAGGCCCATGTACCAGTTTTCATTAGTCTGAGATTCTCCAGGCTCATTTCATTAGTTGGTTTCTTTCAAAACACAACTGTGTGAGCTATTTAGGAACTAGAGTACTTGATCTGTCTGTCATCATTAGAGATTTCCCTAAATCACTGAAATTGGGTGAAAGGGACAACTTTCAGTCATTAAACAAATATTATGCATCTATCCTGCCATGCAGGTGGGAGAAGGCAGCAGAAAAAAAAAAAAAAAAGGAGACGGTGCCACCTTATGTGGAGAGTACTGTGTAAGAAGGAAAGAAAAGTAAATCAAATAGTTCTACTATAAATGATTGTTGGGAAGGGATGTTAAATTATCTTTTACCATCTGTATACTGAGAATGGGAATAAGATGGTAGAATAGGCAAAGGAGTTTAAGGGCCCATAGGAAAAGTTATGATGAAAAATGAGGAATTTTACTGAGGTCTTCATGTCAAGAAAATCTTTTAATGGAAATAAATGAGGAGAGAGAACAGCGCCCCATGAATGTGCCCCCTAAGCAAACTAAGGAAGAATGACAAGAAGAGAAGCCTAGAGCTGGAAGTATTGGGAGGATGTCACAATGGTGCCGAGTTAGAGGCCTGAGGTCAGACTGGGGTCTTGCAAGTCTGTTGACATGTGGGCCGTGGTAAGAATATGAACTGTGAGTTCTTTTTCCACACTGGTACTGTGGGAAGACCATTTTTATTTCATATTACATTTGATATTTATTAAAAAGGTGCAAAGAACAAATGAGAATGATTGAACACTCAGACTCTACATTGAAGATTCCATCACAGATTTTGAAGGTTACAAATTTTGTGAGTCTACCTGTGTGTTCTTTTGTGATTGGGTTACCCTACTCAGGATGATATTTTCTAGTTCATCCATTTACCTAAGAATTTTATGAATTCATTGATTTTAATAGCTGAGTAGTACTCCATTGTGTAAATGTACCATATTTTCTGTATCCATTTCTCTGTTGAAGGACATCTGGGTTCTTTCCAGCTTCTGGCTGCTATGAACTTAGTGGACTTGTGTCCTTGTTATATGTTGGAGCATCTTTTGAGTATATACCAGGAGTGTATCACTGGATCCTCAGGTAATACTACTATGTCTAACTTTCTGAGGAACTGCCAGACTAATTTCCAGAGTGTTGTACCTGTTTATAATCCCACCAACAATGGAGGAGTGTTCCTCTTTCTCCACATTCTCACCAGCATCTGCTGTCATTCGAGTTTTTAATCTTAGCTATTCTGACTGGTGTGAGGTGGAATACCAGGTTGTTTTGATTTGCATTTCCTGTGACTAAAGATGTTGAATATTTCTTTAGGTACTTCTTAGCCATTCGCTATTCCTCAGATGAAAATTCTTTGTTGAACTCTGTACCCCATTTTTAAATAGGGTTATTTAATAGTCTGGAGTCTAATTTCTTGAGTTCTTTGTATACATTGGATATTAGCCCTCTATTGGATGTAGGATTGATATAGATCTTTTCCCAATATGTTGGTTGCCATTTTGTCCTATTGACAGTATTCTTTGCCTTATAGAAGCTTTGCAATTTTATGAGGTCCCATTTGTCAATTCTTGATCTTAAAGCATAAGCCATTGGTGGGTAAGATGATTTGATAATGCATATTCCACAATGGGTAAGGAAGGCATTCTGGCAGAAGACCTAAGACAAGCTCAGTCTTGTTTATGAAATGAAAAAGGGGAGAGGTAGAGAGCTTTTGGGCTGCTTGGCAAGAATCTGACATGGGCCAAGGACAAGGAAATGCACTCTTGGCAGGAATCTGACATTAGGCTATAACAAAGAAGTAATTTCAGGCAGGAATCTAAATTTTAGGCTAGAACAAGGAAGTAGGCTTTAGACATGAAAATGACTTTGGGCTAGGACAGGGAAGTTGGCTCAGATATTTTGGTCATCCTGATAAGCCCTTAGAAACAGTGATCTCAGGAGTGTTCATGGATTTTTTTTTTTTGTTTTTTATTGCCTTGCTTGTTCTTTGACCATTTGTGTTTATTGTCTTGCTTGTTCCTTGACTATTTACATCTATTGTATTGCTAGACCCTCAACTAGACCTTAATACTTGCATGTAATTAAAATGGTATAAAAGCAAAAAGGAGCAGGGAGATAGGATAATGGGTTTCTAGGTAGGAGAAATGAGGAAAGGGGATGACATCTGAAATGTAAATGAATAAAATATCCAATAATAAAAAGGAAAAAAAACCACACAGACACATACACACACAAAACAAATTTTGTGAGTACATTCATCTCAAATCTTATTCTCTAAGTCTTTTGGAATTCAAATGTATAAATTAAACTATGGATTTGACACATTTAGTAGATGAGCCATGTCAACCTTTTGACAGGAGGAGTAGCATTAAGCATAAGTAGGATAAATATACATTAAGAAAGAGTACCTGATATACATTAGATATCACAAAGAAATTCAAAATGTTACTTTTGTCAGAGAAAGAAAAGTAATTTAAAGATATACCATAAAAAAATATTGATAGTTAAAATTCAACTTTTAGCATATGTGTATAATTTTAATATATAAAATCATCTGAATTATTTTTTAGTTGACATAAGACACTGTGCATATGTGGGACACAAAATGACAGCTTAAGACACATATGCAATTTGTGATGATTTTGTAGTGTGTTTAACGTATCTCTGACTTGAATAATATTGTTTCTTTGTGCTCAAAACCTTCAGTCTTCTGTGCTAATTATTTTGAAATTGGTTTAATTTTTTGAAACTGATCTGAAATACAAAGGATAATTGTCCATCAAATGGAGACAGCTCTCATAAAAACTCTTATAAAATTCTGATGGAACCACAAGAGACCATGAACAGCCAAGAGAACAAAGGTAGTCCTAACTTCAAAACATGCTACAATGCCATAGAAACAAAACATCACAGTATCATTTTAAAGTCAGACACTTGGCCAAATGAACAGAAAGAAAAACACAGAAATACATCCACTATTTTGAATCAAATTGTTTTTGTAGGTCCACCAAGGAGAAAAGATAGTCTATAATTTTGGTAAATAAATACTTAATAAATAAATAAATAAATAATAATAAAGAATAAAATTAAGTTAATTTTTCATCACAGGAAAAAAAACTCAAAATGGGCCACAGAAATAATAAATAGAATTGAATTTACAAAACTCCTAGAGGAAAAGAATATTCCAGATCTTTTTCAAGAATTATCTTCTATACTAATATCTATATATCTATATCTATAATATATATAAACATATATCTTTACTAAATTAATATCATAAATTACAATCTATCTATAATCATAATCTAATATCTAATATCTATATATCTGTATATCTATATATCTGTATATCTATATAGGTATATCTGACCTAGAATTCACATGAATCAGCAAATACTCTAACATTTTATTTTTGATGATCTTTTGTTTACTTCTCTACTGGGTTACAGTCTTTTAATACTTTACCATGAAATCTAGTTTAATCTTTAAACAAATTATAAACAAGTACAACTATCTCCATTTTCTTGCCTCTATGATTGAGGTTTACAAATTTAAGAAATTGCTTCTCAGGTCTCCTTCAAGACAGTGTTTGTTCTGCAGCTGACACAGTTGCCTTTCTCCTGTTTTCCACTATTCTCTCACATACACACTTGCATACCTCGATTTTGCAGAAAAATTTGAATAATGAAGCTAGCATATTTATAAAAATTTATGTTTAAACTACAGAAGTTTTTAGTTTGTTGTGAAAAACTAATTTTTACGTATAATAGTGTCTGAGAAAAAAGTAGCTGGAGGGAAAACCCAATTCATGGGCAACGGTATAATATTGTCTTGAGTTGACCCTTGACTTCACTTATACATCACCACATTCTTCAGAGTAGCTAAATTATCCAATTTTTGGGTATATTTTTCCATTTGTAAAGTGATGGTGTAAGGATGCTGTAGCCTATAAAAAAGTTTTTTTGCAAATTATATAAAGTTTCATGTGTCAAAGACCCCAAGCTTTTTTTCTGGAAACCTAAGGAAGGTGCATGAAAATTCTGTATGTGTTCCAGAAAAAAACTTATGGCTAAACGTTGTGTGATTCCCTCAAAAGATGACTTCTCTATTTTTTTTGAGATCGATCAACTAGTAAATATATCTTTATTGTTATTAGAAATATAGTCAATTATTTGGGTTCCCCAATCAACACAATAACAAGGAAGTTATTAGCATGGAGTGGGGATTTGCATTCAGAACACTAGCTAGGTACAGTTAACTATGTTATAGCAGTCATGAGTATCATGGTCTTTGGAATATCTTAAACTGCATTTATTATTCCTGAATGATATAATAATTGACCAATCTAACTTATGGTGTTAAGTCACCAGCTTCTCAAAAGTCTATTTTGATCTTTTAAAGGAAAACAAGCTGGCTGGAGAAATGGCTTAATGGTTCAGAATACTGGATGCTTTATTGAAGGACCTAGGTTCTATTCCCAGTGCCCACATGGTAACTTATGACTATGTGTAACTTCAGTTCCAAGGGATCTGACACTCTTTTCTGACCTCTATGAACACCTAGAACACATATTTCGCATGCACATACATTCAAGCAAAACACTCATACACATAAAATATAGTTAAAGAAATCAAGCACCAAACACAGGAGCCAGGAGTGATAGCACAGGCAGTTATAATATCACACTTGGGAAGGGAAGGCAAAAGGATCAGCAGTTCAAGGCCAATCTATTCTTCACAGCAAAGTAATGTAAATTAATCCTGGGCTATCTAAGACCTTGTCAAAAGAAAATGAAGAAGAAAACCAACACACAAACAGAAAACATAATAAGACTTGCAAAGGCATGTCTGAGGAAATTCAGTGAGTAGAGCAAGATGATGCTATCTTTAATGAGTCTGCGAGGCTAGCCTTCTCTCTGTGGCTACATCATTCACCCATGGCTTTGAAGTCCTTTTCATTTAGCCAATGATTAGATAAGGACTCATGCAGAAGATCACATTACTTCTTAAACATACTCACCTGGCAGGATGCACACCATTACTGCTCACAGTCTCTTGGCTAACTGGTAATTACCCTGTCATCCTAATGGCAGAGAGAATGGGAAATGTTGTTTAGCACCGAGTGAAGGAAGGACATGGATTCTGATGAACATTCTATCCTGCACTCTGTCACCCTGCATTTATGGAACTGAGTAAGGCATTGTTTTGCTTTCCTACTCACTTTTATTATCTGTATACTAAAGAATATAATCCTTTTTTCTTCTGAGTAATGTGAGCACTAGGTGGGCCACACTGCTTGGATGCTGTCAGTGTTTGATAGAGGTTTGCTTTTGCTTTTTAAATATTATGCTTTTGATAGGGTCAGATCATATTTATTGGAGAAGCTGGTGAAAATCATAGGTTCTCATAGGAAGCCAGTGCCTCATAAAGTTTTCATTAAATAAACCACAGAAAAGAATACATAATGAACAAAACCTACTTGACCCCTTATTCTTAGATTGATACAATGTTGACTTTTCCCTTCATACTTAAATATGAGAATTTTTAATAGCTGAGTAATATTCCATTGTATAAATGTATCACATTTTGATCCATTCTTGTGAAGGGCTTGGGTTCTTTCGTTTTGATTAAAT
This sequence comes from Mastomys natalensis, assembly GCA_021653895.1. NCBI lineage: Eukaryota > Metazoa > Chordata > Mammalia > Rodentia > Muridae > Mastomys > Mastomys natalensis. The sequence continues at coordinate 400,229 of JAJTUV010001616.1, read as the reverse complement.
AAGCTGTATGATAGGGAGATGCTTTTGTTTGTTGATATACCAGGAGTGGTAAGTGCTCGTAGTTGCCATTTTTGAGGAGCCAGTGTTTCAAGTGTAATTTGCTCCATAAATGGAGGAGGCCACAGCAGATTGCTATATAGTTTTATTAGCATCTGCTGGGAAGTGAATTCAGGTTGTTTGCCTGAGACAAGATGTGAACATTTCTTAGGCCCCATTGATTCTTGAGACTCCTTATCATATGGTAGTTGCAACATTTTAGTCTTTTATTACTTAGATGTGAGGTAATTTTTAGTTCCTACATTGAGAAAAAAATGGATTGATATTGTCAATAGATTGAATTGCTTCAGGCCCCACTAACTGTGCGTTGAATTGAAGGCTACCTTTTCGATCTGGTTCATGGTTTCTGAAATCTCTCCTACGTGTAGCCAAAACTTTGTGACCATGAGTCATTCAGATTCCTCAAAATGTGGTTTAGTAAATTGGAAGGCCTTCATCCTCAGCAATTTCCAGTAGAAGCTAATGCTTGCATGACACTCTTTGGCACAGCAGATGTATTCATGCACTTGGTCGTTTGTTGTTTGAATACTTTCCTCCATCTTCCTCTTTCTTTTGACATCCTGACTTTCAGACAATGAGTACAAGCACTTCATTCCATAGCTAGGATCTTTGATATGTCATGTAAGTAGCAGCCAGTAGTAAAGGCCACTTCGGAACTACTAGGAACACAGGTAGTAAATGACTTTAAACTTACATTCAAAGTTAGAATGAAGGTTTATTTATTTATTTATTTTACTATCACATTTCATAAAGGAGATATTCTGTGAGGGACTGTCTTGGTTACTAACTGAGGCAGGAGGACCCAGGTCATTGTTTGTGGCACTATCCCTCTGTTCAGGGATGTTTCAGAGAGCTAGCTTAGTACAATGAATGAGACACCCACCACGCAGCGTTTCTCCATGGCTCCTTACCTACCTTCATCTTCCCTCAATTGATTTTTTCTCAACATAGAACTCATTATATAATCCCAGGATGGTCTTTGAATTCGTAGCTTTCAGATATATATATATACAGACAAATATATGTGTGTGTGTGTGTTAATGCTTGTTTCTTTGTATATATGAGACATATCTTCTACATGTCTATCTTTTTAAATTAATTATTTCATTTATTTACATTTCAAATGTCCCCTTCCTGGTTCTCCCTCCTCCAACCCACTACCCCATCTCTCTCCTTGCCTCTAAAAGGGTGCTCCCTGATCCACCCGCCAACTCTCACCCCACCCTTCTAGCATCCCCCTTCTCGGGAGCATCAAACCTCCACAGGACCAAGTGCCTTCCTTCCCACTGATGCCAGTTAAGACAGTCTCAGCTTCATATGTATCAGAGGCCATGGACAGTCCCATGTATGCTTTTTGGTTGGTGACTTAGTCTTGGGAGCTCTGAGGGTTCCACTTAATTGATACTGTTGTTCTTCCAATGGGGTTGTGATCCTCTTCAGCTCCATCAGTCCTTCCCCTAACTCTTGCATTGGGGTCCACAGGCTCAGTACAATGGGTGAATATAAATATCTTCATCTGACTTAGTCAGGTGCTGGCAGAGCCTTAGAGGACAGCGATGCCAGGCTCCTGTGTGCAAGCACACCTTGGTATCAGCAATAGTATCAGAATTTTGTGTCTGCGTATGGGATTGATCCCAAGATGGGGTTGTCTTTGGGTGGTCTTTCCTTCAGTCTCTGCTCAATTTTTGTCCCTTCATTTTATTTAGACAAGAACATTTCTGGGTTAAAAATTTTTAGATGGGTGGGTGACCCCACCCCTCAACTGAGGGTCAAGCTTATCTACTATAAGTGGTCTCTTCAGGTTCTACCCTCCCTGTTGTTGGGCATTTTGGCTAATGTCATCCCCATTGAGTCCTCGGAGTTTCCCACATCCCTAGCATCTGGGACTTTTCATTGGTTTCTCTGTTCCCCACTCACACTGCTGCAAGTTTCTATTCATTCTCTTGGCTCTTTGAATCTCCTGTCTCTTCCCATATGTGATACTGCCCTCCCTTTTTGTCTCCTCCTAGGTCTCTCTCTCCATCTGTTTCCAGTGATTATAATTTCCCCCTTCTAAGTGATCCATACTTAGGCCTTCCCTCTTAAGCTTCATATGGTCTGAGATTTGTTTCATGGGCATTCTGAGCTTTTGGGCTAATATCAACTAACCACTGAGTACATATCATGTATGTCCTTTTGGGTCTGGATTACCTTACTCAGAGTGATATTTTCTAGTTCCATCCATTTGCCTGCAAAATTTGTGATGTCTTCATTTTTAATAGCTGAGTAGTATTCCATTGTGTAAATGTATCACATTTTCTGTATCCATTGTTTGGTTAAGGGACATTTGGGTAGTTTCCAGCTTCTGGCTATTATAAATAAGGCTGCTGTGAACATAGTGAAGCACATTTCTTTGTGATATGTTGGAACATTTTTTTGGATATATGCTCAGAAATGATATAGATGAGTCTTCAGATAGAAATATTTCCAATTTTCTGAGAAACCTCCAGATTGATTTCCAAAGTGGTTGTACCAGCTTGTAATCTCACCAGCAATGGAGGAGTGTTTCTCTTTCTCCACTTCCTCACAAACATCTGTTGTCATCTAAGTTTTTGATCTTAGCCATTTTGATTAGTGTAAGGTGGAATCCAGGCTTGTTTTGATTTGCATTTCCCTGATGAATAAGGATGTTGAACATTTCTTTAGGTGCTTCTTGGCCATTCGAGATTTTTCAGTTGAGAATTCTGTTTAGCTCTGTAGCCCATTTTTAATTGTTTTTTTTTTTTTTTTTTTTTTTTTTTGATTTCTGGAGTCTTACTTCTTGAGTTCCTTTCATGTTTTAGATATTAGCCCTCTATCGGAGGGTTAGCAAAGATTTTTCTCAATCTGCAGATTGCTGTTTTGCCCTATTGACAGTGTCCTTTGCCTTACAGAAGCTTTTTAGTGTCATGAGGTCCCATTTGACAATTTGTCTTATAGCTTGAGCCATGGTGTTCTGTTCAGGAAAATTTCCCCTGTGCCTAAGTGTTTGAGGCCATTTCCAACTCTTTCTTATATTAGATTCAGTGTATCTGGTTTTATGTGGAGGTCCTTGATCCACTTGGAGTGGAGCTTTGTACAAGGAGATAAAAATGGATCAATTTGCATTCTTCTAGATGCAGACTGCCAGTTAGACCAGCACCATTTGTTAAAGATGCTTTCCTTTTTTGACTGTATGGTTTTATCTTCTTCATCAAAGAACAAGTGTGCACAGGTGTGTGGGTTTAATTTCTGTGTCTCTACTCTATTATACATGTATATCTTACTAATACATATATGTAGATATATTAATTAATAGATTAAGAAAGAATGAAGATAGTTTAAGAAAATATGGAAAAGTTAAGCAGTATATAATTTTGATAGCTAGAATGTGTAATGTTTTTTGCAGAAGTTCTCTGAGGTTTCCTTCCAGACACCATGTAAACTAAACTATGGATAGGAGTTGATGCAGAGCACTCTGAGTATTTTATTTAAGATCAGAAAAGTTCCATGATTGTATGTGCATGAAAGAAGTGAGATTTAAATTTATATTCCCAGGGCATGGAATGGCCTTCAGAAATATTTTCCATAGAGAAGAGACCATAATGATAACTAAGGTTAAGAATTAGAGATGAAAGGGTAATTGCCCTGTAAGGAATTCAGCACATATCAGAAGGGCAAGGGGTCTTGAATACTCTGCCCCACATTTTCTTTCTGGATGGAATTTAGCCGATAGTGTGGATGGAGGGCATGTGATACCAAGGTAAAGTCCACTCCTTCCCATATTGCTTCATTAGAGGCTCACTGACTTGAGAACAAATTATTCAATCTCTTGGAGCCTCAGCTTTTTCATCTGAGAGGTAGGTTGGAAATCCCTGTCACCCATCATCATTTTAAGAATCAAATCATATAATTAGCTAAAGTGCTTTGTAAGCAATAAAACACAGCACCAATTAGGCTATCATTAGTGCTTTGATTAGCTAATCTATGTTTCTAATTATGATGCATCAAGTGAACTTTGCTATAAAGGTTTAAATACTTACCACCTACATGACTCAATAATTCTGAATAATAGATCAAAATTGCATCTTTTGTGAGTTAAGAAGGCAGGGGTACTAGAAAGGAAATCAAAATATTTCCAAGGCTTCTGGACGGGAGTTTCTCTTTAACTTGTTGGCTCTCTCTCTCTTTCTCTCCCTCTCCCTCTTCCTTTTCAGTCCCTCTCTATCCCCCTCTCTTTCTTTTTCCTCTCTCTTCCTCTCTCCTTCTCTCTCTTCCTATCCCTCTCTCTCAGATTTATTTATTTATGTATTTTATATAAATGGGTACTTTGTTTGCCAACACATCTGCATACCGAAAATGTTACAGACAGTTGTGAACTACCATGTGGGTGCTGGAAATTGAATTCAAGATTTTTGCAAGACCAGTGAGTTCTCTTGACCACTGAGCCATCTCTTCAGCCCCAAATGTGTGTCTCTTATGTTTGTAATTGTCCCTCCAAAGTTGATGACTTAAAAGAGAGCTGGTGGGATCCTTAGGAGATAGGGCCTTGTTAGAGACCACTATGTCACTGACCACATAACAACAAAAGTAATTTATAGTACCTTGGTCCCTTCCTTACTTCCTGCTATTTCTTGGCTAATGAGGTAAGTGGTGGCTTCACCATACACTCATTCTATGATGTGTTGTGTTCACCTGGTACCCAAAAGGATTGGACCACTTAACTGTGGACTGGAATCTCTATGATCATGGACCAAAATACGCTTGCTGTATATTTAATCTCCTCATTAATTTCTTTATAGTAATGAGAATTACTATAGTACAACTAATATGGTGTCTTTGCAGAAGTTTTTGAATCTCTCATATTACCTCATGGGCAAAAAGAATAATTCATTTTTACCTGTAGATAATCTGATGTTTAATTAAGTTGATTAACTCCTACCAGATCCTAGAATGTATAGAAATTTCAGCAATAGTCGCTCCATTTTTATTCCTCCTCATTTCATCCTAAATGCGATATAATATTAAAAACCATTTTTGGGAGATACTCAAATTTCCAAGTGAATGTATTGCCATGCTTATGGAACATACCAGAATTTGAAGAGAAAAAAACATAGTCTACTGACTAAAAAAAAAAAAAAGAATAATTTTCAACATTTATCTGGCCATGTTACATGTTAATATTATAATCATACATGTTATAATAAACATATTATAAAACACATGAATTTACTGTATAATAGATGGTACATACCATTATATAGTATGACATATTGAACTAATATAACCGTTGTTTACTGATCTACAGGTGGTGGAACCTGGGAGTATGGAGCTAATAAATGATGTGGACTAACATCTTATGCAATAGGCAACTTTTGTAGAGATTCAGAAAATGTATACTCTGGGGGTTAAGGGGAGTCACATGAATAAAGGGTACAATACTATGACAAGCCTCATGTGGCTGGTAAGCTGCACATGGTAACAAAAAACGTATTTGTCCATAGAAGCATATTAAAAAAAAACCCAATAGCCAGTTGTCATGAATAATCTGATGTAAACTTACTTCTATCTGCTACACTGAGGAGGATCAGACCATTGTTGGCTTGCTGCTTCAGTCTCTGTGAGTTCTTACGGCTTTGCTTAGTTGATTTAGAGATTTGTTCTCCCAGTGCCTTCAATCCTCTTTGGATCTTACATTCTTTCTACCTTCTCTTCCGTCTTCCACAGGGTTACTAGGCTCTGACCAGAGAGATTTGATGGTGATAATCCCATTTAGAGCTGAGTGCTCCAACATCCCACTCACACAACTGCATAATGTATGACGGTGGGTCTCTGTATTGATTTCCTTCTGCTGCAGACAGAAGCTTCTCTGATGATGGCTGCTGAATTTGACTGTGATGTAGGAATAGGGGAATATCTTTAGGAGTAATTTTAGCACTCGTTTTTTGTTTTTGGGTTTTTTTTTGTTGTTTTTTTGTTTTTTGTTTTTAAAACCAGTAGCATTTAGTTTTCACCTAGGTCTCTAAACTGTCTAGACAGCGGTTCTTGATTATATAAGTAGTGTCAGATACAGGTTTCAAATAGTGAAGTGAACCTTGATCAGTCTTTGAATGGTTACTCTTTTTTCATTTTTCTTTTCTTTTTTTTTTTTTTTATGTGTGGAACATTTATTGCAATAGTCCCTTAGAGATTTTACATATTTTAATATAAATTAAGAAAAAAAATGAACTTTCAGTTTTATCAATACATTGAATGCTTGAGGAGAAAGTATTTAATGTAAAATTTTCAATTTTTTTTCTCTCTACCCCCATTTTATTATAAAAAATCTTTAAGTTATACAGAATATAGAAGTGGATGGTAACTACCTACATATTCACTATATAATTTTCGCAATTAACTGCATGCATTTTCTTGCTTATATAGCCATATATCCACTGTCCAATTGTTTATCTGTACATCTATCTAAATGTATTGCTGTTGGTTATATAGTATTAATAAATAGTAAGCATGAATTGTTACTCCTTTGAGCTTTGTGTCCCCAATGCCATAACATTATTTGCAGGCAGGATAACATTGTAGATTAGAGTTTTTGGCTGGCTTACATTTCTCTTTAGGTGGCCTGCAGAGTACCACTGTGTGGGGCAAGTCGGGTGTGCCACCAGACAGAAGAACTAGTAAATTTGAGCCTGCTTAAACCCTGGGAAATCTCAGAATTAAGAATAATGAGTGTGAGACCAGCTTCCTGCCAAAGTTTCTGATCTGGAACATGTAACCATGACACCCCACTGAGAGGACCATGACAATTGGTCCGTCATGTAGCATAAAAACCTAGAGTTCCCAATGCCGACAAGGTTTCTAGATAGGCTTGAGTGTTTAGCCAATGAGATTCCTTTTCCAGGCATTCCTTTCTGCAAAAGATAATTCCTTGTTCACCCTGAGTAAGATGTTTGCATTCATATCCACCATCAAATAAAGCAGTTTGGACAAGTGAGGACCATCTTGGAACACCTGGAGGAGGGCAACATTCACTGTAAAGAACTGCATTTAAATATTGAGGAGAAGGCCTTTTTTTTAATTTCTAGCCCTTTTGTATTCTGGGCACTCACTTGGTCCCCATACAGGGCTCCTCTGATCCGCAGGCAGGCCCTAGTTCAAAACTTCCCACCATCCCCAGCAGTACACAGGAGGCAGGGAACCACAATATCTGTCCTAGATCCCCTGAGCAGTTAGCAGGCAGTACTCCGGCACCCCAGTGTTCAGGCAGACATGCAGTCCAACATCATCCCTTACTAAAGACTATAAGGGTAAAGTACCCATTCCCAGTACTGAAAACGTTGTTTGGTAACAAAAGATGGCCAGTTGGGACTGTATCTCCCATGCTACTTGGTGACTTCATTAGGATAGCTTTCATATAATTTAGGAAGTTTCCATTATACTTGGTTTGCATACTCCCCTCAAATGCCTCTCCCTGAATTCCCTTTCCCTTCCCATGTGAATATGAATCTCCTTTTCCAATTCTTTCAGCCTCCTCCCTCCACCATAAAACCTTTTCTCTTCCCGACCAAGGAATCCATGTGTTCCCCTAGTCCATTCCTATACCTAGCCTCTCTGGTCTTGGATTATAGACCTTATATCATTTACTTAATGGCTAATATCATATTAAGCAAATACGTACCATATTTATCTTTCTAAGACTGGGTTACATCTAAGTTTCCATCTACTTGCTTGCAAATTTCACAATACCATTAAAAAAAAAAAAGCTGAGTAATATTCCACTGGGCAAATGCATTGAATTATCTTTATCCATTTTTCTGACTAGGGATATCTAGATTTTTCTATTTTCTGGCTACAGTGCATAGAGCAGCAGCAAACATGGCTGAGTAAGTAACCCGTGGCAGCATGTAGCATTCTTTTGGTATATGCTAAGAGTGGTATTGCTAGATGTAGAGGTAGATCGATTCCCATCTATCTGAGAAATGACTACACTTATTTACATAGTGGCTGTGCAAGTTCGGACTCCTACCAGCAATGGATGATAGGTTCCTATTATTCCACATCCATTCCAGCATGAGCTGTCCCTTCTGTTACTGATCTTAGTCATTCTGAAGGATATAAGAAAAAAAAATCTCAAAATAGTTTTGATTTGTATTTCCCTAGTGTTTAAGAATGTTAGACATTTAAATGTTTCTTAAGCACTTGAGTTTCCTATATTGAGAATTCTCTGTTTAGATTTGAACCTTATATTTAAATTGGATTATCTGGTTTCTTGATATCTAGTTTTTAAAAATTCTTTATATATTTTGGATGTTAGTCCTCTATCAGATATAAAATTGGTAAAATTCTTCTCCCATTCTATAGGCTATTGCTTTGTCCAAATGACAGTGTGCTTTGCCTTAGGAAAGCTTTTCAGTTTCATGAATTTCTGATAGTGCCTGTGCTATCTGTTCTGTTCAGAAATTGTCTCCTGTGCCAATGAGTTCAAGGCTATCCCCCTTTCTCTTCAATCAAGTTCAATATATCTGACTTTATATTGAGGTCTTTTAGTCACTTTGAGTTGAATTTTATTGGAGTCTGATAAATATAGGTCAATTTTCATTCTTTGACATGCCAACATCCAGTTAGACTAGAACCATTTATTGAAGGTGCTTTCTTTCTTTCCAGTATGTCCTTATGCCTCCTATATAAAAAACAAAAATAATCAAACAAAAAACCCAACAGCAACCAACCAACCAACCAACCAACCAACCAACCAACCAACCACGGTATTCACAGGTGTTTGGGTTTATGTACAGGTCTTCACTTTGATTCCAGTCATCAATGTGTCTGTTTTTATGCCAATACCATGCTGATTTTTATTACTATGCTTTTGTAGTACAACTTGGAATTGATAATAATGATACCTCCAACAGATCTTCTATTGTTCAGGATTATTGTTGTTATTCTGAGTTTTTTTTTTTTTGTGTTTCCATATGCAACTGAGAATATCCTTTCAAAATCTGTGAAAGATTGTGTTGGAATTTTGATGGAGATATCATGGTAACTTTCATAGACTTTATTCAGATACAGGGACGATAAAAGATATTTCTTATCTATTTTAAAGCATATAATTAATTGTTGTCAACTACAGTTGATCAGCTATGCCACAGGGCACTACATTTATTTCTCTTAACTTGTTACATTTTTTGCAGGATATTTGATAACACATGAACTGTGAGACTATGTTATTTACTGGAAAAACATATTTATCGTTGTGATATGGCTCATCCCTTAGCATACACCTTTAATCCCTCTAGCTGGAAAACAGGCACAATCTTAGTAAGCATCTTTAATCCAAAACAATGAAGATAACACTATTTTGTAGAAGGAAGTACCATGTTGAAAGTGACAAAGTGACAATCAGAGAAAAATTTGACAGAATAGGATATGTCCAACGCTTATGAAAGAGAGAGGAAAGGGAAGCTATTTAAGAGAGGAGTGCAGATATCTATCTATCGATCTATCTATCTATCCTTTTATCCATCCAGAGAGAGACAGTTTCAGAGATTTTTACAGAGACAGACTGAAGAGAGAACAAGCTAGAAATAGGTAAAGACAGAACAAGCCGAGGATGAGAAGGATCCAGAAGATTAAAACAGAATTGTAGAGTTAATTTGAGGTCAAGCAGAACAATGGTGGAGAAGCTGAGAGAAGAAAGATTGAATCAATCATCTTGGAGAGGAATTTGAGCCAGAACAGCTGAGTTGAACCCGCCTGCCAGAGTTCAGAAAGAACTAGAAAAGTGAGCTTATTCATTAAGTCTCAGAGGATGAAAACATTCTACACTCAGATTAGATTGTATGGAGGCTAGAAACATTCAGGGCTAGGCCTAGGTTAGCAGATAGGGGCAAGGAAGCCTTCGGAGATGACAATTACATCAGATGAATAAGAAAAACTTTTAAATTAACTGCCCTCTCTCAATACTTTTCTTCCCATACTCTGGATAGTTTCCAAGGCCAGTAACATACTTACAGATGGTACTATGTGCTAGGACCACAAAGAATATTTCCTTATGTTTTATATGGTAACTTAACCCATTTTTTGTGGATGTTTTTGCATAGGATTATTGTCAAACAAAGGAATTTTATGGGTATAAAAATTATGTGAAGCGATACAGCTTTAAGATATTATGTATTTTGTTATAAGAAAAATTTAAATTTTTATTGTGCATCAATAAAATTTAAACTTTTGGAGACAGGTTTGGGGAAGAAAGAAAACATTAAGTAGCTATTTATCATCTCCTCATCCAATCTTGAGGTAATAAACACTTAGCCTAGAAGTTTGGAAAGTAAAATGCAATGAATAAAATACATGTGCCATATAATTTTATTACAGTTTTATTATACAACTACCCAATAATTCTCCACAAATATTAGTAACTACTTTTTCTTTTATAATGTTCTTTACATTTTAATAGCTATAAAATATCAATATTTAATGTATATATTTATATTTCTCAATCAAGCTTTCTCTCCATATTCATGGTTTAATTTCTTTAAACATAAATGGTCTCAACTTAATACACTGGATTCTTTTATGAACAATCCTATCATTCTTCCTCCCCAACCCATGACCTTCAGCTCTGTGAATTATCTAAGGCTGCCCTTTAAACACCATTCTTCCATGGACAAAGCATGGAAAGTAGTTAAAAAAAAAAATCTCACCGGGTCTTATTGAGCACAATGTAAAACTCTGAATGATTATGGAAATGAGAACTTATATTTAATGCATCGCACAGTCAGATGTGTGTATACATTATAATGACATCAAAATAGAGGTCTTAAATGAGCTCAGGAACCCTAGTCAGGATTCATGACTTCCTGGGGCAGTGAAATAAGGAGAAAATTATATTGCTAAACCACTGATCTTTGAAACATAATAGGTAGTGGGGAGAGGGAGAGGGAGAGGGAGAAGGATGACAGAAAGTGATACCCTGGTTTTCTAAAAAATGAGAAAGTTAGTTTCCTCAGATAAAGCACTGTGGGGATGACATTGGTGTCTAGCAAGCTGACATTTATATGTACGATAAATGTATGTCATTTATAAGTATATATGTAATATATAACATTATGTATTGCTTATTATACATATTTACAGTATAAATATAAAATAATATATTATATAATTTATAAATAATATGGAGAATATGCCTCCATAGTTCATTTAATCTTACCCTGGAGACTTTCTCAGGAGTTCATGCTCTGCTCAAGGCTGAGGATTTATGAACTCCTAAATATTGTGATATGCAATCAGAAAGGGATTCATTAAGTTCCTTCTGATTAATTTATAATCTTTGTGCTTTATCATATAAGCTTATTCTTTTATTTACTTTCTTTAAACATTTAAAAGTAACCCTTAAATGTGTGTGTGTGTGTGTGTGTGTGTGGTGTGTGTGTGTGTGCATCCTGGCATTTATCAGTGACAATACATGTATGATTGTGAGAGGATGAGTCTTTTACAATCAGAGTTCCAGGATTTGCATTTAGATTGTCTGGCTTAGTGGCTATTGCCTTTAACTACTGAGTTATCTACTGTTCCCTCTTTTAATTCCTAAAAAATGAAGCAAGCCAACAAACACACAAAAAACCATGAATTCTTCCTGGACCATCGTGAACCATCATGGTTCAGTGATAATCTCTATGCTACTGACTCTCAAACCATAGTCTAATCTGAAAGACCGAGATCAGTTTCAAGAACCACCTGGCATCTTCTTGAGAACACTTGAGAATATTTTCTCCCCATCAATGTTGAGTCTGTCTCTTACAATCTTCATATGAAGTGATAGAATCATTAACTACCCATTTCTCTAAGCATTGCTTGCAAGAACATTTATATATCACAATCTCAGTCTCCAATCTGCCCCCTCAGGAGACCAGTTCATCTCAAACTCAGTATCATTAGACCGACCTACATACCAGTTTCCTTTACTGTCAGGAATCAGATTTACATTTTATTTTATTGAATTCAAGTACAGTAATATGTATTTTTTTATTAATAATTTTATTCATTTATATTTCAAATGATACCCCCCTTTCCAGTTATCCCTCCACAACCCCCGCATCCAATCCCCGCTCTGCCCTCTACCCTTTGCCTCTATGAGGGTTTTCCTCAACCCACTAACCCACTCCTGCCTCACTGCTCTAGCATACCACTATGCTGGGGCATCAAGCCTCCACAGGACCAAAGGTCTGCTCTCCCATTGATGTCAGATAAGCCTATCCTCTACTACATATGTATCTGAAGCCATGGATCCCTCCATGTATACTTTTTGGTTGGTGGTTTAGTCTCTGCAAGCTCTGCATGGTCCAGTTAGTTGATATTGTTCTTCCTATAGTGTTGCAATCCCCTTTAGCTCCTTCAGTCCTTCCCCTAGCTCTTCCATTGGGATCCCCAAGCTCATTCTGATGGTTGGATGTGAGTATCTATATCTGTATTGGTCAGGTGCTGGTAGAACCTCTCAGGGAATAGCCATACCAGGCTCCTGTCAGCAAGTGCTTCTTGCATCAGCAACAGTGTCTGGGTCTGGTGTCTGCAGATGGGATGGATCCCTAGGTGAGGCAGTCTCTGGATGACTTTTCCTTTAGTCTTTGTTCCATTTAATAATATGTATGGTAGCCTCTCTCTCTCTCTCTCTCTCTCTCTCTCTCTCTCTCTCTGCCTCTTTCTGTCTCTCTTTGTCTCTCTCTGTCTCTCTCTGTTTCTCTCTCTCTCTCTCTCTCTCTCTCTCTCTCCATATATGTATTGGAAGAGAAAGGGCATCAAAATTGCTGGCAACAAAAGTATCACAATAAATTTGTATCCCAAACAATTAAGAAAAATATTTAGGCAAATGTTTGGTATATAACAAGTGATTAAGAAACTGAAGAACATGAATTCACTTTCATTCAAATAGCTTGAAATGTCATTAATTTGAGTTTCTCCATCCTTAAATTTATCACTAATTAATTTCCTAATAATTAACATGTATACTAAATTGTAGAGATACTCTAAGTGAGTTATATATCACTCCATTATGGGATATTATCCTTTACTCTTTTGAAGAGACAAAAAGAAAACAACAGGAGAGTGTAAGAAACCAGAAATTATCTCTCCAGTTCACTCGCAGAATGGAATTATGAAATACAACAAATTCTTATATTCTCATAGGATATTATCTTTGCAAAATACAAATATTTACACCTCATTTCATATATATATATATATAATATATATATATATGTATATGTATATAATATATACATTATATATATATATATATTATATATATATATATAATATTGTGGGTGCCTTGTTTTCTATTTCATATTAATCTTAGAATACTTATCTACTTATCTTCTCTATCAACAGATTTATTTTTACATGACACTTCTGTTGAATGTTTTACTATTTCTACCTTTATTACTTTTTGTTTCTAAGAGATTTATTTTATTTTATGTGTAAAAGTGTTTTGCTTACATAGTTGTCTGTGTACCACATTCATGCCTGGTGCTTATATAGTTTAGAAGACAACATTGGATCTCCTGGAACTGGAGCTACAGTACATTTATAACCTGCCATTTGCACACTGAGTATCTATACTAGGTTTCTATCTAAGAGCAACAAGTGCTCTAAAGGACTGAGCTATCTCTCCAGTCACTTCACTTTACCATTTATTTTTTTTCTATTTATAAAAGCTAGTTGAGGGCTGGAGAGATATGTCTAGGTTTAAGTGTTTGCTGTGCATGCATAAGAACAGCAGTTAGACTCCCATAATCCATGACAACTTGGGTAAGCATAGGGGTCCACTCCTGTAGAGTTAGGAATTCCCCACTATAAGCTGACTAGCTAGACAAATTGAAAAAAGCAAGACAACTTTTTGAATATAAATGGTAGAGAGGGCTAAGGAGGAACTCAGTTGAACTGAGAGCCTCTATGTCTACATGTGTATATGTGCATATACACTTGTACAAACATGCATCCACACTCCTCTCTTCTCTCTCTCCACACACTCAGGTAAAAAAAAGTAAAAAAGTGATGTATGAATCTATCTGTGAAGAGACGAATCGTCCATCAAGATCCATGAGGTGGCCATTCACCAGAGAGCTGCTCCAGGCAAAGCAATTTGATTCAATTCAATTCTGTGCAACTTCCAGTGCACAATTATATATATATTTTCTAGCATTAACAAGTTACATCACATTGTTTTGCTTTGGGTACCCTCTACTTACAAACCACGAGGCTGTAATTTTCACAGTCTAAACATTTTAGTTGTAACCCAACTTTTGAAATTAAGTTCATGAATCAATTGTTAGTGATTTCTAGTGAGTTCCAGATACATCACTGTTTTGAACAATTTGGTCTTTGTGGACAGACACATAAACCAAAAGAGGTCAAGAGATGGATTCAAGATTGCAGAAAAGGCAATTTTATGGACTAAAAAGGAGACACAGATCTTGAATGGCATGAAGATATGTGGATTTGAACACTCTAAAGGAGATGGAGGTATTTACATGTTAGCTAAAAATGGCAAGCATAGACAATCAAAGTGTATTGCTTCTCTTAAAACTTTCCCAACATCATGTGAGAAATAGTTGAGACATCAGTAACTATATCATTTGAATGCCTACTCGAATCACTCTTTGTTCAATAAATTTGGGATACGTGCCAGGGTAACTTGGTTGTCAAAATGGTCATTACAATTAAAATAGATGCAGTCATATTTTGACATCATAAAATTTGTCTAAACTTCTCACAGCTTATGACCCATTTTGCTACCAATATTCCATAGAAAGTACTCCTAAGACAAACTTACACTAAGACGAGAACTAAAGAGTTCTGAGTTAGAGTCCAGCAAAGCCTGGAAGAGAGAGAGAAAGCAAGGAGAGAGCTAGAGAAGAAGAGAGAGGGAAATGGAGAGAGAGAGAGTGAGAGAGAGAGGGAAGGAGGGGGAGGGGAAGGGGGAGAAGGAGAGTGCTGTGAGGGTAGATTGTGCTTCCAGTATAAACACACTCACTGCATATTGTTTTTCAGTGTAGGCATCAAGTCCTTAGGTGAGATGTTGGGGAATTTTTGATTTTTCGCAGTAACCCACATCTCCACCATCACCTTTTCCCTCTACCCTTGTATTCTGCCATCTAGCCACCATGAAGTATCTAAACATACGTTTTATTCTATTCTGCAAGTATAACTTCTTTAGTGTGCTTAGAAACATCACCTCTTTAGGGCTTAATTTTGACTTAGTTACCTAGAATTCACCCAGGGTGAGTGCCCTCCTTCCCTTTTGTTCTATCAAGAAATCCAGTATTTATGTTTTTCGACTGATCTCTTGGCTGAAGGTATAAGTTCCTTTTCATAATAACTTTTATTTCTTTTATGAGTGACCTTGAACTTAGAGATAAAGTCATACAAACTGTGTGCACTTTATATCTGCTACAGACCTTTGTAATTTAACAATTAGTTAAATCAATAACTGATAACCAAGAACAGCTATATAATTGAAACTGAATATGCTTATCTGTAAGCTAAATAATCATGTATGTTTCTCAGGAAGAACAGAACTAGATTTCTTAAACATTGCTTTTCTTTCTACATTTAAATGTAAGTTGCTCATTTTATTCTAAGGTATCTTGTTCACAAATTAAAATAAAATGAAACAACACACACACACAACTTTCAGAGCATATGAAATTGCTGATATGAATAACCAAAAGTGATCCTGTGTTAATCCAGTTTAATGTATGTTAGAGCATTCTTGAGAAATAATTTTTGTCCTTCATTATATTTTGCTAATAAGGATTATCACCTTTTTACTCAATTTTTATTAAGTGAAAATGATAATTTGTAGGTATATGCATAACCTGGTAGCCAGTTTTGAAAAAAAAGATTATTCAGGTTTTAATTTATTGATAAATTTATTATATTGGTAAATTTAATTTATTAGTAAACTGTTCCTGTCTAAAAGAACTGCAGGGAGAAAAATGGAGAAGAGACTGAGGGACAGTGGTTCCAGTGACTGACACAACTTGTGATCCATCTTAAAGGGAGGCTCCAAGGCCTGATAGTATTAATGATGTTATGGTGTGCTTACAGACAGGAACCTGGCATGGGTGCCTTCTGAAAGACTCAACCAGAAGCTGACTGAGACAGATGCAGATATTTACATCAAACCATTGGACTGAAGTTACGGACCCCATGTGGTTGAATCAGGGAAAGGCTGGAAGAAGCTGAAAAGGAGAGTTACCCTATAGGAACACCAGCACCCCTCGAACCCCTGTAACTCAGGAAGCTCCCAGACATTGAGTCACCAACCAAGCAGCGTACACAGGCTGTTTGAGACCCCCAACACATATATAGCAGAGGACTGCCTGGTCTGACCTCAGTGGGAGAAGATGTGCCTAATCTTTGAGAAACATGAGGTCCCAAGGAGGGAGCAAATCTGGTGGGGGAAGCATTCTCAGAGACAGGGGGAGGAATAGGATGAAGAACTGTGGGAGGGGAGACTGGGAGAGGAAAATGGCTGGATTGTAAATTAATAAAAATTAGTTTGTGCATAGTTAAGATTAAGTATACATCAGAACATGGATAGGTAGCCCTATGTTTAAGTGGCATTACAACTATAAAACAACATCAATCTTCAGAGTGTTTACTGTGCAGATGTCTGCAATTCAACAGAAATTCCCAAGTCTGGACTCTCTGACTTCACTAAGTTAAATTTTATGCATAAGGATAAAAGAGGAATGGACGAGTGGGGTCTGTCCATGAGTTTTACCAAGAATAGATGAAAGTTCTGTAACATTAGCAGGAGACAGATAATGGTACTTCTGGTGTTTTCTTTTCATTTTGCTTTTTACTCTCTGTCTGTCTGTCTGTCTGTCTGTCTGTATCTTTCTCTTTTTGCCTTCCTCTACCAGTTTACACATTGCTTTTAAAAATAATAAAATGGAAATCTTCAGTGGAATGAAATAATACTTTTGTGATTTGCTACTCTTTGTTTTAATTAGAGAAATGACTGGCAACTGGCCAGGAGACTCAGTGGGTAAAGACATTTGCTGTATAAACTGGCAATCTGTGTTTTTCTCAGGAACTGATTAAAGATGGAAAAAGAGAAACAAGTCTGTAGAGTTGTCCTCTGATCTGGATATGTGTGTTATAGCATGCATACCTACATGTACAGACATCATTCGTTATTGTGTGACTCTATTTATGGAGAGACATGAGCAAATGTCAACTCACCCCAGATAGAAAAGTCAGGGACCCAGTGATAGAGCAGGATACAACCAAAGTTCAACCTGATGATCCAATGAGCTTCACTGGATATGGATCATCTTATAGGATATGGATGAGGTTAATTATGAGAATAGAAATGATTCATAGACGTCTGCATCATAATAATCCCACACCAGTATGATGACATAGAAAAAACCCAGGGCACATTGCACCACTTTGAGGCAGATCAACAAGTTGGAAACTATTTCCTTCAGGCTGCTCAGGTGGTCTTGAGACTTCGAGACACTTTAGCTGGTCTTTGCATTTTTCCAGCTGGCTTGGCTGATCTCCTCTGGGCAGCTCAGATGGTCTAAGACTAGTGTCTCTTGTTAGTTTTTGCGACATATGTATGATTGGGGATGGAGAGAGGATTAGCGAATATTATCAGCTTCAGGGACTTCATGAAACATGTTTTTTTACTTCTTGAGCTTAAGGACCTTTTCTGAAGATCCCATGTCTTAAAAGCTCCAATATGGAAAATGTTCACCTCAGAGACCAGGGGATGGTAGGTGGAACATTGGAAAGTGTGAGTATCAGGGCGGCATCACATATATGTGGTTAGATGACAACTCGCTCTAATATCTAAAAGAACAATCTCCATATTTGGCTGTAATAAAAAAGCTTAAATGAAGTGCTAAATTCAACTCTTCACTCACCCCCGCTACATCACAATACTTACTGATGGCCATGGTTTCCCACAGATCATAGCACAAAGCTGGATTTTCATCTCCCCACATTAAGTAAGTGGAATCTCCTTTTTATCACACTGAGATTGCATTTCTGCCTTCATTTTCAGTAGCTTCTCTCTTTTTCTCTAAGGTTCTTCCCACAGTTTGTAAATATATGTTAATTATCAGTAATCAAATTTACTCGGCCATAAGCTCGTTAGAGAAAGTATCACCATGGCAAGCATATTAATTATATATGTTTTGATGAGTGAACGGATGGGATGTCAGGAGAGACCTTGGGAAAAAAATCATTGAAACATCAGAAGGGGTGTGTCAGCCATGGAAGAGCTTAAGATAAAGATGAAACATTATAAAATGATTTATAAGTGAAACTCTTCATATGCCCAATCAAATGCCTGCCCATCACGCCTATGCTCACACTGAAACACGGTGGTCAATCATATCATGCTTGATTTATTTTCATGGAAATAGTTTTGAGGGTCAACACTTCCTTTTTTCTCTATATAGATTCTGTTTCTTTCAAATGCATTTAAAAATTATGTGTAATCTTGTTAGCAATTCATATTGAGATTAGAGAAGATACTTCAAAAGAAATATGTGAAGATGCTTATCTAATATACCCTAAAGATAATTTTGTAAAATCCATTGAGATTCAAACCGCATTTATCATTTTCCTTAAGACAGCCACATTTCTCTTCTGTCCTATCTACAGAATATTTCCTATTGTAACCCTCAAATATGAAGTGATTACCTACTCATGAAGTTACAAAATGCTAATTCCTCAGAATGCCGATGTCACTTAGCTAAGAACAGGGAAAAGTGAGAGAGGATCAATTGCAGGAGGAGAAAGTAAAAGAAAGAGACCCCTCTCTGGGCTGGATGTATTCTTTCTACTTATTTAACAGCACTGCTGTCCTGTTATTTTTTAATTGATGAGATGTGATGGACTGGAATATATTCACCATCTAGTAGAACAGTATTAATGCTGAAATCTTCATTTGTCCAAAGCTTAATGTGAACATGCTATACTTTTAAAACGAGGGACAGTGAATTCCTCCATCTTTTTATGGAAATTAATTAAATTTCATCCTTTAGCAATTATTGTAAGCACATATTTTGGATCTTTTACATATCAGAGTTCCAGAGTCAAAAAGCTGCTGGTTGACTATCTTCTTGTGCTTTCTGTTTGTCTCTGAATTATGTGTTCCTCAGTTTCCCTAGCATTCAATAAACACTATGAAATATAAAAGGAATAGACTTATTTGGGTCTGAGTGGTAAGTTTAAAGGAAGGTGCCAGGGACATGCTATTTTATGAGGATGTCAAACACAAGTTTTTCTTGTGATTCATAGCATAGAATATGAGAGCTAAGAGGATAAATGCTATTCAAATGTTGTTTTAGTCAGATATTAAAGGAAGAATGGTTAATGATTTTCTTACTGTTGGCTATAAAAGTATCAAAGAATTTCCATCCTTTCTTGTCATCTCTTTTGGTATATCATGGGATAAATTCCATGAACATGAATGGGTTACAAATTACACATATATTGGCCCCTATTCCATGGTAACAATTTATGACTATGATGCTTTAAGAAACAATCTACATAATGAGGCAGGATTTTTTTTTTGTTGTTCTGCAAAGTAGGAGATAAATTGCAATTTTGATAACCCTGTGGAGAGGATGGTTAGCTGTAACCAAATTTTTATTTTCTGTAGCAAAATTGTGACCTTATGTCTAAACTTAAACCCTCTCATTCAATATAGGGCTGGTATATGGCACTGTTTTCTTATAATGTATGAAGATCACGGGCTAAAGAATGAGCATGAGATGATTTTCATAGAAATTAACATTGGGGATATTTTGTCATCTCAGGAAAACAAAGGCTTTGTAAGTGGGAAATAAACAAATATAAAACACAACTTCAGGATGAGGTAAGAAGAGTTCAGGATAGAAGAATTTAGCTGCACTGTATTTGCTATAATGGTTCAAACGAAGCAAAGAAATTCTTCTTTAATTTCTTTCATTTTTTTTTTACATGTATGTGTGTCTTTGTGTGAGTATGTGCACATGAATATGAATACCTGTAGAGGCAGAAGAGGATGTTGGGTCCCCTGGAGTGGAAGTTACAGACAGTTAAGAATCTCTGGATATGAGTGCTTGGAGCTATCTCATGTCCTCAGGAATGCCAGGAAGTGCTCTTAACCACAGAACTATCCCTCTAGTTTTCACTTTCTTCAATATTTTAACTGCGACAGTCATGTGTTGAGTTCAGGAAACCGCTGGGCCATCCTGATGTAATGAGGAGTATGCTTTCATGATTTCATGATATCCTTGGATTAGCAAAACTGATGACCAGAGTGATACGAGAGTGCCTTAGGGTTTCATTGCTGTGAAGAGAATGACCAAGGCAACTCTTATAAAAGCAAACATTTAATTGGAGCTGGCTTACAGTTTCAGAGGTTCAGTCCTTGTCATCATGGTGGGAACAGGGTGATGTTCGGGGAGACATGGTACTGGGGGGTCTACATCTTGATCCAAAGGCAGCCAAAAGGAGGCTTTCTTCCACACTAGGCAGAGCTTGAGTGTTAGGAGACTTCAAAGCCCGCCTACAGAGTGGCACACTTCCTCTAACAAGACCACACCTATTCTGAAAAGGTCACACCTCCTAATAGTGCCACTACTCATGGGCCAATCATATTCAAACCACCACAAGGAGATAAGAGTCTGACTGGGAGGTAAGTAAGCTTCTCAAAGGAGGAACAGTCCTTCATCCACGTGGTATACTATACTATCTGCAATGTGCTTTATCAATCCCTGCCATGTTAATCAGCTTTCTGCCTCAGCATACTGAGATCGCCTTAATTACAAAAGTATATTTGGCCTCAGTTTTGGAAGTCTCTGTGCACAGTCAGTTGTCCCTGCTGTCGTCTGTCAGGTGGTGACCTCATGGTGGAATAAACTGCTGACCTTATGTCAATGGGAAAGGACCAAAGTCTCATAACAGTTTTTGTGGACATATCCTAAAACCTCCCAATAAACCACTCTTAAAGGCAACAAAGCGATGACCAAATTGGTCATATGTAGCCTTTGAGGGACATTACAAGTTTAAAATCTTTCTTAGGCACAATAAAAGGTCAGCAATGACTGATAATAAGTAACAAAATTGTAACAATTAAGTGAATGTCTTCCTTCCATCAACCCCACTTCTCTATCTTTTTTGAAGATTGTTCTTGATTGCATGAACTTAATCAGATTCACAAATGGCTAACTTTCTAGGGTAAAGTGTCTGCCTTGCAAGCATGATGACCTGGGTTCAAATCCCCAGCACTCAGCTAAAAGCAGAGTGTAGTGGCTCTTGTTTATTTATAACAGTACTTGGGAGACAGACTTAGGAGGATCCCTTGAAGCTCCTAGCTAGCGAAACTAGATGAATCAATGAGTTCCACCAATTCTCAACTAACAAAGTGAGGAGCAATTCTGAGGGACACCCAATGTCCCATGACTTCTCCGGCATGTGTGTGCCACTACTCCCAAACCCCACACAGACATTTAAAAAAGTAATTGTGTCACATGCTTCTCAAGACTGGTTATATATTGATCAGTGAAATCATAGAAAGTGGAGCCAGAGATAAAGGGTGAATGAATGGCTTTAGTCAGAATAATTGCTATAAAAAGAAAGCCAGTAAAATGCTTTTGCTTATTTACATGTTATGATTCTGAGGTGCCTTTTATGCTCCTGTATCACAGGCATTCCCCAGATCTAAGCAATTACATTACAAAACCTTAACTGTGTCTGTGTGGGTATGGGGATGTGCAGCTGAGTGCAGGTGGTTGTGGAGGCCGGAAAAGAATGCCAGATTCCCTTGAGCTAGAGTTAGAAGTTGTCATGAACATGTCATGATTGGTTTCAATCTTATGTTTTCTGCAAGAGCAGTATGTATGTCCTGGTAACTGCCGAGCCATCTAACTATCATTATTTTTTTGTTTTATTTTTGTTTTTTTTTAGTTTTCTTCATATATAATGGTAAGTTATTTTTGTTCTACCTATACCATGGGCTTACTTACCCAGTGAACAATTAAATCACAATGTTGCATTTATTCAAATTCATACAGTGTTTTATGTTCAACAAAAATTAAAAAGTAAAGAAAAAGAAAAGCTATCACATTTTATTTCAACGGCATTTATGGTGTGGGAGACGCTGGCTGGTCTCTAAAGTTGTTCCAGCTTTTATAAGTGTTAAGCCTGTGGTTGTAGGATGGAGAAGTCGTAACAGTTCCTTTGCTATAAGCAAGCATTGTCATTCTCATGAGCTAATAAAGACTGTGGAATTAATTCAGAGGACAGCTGCCTTATCACTAGTAAAAATTAAGCCAAACCCTTTGACCAAGAACTCAAAAGAGAGTTTAACTGACAAACTATTGAGAACCAGTCAGGGGAAACATACTTCCTATGTATTTATTTCTGAGTATTCATGTTATTGAACCAATCCCAGTAAGAACATAAATGACAACATAATATTCGGCTGTAACAGTTGGTGGAAGCCATTTTAAGTAGCAGTTTAACAAACAGAGATGAATTTTAATTTGCAATGCCAGTTGAGCTGTAATAAAACTAGTATTCCAGCTGTGAAAAAAAAAATACCACACAGCTTGGTTTAGAGTTATTTACAGTTTTTTCTTTCACTTTACAGTACAATGAAACCATCTTGTTTCTATCCACACCAGAAGTTTGTTAAATCCAAAAATATGACATATTAAATTAGAAAGGCATTCTTCCTTAGGGAAATAAATATACTGTTGTTGTATCAGATTACAGTGTTCAGTTTAGAAGAAGTTAAGTTAGGATGGTAAATGTATTACAGTTTCCATATTGCTTCAGAAATTGTGAAGATTATTTTAGGGCAATCTGAACTATTACTCTTCACATTAATAGAAAACATATTTTCAAGCAGTACAGTTCACCCAAATGCATTTTTGTAGCCAATACTTGCTTTCTCAGTTAATATAATGTTAAGGAAAATATCACCTTGTCATTTGTCAGCAATATATCTTCAACAGTGAACTTTAATAATTCTAACATCAAAATTTCTCCAGGTACACTACTGTATTCCGTAAATGATGGCCTCATTTGAAAGCAAAAATTCATGTGGGTACAAGGGCACTTACTGACAGCTTCCAATAAATGGTAGTAGTTAAAGGTAATTATTGAAAGAATTATGTGTATTATTGGTATGCTTTCATTAAAAGGAAACAAAAGAGATGGCTGGCGAGATGCTCAGTGAGGAAATCATTTGCTTCACAACCATGAGGACCTGAATTTGAATCTCTCAAATCTATGATGAAAAGTCAGGTATGGCAGCATGCAGTTTCCATGCCATATCTGGGAGTATAGAAACAGGCAGATCTCTGCAGTTTACTGGCCTGTTAACTCAGCCTACTTGGTGAGCTTCAGATCAGTGAAAGATCTATTTAAACACACAGACACACAGACACACAGACACACACACACACACACACACACACACACACACACACACATACACACAGGCACATACACATACACACACAGACACACATACATGCACACACACATACATACACACACATGCACACAGGCATACACCCATACACACACCGACACACATACCTGCACACACACAGACACAGGCACACACAAGATGCACATACACAGGCACTCATATACAGGCACACACACATACACACACACACACACACACACACACACACACACACACACATTGTACATAGTGGAGGAACTATGAGAAGAAAAGATAATAAGAGAAACAAGAATGATGTCTGCTCACAGGAAATTCTCTTTTTGCATTCTGAGGATCTTGTGGTACAAGAAAGATGCTTTGAAGTGATAACTGGAGAGACTTTGGGGACCATGGATGCTGACAGAGAGCTAAACTGGATGCCATACTTTATATAAGGAAGTGATTCCCCTTCCAGTAGTAGAATTTTGAGAGATAAGATGATTGAGAGAAAGCAGGCAGGGACCAAAATGAATGACAGTGGAGAGGGCATGAGTGTGGGACAGAAAGTTCTAGTAGGCAGACACAGAAAACACAGTAGGGCGTGAGTAGCAGATCGTCTCATTCTAAAATGAGACAAACTGAAGGACCAAAGGCAGATGATAACACAGAGTTTAGGAAACTTGGTTTTGTTGTTGTTTAGTATAAAGTGCAATAGCCCCACTCCATTTATTTAGAAAAACATTACTATACATTGATACTGGGCAGAACTACTTTGAAAACTAAGTCTGTGGGCTTTGGATATCAACATAGTCTGAGACTTCTAGAGAAACGAGAGTGGAGGCCTGTTGTCAGCCAAGGTACTAAAATTCTGTCCATCTATGCGATATTCCACACATATAAATGTTTCTTTATATAACCATTTAAACTTTAAATGGTTATGCAAAAGCACCGTAGGTATGTGATCATGATTCTGTATCCATAATATAAAAATGTACAACAATACTTTATGTCCCTTGGATGTCAACGTCCTGCAAAGGTGTGTAGCACTGTGTATAAAAGGAATGGGTTTGTACATGCAGATTTAAAAGAAAAAACACATGTAGTTTGGGCTCTTTACCACCCACCTCACTGTTACTGTCGGTCTTTATTACTTTAGTGAAATGAATTTACAAACACAATGTCTTTAGTCTTATTTGACATAAAATTCTGACACGGCAGTAGTGTGTTTCAGATTACTTAACTTTTCAAAGCAGTGTCAATGTAAAGTCTCTATGGAGAGCATGGCCATGCAGTGAAAACTGTTCTGGCCTGTAATGAAACCTAATGAAAATTCTCTGCGCTAGATTAGATAGAGGTCTGATGTGAGGTCCACCAAAGGAGTCTAGTCTTAAGACTAGACTGGAGTTGAGATGGCATATAACAGGAGAACAGGAAAGTTGGTGAGCATGGGTGGAAGTCAGAATAGCCAACATCTCTGCAGCGTTAGAGCTCCCCAGAGACAGGCTGTGAACACCAACTGTTTCCAAGGAGATGTTAAAGGACTATGCCACCTGCTCCCTGCATTTGAAATCAATGTGTGGGATCTCACAGGTGTGAGGATGTCTGTGGAACAACGGCCATATTTGAGAAACTACCATGTAATAGACTGCTGTCCTATGATTTCCAGAGATCAAAAGGAAATCTTGGTGATAAATTAGTATAGAAATGGGAGTAAGATATGTACAGAGAGAAATGCAAGTATATATGAAAGCAGAGATGAGGGTATGGAATATATAAGGTAAAAAACCTCATAGGCATCTTCATTCCAGTTTTCTGGAACCCTGACACCTTCTAAATTAAGGAGGAAATAAAACAGACAAAACAATAATTGCACAAATTTGCAATGCAAACATGTGTCCAAGCCAACTAAATATGTCTATCAAATGCTAAAAGCAATGTATCCCTAATATGAAAATAACTGAAAAGTAGCAACCATTAGAATATTGGCCAGTGAATGGATCACCTACACCAAAGAACTGGAAGGATTTCCCAAACCATTTTCTTCATTAAGTGTGAACTGATAAGGAGGCTTAGACTATGCTAGGTGTTGTTGAGAATATCCAAGAAATGAAACTCCTACTGCATCTCCATTTCGTGTACTAACACTGAAGTGGAAGAGACAGCTTTAGGCTGAGCTAACCACTCAACCAATTTTCGCCTAAGTTTCTCATCTGAGACAGAAATATAGAGGGCTATGACAAGAAGGATGAGGGACTAACACCTCTTACAGTTTCCGTTTATTAGTAATTATTAGGCCTTTTGCAAAACTAAAATATTAACGTCATTTGTTAATAAAGTAATTTATGTTTGTAGCAAATATTTTAACAAAGGTTTGCAAAACAGAACAATTTAACAATAAAGGCAATATAAAGAACTTAAAGAAATTAAAAGCACACTTAAAAAATAATTTTCCTTTTATTGGTATAAGTGCTTTGCCTGCCTGTGTGTCTGTGCACCATGCATGCGCTACTGTTTCCTGCTGGAACACTGTATTTTCCAGCTGCCCTTGTGGAATAGGAAGTCATTTGTGTCCCCATAAGGGGCATACTATCTTCTTCTGAAAGCCTTTTGGCCATCCACACAAGTGTGTGATGAAGATAGATGCCCCTCTCCGTGAGTAACCATGCTCCCATCTAAGGTTAGAGCAAGCTCTCTTCTCTTCTTCCCTTCTCTTTCTCTCTCTCTCTCTCTCTCTCTCTCTCTCTCCTCTCTCTCTCTCTCTCTCTCTCTCTCATAATCTAACATAATTGGAAGGCATCTGGAGACCCTACCTCTAGCAAGCACCTTCAAGTTCTTCCTCTAGGGCCCAAGAGCCAGGAAGTGCTACCCATTTCTATTAGGAACCTTGCCCTTCAACTACTGTGTTTCTGCTCTTTCTCTCTCAACTTACTGTCCTGCCCTGACACAGTCTGACCTAGGTGGGAGGCCACACTGCATTCAGCCAGTCACAAAATTAACATATAGTAGGACTTAACTCAGAGGCACCCAACTAGTTAGGTCTAGGAGCTCACTGAAGCTGTGTTCTATAAGACCTGCTCAGTTGAAGGCATTTGATATTTTCCACTATCTTCGAGCACCACTTTATCAGCCAATAGCTCTCAGAACCTTCCATGGGCCCTGTCTTATCTTACCTGTAGAACTGGAACAGTTGGGGATACTCCTTTGTGTTTCAGCTGTGTTAGATAATTTCAAGACTTGTAGTGTGCTCTAAGTAACTGGATATTGACTCCCATTTTTTCCTTTATCCCTCACTATTCCATTTCTGTAGAGGCTTTCTCAGTCTAAGATTCCAAGAGCTTTCCACTGGCTTAGACTGGCTGAGAACTCTGAGGATTCTCCATTGGCCAGTAGCCAAAACTTCTGAACTTTCTGATGGCCATATGATCTAAGGTCTAGGGTTTACTGCAGCTTTCATAATTGAAGTGACTACGGCTGGCCCAAAATCATATCTCTTAGTTTTTAATATCTACCCTGATTTGAATAACTGGAAACAAAATGTCAGCTTAGTCAGAGACCCTCCCACCCCCTTTATCACAACACTCCCAACTCCACTCTTGTAAGGCTCAGACTACAACCAAACCCAGAGCCAAAGTGCCCATCATTTCTGCTGGGTCTTCACACTTCTATCTTTACAATTACAGTTACTCATAGCTGAGATAGCATAGAACTCTTTGGCCTTCTTCATCTTTTACCTTATTTTGCCTTTCTTGTGTTTCTGCCTCTCCAAACTTGGAAAATCTCCTGCTTGTACCTTTAAGAGCTAAAAGGTAAAAGCATTTCATGTTGTCTGCTTCTATCTACAGAGAAAAGCAAATTTGATATGGATATGTAGATCATTGGGCTCAGTCTTACAGAGATGTTAGTATCTTTGGGTATGGGTGATAATGAAAAAAATGTTTCATGCTCTTGTACTTTACTGAGAAGACTGGCTCTGGAGTTGGAATTTGACCCATGTCACCTTGATGCAAGCATGGTTGTTTAAAAAATCCCTGTAAAGTCTCTGTGTCTGGGACTGGATGTCTACCTGATTCTGTGACAAGGAGAAGGAAAGAAAAACAGAACATCCCAGAAAAAGAGAATTTACACTTGAGAACAACTAAGAAAAAAACTGTTTCTCATCAAGTGTAAAGATGACTGTGGGTCCCCACTCCCCCTTTCCTTGTTTCTGTTTACTATTGCTAAAGCTTTTATTGAAACTTTAAGTTTCTGTATTTAGGATTTATAACTTCATTTGATATGATTTTTTTAAAAGGATGTATAGATGATCTTAATTTGTTAGAATATACCATGTATGTAATTTAAATTCAGTTCTTGTTTAGGAAAAGAATGTGTGCTTACTTTAGAGTAAATAGTCTGGTATTGCATCCTTAGTCTAATAAAAAGAAGACACCATCATAAGTCTAGTTGTTTTATAGGTATTGCATTAATTGATTTATGCCATGTGGCCACCTTAACCAAGATGGTAGTAAAGTCATACGACATGCCCTTTCTTTAACTTTAGTAAAGATGATGACGGAGTCATATAGCTGACAAGATACAATACCAGACTTCTAAGATGGTTTATTTCAAAACTGAACCATACCACCCCCAAAATTTTGTAAAAGTACATTATAAAAGGATCAGAAAAATAAGTTCCCAGTCTCTATATAGATTGTAGTCATGACTTAATGTTTATTTTATTACTGAAGGATCATTAACTAAATAATATATTTATAATTATTTAAGGTGGAAACTTAACAGGGATAAAATTATAAAATCCAAACCTTATGAAAGAGTTCTTAACTTCTGCTAACTGGTAATGATAACTAAGATCATTAAAATATACATTTTATTAATGGTCAGTTGGTAGAAATGTAATTCATTTATAGCAACAAGCTTAGAGGGAGAAAACTAGTTTTTCTATTCTATCATGCAGTCTTATTATTCCATCATACAGTATTCTGTATATGATATCAAACATTAAGGCTAAAGCAAGTAAAGCAAGACAAGTTTAAAGTAAACATAAAGTTTGTTTAATGTAAAACAGTATTCAAAATTAGATACATAAAATTTTGCTTTAGAAGGTTGGATATGTGAGTAAAATGCATTAAATTTACAATATACTTGGGTAAAATGGGTTAAATTTATAATACACTTGCATGGTAGGACTTCCTGGGGATCAAGTTGCTCTCTTAGATGGAGTACACTTTTACCTGTGTAGAGCATCATTCCACCACCGTAAGTAGCATGCTAATCTCCTTATAGGACAAGTATACATGGACATGAGACCTGCTAAAAGTCTGCTGTCTCTGCCTCCGCTGTGTAAACTTGAACACCTCTGGCTGCATAGGCCTGAACATAATTTTCTGTATAAGCCTGCCCAGCATCATTCATGTAGGCCCTGACCAAAGAGACCCTCCTTATCTAAAGATGAATTATTCTTCATGTTTCCATGACAAGGCTATAGATTCTTTTGTCCGGTGAAGGATCTCAGAGTCTGTACCCACATCCTAAATGTCTTAAATGGCAGAGGCAAATAGCAATTTCTCTCCCTTAGTGTCTTTCAAATTGACATAAGGATGCTGTGAACAGGGGATCCTTGTCCATAAGCTTACCACCTGATTTCAATGGGATCTGAGTGCTATCTAGTTCAAAGGGTCATGCCCTTTTCCTGTGACCTTCAGTTCTTCCATTTGGCGAATGCTGATTTCAGCTTCACACCCTAAGCCCCGAGTTCCCAGATAAAAGGAAGGTGGCAGACACTGTCATCAAACTCACAACTTTGGAAAGTTATTCAGAATATCCAAGCAGTAACTTTGACCGTTGGTTTTATATCTGTAAAATCAGTGCATGACTCTATTAAGTGAGATCCAGGCCCTCAGATTCCTTAGTAGTAGATGACTTGAATAAAGGAGCTCACCTGCGGTGCTTTGGGAATATAGTCCAGTCTCTACCTAGATAGACAGCTCTGGGTCCACCCCTGCACTCTTACCTTGAGGCTTACACTGCATAGAAGGGTTTTGGCAGTGGAAGTAAAGTTCCTGTGAGGAAAAGAGACATTGCTGTTCTCCAGGAACTGAGTGAAGTTTGTCAGTGTTTTCTAAGAGATTATAAAGGCCAGTGAAGCTGTAGTTGATTAAAGCTTCTCAAATTGCCCCAGTGTTGTAGATTCTCTAATGAAAGAAGCCGCATGCACACACACACACACCACACACACACACACACACACACACACTGCCTTAATTTTAATATGCCCTAAGCAGCTCAATTGCTGGGCCACTCCCAAACTTCCATGTTGCTAAAGCCTCCCCTCTGATACTTCTGAATTATTACTTTACAAAAATCTATATTCCATCTTTGCTACCCTAGACCCAATGAGGGGGTGCAGGGTGCTGGGACCACTTTTCCCTGGATCTTATTTTATGATTGCATGTTTGCCTTCTTCAGCTCTCAAGCGCCTTGCAGTGGTGATTCTCTTTCTCCTTGGTGGAACTTCTTGCCCAAGAATCCTGCATTGATGCAGCTTTCTTTGCATCAGTTAACCTGTGTGGCTTATCAGGCACCAGGTCATATCAGCTTAGCATCCTTAAGGACCAGCTGGATAGCTTGACTGCTGCAGTACTTTAACTTTATAAATGGACTAGATCTGACTAATGGGGTGGGAATTGTGACCTCCTCAACAGTGCTCCTTCCATATACACTTCAAATCCTAACTAGTTTGAAAGGGAAAAGGGTCCAGAGAAATTCCAACCACAAACCTTCCTATGTATGGGCTTCTCGTCCTTCCCTGCTTCCCACCTGGAACATTTATTGCCTCTTTGTAATCCCATGCCTGTGTTTGACTCTGTCTTCTAAATGTTCCCTTACTGAAAGTTCACCCTATACCCAAATAAAATGTTCCATGTAAGCTCCCCCAATAGCTTTCACCTAACAGCTCTATTTTTTTCTTGATAAATCTGCAAGAAGATCTTTTAGATGCTATGGAGAAACTGGTTAAAGGGGACCTTTTACTCTTTCATCCTTGGCCAGATACAACTTTTTATATGAGTCCTCTGTTTCCTCCTGTTCCCTTCCTTTGATGGTTCTTCTCCTTCTGCTAGGTCACTTTGGGACAACACTGCTGGCAATGTGGACTAGTCACCATCAGTCTGAATCAACTCTGTCTATTGCCTCCCACGAACCCACTTTGTTTCTCCTGCATCTGTTCCTCCATATCATTCAACCTTCCCAGAACATCTCTGAGTTTTACTCTGTAATCAAATCATCTGCTTACAGCTCTCTCATAATTATTGCCAAGTCTCTTCAGTAATTCAGGGTGGTAATCTCATGATCACAGCAACCTATCAAATTAAGACTGTCCAGCCTACTGAATGGAGCAAAGGACCCCATCTTCAATGGACCACTTTAACAAAGACCCTCCTCAGCAGCAAACCAGCTATAATGCATGTTTTTTATATACTCTCAGGTTTGGGAATGATAAGTTACCACTGAAAGACTACATTTCCCAGCTTCTCTCGTGGACTAAAGAAGTCATTTCTGCCTTGGGTTAAGAGGCATCCCATCTTCTTCTGTAGTCATTTGGCAATCCACTTGCATGGGTGACAATGACGTCACCTCGCTGTGAAAAAACATGGTCATGCTAAGATCAGAATGAGTCTCTCTTTCCATCTTCTGTCTCTCTAGAGCTGCTTTTAAATAATCTAACATGTGCGGTCTCTGAGGCGACCAGAAAAAAGCATGGGATTCCCCTCAAGCTGGAGTTACAGAGCTTGAAAGTCATTCTGTGGGTGGTAAGAATTGAACCACATTTTCTGGAAGAACTGTCAGTGAAGCACATACTCTTCCGTGGAATAACACTCCTGTTCCATATGCAGCGATTTTGAAAAGCTAAAGGAACAGCAATTAGGGTCATGCAAGTTTGCAGGTATTGTCTTTCAAAATCAGGCAGCTTCTTTTTGAATTCCAGCTCTACATCCCTCTCTACATAATGGGACAACAGCTGTTGCATCTCATAAAGTGGAGATTATCCTTTTATGGTGCTTAGGGCTGTCCCTGGCACATATGGACTTTCAATGACAGTTCCCATCATTTACTGTGGCTTTTCACAGAGCATAAGTGGGTTCCTCCATTGTGCCTTCTTCAGAGAAATCTCTTAGCTTTTGCCTAAGTCTGACATGTCTAGCGAATGCTTTCTGGCTAACTGAGCTTATCATCCTCTGTTTTCATCCTCATTCAACAATTCAAAAATTCAAAAACAAAATACTGTATCTGTGTTAGCATTAATTTAACAATTGGCTTCCTTAGAATCCAGTCAACTCCCTTAGGGCATGTCTCAGGTATTGGGTCACCACAGATATTTCCCTAGTGTCTAATGCAGCCTCCAGCATGGGAGGGAGGCACTCAAATACCCATTGAATAAGGAATTAATGGAAAGTGAAAGGTGTGAGACTTTCTCCAAAGACTATTTTTATATGCGATTTTGCTTTAATTTTTCCCCCTTCATCTTTCTCATTCAAAATATGTGTGTAAAACAGCAAGGGAGGCAGTGCCGAATATTTCATTAGCAGGCTGAGTAGGAGAAAAGGAGGCCATTTACATGTAAATGTATGCTTAACTCAGTCCCTGATGGAGAATACCCAGAGGGTTCTGCCAGCTTCCTTAGATAGTAATTGGAAGCCTAATTCAGATGGGTTAATTGTGGGGTAGTGGCCATGCATGCTGGCCTGTGCAAACAGCACAGCAGAGGAAGAGCCTCTGCCGGCTGCAGGATAAAATCCTCCTGTAGCACACAGATCCTCTGGCTTTAGTGTGTCACTAGGCAGGGCTAACTTCTGAGAAATGGAGGTATTTCTCTGATAGAAAAATAAACTTTCCTTGGACCCACTAAGTGAAGAATAACCTACGCTGTATCACTGTTTCCAAAGGGATCTTTGAAACCGCAGTTAGCTCTTTAATGGTACCAATTGTGTCAGCTTTCCCACCCCCACCCCAACCCTGAAGGAAGGCAGACTTCAAATGCTCTGTCTCACTTACTAACACAGTAATTTTGGGAACATATTCTAACCTCTCCAAACTTCAATTTACACTTCTGAAAATCAGAGATAAAGACACACCTGGATCACAGAGTTGAAAGATTAGACAAAATAGCAACGTGAATAGTTTAGTGCCTGTCACTTAGTAAGTAACTCAGAAAATGGGGGCTTTCTTGTTCTCAAACTGCACTTCCTTAAAAAGTTAAGTATGCATGTACATTGTGGTCTGGCACTTCTACTCCTAGATTTTGACTCCCAATAGTTAAAAAATTATAATAGAGAGAGAGGAGGGAAGGGGAGAAGGAGAGAGGGAGAAGAGGGAGAGGGAGGGAGAGAGAGAGAGAGAGAGAGAGAGAGAGAGAGAGAGAGAGAGAAGAGAGAGAGAGAGAGAGAGCAAAACCTAGTAGAAGGCAGTAGCCACCACAACCTTCTGTCAACTAACGTGGGTAAGCAAAGTGCTTGTTTGTTGCCTGTGCTGTGACTCAGAATTGAAAAATAGAACAAGCTACTAACATAAAAAGCAATATTGACAAAACTCAAGAATAGTGTTTTTAGAAGCCATACACAACAATATTACATGTATGGCACTTTTGAATCTACACATTGACAGAATAGAAAAAAACTAGCTTATGTTAAATGATGTCAAAATAATTGTTTGCCAGAATAGGAAAGATAAAGAAATATAGTGGGTAAATATACCATGTTCGCACAGCTAGAAAGCAGGGATCCATTGTTTTGATGACCTCTAATTTTAGGCATACAAATTAAGTCAAAATGTATCTGAGACCTAGGAATTATGAACCCTGCAGGAGGTACCATCCTGGGGTGAAAATAGACAACCCCAAAAGCTCTGACCTCCTGTGCCAAAAGGAACGCTAACAGTCTTAGTAACTGGAGCACACAGCTACATCAACAAGTGGATATTTTCTAGATTCTATTTCTTTTTCTTTTTTTTTTTAAAGGTTTCCTTGGGCAAAATAGAGAGACAAATTAAGAATTTGTCTTTTCATTTTGTAACAAAATCGTAAATTCTTTTTTTTTTCAGGAAATATTTTTATTTCAATAAAGGTAGGCATTAAGACCTAGAATGAGGGATTATAGCTAGGGCTCTGCTACAGGAGGTTTTGCTAGTGGAAAGCATGGCTATGTCATAAAAGACAGAGTGACTAAGGTTCACTGAAGATATATTGTAAATAATCCAGTGAAAAGATTGGCATGTTGTCAAGAAAGCCTGAAGGACTTCAAAAGTTTGCACTGACAAGATCCTGCGAATGATATTAGAGGAATCAGTTGTCAGAGCAAATCAAAAGATCAGTGATCAGAGACAAAATTACTCTCGTTATTCATGTACAGTAAGAATCTACCTTTTCAGTGTGTGTGTGTGTTTGTGTGTGATTGTCTATCAAATATACTGCTGAGATTCAGGCTCTGATGGCTTCGAGGCTTACTGTAATTATAACCAGTATCAGAGAAGAAAGAAACAAAGTTAGAAAGCACAAAAGAGAGGAAGGAAGGAAGGAAGGAGGAAGGAAGGAAGGAAGGGAGGGAGGAGGGAAGGAGGAGGAGGAGGAAGGAAGGAAGGAAGGAAGGAAGGAAGGAAGGAAGGAAGGAAATGCAGAGGCCCTATAAGGTTGAGCCATGTGTTCACTATTGATACAATGCTGAAACTAGTGTGTAGATAGGGGTCCATTCGGTTCACAAATTTGTCCATTTCCATGAAGTTTCCTATGGAGGTTACAAACATAGTCTCTTTGACTGAGCTAACAGGATTCACATACATTGTAGATAGCTTAGAAATTTTCATCCATCACTGTGACACTGGGACTATTATGCATGCATTTCTCAAAAGAAGTATGACCAGTGAATTCATGAAGGTAGGTGAATTCATGCAGTAGGTTCCTCTCAGTTACTTCACAAATATTTTAACTTTTAAATAAATATCAGTACTTCTTTTTTTTCCTTCTCATTACTACACAGTAATGATGAGTCAGAGAGCATCCTGGGAAATACATGTTCTTATTTATTTATCAAGAAAGAAAACAAAGTTCCAACACTAAGAAAAATATATGAAAGCATTTGGGAAATTTTTATAGTGAGAAGAGGAATAGCAACTTAAATTTTACAAGAAAATCTCTTGTTTTGAATAGTTTAAAGTATTCACTATTGGACAAAATAAATTTATAATTTAGCTACAATGTCACTATGGAAATATAAGATAGCTAATAATAGTAATTTCATCTCTACATCCTTTATGCCAGTTCAAAGTCCATCAGACATTCTTTGGTAATCCACCAGCTGAGCCTGAGAGAGATATGAGGAGTCCTCCTAAGCAGGGAGGCTAACCTAACTGCAGATCTCTACTCTCCCTCCTGTCCTCCACAAAGGACATACTTGAGCACAGTAAGGAGATTTGCAGGAAGCCGATAGCCAACATCAACTTATAAATTGAGTGAAACACAAAGCAATTCCAGTAAAATCAGGAATAAGACAAGGTTATTCATTCTTTCCATTATCTATTCACTACAGAACTTGAAGGCTATGTTAGGGCAATAAGACAACTAAGAAGAACTGTATACAGATTGGAAAGGAAGACATGAAAATAACTTTGTTAGCAGCTGATGTGCTAGTATACACAAGTAACCCTAAAAATTCTACCAAGGAACTCCTGAAGCTGATAAACATTTTCACCAAAGTAGCTGGTGTCAAGATTAGCTACAAAATTTAGTAGTCCTCTTATATATAAATGACAAATGAACTGATAAATCAGGAAAACAACATTTCTTTCAATAGCTTCAAATAATATTAAATATCTTCAAATAACTCTAAGCAAGCCAGTGAAAGACTTGTACAGTAAAAACTTCAAGATTTTGATGAACAAATTGAGGGTCGGTAGGATTAACATAGTAAAAATGTCCATCCTATCAAAAGCAATCTACAGATTCAAGGCAATACCTCAATTTTCTTTTAAGTTTTCCATCAATGTATCAACCCATACTTCATAGATTAATACCTCAGAAAACATCCATTCAAAATTTCAGCACATTTCTTTACGTATTTTGAAAGTACAATTTCATCTTTATATGGACAAACAAAAAACTCAGCAAAAACAATAATGAACAATGAAGGAACTGCTGGAGATACGCCATTCCTAACTTCAAGTTGTTTAATGGAGCTATGATAATAAAAACTGTGTAATATTGACATAACAACAGACACGTTGGTTAATGTAATTAAATTGAAGACCCACACATAAGTTTAAGTACCTATGGACACCTGATTTTAAATTAAAAATGCAGAAATGCATACTAGATAAAAAGCACTTCATCACGTGGTACTGATCAAACCATCTGTAGAAGAATACAAATGGATCCACACATCATCTTGTACAAAAATAAAAGACTTCAACATAAAGGGAAATAAACTGAACGTGATAGAAGAGAAAGTGGAAACAGCCTTGAATTCATTGGCACAGGAGAAGACATTCTGAACAGAACTCTGATAGCCTAGGCACTAAGACCAACAATTAATAAATAGGACTCCATGAAACTGAAAACTTTTCATAAGGCAAATGACACTGTCCTTTGGTCAAAATGTCAGGTTAGAGAATATTTTACTGACTACACATCTCACACATCTGATAGAGGGTTAATAACCAAAATATGTGAAGAACTAAAGAAATTACATATGTATATGTATATATATATATTATGTATATTGTTATGTATATTATGTATATGTATATGTATTATGATACAATACATAGGACAACAGAGGTTAAGTATAGATTAAGGGACTCTGGGAGACAGATAGATTTCCCTAGAGAAGGGAAATAGAATAAATAGTTATGGGTGGATGGTGATGTCAGATTGGAATGGGAGGATCAAGTGGAAAATGGAAGGGAAGAGGAGGAGAAAATAAGAGGGATAGATACAAAGGGACATTTGAAGGTAGTATGGAAACCTAATAAGAGTAGAGGCTTCCTCAAATATGTATATATATGAAAATAATTTAAATATCACTAAATAATGGGGCAAATATGGTTCCAATGGACATTTCTTGTCACTAAGTGAAGCTCCCTGTAGCAGAATTATGATAGATCTTATTGAGTTGTTTCCCAAAGGGGATCCCATAAGAACCTCTAGAAAACTCAGGCTTGCACAAGAACTGTAGATTTCTCTCTGTAAACTGATAGCAAGGCCCTATTGTTGAAAACAACATCTCCAAAACTCATTGAACATGGAGAAGTCAATCTGATGCCCACATAGCACCTTAACCCTATGTGCTGGTGTCTTTGCTATAGGAATGTATATGAATGCTACCAAACATGGAACATAAACAGCAGTCTAGCCACAAAACCATTGGTATACAGTACTGTACTGCTTTTACAATGCTAGTAGAGTGGTAGCACAAAGCTTGTGTGGGTAACTAACCAATATCTGATTTGGCTTAAGACCAACTCTAAGAGATGTAATCCATATCTGACATGGGGTGTCTTCACTTGGGTTATTAAGAGCCTGAGACTAGATAGACAAGATTAGGGGAAAACCAAAGTCTACTGTTCTAAAAAACAAAACAAATGAACGCAAAAACATGGATAAAATAACTCCTAATGCATTGTGCTCTACTCAGAGATGAATGCATTGCTCATCATCATCAGAGAGTCTTCCCCCTGCAGCAGTTGGGAACAAACAAAGAGAGTCACAGTCAGACACTGTGTAGACCATAAGAAACCTTGGAATACTCAGCTCAAAATGGGATGTCTCCATCAAATTCCTCAGTGTTCAGGAAATCCTTCACAAGAGGAAGCAGAAAAATATAATACCCAGTGGGAATAGAGGACACAAACAAACAATGACCCCAAATCATTATGGTTGATGCTCACACTACATATAATGGCAGCATGAGCAGGCCCTGCAGGAGTTTGCAAAAGATATGGTTCTGAGCTAAATATAGAAGTGGATGCATTCCCCCTCCCCTCTTAAGCTGAAGTTATCTCCAATTTATAACCACATGTAAAATTTAATTTTCTCTTTGGGAATCTCACTATGGGAAACAACCTACTATTAAGAGTCGGTTATATGCCCAGCAGTATATGGACATATGGGTAATATATATGTAATTTATATTATATGTATTATCACACACACACACACACACACACACACACACACACACACACACAGGGTTCTTACACATGTATTATGGCTTTCAGTTTATATTTTTATTAGATTCCTGAGTGTTAGAATGAGTGAGTCTGTTTCTTCTTTCTTCTCTTGGTTCTTTCTCTTTTGTTTGTTTGTTTTGTCCAATCCTTGCATATTAAGTTTTGTTTTTATCTTATTATATTTTATTATAAAACATATGTTGTTACGGAGGGATGAAAGGGAAACTTTCAGAGACAAGTTAAATAGAAAAGGGATGAGCAAGAACAGTAAAGGACGGAATACAGGGAGGTACAACTAACACTAAAAGCTGTCTTAAAACTATAAAAAATTCAACTTCTGTAGAAGGCTAAAGATATATGAAATGAATCTAAATACAGTAAACAAAAAATAAGGGAGACAATGGCCCAATAGACTCATGCTACCTAGTTAATCTCCAGTGGCAGGAATGAGTTGCTGTTGAATCACTGGCCAAAAGGAACCCAAAGAAGCCCCATCCATTGCTGGATATTGCCAAGGCAATTGGTTGTTCTCTACAACTTGATGCTGAAGACAACATTTACATATTTCATTCAACTTGAAGAAGTCTAGCTGGTGCCTAACTGAGGGGTTCAACCCTTCTGATTAGTGTTCGTAGTTCTAGAAGTTACTCTGCATGGCACCAGAAGAGAACTACAACCATCAATATTTACCAGGTACAAATCCTATGACTGAGAACAGTGATTTGTCTGAAAGATATGTTGGTAGTATAGTGGCATATATGTTACAGGAGTAACAAACCACTTTCTGATTGGAGTTAAGGCCTATTCCATGAGATGAAATCCAGACATTACACACTTAAATGGGAAGGGAACTGAAATGAGATAAGTGTGGGCCCAGGGGAAAACCTAATACTATTATTCTTCTATAAAATAGCAATAAAATGACTCCTAATGACATATTACTATATTGATAAATCAATGCTGATCTTTACCCTTATCAAAGAGATTACTCTTGCAGTAGATGGGAACTATCATGGGGATCCATTACTGAACAGCTGACAGACTTCAGAGTGCTTGCTCCTAAAACAGCTTGTGTTTATTAAATCCTTCCATCAGGGATCAGGAATCTATGTGGCTGAATGAGAGGTGGAAAACCTTTAAGAGCCAGAGGGGAAGGAAACTTTTTTTCCAGAACTAATGCATATACATTCCTACGGAGAATGTAGCAACACTCACCAGACTTGCACAGATTCAAGACAAATAGGATTCTAACACTAAGAAGGGAAGTAGACATAGGCTCCCACTCTTAACAAGAGGCTCTATCCACTAGCAAAGGAAAAATCAGTTCAGAAAATCCGCATTGGGTAGCCTATAACTGCCTATAACTACATCTCATAGGGATCCAAGGCCTGCTTCTAGTCTCTGCAGGTACTCTTACTCATATGGCATATATAAATACAAACACTAAAAAAACCCAAACCAAAACATAAAACAAAAATAAGAGTCCTTGTGCAATAGCATACCATGTTTCATTGCAGAAGGTCTCTGATTCTGGAAGTAATTGTCAGACATCACTTTATATACTCTAGACAGATCTGAAGAGGATGGGGAACAGAACAGAATTCCACCAATTAATGTTACAAAAGACTGAAGTCAGGCCACATGCGTCAGCCTTATTATTCATGTCTGTGTACTTCTGCTGCATAGAGATTTAGCATTTTTCTATTAAGTTGTAATATTTTCAACATTACATAATCCTAATGGCTGTATGAAACCCTCATCTCATATTCAGTAAACTCATTTCCGTTCTTTCTAAGAAGAAAAATAATAAACCTCAGATGCACTAATACCACTGCCTTATCTAGCATATTTAGAATAAACACAAAATTGTTTTGATATTCTTTTTTTGTAATTTCATGGCAATATAATAAGGATTAGCATATGAGCACTAGACTACAATAACATGCAAAATTATAATTGGTCTCATATTTAAGCAGATAAACCTTTGAAAACAGGTTAAAATGCTTCCTTAAATATATAAAAAGTAAATTTGTGATGAATATTTTTTCCTCTTGAAGTAAGCCCTACTTACCAACATTTTACAGAAACTCACAATTATGTTTAGGGTAGAGATATATTTGCACATTAAAGTTAAGGAATGGGAAAAGGAATCCTCTTTTATATTGTAATGTTATTAGTACATCATCTGCAGTCATCTAGCAAGACTTTACACCCACTAGTAAGTGCATAAAATGAACTTAGCAAATCAGCTAGTGTTTAGATGAGTCTATGCAGACTTATGCTCTGGATTGTCTTTACCGATAATAATCCTATACTCAATCTGTACTCTTTGTTTAACAGAACAAACAAGGTTTTCAAAGCAAAACGGTCATCCATCCCAACCATTTTCTAGTATACTGTACCCATTTAGTAACAGATTAGGAGATTGGAAGTTTTGGATATTGTTTCCAAATCAAAATTTATTACAAATTTGAATAATTATTTTAATTCCACAGTAGATTTTTAGCTTTCTGACTATGTCAGTGATAGACAGGATTATTATAAACTCTATGTTCTTATTTATTAATTATCTCTATGTGCAAATAAATGTGTATGTGTGTTGTGTGTGTGTGTGTGGGGGGCAGGGTTGTAAGCATATGGAGGCCAGTGGTTAAACTGTCATCAATCACTACCTTATTTTTTTCATAAAAGATTTATTGACATTTTCTTTTAACAGCTTCAGAAAAAAAAAAAATCCTTATGTACAACTGGTGAAAATATGACCTTGTGTAGTCATTATTGAAGTCAGCATGGAGATTTAAAAACAAGAAATGAAGTCCATAGGAACCAGCTTTTCCACGTTTGAGTATTTAACCAAAGGATTTCAAACTAAGAAATTGTAGAGACACTTTTATATCGATGTTCATTGCAGCACTATTCACAGTTGATAATTTATGGAATCAAATTATGGTATTAACAACAGAGGAATGGATCAGATGAATGTCTCACACACACACACACACAACAACACACACAAACAACAACACAAACAATGAAAATAGAAAGAAAGGAAGAAAAAAATCATTCCATTTGTAGGAAAAAATGCAATTGACATAATTCTAAACAGTTTTCTTCACTTGTAGTCCCTACATTTTTATATAGACAGATACAATCATATATGTCTGTTGATACAAAAGAAAAAGTAAAGCAGCTTAGGGAGACTATGAGGTCTAAATGGAGGGAAGAGACATGGATGGCGTATGGTATTTGAAGCATAGCACAAAGATGCTTGAGTCTACGAATCTCCAGAGAAATCAAGGATTTTGAGAATGAAGGATTCTCTTTCCAATGGAAAACATGTAAAAAATAAAAATACAGAAAGTTGACAATTGGAAATGATAGCCTGGCGATCTGTTTTATCTGTTGGGCCAAGCCCATATCAAGCTTCTACAACCAGGACAGAAGGGGTGATAGTAATCTAAATGACACTTACAGCCCGGGGCTCTCCAAGTTCCCTCAACAATGACTGGAGATACCCAATAGTCTAAATGACCGTTACTTTATCGGCATAGCCTGAGGCTCCCTCAAGTTCTCAGAAACAGGGCCAGAGGTGGCTAATAACCTAAATAACCTCTACTTTATCTGTATGATAACATTAGGTCAGAGCTTCCCCTAAAGGGCCCAGAAGGTAATACAGGTAGCCTGTTTCTAGAAGCCATCTTGTGGCAAGAAATGACATGTACCCTGAGTTGATGTTTGATATAATTATGTTTCCTTGTGCACTGGGGATTATATTATACCAGGAAACATTTTTTTTCCAAATCATACTGTGCTTAAAATTGTTGAGAATATACCACCTGATATCAGATTCCTCAAGTCTGATCCATGTTGACAAAATCTATCAGAACTGAATTTTCATTCTCCTCTGTGTTGGACTCACTTCCTTGCCTGGAAACCTCCTTGGTCCCCCTCAATATGGAAAATTGATTGTACATATAATGTGTATATATATATATATATATATATATATATATATATATATATATATATATGATATATATGATTTAGAATAAATAAAAACATTTAAAACTTATCAGTGAATTGAAGTTCACAGTATTTTTATTATATATAAGTGAATTTGCCAGATAAAACAAGCCTGTATCCTCAGGTATGTTTTCTATGAAGTATTATTTTTCTTCAAATACATTCATTATTTATGATGTTACATTTTTATTTCTATCAGGAAGGCTTTGTGTTCTATATATATGAATTGTAAATATACTAAAAATTGCATCTAAAGATATGTCGTGAAATGTAAAAAGTAGCACATATATTACAAGATCAGCAACTTTAATTTGTTATTATTATTGAGTTAAAATGTCTTTGTAATTTTTGAACTAGAAAAAGACATATATATTTAAGATATATATGTTAGATATATATTTCTGTTGACAAAATATTATAAGAACAAACTGGGGATATAAATTAATGCAATCACTATGAAAGTCACTTGGACATTAAGAGAAGAAAGTTGAATTATCCCAATGATGAAGCTATATCATTCTTGCATGTCCATCTGAAGGAAAAACATTGAGCATACTAAAGAGATTTCTGCAGATCCATGACAATATCCTTAAAATGCAAATCATAGAATCAATCTAGGAGTACTAGATGAGTGGATAAAGAAATGTAGCAGAGTAATATTGATCTATCAAGAAAAACAAAATTATGTTGTTTTCAGAGAAATGAATAGAACTATTGATTATATTATAGAAAATAAAACATACTTGGAAAGACAAAAACATATTTTCTATTGAATTTATGCAAAAAGATATGAAAATTAACATTGTTATTAAGGAAAAAGAAAGATACCAGTAGAAGGGGGATGAGGTCATAAATGAGGGTAAATGAGGGAATAATGTAATTAACTATGTAATATGATTAATATGATAATATTCGTATACAGCAATGCATGTTAATGATGATCCTATATGAAGAGAAAGAAGGATTTTTGATCCCACAGTAGACAAGATTTTTAGAAACTTTATATTTTGATGAATAGAATTGACCTTTGTGTTCAATCACTTATATAATTTTGAGAAAATTATGATAATCATAGATTTACTTTAGTATATCTTCATTTAATTATAGAACACATCATTGATGTTCTTTTTTTTTTTTTTGTCCATCTGGACTGGATCTTACTATAAAGCCCAGGATAGACTCTAACCCATCACAGTCCTCCTGATTCGCCTCCTACTTGTAGGAACGAAAAGTTATCCTGTGCACCACACACAGGTATCATTATTGTTTATGAGGTGTGAAATAGTGTCTGGTTCTGTATTCCAGCCACATGCTCCAAGAAATAAGACTCAGACTAAACATACATTTACAAACACCTTGATCATATAGCTAGTCTCTACTCTAATTAGATCATACCTAAAAAATACCATTTAATTTGATCTAGATTCTGCCATGTGGCTGGATACCTGTCCTCGGCACCATGTGTCTGCCTCTTCACATTGCCCAGCTGATCTCAAGTGCCTGACTCTATCCTAGATTTTTTTCTGCTTTCTGGATGTCCCACCTTTATTTTCTGCCTAAGCCATAGGTCATAGGCTTTTTATTGATGTTTTTTTCGAACAATTAAACAGGATATTCTCTTGTATCAAATGAAGGAGCATCTTAATTCAGTTTGTTATAACTGACCATAATTGTCAGCAAATTTCAGGAAGTATAATTTTTGGATGCATGTTTAATATCTCTATTATACATAGTTGTGTCATTAGCATGAATTTCAGAGATTAGCACTGATACAAAATGAATGATCTTGTACCTCCTGTGATTTCATGTTTGTAATATGTTAATATACAACAGAAACATTTTTAAAAGTATTTAAACAGTATGCTAGCCCTTTTCCATGGAGCTTCCTAGATAGCATGCATGAAAGACTTTGGGAATGGATATTTCTAGTTTATAGGTTGCCTTAGCTAGAGTTTCTATTGCTGGGAAAACACACAATAACAAAGGCAACTGTGATGGTTTGTATATGCTTGGCCAGGGAGTAGCACTATTAGATGGTGTGACACTTTTGGAGTAGGTATGGCCTTTTGGTGTAGGTGTGTCACTGTGGGTATGGCCTTTAAAATCCTACTGCTACCTTCTTGGAAGCAGGATTATGTCAGCAGCCTTCAGATGAAGATGTAGAACTCTTAGCTCTGCCTCCACCATGTCTCCCTGGATGCTGGCATGTTTCAACCTTGGTACTAGACTAAATCTCTAAACCTGTAAGCCAGCCCCAATTAAATATTCTTTTTTGTTTTTTTGTTTTTTTTTTTATAAGATTTTGCTTGGTCATGGTGTCTCTTCACAGCAGTAAAACCTTTAATAAGACAGCAACTCTTAAAAAGAACAACATTTAATTGGAGCTACACTTACAGGTTCAGAGGTACAGTCCATTATCATCAAGATGGGAGCATGGCAGTGTCCAGGCAGACATAGAGGAGAAAGAGGTGAGAGTTCTACATCTTGAACTGAATACACCCAGGATAAAACTACTCTTCCACACTAGAAATAGTTTTAAAGTCCTCCCCCATAGTGACAAACTTCCTCCAACAAGGTCATAGCTCCTAATATTACAAACCCTGATTGGCTAAGCATATTCAAACCACCACATA
This sequence comes from Mastomys natalensis, assembly GCA_021653895.1. Classification (NCBI taxonomy): domain Eukaryota; kingdom Metazoa; phylum Chordata; class Mammalia; order Rodentia; family Muridae; genus Mastomys; species Mastomys natalensis. Next base: position 355,838 of record JAJTUV010001616.1, on the reverse strand, counting down.
GATGATAGTGATTATGTGAATCCAAGACATATATTTCAAGAGTCTTTGTGACATAGTAATTCAGTGCCACATACTAAATAATTTACAAGTTAGGTACTAGTATTTGTTCAATGACTAATTTTTGCATACATCAAATGTATAAACTCTTTGCAACAATATTGGTACCCCTAGATAAAGGAATGGGGCTCCCACATCAATTGTCAGTCCTCTTCTGAAAATTGATTTTAAAATATGATAAGTGATATAAATAGCTACCCGAGACTGCTAGAGACACGAACGCCAGCTTCCATCTTGCTTCTCCCCTCTCTCCTTTTTCTTCTCCTCTCTCCTCCTCCCAACTCCTGGTTCTGTCTACCTCTTCACTGCCCAATCACCAAGCTCCACTGCAAACAAATGTGGCAGGAAAATTCCTGCAACACCTTTTTCCATACTTTGATATTTTTCTACTGCCTTCTGCACATCAATTTGCTTGCTGATGAATAAACATTTTGAGTTAGTTCATTCATGGTGGTGCTCATTGTGAGACACAGTAAAATTTAAGGTTTTTTTACCTGTTGTGTGCTTGCTAGGAAAGTATAGTTTAATGCAAAGAAATATATACAGCCATGACTATATTACATTGCATTTGGCTTTGAGCAGGAAGTGCAAGATTGCAAATTCTGGAAATAAGTATAGTTCTACATGAAAAGATACATACTTGAGTCAAGTGCAAATCTTTCAGAGTGCCAAAAGAGCATTTATATCTTACATTGTATGCACAGCGAGGTAAAAGTGGTTCTGGATTGGCTTTCTAGGCTGAGCAAGCTATGAAGAACAAGCCAGTAAGTAGTAACCCTTCATTGTCTCTGCTTCAGTTCCTACCTCTAATTCCTGCCTTGAGTTCCTTCCTTGGTTTCCCTCCATAATGGCTATGATTGGGAAGTGTAAGCAAAATAAACCCTTTCACTGCCCAAGTTATTTCTAGTCAATATTGTTGTGTTTTGTGTGGTGGTGGTGTTATGTGTGTGTGTGTGTGTGTGTGTGTGTGTGTGTGTGGTGTGTATTTCAATCACAGCAGCAGGAACAAAATTAGAACAGATTTCTTGGCAGGTTTTACAAGCTAGGTACATAGATCAAGCAATGAATAATCTACTTTTTTTTTTTTTTTTTTTTTTTTTTTTTTTGCCATGGTTCTGTGGTTATGCTTACAGTTCTATGCTACTCTTTAAGAAAATTCTGTTACATCAGGACTGGCCACAATGGTTAATGATTTAGTGTTAGACTTTTGTAATTTTTTAAATCTGTGTAAGTGTTCCAAATGAAGAAAAAAACAAGAATGAGATACTCTTCTTTATACAGTCGTTCCTCATGCTACCTGACAATTTACAGCATCCAATATAACTAGGAATATATACTTATTCTTTGGTAATGTACTAAGAAATCAATGAATACACAAACTATTCTGTTTGTCACTGGCATTGAAAGAATACTTGAGTAATAGAAATAATTAATCTCTCTATCACCATTCCAATCCTCTCACACACATAAGCTCTGTCAACTCTGCAAAACAAGGTACATTTAGGTAGCTTATACAGTTTTAAATTTACTTTTTGTATGTATGGGTGTTTTGCCTGCATGTCTGTGAATCATATGTTCATAGTGATCACAGAATCCCGAAGTAGAAGGTGGTGAATCTCCTGGAAATTGAGTTACAGATGGTTGTAGGAGACACCTTATGGGTGCTGGGACTTGAAATGCCAGTCTTTAGGAAGGACAACCAGTCCACTTAAACACTGGCCACGTATCCATACCAGCTAATAATGTTTTAACTTTCCCCTTTGTTTGGGATTTTCCACATTAATATAGTTCAAGATTGGTGCAACAACATTTGTCCATAGGTGTTCCTAAGGAAAAAAAAAAGACAAAGTAAATGTATCTTTATTTATTCATTTGTTTACTTTAGTGTTTATGGGTGTTTGTGTTGCATATGGAGTTCATAGGAAGATATAAAATGTTCTACTCTATCACTCTCTGTTCTATTCCCTTGAGCTAGGATCTATTCTAAACCTGGGGCAAGTCTAGTGGCCTGAACCCAGGCATCTCGATATTCATTCACTAACATGACTACCCAGGTGACAACAGGAGACTTATTTAATCACTTCTGTCTTTTGTTTTGTTTTTTTGGTTTGGGTGCTTTATATTTGAACTCAGTTCCTCATGTTTGCACAGCATATGATCCTTATAATTCCTGTCTATTTTGAACAGGGGTAACAGAGTCATTTTCTTAAACTATACAAGGCTTACCTGGAATATAACGTTACCATGTCACTCAGTCTGACTTTGAATTTGTCTCATAGAATGGTCAGCTGTACAATTGCTGATACTGTAGGCATGAGGCACTACACCTGGGTGTATCCTACATATCAGTGACCAATTCCAACATAATTTAGATCTCTCTATCAACTTCCCATTGCTTTGTGAACCAAGTGTACATTTTTCATGGATTCATAGATGATGAGAGCCTATCTTTCCTCGCTCGTTCCCACTCAAAGACACAGTCTTCCCCTAACCCATATTACCTCTCTCATATCACCCAGGTCTCTATTTTCTTCATGGAAGCACTCAGCATCTTACTGTTGTTGAGCCTTTGGTAGCTCTTGGAACCATTCTTCTCATAGAATTTACTACATCTTCACTCTTTTCAGATTTCACTTCAACAAAGAAACTCCCCTGACCATTAAATCTGTTATTAATTAGCATACTTCTTTTAAATTATGCCATCTAAATTATTTGAATAACACAAATATTTTTGTTTACATCTATTCATTACATATTTCTTCTATTGTGGCATCAATCCTAAGAAGAGAATGTGATATAAAAAAGCTTTAAGTTCAATATCTTTTCCAACTCAAATATTTTTCTGTCATTGAATTTGGGCAGGAAGCCTAAAAGTGCATTAGCCATCTTGTGGCCATGATCCCACGTAATACATCTTTACTGTTATCTTCTACTCCAACATACTTACATTTCATTAGCCTACTTATGCTGCTACTGTCCTAGTTGGATGGCCTGCTACAGAACAATGCCATCCATACACAGCATAGAAGTAAATGTTCAGTCATCATTAGTTGTTATTATTGCCATTCCTGTTACTATAATTGTTTGTATTATTTAACAGTCTAGAATGGTCTTCTAGAATATATGAGTGTACACATTTCTGGTAGGAAAGATATACTGTCTTCTATTGTTACTACAACTAACTAGTATGAACAGTGTCTAAGCAAAATAAAAGTGGAAGTACATTGGTAGATTTGTGTTCTGGTAGTTTCAGCTAATTTCTCTGCTGTGAATCTCGTAAGACTGAAATTAATGTATTGGCTAGTCTTTTTTTTTTCCCTGTAGGTTCTCAGGATGGATCCTTCATTTCACTGCATATCTAGGCAATTTGCAGAATTCATTTTTAAATAACCTAGGGCTGAGGTCCCTTTTTTCTTGATTGATCTAGGTAGGATGATTCTCAGTTTTTCTGAACCACGTGTTTCCAGGCTTAATGCTAACATGGATGGTCAAGATTTTCCCATATTTGAATCTATTTTCTATTTCTGCTGTCTTTATCTTTTATTACATCTTTTTGACTAATTCAGTTAGAGATACTGGCAGGACTTGATTGATTGGACGATGCCCCTAGTAAAGTGCTGGTAGAGTCTACTTTAAAGTTCATGCCTTATTCCAACTATAAAGCCATTTTTCCATGAACATTCATAGTAAAAATGGTTAGGTATTATGTTTATAGGACCATCCTTGAACCACATGGATATCCATTGGAAATATGTTTCATTTCTGATTTCACTGATCAAATGCAGCTTTTGACATAGTCAGGCAAGAGCTGGACCCAGTTTGTTCATTGAACAAAAGATACTATAATTTTAGACATTATGTTTAAAGGTAGAAAAACATGTGGGTGGAAAAAACTATAGGACAACAAGTAATATTGCTTGAATAGTTTTTTTCTTTTATCCCTCTATTTCAAATATTTCTTGATTGCTTTTGGTCAAAGCTAGCATATTGGTACTCAGAACAAGATTAAGTGATATTTTCTAGGTCTACTATAAAAATATTACTAACAGAAAAGGAAACTAGAACATTTCTCCACCTTCCACTTATACAAGAAAAAAACACAGAAAGGTCATGAATATATCATTAAAGTCAGCTACTATTTTTCAAATCCTAATTGCAAGCCAATCTTATTTATTTATGGATGCATTCCAGGGAGTATTAGTACTATTATATTTTAATATATTAAGAAGAAGAGTTCTTTGTCTTTCTATGATATTGCACATGAAACTAGTCTTTGGAAATTGAGAAGGTTTGGAATGATTGACACCCAACCTATATTCTTATTTTATTGAGATGTTAGCATGCCACTCATGGGGAAATAGAGCGTTAAATGGTATTCACATTTACCAGATGGACTGTCAAGGTATATTCAGTGTCATCCCCTCTCCTAAATATAAGACATTTTGTCAAGTGTTTCAGATTTGATGTTCCAGAGAAGCTGATTCCTACTGTAGAAGCTGCCTGTGTATTTCCCTGCTTGTAGGAAGCACAGTGCATCTCTAATTTCTCATCTGAAAAACTTCACAATGCCAAGAAAAATCATCTTCAGTTTGCTCCATTCAACCGCTTCTCTTCTCAATCATTGGAATTTTTTTATATATTACAAGTTTGACCTTCTGGAACCAAGTGAATAGGAAAATTCAGTTAGGAGTCATACACACAAGCTTTACTCAAGGGATTTTATTTATAGACCTTGGCATTCTCCAATCTTTTGGAATTTGAAAAACATGAAGACAATGATCAAATCTTTCTTGCGACAGAAAATATGAGCCTTTGAAATATTTTCAGTTTAAGACTACCTTTCTTTATAAACGCGAGTAATTTAGCAGAATTTAACTTCAAATATATCCAGGAGTAAAGAAATAAATATATTACATCCTCTTTGCATTACATATTAAATACTATTTTTTACTCATTTAATTCTTATAATAATTCTATAGGAAATGTCACATCACTGTTACCTCATATTACTGATAAGGTGTGTACTGTCTTTGCTTAAGGTCTGATGACAAAATATTACAAACTGGCTGGTTTAAATAACATATGTGATTAACGTTTCTGGAAGCTAAATGGCTAAGAATGCCAACAAGATTATTTTCTCATGAGGGCCCTCTTCCTCTGCTGTGATGGTTTTCAAGTCTCACATTACTTCTTTGCTGGTTTTGCAAACTTTTATTCCATATGTCTGACCCTTACAGGTTAACTCTTAGCAAATGGTATATTTTCTGCCTCTAGGAACCTTGCAATCTTGTGAGAAGCACAGAGATGTGCATTAACAAAGCCAGATTATGAAGAATGTAATGAATACTTCATTCTTGAAGAGGCAATGGCACAAATAAAGCAGCAGGAGTATTCAATCACAACCTTACCCCACAGAAAAATAAACCAGAAGATACTGAATAAGAATTAGGGTGTACATACTTGGAATTGGAGAATTTAAAACAGCTATTATAAGCAAACTCATTGAGGTTCAAGGAAACAGAGAAACAGATTCAATATTCTAACAGGGAAATGAACCAGAGTGATTAAAAACTCAAAGAAGTTCTTGAGACCTTTCAGAGAACTGAAATAAAATTTTGCTATAATCCATAAGTATGGAGATAGAACAAATAGAAATAATTATTGAACTTGCAGATAGATGAGATAAGAATACAGAACGGAAGAAGAAAAATGTAAATGGAGTGTAGAAAAAAAATTTAAAAATTCTGAAGACACTTTGCAACAGAACCAGAGAACAAATTTGGGGATCACTGAAGCTCTACACAGAATTAAAAAATGTGAAAGGGGAAGGACATTTGAAGAGATATTAATAGGGCCCTCCCAAACTGGGACCCTTCTACACCCTAAGAAGGATAGGTAACCTAATACAGGAAGTTCAAAAGGCAAAATTCAAATTTAACACAGTATAAACAAATGTATTCTAAGACACAATCAACTTTTCAAGGGTGAAAAAATAAATGTTTGAGGCAGCAAGAGAAAGAACCATGAAATTTTCATGATATGAAGGAAAATAGCAGCAAGAACAACAAAATATTGCCAATCAAAGGTAAGAACAGCATACCCAGCAAAGCTAAGCCTTGAAAATTATAGAGAAATAAAGACACTAATAAATAAACTGAAACTGACAGGCAATATTGCCACCGTACTTGTCCTAAAGGAAGTACTTTAAATGGGAAGAAAGCAATATTAGTAAGTTAGATTCTTATTTCTTATATTATATTTTTATACCAAATCCGGAGGAGTAAACATTTATATATACAAATATGTCGAAATATTGAGTGGCGAGTATTTTTCGAGATTGTGACTGTCAGGTTGGTAAAACTTAGAGTCACCTGGGAAGAGGAAACCTTAATCTAGGTATTTTCTCTATCACATTGGCTTGTGTGCAAGTTCTTGAGACTTTATTTATTTATTTATTTATTTATTTATTTATTTATTTATTTTTGACCCATTGATGCTGGAGAACCCAGCCTACTGTGGGAAGTGCCACCTGTGGCAGATGGCTTTTAGTTGTACATAAAACAATTTGAGCAAGCTATAACATGCTAGTAAGCCATATTCTTCCGTAGCATCTTGTTCCAATTCCTGCCTCTAAGTTCTGACCTTGATTTTTGCCTTGACTTCCCATGATGAAGAGCTCTAATTTACAAACTGAAGGTCAATATTTTATTATAGCCACAGAAAACTTATTAGAACAAAGACCAAAAAGTGTATGTAGAAGATACATTTACATTACCAACCTCCCATATATGAAGGAACGTTCTGCTAACATTATTGCATCACCTGGTTCACTTTCCCTAGAAGACAAAGTATGAGACTTGAGTATAGATACTTTATTTTAGAAAGTGAAGGGCTATATGTGTCTTTTGGGTAGGTATTGATGGTACTGGGATAAGAAGAAGCTGACCCCAAGTGAGTTAGTGAGCTCACATCCTCCATTCATTGCTGTTCAGCTTCTTTTAAGTATTATGCAGAAGATTTCATACTTGGAAGATGGAAGAGAAGAATAACTAGCCATTCTTTTATTTCCTGTCTTAATCTTCTTAAAGACTATCCTTTGGTATAATAGGTAGTTGGTTTTATATGTCAGTTTGCTACAGAAAGTCCAGGTGCTTGTTCAAACGTTATTCATGATGTTTTAAGTGATTGTATCTTTGGATAAAGTTGACATTAAAATGTATAGAATGAGTAAAATGTACTTCCCTGCTCAGTGTTGGTAGGTGCCTATCAATCAGTTGAATACATGAATAATATATACATTTTAAAGGTTGACCTTCTCCCAAGACAGAGATTTCTCCCACCTAATGGCCTTTGGTTAGCGAATTTCTCTCTCCCTTGTTTAATAGCAGATTGCTGCCTTCGACTTGAACTTGGATAAGCTATCTGCAGATTTTAGACATTATTTTTTCCATAGTTTCATAAGTCAGGTCCTTATAATAATTTACCGTGTAGAAGACCCTACTGATTCTTATTATGCTTGAAAGTTAATACTTATTATTTACTTCTCTATAGTTTGGTAGTTACATGAATATATATAGAACACATATGAATATATCTTTTAAGAAAGATTATAGAAAAATGGATGGTTAATTGACAAAGTTCAAGGAAAAGACCACAGTTCCATCAGTTCAGAACTCACTTGTTGCAGCAACATTTGTATTATTTGTGGATGGTAAGTATGTAAGTAGAGGCAGAAGAAGCCCTCATGCTCTCAATCAAGCAGTTTCCAGGCTTGACCCTGCTTAGCTTCAGATATCAGACAGATAATGCAACATTCAGTTTGGTAGGACTATATACTGTACTATCTGACCTTTTCATTTATTAGTGAAATTAAGTAGAAGGATGAAATGCATCAGATAATCCCCTTTGTCCTATTATTACCAGGCAAATCAGAGCTTCACTTTGGGGTACTTAGTATTGTTAATAAAAGAGTTTTAAGGATTCAATATGAAGCCCTGTAACAATTTTATTAGAATTTGAATTTGAAATAGAAAAAATGAAAAGCTGTACATCTTGTCAGCTGTTGGAAAGAAGGAGCTGGAAAAAGAGAAAGACAGTAAATCATGTTCCTTTGAGCTAGGGTCCAAGAAAGCATCTATATTTAGTAATTTGGAAGTAAGCAAGTAGTAGCATGGTGAAACCATATGGAGACTTCAACTAAAGTGCTGAAACCAGAGAATCAGGCAAAGTGTGTTTATGTTTTTAGTTGGCATCTGATGTAAAATGACAGAAAGCGGGAAAAGGAAAATGTATATATTTTAAGTTAGAACACACAATGTTTGACATGCTGCATGAACAAAGCTAGGAGATCATCTGCATGAATGGCAGCAAGAAGGAGGCTTCTGGAAATATCAGCACATCAGGAAGAAGGCTTCCCTCTATCTCTTTATCAAGGATTTACATCCTAAGGATTTACAAACACTGAACAGGGAACTTACACTTTCTTTCTTTTTTTTCCTCTTTTTTTTTTATTGGATATTTTATTTACATTTCAGATGTGATCCCTTTCCCCATCCTCTCATCCAGGAACCACCTATCATGCCCCCCCTCCTGCTTCTTCTTCTTTTTTTTAATTAGTAACTTTTTTTTTAATGTTAATCAAAGGCTTTATAAGTTTGGAAATGTTCAATAACAAGATGCCCACACAATCAGAAGTGTAACCCAGTACCCAACCTAGATATACCAACTATCTTTGACTGGCAGAGACATGCGAACATCAGCCTCCATGTTCCCCTTCCCCCTCCCTCTCCATTTCTCTCTCCCTCCCCCTCTCTTCCCCTAGCTCCTCCTCTTCCTCTCCTTACTCCTCCCACCTTAGCTTCTCCTACATATCACCCTTCCTGTAAGATAAAACATTTCCCTCAGAATACAATTAGAGCATAATTATACCAATTTGTATCAGTAAGGTACAAGATAGACCCAATACCCAGTCCATCATTTTGTTGACTAACCAGAACCTCTGTCATCTCTCCTAACTAAAAGACTTAGTTCTGAACCTGGCTTTTATCTTGGCTTTAGAATGAATGTCAGCTGAAAACCATCCTCTCAAGTCTTTTCTCTCAAAATAAATAGCCAGGATTGGCTATGAGACTGTAAGTCTTCAACCCTTTCAAAAATCCAGAATGACTGAATTAACTGAAATTATGGGAAGCACAAAGCATACCTTCTAAAACTTAGCCAATTTATAGAGACCACTGAACATCTGGACAGTTCCTATACTGCAAAACGTTGGAGAATCTGATCTTCAGCCTTCTGGCCCAGGATCATCTGACAGACTTAGTGATGCAGAATTATTAAGGGCTGATTACTCTGTCTTGGCAGATATAATCAGTTGACTATTCCACAAGTGTGTCCTTTTCAGGACAGTAATTTGTCTGTAGATGAAAAGAGGCAATTCTTGTCTAGTGGCTATCTCACCACAAATGGAGTAACTTCAAAGATGCTCAATTTCTTCTTAGAATCCAAGACAGAAAGCTGTCAGGAGCAGACATGTCTCTAACCAAAATGAACCTTAATACAGAAATATTTGTAATGTCAGTTCTGTGGACTTCTGATGGTTTGAAAACCAACTATCCATGTAAGGCAATCTGGACTGTTGTTTGTTAACTCCCCTCAGCTATTTCTAAATAAAAATATAGAAAACACCCTAACAATTAACTCAGAGCCATGAATTTGTTATATGCCCTTAACTCACAGGCTAACCATATCAAATCAGTTAAAAAAGTTAAAGAAGGACTGGGTCTAAGCCTTGTATTCCTAAATGTGTTATATAGGCACAGTGCATATGAGAATAACAATATTAATCTCACTTCTATATCAATAAGAAACCTGAACCAATGAAAACCTTAAATTTGAAATCCAAGTAAATTTTGTACCATTTAAGAAACTATAACTTCAGCTTAATAACAATTATACAGATTTCTACCAATAGGTTATGGCTATGCAATTAATCCTAGCTATTCCTCCCTGTTCCAACAAAACCACTACTTTTCCCTAGAAAGACAGCCCAATATTAACCACTTCAGTCCCCAAGCCCAGGGAATAGGGGTGTCAACTCTTGATTAACTTCTTCAAGCTGTTGAGATATTGGAAGAGGGGCGGGGAGAAGAGTAAATTGATAAGCCTCTGATGTTTGTGTCTTCACTGCATTCAGCTGAGATTCCAGGACATCAGAGGTTCGAGCAGGTCTGCTCAGCTTGCTTGATGAGTAGATATACCAAGGCTGTGTATTCTGCAATATACAATTATCAAAACAAATTTTAGTATCAAGATATTTTTTGTTTGAATTCTGGAATCTTGTCTTCTGGTGGCCTGTCTCTATCATACCTAATCAATATAATTCTGGGAGTTTCTATGAGGGTGTACTCCCACCACCCTCCCATTCTCTCCTCCCTGCTCTCAATTTCCCCAACACTAGGGAATCCAAACTATTGGGTACCAAGGCCCTCCACTTCCACTGATGCCTGACAAGGCCACCCTCAACTACCTATATAGGTGGAGCCATGAGTCCCTCCCTTTGTGTTCTCTGTCTGAAGGTTTTAGAATGGCTACCCCAGCTTGTTTCTTGGGACCATTTGCTTGAAAAATTGTTTTCCAGTCTTTTACTCTGAGGTAATGTCTGTCTTTGTCACTGAGGTGGGTTTCCTATATGCAGCAAAATGCTGGGTCCTGTTTACGTATCCAGTCCATTAGCCTATGTCTTTTTATTGGGGAATTGAGTCCATTGATGTTAAGAGATATTAAGGAACAGTGATTGTTGCTTCCTGTTATTTTTCTTATTAGATGTGGAATTATCTTTGTGTGGCTATCTTCTTTTGGATTTGTTGAAAAAGGATTACTTTTCTTGCTCTGTCTAGGGTATGATTTCCCTCCTTGTATTGGAGCTTTCCAGCTAATATCCTTTGTAATGCTGGGTTTTTGGAAATATATTGTGTAAATTTGTTTTGTCATGTAATATCTTGGTTTCTCCATCTATGGTAATTGAGAGTTTTGCTGGGTATAGTAACCTGGACTGGCATTTGTGTTCTTTTAAGGTCTGTGTGACATCTGCCCAGGATCTTCTTGCTTTTATAGTATCTGGTGAGAAGTCAGGTGTAATTCTGATGGGTCTGTCTTTATATGTTACTTGGCCTTTTACCCTTACTGCTTTTAATATTCTTTCTTTGTTTTGTGCATTTGATGTTTTGATTATTATGTGACAGGAGGTATTTCTAGTCTATTTGGCATTCTGTAGGCTTCTTGTATGTTTATGGGCTTCTCATTCTTTGGGTTAGGGAAGTTTTCTTCTATAATTTTGTTGAAGATATTTATTGGCCCTTTAAGTTGAGAATCTTCACTCTCATCTATACCTATTATCCTTAGGTTTTCTTTGACATCTGTGTCAATATTTTCTATAGTATCTTCTGCACCTGAGATTCTCTCTTCTATCTCTTGTATTCTATTGGTGATGCTTACATCTATGACTCCTGATTTTTTTCCTAGGTTTTCTTATCTCCAGGGTAATCTCCGTTTGTGATTTCTTTATTGTTTCTACTTCCATTTTTATGTCCTTGATCGTTTTGTTCAATTCCTTCACCTGTTTGGTTGTGTTCTCTTGTACTTCTTTAAGGGATTTTTGTGTTTCCTCTTTAAGGGCTTCTACTTGTATACTGGTGTTCTCCTCAAATTCTTGTCAGTTCTGGGCCTGAGCACTGAGCAGATCCTGGGTGGCAACTCTGCACCCAATCTCACAAAACCCAGAGGAAGTGGGCCTCCCAAGAGCTCTAACCTGGGCAGCATCTTAGGTAAGGAGACAGCAGCACCCACCCCAAACAGGGAGTAACTGGAACCCACAGTGACCCAGGAATTCACTCCTGGCCCCAGCACTGGTTCCTTCCTGTCTGCGCCCAAGCACTGGCTCCAGTCAGAGACAGGGCAGGTAGCACTAAGGAGATCCAGATGATGAAAGGCAAGCACAAGAACATAAGCATCAGCAACCCAGCTTACTTGGTGTCATTAGAACCTAGTTCTCCCACACTAGAAAGTCCTGAATTTGCCATATCACCAGGAAAGCAAGATTCAGATTTAAAATCACTTCTTCTTCTTCTTTTTTTTTTCCTTCAGCCTTGTAAGGTTTATTGATGTATAATGGCAAACAAAACTTGCTCAGATTTCATACTTTTTTCTTTCTTTCTTTTTTTAATTGGAAATTTTATTTACACTTTAGATGTTCTCCCTTTACCCCATTCTTCCCCCTCCCTCCTTGGAACTCCCTATCCCTTCCCCCCTTCTCTAACAACAATACCAACCAACCAGAGCCCCCAGGGTCTAAATCACCAGCCTGGGAGCGCTTAGGGAGGGACTCCTGGCTCCAGCTATATATGCAAGGGGGCTATATATAAGTGGGAGAAGAGATCCTTGGTCTCATGAAGGCTGGACATCGTGGGGGGGTATTCGAGGGTAGGAAGGTGAGGTACGGGGGTAGGTAGATGGGGGTAACACCATCTTAAAATCACTTCTAATGATGATGATAGAGGACTTTATGAAGAACTTACACTTTTTATGCATTCTAATGTCAACTTCATCTAAGGATTCAATCCCTTAACCCTTCAGATGAATTTGCTTTCTCCTTTGGCTGCAGTCTCTTAGGCAACAAATTAACCAGCCCAGCTAAATGAACTATTATGGGAAGACACAATAGTACATAGTGTTCTAATCTTTGTAGATACTGTTATGTCTCCACCCAGGACTTGAGGTAAAACTCACATTCTCTTCTTTTAACCAGGAGTATTCAGCTTTTCTTAATATGCCTAAAGAAAACCCTACTTTGCCACCTTTTAACTTGAAATTTTCAATACTAAAGAGAGGAAAATTTGATATTTCTCTTTCCATTGTTGCCAAGGAAATAGGAGCTGGGTCCATAACCAGTCATGAGGTAGGGGTTATCCTCAATATCTTCCAATGTCATTTAACTGTATGACAATCAAAAGCCCAAATACTTTATCTTAATTTTGCTTTATTTTTATTTAAAAAAAATATGTTGCTCTCATTTCTGCGGCAATTTTGATGTACAAGTCCATGCAGAATATCATTGAGCATCAAAGGGCTGGAAAGATATTAAAACGGAAGCAAACAAAATGTGATGTGTCTTTGTTATTCTTGATAGGATTATTTTTTTGTAATGCATGATTTATTAAAGGAATTTGAACCTATTAAATCAGGGTAAGACAGAATAAAAATTCATATCCTGTTTATAATGAGGCTTTGAAAATGATGCCAATTCATTAACAGGCACATGATGAATATTTATTAAGAACTTACTGTATTCCAGGAAATCTGCTATGTAGGATATATTAGTGAATTAGATAAATATACTTCCTTCCCTCATGAAGATTGCCTTCTAATGTGGGATACTAAGAGGTGAACAGCTTCTGGGAGGTAAGAAGTTTAAAGCACACTCTCCAAATAATCATCGTATGACGTTTGCTCCTAAAAGGTACAGAACACTTCAGCAATATTCACTTACAGGCAAGATGCCAAGTTGGCATTTAGATGATGGAAATTTAATGTCAACAGGCTCACATGAGTTAAAGAAACAAATAAAAAAGGAGCCCAAACTTTTGAGCAAGAAACCTTTGTAGCCACCATCAAATTTCAATAAGTAAAACTTCCAGAATTAGCGTGTTCTATGATTATTCACACGAAATTGAGAATGTAGTGAACTGATGTCCCAGCAATACATACTATAGTGTGTTATCATTAAGGCTGCTTAGTCAGTGTCTCTTCTGCTTCCATACTTTGCTGACTCCAACTAATTGCTTCTCTGTATAACTTGTATTGTAAGAGGGCGATTGGGCTGCAAATCACCCTTTTAAGCAAGCCTTTAATGCTAAGTTCTTTATAGGCATTTGTGCAATTTGAGTACAAAGTAATGTGCATTGGGCAAATGTAGGTGATGTTGGTTAATACAGAAATTATGACCACATCCCTCAGAAGGGAAAGTGTCATAAAATGATACAACTCTACATTGCAGAGACAAGTTGTACACATATTTTTTCATTCCTTCCTTTAGTCCAGAAAATTATCAAAAATAACAAACATTTCGTTCTGAAGTGTTACTCCATGAATTATAAAATTCAAGAATGCCTTTGTTTATTTTAATTTTCTCATTTTTTGAAAATATGATTATTAATTTCAGTGGATTGGTTAGTAAAATATGTTCAGTGTATAGTGGCTCTTTCTTGTTAAGAAATAAGAAAAGCAGACATGATAATAAACTTTACAAATAACTCTATGCTGAAGACTCTGTGCATCAGTCTAATACTTAACTCTTAGTTCTACAGCTGTTTGGTTCCCTATATTTTTCCAAAATTTCTCTGAATCTCTGTTTATCTGCTGCATCCTTCCTGCTATCTGTTCTTGCATGTTTTTTTTTTTTAATCTGACTTGCTTTCACAATCAAAAAGCTTAATAATAGAAACTAGTTATTCTATTGATTTCAAACTAAAAAAAATAATCCATCAATACATTTGCTAGTTTAAAGTGAATTTTGTAGAAGATTGCCAAGGTCAGGAGTAAAGTCATATCTCAGATTGCCACCGACCTTCTGTACAGTAGTTCAGCCTACAGTAATTTCTATCCTTATATTCCTCCTCAGTAAGCATTTGAGTAGCATTCTCTCAGTTTTTATTTACAGTCTTTGTGGTAGGTAATTGTAAATCTGTCTCCATGCAAGCCCTGTTGTTTGACATTTCGGTCCTTCTATACCTTCCTCCTTTCAAGTGTGAGTGGTATTGTTGATCACTTTGTACACAGGATTTGAACTTACCATAATTTAATTTAGATTTTTCCATCTTTACAGTGATGTGGAAGTGAGCCACACTGAACCTACTTCACATTTTAAATTTTCATCTTTTCCAAGATCTGCAATATACTGTCAGAGAGTCTTTCAAGATTCTGGTCAGTGGTAGCATATAACTCCCTGTTGGCCACATGATCATCAGGACACACAGTTCCCTTCATGGCAATATACTGGGTGACTGGATGGGCTATATGCTTGCAATATTCACTTAGAACATTTCCAACTTTGGCAAGTTTATCAGGTTATCACTTTATCATTGAGTCACACAAATGGTATATATAATACATTCATACTTTTGATATCAGGTTATTAATTCCAAATTTACTGTTATTATGTGTTTACTCTAAGATTTCCATAGAGAAACATAATCACAGATAGTAAATCAACTTTGTGGACAGGACCCAGTGAGTGGGCTTTGAAGAGGATCTTATCAAGCCTGTCAATGTTATATTGATCAACTTAGATGTGAATCCTTTTAATATTAAGCCTTGACTCAATTACAGCCCCAGATAGCACTAAGATTAATACTATGATGGTGCCTCTTGGCCAGATCTACTAGTCAAGCAACTTTTAAATATCAAAATTGTATGATGGTGAATGTTTGCTTTTTTAAGTTACATTTTTAAGTTTAATTTGTTATACAGCAGTATACATAAATACAGTGTCCAGATCAATTAACTAAATTGCTTGATTGTTTTTAAGAGTAGACTTTATGTACTATCAATAAATTGAAGTCAGAAAGAAGAATTGTAAGTTACTTTGTACCACAAGAACATAAAATTGACTGAGCACATGTTAGGGCTTACATTAACAGAAAATAGAAAGAAGAAACCTAATTAAAGACATAGCCCACTTTTTTTCAATTGTCTCTTCTTGAACTTTAAAAAAAGAAAGGGAACTCTGATGCCTACCAATTGATGTGCTCACCAAATAGTTTTATAGGAAATATAAGGATATCATTTACATATTTTATCAGGTATGCAAGATCAAAATTTGGCACAGCTATAATAAATAAGAGGATGGGACTATCTTAATTTTTCCTAGAAGAGTCAAGCTTATATTTGAAAATTTTGTATTGTGCCAGATATAAGAGGCTTAGCCAGGGGAAGAATAATCTCTGGAGATAGCAGCAGAGTGCTACACATCTGAACTCAGCATTATGAGGTGTTCTGTGGTCTTCTTTGTTTTATTTTCTATTGTTAAATGTGTTAGATTTGGGATTACACTATTTGACCTAGCAGCTAACAGGCTTGAACACAACCTGCTATCAAGGGAAATCCTGTGGCCTCAGTTTTTCTTTCTATCCCAAGATTCTATGCTTTAGAAGAAGAAGCTCTGGCACCTCCCTTGTTTTTCTGGACGACTCCTGCCTTCCAGTCCTTTGGAATCGCACTTCCTCTGTCTGAAATGCTCCACTATGCAGGTGATACTTATTCACCTTGCAACACCCAACTATTATATTTCTTTGGCACTTATTTATTAATAAGTAAATGCAGAACATTTAGTACTTCCTTTTCCTAATAGAACAACTCATATTTTATTAAATCATTTGCCAGTGTATTAAGACCTGAGTTAGGTGCCAGCGAATTCAAGGAATATCTAGATCATAACTTTATTTTCTAAAATGAACAAAATAAACCCAAAAAATCCACCCCCCCCAAACCATAACGCTTGGGATTATTTTAAGAACTTGAGCTAAACCATCCTCACAATTGGATGCTAATGCTCCTTTGTCTGTTAAAACCCTTGTTTGTAGTATGTGTCCCCTTTTGTGGGTTCTATAGCTAAGTTCAGTGACTCTTTTAAGACAGGAACAGTTTTTGTTCATGTCTACACTACCTGTCATAGTACTTGACACACTGTAGAAACTCATCAAGTAACTGAATAAATGAACGAGTGAGTGAACATTTAATTATCAATTAATAAATAATGTGCTTTAGGCCTTATTGTGGTTGATGTTCTTTCTCCAGCTTTTATCCATGCAGAAAAATCTCCAACTTTGGCTGCCTATGGGATGCCATTCATCATGCCTATGATGAGTAAAACTTTTCAAATGATTTTGAAGACAGTCAATCCACAATCTAGTTTGGCTTGATCAACTTCTGGTCTCCCTTGTAAGTTTCCTAAAGTAATATGCTTAATTTCCACCTTATAAATAACATGACTTAAGAGATATTCATGTTAAATATTATGGTTTCTCCTTTCTGTTTTAAAGATAGGAACAGGGGTGTTATAAGCCC
The DNA here is from genome assembly GCA_021653895.1 of Mastomys natalensis. NCBI lineage: Eukaryota > Metazoa > Chordata > Mammalia > Rodentia > Muridae > Mastomys > Mastomys natalensis. The sequence continues at coordinate 338,663 of JAJTUV010001616.1, read as the reverse complement.
AAACTTTTATTCTTACTAATATTGCATTGACTATTAAACTTTTTAATTACTACTTTATCCAGAAGGATAGTTTTCTTTTTCTTTCTTGAAATAGACAATTGCCCCATTCACACAAAGTTATAAGGAATTCATTGTCTCTTCTACCTGGGGAGGATCTCTATTCATGACTCAAGAAAATCGCTGTTTCTAACTTTTCTTTTCCCTTCTATCTGAATGCCAAGTCCTTCTGCACACCCATTCTAACAATCTAGGCAACCCGCATACAGCATACAAGTGTTTAGAAATTAGTGTCTCATTTTTTCTGCGTATAATTGTCTAGAGCCCAAATTTAAAACAAAATACAGGAGAATCATGAAAGAGTTGCTGATTGGATAAGAGTTCTATGTTAAGCCAAGCATGCTAATATGTAGATTCTAGTGGTTTCTGATTTGGCTCTAGAAATCTTTAGTTTCATGAGAAATCCTTATAGAATTGTATGAATTGAAAAGGAATTTCACAGATGTTGAAGGTGAGTGGATAGATATAAGGTAATCCAATGAATATTAATGAGTAATTGCTTTGCTTAAGAAGGTACAAAAATAACACAATAGACTTGTCATATACTAATTTACAATCGAGTTTCAGTGACAGGTAGTTACTGTGTAAGTAGTTGTTAATAAGCCAAGTACAAAACATTTATTCCTGTATAGCTTCTCCTCCAGGTATATGATGATCATAGCTTGCCATGAAATACCAGAGATAACTCTGACCCAGAAGCAATGACAAGAAAATACATGGAATAATATAATGATCATTAGGTTTGTGGTAATAGTGTACCAGTGAACTGTCAATCTTCTCAAGCTTCCAGTGGGGGGTCGTACTTCTTGCCCCCCCCGGAGTTCTCTGGATTCAGGAATGAAAAGACACACACCCACAACTGTACTTTGGTATGCTTTGATTAGCTCAATGGTTGGGCACTTCGAAACCTCTCTGCCGCCACCACACACTCCTTTCTGGTATTCCTGAGTTAACACTTTCTAAATCTATATTTTATTTTTGCTGCTCTGTTTCCTTCTTGGGCAGCCCTCCCATGGGCTGCTTTCCCTTTGCACCTACATTGTTAGATGATTTCTCTCCTGAAGCTCTTAAATCTGATCTCTCTGCTTCCATGTCATGGCAATTCTGTTACTTCTCTCCTCTGTGTTTCTTGCTAGGGAATCCTTAACATTCTATCTTTTTCATTCTGCCAAGCCATTGGCCATTAGCCGTTGGCTCTTTATTGATCAATCAGAAACTAATTTGAGACATGGACTCTCACTGTCTGGACAAGTTGATTCTCATGTGATTTCGGGAGCTGAATTAAGACAAAGCATTAGAACAAATTCCCAACATGATAGTGCTAGTAACATGTCCTCATGGCAGAAACTGGGTAAACTCAATGGATTTCTCACCTGAGGTTTCACCCCCATCTTACCTATCTGTTTCTTATGGTCATGGAGGAATCTACATTACAAAGGATGCAGAAAGGCAGAGCTAAATAATACTGCTTCTGTGAGGTCATAACTATGTTAGTTTTTTTAGTGATACAGTTTTTCTTTCACACATACACCTGAAAAGTAGTTTAAAAAACTCCTCTGTGGACAATGTTGAACTTGGATGGAGTCACTTCTTTGCAATTTTGTTGGAGCCCTGTTTGTATAAAGAGGCATCAATTCTTTCCTTCTCAGGGAAAAGGACAGCAATAGCAAAGGTGTATCAGTTACAAATGATTTAAAAGACATTCCCTGTATCAAAGCAAGAGAAATAGTTAGCAGCATATTAAGGGCATGGCTTCAAGCAGGAGGCAAAGCCTCCACTTCAAAGGCCCAGGAACTAAAAGCATTGTTGGTAAACTCTGAAGCCTTGTAAAATTGTCACTGGCAAAAAGACAAACTCTAATAATATATTACTTATTAGAACTGTCTGTTAATGTATGATTTATATTATACCTTGAAAAAGATAACACGAAGACCATTACTCAATATAAACAAGACAAAAGGAAAAAAATTGACTCTACAGGGAAAGCAATTGCTTATTGATAACAAGGAAAGGATAGAAGTACTTACTGTTTTCCCTGTTGGCTCATCTGTCTAAACAGCTGTAAAGCTTATGCTTTTATTTATTCTTCTGGATGCTACTAGCTCTGAAACTCCATTGAATAGATTAACATCCCCATTGTCTTTCTAAATTGTCGCATTTCACTGTATGTGGCAGAGTGATCACCACAACCATTTGATTTCAGATTGCTAAATGTGGATTTTATTTTTAGGCAGAGAGTGCTGTATTCTCTGTGCTTAATTAGATGGTATGGCCAAGCAAAACATTAGCACTTAGAAGGGAAAGTCCCCGAATCTACAGTTTGGAGATATAGCCCATGAAGATGCCACATACCTTGCAATTAACTTAATGCCATGTATTAAACACAATTAGTTACTACCAAAAATCTGTATTTTGCTACATATAAGCTTGCTCAGAAGTCAGTTCTTTTTTACTTAAAAATAGTAATATCATTTCCACTTCTTTCTATGTATGCATATGTGTTATTTATAGTTCACCTATAGATTACAAATTTTGTTCCAATCCTAAGAATTTTTTAATGAGATGCTACCTTGAGGTAACTAACCAAGCAATATTTTTTATTATTATTTCTAATAGAGGAATGTTGGGAAATAAGAGACTATAGTCAGATTTTTAAGTGACTTTCTGAAGAGTTCTCCAGTTTATTACTGTTAAGAAAACTTGAGTCCTCTCACTATATTAAACAAACTAAACCAAACCAAACCAAAACAAAAAATGAATAGCCAAGGCAGAATTAGTCAATTAACATTAATTTATTAATGCTCTCAATAAATATTTATTGTATATTTTAAATATGAAAGGAGTTGTAGCCAGGATATGGATATTTCATCTTGCCAAAATCCATGGAAAGGTAAGGGCACATGAAGTTCATTTATCATTGGTTTTTGTACTGTCTTTGTGTTAAGAACTGCTGGGTCAAAGATTGAAGAAAGTGCTTTGTTGTACAGGGTAAAGTCATTCCCTACAAGGAGTCTTTAATGATTATTCTATCAAGGTCTCCAAGTTATACCTGAAGAGCCTTATGGGATGAAACATTTTATTATACTCCTAGGCCATGGTAAGGAGGGAATGGCATGACATATAAGGGCCATATAAGATAAGCTTGCAGGGAAATATTCAGCAAGCAAGTGGAGATCCGAGAGGTACCCTGAGAAAGGATGAGGAAGTCCTTTTATATGGATTGCTCCCTTTCTGGGGAGCCAGGAGGGAATATATGAATAAAATGTTGGGAGATTTCTCTGATGCTTTTGAATGTTTAGGTCATAGTGAGGCCTAGAAGGGGGAACTTGTAGCATCTCACCACTCCGATGCCTGCTTGCAGGTGTGTTGAGACATCAGGGAAGTATGGCATTTTAAGAATTTACAGATGTTGTTTTCACATAGCTGATAAACAAACCCTAAATAGAAAGCCACTTTTCTTGTATTTTATTTTCTAGTATTGTTAATTATTTTAGTCTGCCTACTCAAAAAAAGAAACAGGTTTTGAGCCGACTGGATCATTGAGCTTGAGCAACACACGACATCACAAAGATAGCCATTTTATTTACTTCGTGCTTAGCATTTTCACTTGCTAGATTTATGCTCCCATGGACATTTCTCCTGATAAGAATCACAGGGCTTAGAAAGGCATTTAAAGTCAGAACGACATTCTTGATGTTTATGAACTATGTAACCTTGAACATGTAAATAATTCTCAATAAGCCTTTGATATCTTTATGCATTGACAGGGATTATCATGACTACCACAGAGCAGAATAATAAGTTCTAAATGACTGACTATTCAAAAGTCGACAGCATATTACAGGAACAACACACACACACACACACACACACACACACACATGCAAACTGTTATTATATATTGTACCATTTTGTAGTTAAAAACCCACAAGGACAAATGCTTCAGAGCCAATAATTCTTTTCACATTTTAGAAATGTAACATTAAGTATATCTTTCATACTATAAAACAATAATATAGCAATTATTCAATCTTTAAATTTTAAGAAAGATTTTTTAAAGACCATAATTGACTTTTTATTTTGATAAAGTTTTGCTATAAAAATAAGTTTCAGACCAGGTCATTTTTCTTATTTTCTCTTCTATACAAGCAGTTTTAGGACGCCAATCTTTATTTGGCTTTTAGTTCTAAGAGCACCCTCATTGTAGAGGTGAAAACCCGGCAGCAGTCAGGCAAGATCTGATGGCAAAATCAGAATGCCGGCTAGTCACATCTTGTCTGTACTTACCGGTAGAGAGTAGACAGAAGTTAATTCTGATCTGTAAAAACACACGGTCCATCCCAAAAAAGCCACTCCCTCTGAGAAGACTTCATAATGTTCCCAAACAGGATTACTTAGTGTTCACATTCAAACTGCAACTGTCACATTCGAGTAAAAAGGTTGTAGTGGTACATCCTCAAAATGTCAGGGATTTCAGATAGCAAGTTTATTATGCTTTATTATGTGAGAGGGGAGATATTACATATTTGCTACATTTGTTATACATACTAAATGCTTCTCACTTCTTGAATTAGCTCCTTTCCTTCCCCTATAAAATAAGGTCCCTGGCTTTCCTCTAAGAAGAGTTCTTATTTCTGTGAATCCACACAGGTTCCCAAACTTCAAAGCACTCTTTACTCTGACAGCACTCTAAAAGTTTCTTGCACATTGTCATTTCGTCCCCATTATACCCAAATGTGTCCAAAGGAAATACAGGAAGAAAGAATGGAGCAGAGACTGAAGGAAAGACCATCCACAGTCTGGCCCACCTAGGGAACCATCTCAATACCCACCAAATCCAGATACTATTGCTGATGCCAGGAAGCACTTGCTGACAGGGGGCTGAAATAGCTGTCTCATGAGAGGCTTTACCAGAGCCTGACCAATATAGATGTAGATGCTTGCAGCCAAACACCAGACTGAGAATGGGGACCCCAATGGAGGATCTAGGAGAAGGACTGAAGGAGATGAAGGGGTTTGCAACCCCATTGGAAAAACAACAATATCAACCAACTAGAACCCCCCAGAACTCCTATGGCTAAACCGCCAACCAAAGAATACACATGGAGGGACCCATGGCTCTAGCTGCATATGTAGCAAAGGATTGCTTTATCTGGCATAAATAGGGGTGGAGCCCCTTGGTCCTATGGAGGCTCAATTCCCCAGTGTAGGGGAATGCTAAGGCAGTAAGGCAGGAAAGTGCGTGGGTGGGTGGGGGAGCACCCTCATAAAAGCAGGTGAGAGGAAGGTAGGATAGGGGTTTTCTAATGGGAAATCAGAAAAAGGGATAACATTTGCAAGGTAAATAAGTAAAATAATCAATAAAAAATGAGTTTCCTACTCTAACACATGCTGCTCTTATAATAGTGACATTGCTTCTTACCTTTAATTATGTGTGTGTGTGTGTGTGTGTGGTGTGTGCGTGTTTATGTATGTTTATTTCTTTCAGATACATTAGGAGTAGTCCCTAGTAAAAAACGTTTTTCAAATGTCATCTTTATATCTATATTGAATTAATTGTGAGTACAGAATCAGATACAAAGTTTTGGTATAAATAACATAACTATACACATGTATACACAGAAGTGTGTACATATACTCTTAAACATACATAAGAGAAATACACTGCTCTTAGCTACATATCACACACACACCACACACACACAGCACACACACAAAGACACACACACACACAAAGTACACCCATACTCAGCTATGTGAACACACATGCACCCATACCCATATCTATGTGCTCTCTCTCTCTCTCTCTCTCTCTCTCTCTCTCTTCTCTCTATGCTTTCTCCTAGAACACATGCCTAAATGAAAAATTAAAAATCTGAGATGTATCTTCCTGACTTACATTAACTGAAAGCCATGCCTAGCTTAGATATAGACCTCTAATGAAGGTGACTATGCCTCCTCCCATAATTCTAAAATCTTCTTCCTTGAAGGGCATTTTACATACAAATAAACAACAACAACTGGGGGAAAAAACGTACTCTGGATATTTAAAACAGCTTAAGCATCATAATATATTCTATTCTGGGTCACTTTGCACACCCAAATTGTTTTCTGAGACTATTAACAATGTCATGCTGAGCAATTTAATAAACACAATCAGTGCTAAAGTCTGTTACTTTTGTTTTACTGGTTTTTAAGAAGCATTACCATAGATATCTCTTCTGTGCCGATAAGCCTGCTTCCTTAAGTAGAGAATTTTGAGGAATAACTTCTGCATGTCTGATGAGGTCGTCTTTTCATGGATGACACAGTCTATTTTGCAGTTTCTATTCACACTCAAATTGTTCTTGAGGAACAATTTAGGCATCATTTGTGCAGGCCTGCCACACTCAGAATAGGTTAATAGTCAATGTCACCTTCACTGGGCTATGCTTTGGATAGAGACCATTAAGGAAAATAGCTATTTCAGTGAGTGGCATATTAAAGTCCTAGCCCAGAGCTCTGTGTGTCCCTGGCCCCAATATTTGTGATCATGGCCTAGTGAGGAAGGCTATAGTCATACCCTTTCCAGGATGTAACTACAAGGGAGGGCCGACCATAAAGCTCAAGTGTGAGAAAAACGAAACTGGCTTGGGGCGATACAAAAGAGGCTGAAACAGATTGCTATGTGTCACCATTCAACCTGGGTCTTTCCTCACCATCTAGGAACCTGCCATTGTCTTCTGAATGTTCTATGGTCAAAAAGCTTTTATTTATTTATTTTTTTTGGGTGCTTTCAATTAGATCTCCAGCCACTGTTCTTCTTCCATGAATTAGGTAAGGCCAGACTCCTGCTTCTGATCTATTTTCCCTCAATGTCATGTTTCAAAAAAATGTCAACGTACTGTTCTAGAATTAAGTCCTTCCCAGGGCAAATCTTTGTTGTTCTTTGGGAAAATTGTTACACATACTTCATGTTGACAGGCGTGGTGGTGCATCCCTGTAATTCCAGAACCAGAGAGACTGAGGCAACGGGATTTTCCTTAGTCTAAGGCCAGGTTGAGTTACTCTGTCTCCAAAATGACAAGAGGTGTCACGGAAGGAAAAGAAAGAGTAAGAGGAGGCAAAAGTAATTTATGTTTTGGTATTTTATCTTTATTTCAGTCTAGGTCTTCGGGACTACACTATAGCATACACTTCTCCTACTCTGATATATCTTTTTAACTCATTTGCCTGTTGTAATTTTTTACTCATCTGAACAGAAATGGATCAATCACGATCCTATTTCATATTGTATGTACATTTTCTTTTATATGTTTATTGCTGTTGATCGTGTAATACAACAAATTCTTCACAGAATGAGACAAAGTATAAATAAATAACAAATAAGTTAGTGGTACCCTTGCAGCAGCACGAAAAATGGATATTGAAGGAGCAAGAAGAAGGAAATCAGAATTACTCTGCATGACAAACCAGATTGGGTATGAGGTAGCATTCTGAGGGGATAGAGAAGAGAAAGAGGGAAGATTGTAGCTTCTCTAGATAAATTGCCTATGTATGACATAGCCATAGATTTGTAAAATCAATTCAATATTATATTCAAAATAGAGGTTTTTCTGCCCTGAAAACAAATTACCGTGTGTGGAGAAACCTTTAGCAATTTTGTGACAATATCCTGCAATTAATGGTACACAGGGAAGATGGCTTTAAGGTGTCTATTGGCAGATGATTGAGATAGAGCTGGCAGGACTAGAATGATCTTGAAAGTATTTATGGATGACTATGCAGGTGGTCACAAGACTCAGCAGGACATAGCATATGTCCTTAGCATGTGGCACGACACAAGCTACACTCTCTTCCTGCGTCTCCCTCTATATCTTTCCTTTCCTTTGTATCTAGCTATCTTCTACTCTTTCTCTCTTTTTCTGTCACCTCCCCTTCTCTGACCTGTCTCAGAAGTTCTTTGTCTGTTTTATATGAGTGAGAGTCTTTGCTTGGCCTGGTAATCTAAAGGGTTTTGAAAAAGAGTTACACATATTTTTAACTTGCCAGAATGTTAAATTTTGGTAAGGAACATGTTCAATAAAAGTAAGATGACTAGATACTGTGGAGATAATTCCTCAAATTTCAAACACACCCTGTTAGAGGAAAGAGTTGCATTCACACAACTTACAAAGCTTGGGAAGCTATGAAAGTTGCATGAGTCACAAAACCCCTCTCCAAAACTCTTTAAGCAGCAACAATTGTTCACCCAAATACTAGAACAATCTTCAAAGTGTTCAGAAAACCCCAAACGCTGCATCTTTTGTGAGTTGTCACCAATGCTTGGGTGGACATTTTTAGTGATGCCACTGCCTTTGTATCACCTAGGCTTTTGTATCACCTTACTGGTTCACAGAGCTATCCTTGGGCGAGGTAATTTTCCTGGTCGCTATCAGTTGCCATGTTGATATGAACAGACCTTTGTCCTTGTCCCCTCAGGAAAGTTTCACACAGCAGAAGAGGTGATAACTGTGTTTAATGGACAATAAGATCAGGGAAAGGGAGAGAAAAAAGTTCAAGGAGGTTGTGTTGTAAGCTGTGTTAAAGAACTTAGAACTTAGGAACTGGTGGAATGGATGACTTTTCTACAGGCTTGAGGAATTTAGAATATCAAACCTCACTTAAACACCTGTTTCCAGTGTATAGTAGTAAAATCAGAAAGAAAACAATGAGCGTATCATATTTTTCTGCCTGGGCATGGTTTTCTCAGACTCTATGCTGTTACTTGTGGGACTGCATAAGGGTAACCTGGTTGTTGGCTGGGCATGGGCCCAGAACCCCAAGACTCCAAGGGAGAAAAGGCAGGAGTTCAGCCACGTCCCCAGAACCCAGGGTCCTGACAAGCAGTCTAATTTCCATGGACCTACATTGTTCAGTCATGTAGGCCATTACAGCCCCTCCCAAAGTGCACAGGTAGAGAGGTGTGACTACAGGCCTCAGGCCCTAGAGATTTACATACTAATGAAGGTCAGAGGGCGGAGCCAATTAAACCACCCCCAGAACCTCCCCTTTCTCCCCTCCCTACTTAACTCAGGTTGCCCTGAGTTTGGGGGGGTACATCCAGATCCATCCACCACCTGCCTTTACAATAAACCCTTTTGGAACCAAGGACTTCCTCATATCATTGGGGCCTGCGTGCCAAAGGTTCCAGCCTCTGGAACCTTAGACTTTCTCCTGCATGTGGGACCAGCCTCTTGGAAGCCTCCGGGCTCCTCCACTGCTGTGCCCCATTTTCCCACAGTTACTCAAATGTTGATGCCTCTTCTTAAATAAAATGGAATAAGCCTTCAAAAACCTTTTGCAAATTTGTTTGAATTTTCAAACTTTGAATGTCCTCAAATCTTTGTATTTCATACCTCTTTGCAATCATGTTTTCATTATATGTATGTGATCTAAGGTTTTAATTTTACTTTAAAAATTTTTAAAAATTTTTCCAAAGGGCAAAGAGTTTTACTTATTAAAATTAATTTTTTTGAGGATTTTATAAATGAACATACAATATTTATATCATTTATATCATTTACACCTCCTCCTCTCCTCCCTTTAATCCCTCCCATTCCCCCACAGATCCCCATCTCAAAAAATTTCTTCTTTTTATATTTATTTTATATTCATATAAATATATATTCATGTATATCCTATTGGCTCTAATCAATGTCTGTGTGAACATGGTTTAGGGCTGACCACTTAGTTTTCTACTAGGTCTTTCCCTGTGTGAAATTACTGAAGCCTGACTACCTCTCTCTCAGTAGGGTGCAGTCCTGTGAAACTCCTCGAGTCATGTTATTTTGTGGACTTCAAATGACTTGATAATAGTGCTACACTATTGCTATATAGTCAAGAAAAAAGAATAGATTGATGTACAGAAAACAGATTCTCACAGGAGTTTCATTTGGTTTGTATGTAGGAAGTACTTAAGAAAAAGGTTGTACCATAGTAACTGTGCTTGCCCGTTGGTTTGCATGACAGAATGTCTAACATAACATAAGAGAGGAAGGTTATTTTGAGCTTTAGTCTTAGTCATCATGGCATAAAGAACATGGTTGACAAGGGCAGTATTTGACTATGTGGGTAAAGGTGCACAATAACTCTCCTGACCTAGAGTTATAACTCTTGGTTGTGATTCACCCATCATGGTGCTAGCAAACAGATTAAGTTCTTTGCAAGAGCGATATTTGCTCTTAGCTATTAAGACACCTGTCTAGCTGCCCTCTTCCTCTTTTTATTTTATCCAGGACTCTAGCTAATGAGATAGTGTTACCCACATTCAGAATAGTTCTTCTTCTTGGTCAGTCAAGCTTATACTCTAAAAATGCTAACAGTCAAGATTAGCAGATGTAATTTAAAGAAAAATGACCTGCCACTTAGGAGAGAACTAGTGATCTTGCATAAAACATAAGTCAATAGTCTCTAAGAGAAGCAGAAATAAATAACTTATAGAATATTTATTATCTAAAGTTAACACTAGAGTTAACACATATGGACTATTTTTTGCACAACTAGTATACATAGGTACTTTCTAATAATCATAGTCCAGGTCAATTTACTCTTGTCACCATCATCTAATGATCTTGCTCATTACATCAATCCAAAGCCTCCTACTTGGATGGCTATTATTTATTAACACCAGTGAGGCATAGCCAATAGCCAGCAAAGGCTCATCAGTGGAGAAGAAACTCTACATGTTTGGATGAAGAAAATTAGATATGTAGATATGTGTACAGAGGTGAGGCAATGTAAAATGTTAAACATGTTAGGAAAACAGGGTGACCATGAAGTAGACCCTCTCAAATCTCCTATAGAAAGCCTCCGTAACTCACCACCCTCCTACTGCCCCTTGAAATCTATCTCAGTGTGAACAAAGAAATGCTGTGTCTTGTGGCTTTTCCAAGTTAAAAGCAAAGCCATGCTGAGATTCTAAAGCTTTTACTTCTGAGCTCCTTGGAACTGAAAAAACCTTTTAAGAATAACTTTCCACTAATGATTCTACTAGCTATGCTTCCCATCCTTCCTTCTTTCACTGGAGTTGGACATATGCTGTTGTCAATCTTCCTTCTATTAAACATAACTCTTAAAATGTTTGCTCAAATCCTGCCCAGATACTGAACTATCTGTTCACATCTACTTCTAACCAAGAAAAATATATTGTGTAGACATTCTCCAGAAATGAAATCTCCAGCCTCATGTGATACTATCCCTGAAAAAATTTGACTTCTTCTCATTGTACATTGTCCTTTTTTTCCTAATTGAATATTTTATTTATTTACATTTCAAATGTTATCCCCTTTCCCAGTTTCCCCTCTGCAAACCCCCTATCCCATCCCGCTTTACCCTGCTTCTATGAGGTATTCTCCCACCCACCCACTCACGTCTCACCACCCTAGCATTCTTCTACACTGGGGCATCAAGCCTTGACAGGACCAAGGGCCCTCCCCTCTCATTAATGCCAGATAAGGTCCATCCATTAGGCTCTTCAGTCCTTCCCCTAATTCTTCCATTGGGGTTCCTGTGCTCAGACTTATGGTTGACTGCGAGCATCCACATCTGTATTGGTCAGGATCTGGCAGAGCCTCTCAGGAGACAGCTGTATCAGGCTCCTGTCAGCAAGCATTTCTTGGCATCAGTAATAGTGTCTTGGTTTGGTGTCTGCATGTTGGATGGATCCTCAGGTGGGCAGTCTCTGGATGGCCTTTCCTTCAGTCTTTGCTCCATTCTTTGTCCCTGTATTTCCTTTAGACAGGAGCAATTCTGGGTTAAAATTTTGGAGATGGTGGGTGGCCCCATGCCTCAACTGGGGTGCCTTGCCTAACCTCTGGATATGGTCTCGACAGGTTCTCCCTCCCCTTTGTGGGGTATTTCAGCTAATGTCATCCCTTTGGGGTCCTGGGAGGCTCTTGCTTTCCTGGCATCTGGGATTTTCTTGTTGCTACCTCCAATTCCCCCTTCACATTCCCTATAGTTTTTATAAGACAAGGTCTTGACATATAGTCCTGGCTAACCCGAGACTCATTATGTAGAACAAGCTAACCCTACACTCACAGATCAGTCTACCTTTGTCTATAGAGGACGATTATAAGAAAGTTGTACCACCAGGCACAGCATAGATGTCTCTTAGTGGCATCCATCTTGTGATTCTAAAACTATCACAAACTGTGTACTTCTATTTCCTGCATCTCAGGGCTATATCATAGTAGTTATTCCACATACAAATTATTCTTTGATACAAAAGCAAGACTAATTCTTCAAACAAAGAAACAATGCTTTGATTTTTCTGATCACAATACCACTATGTAACAAAATAATATTAAACCAGATCTTTGAAGATTCAGCATCATTATCACTTCTGATCCAGGTCTACCTATGTAATTTTAGAGTAAAGCATGCAGAAACTTCCTAATTGGCTTTCCACACCCAGATTAAAAGTACTTTAATTAAAGAAAGTTCTATATTCATTATCACCATCAAAAGCTGAGTTAAAGTTCTCACACTCAGATCTATTAGTTTGGAACTAGTGGTAACAGTAACAAAGTTGAAAATCCCATTATGATAATAAAAAAATACAGTTTAGCTACAAGGGAAATTGTCTTTTCCTAAGTTAATGGTTCTGGCTTTGAAGGCACAACAGTGCACTGTTCATATAAATGACAGATCTAATATGGGAGTTTTTTTTTTTTTTTTTTTAAACAAAGAAGGAAGGTTAAGGCATTTTTGCTACAAGTATAGAAGCTCAAGTTACTGTTTGTCCTTAATTAGAGAGTGTACAGGGATATCCCACTTTTATCCCTAGAAGAGGGCAGGAGTCTAAAAAACCAGTAGATTTAATCTAAAATGAACTTTGGAGATTTTTCAAAATCTCTGCTGTGTTATCTTAGTCTTGAACTGTTTGAATAATCTAAGGGTATGATCAATGAAAGCTCAAAGAAGAATTTAATTTTGGTGATAGAATTTTCTCTTTCTAGAAGATGGACATAGGGTAATATGTATTGATGGGAAAGAAGTTTATGTGCTCTTTACTTTTTAAAGGCATTTGTTTTCTAATGTAACACTTTTCAAAGTAATAATTTTGGAATAAATACATACCTAGACTTTATATACATGAATTGAAAAAATGGTCATTAAGCTTCAAGGTGCCCCAAAGTAAAATGGCATTTGCTTAAGAAGTTTGTCATGAACACATTTCTTCAAATTCATTTGAGCTATGAGAGGCACATTCCAATTTTATTAAAATAATTTACATATTAAACGTTTTCCTCACATTTGCAGATCTGTACAAATTTTGGTTTTATTTAAATGAACACAGGGAGAAAAAGATGTATCGTAAGTGTTCATGGAAATTAGATCCAGAAGTAAAACCCGGCCTTCTGCCTGGTGGGACTTACCTGCTTGGACTCCATTTGTGATCAGACTAGTGATCTCCTCAGACTGAATGAAATCTGTTGAAAATGTATTAGCCTTCAGTCCAGACAGGAGATATATAAAGGCAAACCTGTGACACTGACAACATTATATGAAGGCAGCCATACTATTCCCTAGTTCTAGGGAGAAGTCTGATGTGGTTGGAACTGGCATATTAGTAGAAGCTCATTTGGAAAGCTCTGTCAATTTTGGTAGAAAAACATCACTGTTCATATTTAAAGTTTTGATAAAAGAGTGGAGCTAACCCAAATTCTCTCATTTCCAATTTTAAGACCATTTGTAACCCAATGGTGACAGATGGACTCATTAAATAATATTGAGTATTTTGATAATTTCAAAGATGGTGTTCTTTTCTGCCTATTTTTCATATACTATAGTGAACATAGTTCACTTTCTTTAACATAGCATCACCCAATCTCTCTTATTCTCTCTCTTATTCTCTCTCTCTGTCTCTCTGTCTCTCTCTCTCTCTCTCTGTATATGCTTGTGTGTGTATTTCTCTGTATCTTTTAAAACTTAAAAATTTAATTGTGCTTAAGTATGGCAGGCAAGTCATCATTGCTCATATTCTTGAATTATTCATTTGAAATCAATTCTTGATTCCAGCTGTCTTCTGTGATCATAACAGCATATTTTATCACTAGAGATGATATGGTTTATATGTCAAATACCCACTGTGTGCAGAAAGCATGGTCCCTGTACTGAAATTACATGGGAGGCATTATGCCTTTTTAGTAGTTGATGTTTTGTGAGAGGTTCTTAGGTTATTGGTGATGTGGAACTACATGAATCCTTGCTCTACATCTTTTTCTCTTTTGTTTCTGGCTCCTGACATAACAGATTTGGATTTGCCACCCATTTATACCATGGTGTGTTCCTCTTTCCAAAGCTCCTCAGGTTTGGACTGAAAATTCCAGACCCAAGAGCCAAATAAATTGCTCCAGGTGTCTTGTTCTCATGGTTGAAGGCTGGTTAAAGCTGACTCAAAAAAGGTAGACTTCCTTGTTCCTAGAGTTTTGTGCCTTTCATTAGGTATTTTTATATTTCCATAGATATTTTTGTTCTAGTGACAGGCTTATCACCCTTTTAAGTTTGGTTCAAATGAGGGATTTAAACCTATTACCTCCTCCCCAATCCTAGGATCTTCTGATTTCCCAAATCTAATAATTCCCAACCTTGTACTTTCTACTGAGTCTCCCCTCATTTGCTCACTCCTTCTCTAGTGCTTATTATGCTATACTAAAAATTTAGACATTAGCCATGACTTTTCTGAGTTGCTAAACTTCTTTGTGGGAAAAAATGGTGGGCGCAGCGGTGGAGTCCTGGGCCCACGCAGCAGCAGCCCGCAGCAGGCTTCGGTGACGGCTGCCCGGCAGGCCCCAATGATACGAGGAAGTCCTTGGTTCCAAAAGGGTTTATTGTCATGGCGGATGGTAGATGGATCTGGATGTACCCCGCCCCAAACTCAGGGCAGACCCGAGTTAAGTAGGAAGGGAGAAAGAGGGAGGTTCTGGGGAGGAATGCTTAATTGGCTCCGCCCTCTGACCTTCATTAGTATGTAAATCCCTAGGGCCTGAGGCCTGTAGTTACACCCTCTACCTGTGTACTTTGGGAGGGGCTGTAATGGCCTTCGAGACTGAACAATGTAGGTCTATGGAGATTAGACTGCTTGTTAGGACCCTGAGTTCTGGGGACGTAGCCGAACTCCTGCCGTTTCTCCCTTGGAGTCTCGGGGTTCTAGGCCCATGCCCAGCCAAGAACCAGGATACCCTTAAGCAGTCCCACACTTCTTGATGGTGGTGATGGTGGTGGGGTGCCTTCCCCATGCCTATCTATTGTACACGTTCTTCAGGTGCAGCTAATATACCCTTTGATTTGATTTTGTTAACCAAAACATGTAAAATACATGTAACAACTACACTGAATGAAGAGCAAATTGGGCTAATCAGGTAACGATTCTAAGGAAATGTCCACTGGAAATTGGAGAGCTCTGAACATTCTTTCCCCCTTATATTCAGTTTTTCATCCTCCTTCCCTATTTCCTGGTTTGTGGTAAAATATGTAGAGCTGTCAAGGTTTGATGCATCTTGCCACTAGCCTATGATTCAATTTCATGCACACGGAGACTCAGAACAACTTGGCAGTTAACTGCTAATGGCTTTTAAGAGTTTAAGTCAGCCCTAAACATTATTCCAATGAGTTTTTGTGGTTTAATTACCTTAAAACATTAAGTAGTCAGAGTCCATCAATACACACACACTTAGGGGTATCAAATGTGCAGTGGTCCTAATACCGCCTCAACGATGTCTAATATACCACCTTAGTTTTCCAAAAACATGTAAAAATAGTTTAAGTCTATCTATTGAGTGTAATGATGTGTGCTATCATTAAGCTGGGGGAAATGTGAACTCGAAAGGATTCCCTAAACAGCAAGCAAGGTCTTTACAAAGCAAAGGACAGAGCTATGTTTGTCCTGCCCTGTTGTCCCCATGCCATGTTAACTTTAAGCAGTACATCTCATAGTTAAAAATCGGATTTCAAATCTCTAGGTCTGCAATTCACAGGGATGTTAAGTAATACATTGTTGAGTGTGGGAAGAATAATTACAATTAGTCATCCGGGAAGTTTTTGTGAAAACGTCATCAAATGATGTATGCAGAAATAGTAATAATACTCACTAATATGTGCAAGACAGTCTTATTTTAAAGTCTATTCTTGAAAACTCTGGAGATGAGGAGAAAATGAACTTGAAGGGTCAGTATCCAATTTTAAGGGTATAAAAATGAGCTTAATCTCTCTATTGTGATTTTTCCTTCTTTGGGCTGTAATTAAAGAAACCAAAGGTTGTCACTTATTTCTTGCACTGTTTTGAATTTTTTTTCTTCTGCAGAATTCATTTCTATCCACAGACTCACAATAACTTCATTTCTCTTCTCAAGTCACATCACACCCCAATCTCCACCATTCAAATTGGCCTAAGATCCAGCACTAACAAAATGTTAATATTTATGAGTAATGCATATTGGGTTCAGAGATAGGAAGGAAAACCTTCAGGGAGGCAGAAATGAGTTATTGGTCTGCTATAGAATGTGTCATTTGTAAAGGGCTGCATTGTAGTGAGAGATGATTCAAATGCATGATTTCAAGGGGCAGAGCAATCTAGTTTACTAATCCTCATTATATTAAGGTGAGGCTTTTGTGAGCTGCTAGCTGCTCATTAGCATCTGGATCCCACTGAAGAATCCAGATAATGGGTGCCAGTTTTATTCTCATTATGGAGCAGTTCCAATGTCTCCATTCTTTTCATTAATTTATCACACAACAATTAAATGTAACAGAAGGTAGAGCCATTTGAGGAACAAGAGAATGGGTATTATACATTACACATTATTTCTTTATTCTAATGTGATGGTCTCTGAGTCACTTTGGTGAAGCTTCTTTGACCCCTGACCTCACCTCTCCTTTCTGAGATGTCCTTTTCATCTCTTTGTTCCTTCTTCATATCCTACTTTAGTTTTTTGCTCCCTTGATGCCAATGACATCCTTCTCTGACAAAGGTCAGTCAGAGACCATGCTTGAAATCTACTGGTCAAATCCTGTCTAACACATGTAAAAGTTATTTGTCCTTAATTTGGCCAGAGCAAAAGGTAGATTGTTATTGTTGCATATAGCAAGGATCATATAGCAAGGCATATGGATAGACTGGTAAAATGTTTTAATGTGGGTAAGCCAATTACTCCAATTTAGTATCAAATCCCTACAGGTGAACAATATTGCGAAAGGTGGCTAAGAATTTTCTTTTTGATTCTAACAAAAACTTAGCTGATATTTACCTATGGGAAAGGGTGACATTAAAAAACGGATACGATAGAATACATAAAATGCTATCCTTCTTTGCCTCAAGTCTAGTTTGGTTTAGAAATGTATTGTTTCCATTAGGCACAAACCATCAGTTCCCAAGATATTTAATTACATCAAAGAGATTCTGTAAGTAGTGTGTCTTATAGAACATAATACTGGCATGAGAACCATGAAGTCGATCACAGCAAAGGTATATGTATGAGGTATTGCACAATATAAATCTCAGATGTCATCAGATTAAAAGAATAATGATAAACTGTGACTATTTGGATATTTATTAGTTTTTAATTGCTGTAATCATAATGATTATCCAAAGTACTAGGATAATTATAAACCTGTCTGTTTTATAGTATAGGTAGAGATGCATGGGTCTGGAGTCAGGTAGACCTGTATTAACCCTGTGGTTTCATTTCCACAGCTCTGTGACATTGAGTAGTGTACTTTACCTCTATGCCATGTGAATAACAATCTCCATTTCCAGGGTCATTTTGAGGGTGAGCGATAATGTGTTTAAACCAGCGAGCGTAATGCTTGATACACATACACTCAATACCCAGCCACCATAGAGGCAGCAGTAACTGCTGTTATTAAAGTACTTGCTCTAAGAAATTTTCCTTATGACAAAGGAGAATGAGTGCCCTCAGAACTTAAACAGAGTGAATGCAACTTCTAACAGAGCCCGAGGAAAAGAGTAGCAATGAAGCAAGGGTAGCAGATAGACCTAGGCTTGTACTGTACTGATGCTACATGCTAGATGCTGGGAAGGGAAGAAAGGCACATGTAGACAGACGGTTCCTCAGGATGCGTATAGCAATCTGATTTAACAGCGTCAAGAAAAAACATCTCTACTAGGTGACACTTTTTGACTTACAAAGATGCCACTAAGTTCTCTTTAAAGGTGATTACATCTGCCATTGTTTTTATCATATTTTTCTTTATATTAGTATTTTTTACTTGTGAGTTTTAACTTGTTGGAGATCTTTCTTTCTTTCTTTCTTTTTCAAGGTGAGAAGGCACATGAAGGAAGAAACTGGGTGGAATGGAGGGAAGGTAAACTGTGGTACAAATGTAATGTTTGAGAGAATAAAAATCAAACCAAACCTCTGCCATTGTTATTGGCTTCTTCCAGAAGAGGGATGAGACTTACCCTTTCCTGTTAGCTGTATCAAGGCAGGATACCTTTTACTATTCCCCTTCCAGCTCTGGCTTAGGTTTGTCATCCAAATTGGCTAATCTTAGATGAGTTATCAAACTACAATATACATTTCCTTATCAGTGAAATGATGCTCATAATGCAATTAGCCAATCGTATTACAAGGATAGTGTGTGTGGTGTCAAGTCACAGGGCTATTGCAGAATTGGTATTTTCACTTCTGCTCTAATCTGTTGGGAGGATCCTATCCATGACCAGGTGAAGCTGATACAGTGTCCTTTGTATTGTAACTATATATTAAGTACTAACAATACCCTAGTGCTTTATTCAGTCATTAAGGTATCATTAACAATTGTAGCTTTAAACTCATTTGTAAGGAATTAAAGGTTTCATAAACATTTGTATTCATTCTTCGTTGTCCTTGTTTGTTAGCTGTTCTCTTTTTTATTCAGCCTACACTGTATTATCTTGCACGCATTGTTCTATTTAATTACCAGAACAATTCTATACAATTTTTTTCAGTCCTTTGGGCTGCTATAGCAAAACACTGGTCACAGGTCCAAAGATTGGGAAGTTCAAGATTTATAACACAAGCTGATTCATTGCCCCGAGGGTTCACTCTTAGATTCACAGATGGTGTCTTTTTTACCCTCATAAGATATGATCAGCTAGTCAGCTCCAGGGTCTCTCTTACAAGGACTCTAATTCTAGACATCACTCCTCTCACCTCCCAAAGGCTTCATCTCCAAATAGCATCACACAGAGGGAAGGGAGTTGGCATCAGCAAGTGAATTTTGGGTGATAATAATCATTAAAATATTCAGGACTAGTTTTATAACTTTCATTGTACAATAAAAAAATGGGTTTATTTGTTCAACAGTCTGACTGAATTTCTATATCAGATGTATAGGATGTTAGAGTCTGGGTCATTATTTCCTACTGCAGCATCTAGTTACATCTTTGTACATCAGGACACTCACCTTAAGATGTGGTAAAGACGAAATAGCTTAGAATCATTAGGCCATTCATGTATATTAGAGATGTTTAGATCATATAAATTTTATGTTGCTCTATTGCTTTTTCTCTACTCCGGTGTGTCAATAATGAGGTTATTTACTCATTTTTCCCATAAAATGTCTTTATTTCTGAGAAAAGTACCTGTTCTTATTAGAATAAGCAGTGTAGCAACTGAAGCACATTTTCATGTAAGTGTCTGTAGGTGATGTGTTCCTGAATTATTGTAATTTATGGTAGGACTCGAGGATATTATGCACATCAGTCTTATAAATAATGTGACATAAATAACAGCTGCATTTATTGCCAAAGCAATTATTTTCTTCCTAAGCCATCATTCATTATTTTAGAAGGAACTGGAAATTTGCATACAGCATTGTCTCTGTACATAATTAGGGTGAGTCTCCTTTACTCGCCTGTCTTGATGTTTAATACCTGAAAATAATTAGTTTTTCTTTGAGCATTGTCAAAACCTACTGACCCTTAAAGAAGAAAAATCTTGCCTGTGGTTTATGGAAATTGTCCTCTTAGTATAGTTGTTCTTTGGTATACCATTTTTTTGTCTGTTTGTTTGCCTTCCTGTTTATTTGCTAGAGAGAGAGAGAGAGAGAGAGGAGAGAGAGAGAGAGAGGAGGACTTGGAGTCACATGGGTCGAAATATGGTAAGGATTGGGGTAGTGTTGGGGAAGGTAAAACCATGATCAGAATATGTTGTCTGAGAAATACTGCATTTCAATAAAATGCATGAGCAAAACAAAAAAAAAATGCATAAAAGTTATTTTAAAAAAGAATCCAAGACCCTGTTAGTATGCTGGTCCTCTGTTTCTTCAGGGTGCTCTCACCCTAGTGTGATACTATGCCACACCAACACCATTCTTTACTTGTGTAAAGATTTATTTTGAGTATTTAGAAAACTTTAAAGAGAATTTTCAAAATTGAGAAAAAAGTGGGCAAGAAATAATTACCAGAATCTTCTGATATCATTTTGCTGTTTATTGACCATATGATAAAACTGGAAATTCTGTAAAAGATACATGACTTGGTAAGTAATCTTTAAAATCAACCTTGCCTATAATATATGGTAATTGTATATTAGTATGGTCCTGTCTTAGAATCCCTTAGGTACTGTTTCTTGGACCCCTGTAGATACTGACATGTGCAGATGCTCAAATCCCCTTCTACAATATTGCAGTGTCTGTTTATAATCTACACATATGCCCCATTGTTTTAATTTATCTCTAAATTACTTACAATACTTACTACAAATGCTGTATAAGTAGCTATTGATTTTATTGTTTGGGAAACTCTGCAAAGAAATGATTACCGTAGATGTTTCCTATGTTTATAATTCTTGTCTTTCCAACAGTTTTGAACAGTTGTTTGCTGAATCCATGGACACAGGGCTACTTCAGCCTACTTTGTGATCTGCATCACCAGCTTGCTGTAAAGAAGTTAAATGCTAGATCTTGAGTGCCTAGTACTGTGCTTGGCTCCTTCATGCATTTATATCATTTTTTTTCGTTATACATTTCCTAGTAAACATACTATGTGCTGAACCCTATGAGGAACAGAAAGTACACAACAGGAAATACAACAAACCCCAACGTATCCTACCTAATGCACAGTTCAAGAAGGTTTGTGTTTTGGGTTGTTACAGACAAGCAAAGGAACGATGCAATTCAATATTTTATAAAAAATAGATGCTTATGAGATGAAATAACTTCACAATCAAGAACTATGGAGATTGGATTTCTTAGTATGGATATGAGTAACAAGAGTCATTGAGACAGTAAGAGCACAGGTGTGTTCTGTAAAGACAGAGGAGACTGTGGGATTCCTCCGATATGAGCAAGTTGGTTTCTGAGGATCTAAAAGAAAGCCACTGTCAATTCGATTTAGCAAGTAAATATAAGATATGAGTCATATGAAGTCATGGAAGTCAACAGAACATAAGGAAATTCCCCAAAATGAAATAACTTTCTTTGGAGCATCTTGTCATTTGAACAGTCAGATTGGTGTGGCTGAAAACTCAAATTACTATTTATGAGTGTTTAATTCCAAGAATTCAGTAAAATAGTGATGGTAATGATAATGAAAAAAATCAATAATGATAATAGCTGCACCAATTTGAAGTTTTTATGTGTCAAACACTCCTTGAATAAGTTTAGTTGTTTGAAAAACGTTAACCCTCACTGTGAACCTATGAGATATTTTGTGCGTGTGTGTGTGTGTGTGTGTGTGTGTGTGTGTGTATGTGTGTGAAATATATTAATGTCTTTATTTTTGTTCAGGCAAACTGCTAATTTCTGTAATAGATACTAGAAACCTATCAGATAGTATGTATGTGTGTGTGTGTGTGTGTGTGTGGTGTGTGTGTGTGTAAAATAGTAATATCATTTTTTGTTCAGACAAACTGCTAATTGCTGTGATAGATACCTGAGTAAATATGTAATTTAAGGGAAGAAGGGCTTATTTTGCTTCATGCTTTACACATTGGAGTCCATCATGGCTGGAAGGAGCTTGCAGAGCACAGAGGCTTCCATTGCTCTAACCAAGTATCGGTGAAAGAAGTAGAAACCAGGGGTAAGTCGTAACCTTCAAATGCACAGCTTCAAGTTACCTACATCCTCTATCATGGCTTACCACCTTCCCGAAGAGTTTCCCATCACGTGTCTATCACATGAGCTTCTGGGGAACACTTCATATTCAAAACCTTGTCAGACAAAGGTGTGGAAGTTGATTCATCTGTATGTAGCACACAGCCTCTAAGGAATTGCCTTCAGTCTGAATCCAAGATAACAGTTCACCTTAGAGTTTAGGCATTTCATCTTTCTCTCAATAATAAAATTGAAGTTGAGAAAACATTGGGAAGCAATTTCAACTTTACCCAAGCATTGTAAGAGCAGTATAACTTCTCTTTCTTGAATCATCTGGGAATTTGTTGTCAATATACAACCGTGTAATATCTACAACATGGAATTTATCTTACATTAACCACAACATAGCCATCAAAATCAGAAAGTTATTACGGATATCATTGTTTCCTAAGCCCAAAGTAATGTTTTTATAGGAAGTTGATCAGCCTGGATCAAATACTGCCTGTAGTTGTCATCTCTGTTTAATCTCATTCATTTTGTATGATTCCCCATTCTTTGTCTGACTTTCAAAACTTTTCATCATTTTAGATTATAGGACAACCATGTTATAGAATTCCTTTGAATTTTGTCAGAATTGTTTAGATGGATATATTACAATACTTTTGGAGTGAAGTGTGATAGGAACAGTGCTGTGCATTTGTTATTGATGGTTTGTTTCTAGTTGTAGTGAGGATTAAACTCATGCATGCTACTTAAAGCATCAGACCACTGAGATGACCTTTAGCCCCTTTTGTCATTTTGAATTTGTGACAGAATGTCACTTTGTTGCCCAAGCTGGCCTTGAACTTACTTTGAAGGCCATATGAACCTTGGATTTATAATCTTCTGCCTCACCTTCCAGGATAGGTGGGGTTAAAGTCAATCATTTATAGTCCTGGTTTTCTTTATTGATTCTTAGTAAATAACATATAATTTAACTACTCCCAATTTAAAAATAGTTGCACTGATTATTTGATCCAACTTAGTACAACCATGTCTGTGACACAACTGGACTCAGTATATGCAAAATTACATCATAGGTTTTATGGTAACAGATTTCCTTAAGCTGCTTCTTCTCAACTGTTGTCCAGTGCCCAGCACCTGATCTCAGGACCTTAGTATTTTATAGTGGAAAGAAATGTCACTGGTCATTATTAGCCAAATATGCAACTAATGACTCAGCTTTGACTACGTGATTTAACCTTCTAAGCTAATTCTTGTTACCTCTAAAATCAGCTCAGTGGTATGAGGGATATTTTTAGTTGTGAAGTCTATGAGCAATAAAAGTGCTCATCCTAGGCCATAAACTACTGAAAATCGATTATCACAATTCCTCACCATCTTGCTTCTCCTGTTTCAGCCTCAAAGTGCCAGGATTGCAGGTGGGTGACACACCATCTGAGTGAAATAGTGTTTTATGTTTTCACTCTCACTATGAAAATAAAGTACCATTCAAAATCACATATTAGTCTACCTCAATGGAATGGTTTTGAAGGTATGTATTGTTTTTCATCACTATATATCCCCAGTGCTCATCAAAATTATTGGTGCTTTTAAAGATGCTCAGTGTATGTGTTACATGAAAGATGGAAGACAGTGATGTGGACTGTGATTAGATGAATGGATGGAAACAGTAAAGAATGAGACAGGAGAACAATGATAACCATGTGTGGTGCTTTGAATGCAATGTCTCCATAGGCTTATATATTTGTAATGCAAGGCCCCTAGTTGATGAGATGTCTGGAGAGATTAGGAGTTATGTCCTTATTGGAGTAGGTGCATCCTTGTAAAAGTTGGTGTGTTGCTGGGGCTTGGTCTTTGAGGTTTCAAAAGTCAACATGAGGTCCAGTCTCTCTGTCTCTCTCTCTCTGTCTCTCTCTCTCTCCTGCTCATGGATAAGAATGTAGCTCTCAGTTACTTCTTCAACACTAGTGCTGGCTGTGTGGCACCATGCACCCCATCATGAAAACAAAGTCCTAACCCTGAAACTGTAAGCAACTACCCAATGAAAATGCTTTCTTTGATAAGAGTTGCCTTTGTCATGCTGTCTCTTCACAGCAATAGAATACTGACTAAGACCCCAGGTTATTGAGAAATCTGTCAATATTTATTGGATATTTATTGAATATTTATGAGGCCCCAACCAATTAAATGGATATTTTATATGTATTATGCACTGATCTAGGGTCAGGTTATTATAGTTCTGAGAAACAAAACAAAGCCTAGGAAAGTAAATACAAACCATATTTACAGGCTTGGGAATAGTAGTCCACAAGGTTAGAGAAAAGAAAACATCTTAAAAGACTTCACAACAATAATGTTGCTTAATAAATTCCAGGGTTTCTTATTTGGCATTTACTTGGCATTGGGTTGACAGTGATTTACCAAATTATTTGTCAAGCATTAGTTCTACTTTTATATTGCAGATACTATACTTTGTCTGCCTAGTATAAGTTGGAAATATTTAAGTGAACAATTTGACAAATATTTTCACATATAATTAGGTTGAGCTACTTTATGAACTCTACAATGAAAAGACTTATCACAGTTAACTTTGCCCCATCATTTCTAGTTCCAAGATCATTCCTAGTCATAGGACTTTGGTTGTATTCTACAGATAGTTTTTCAAATGCCTACAAATAACTATACTTTTCTAAGTGCCAAGATAAGTAAATAAACATTGATTTCTATTGCAAAATATATGAATCCTCTTGATCCTTTTATTTATTATTGGATGACAATAAGCTTATCGAACAGTTCCTCACTCATCAAACCCCTAGCCCACTAGCCATTACCTTTCCTATTATCTATCCTCGGTATATTTTGTGGTATTCATCATATGTATGTAAACAATATCTTTAGTTTTCCTAAGTAGGTAATTAGACTTTCAAAACTAAAACACGTCTGTCTGTCTATTTGTTTATTTGCTGTCATAAACAAAGAGGATGCTCAAGAAACTTTCCCTGTCCTTTTTCTTTGAAGGTAAAAATTTGTTGGAAAAAGTAAAAACACGAAAAGGAAGTGCAGTGGCTTGAATAAAGTGTGCAGAGCTTGTTTAGACATTATTCAAACACAGATCTCCAGGCGTCGGTAATTTAAGCATCCAACACATCGTCTCACTGGGGCTAACTCACAGGGTCATCTGATTTTCCTACTCATGAATGGTCCAGTTAATCTCAATCCTCTTAAAAGTCATTGTGCCTATAGAACTGGAGACTGTGTGGTTAGTTTACTGTTGCTCCTGAAAGGTTCTGTTTCTCTGCTAGTAGCTGATAAAAGAGAGAATTTCCCAAAGTCAATCACTCAAAATAGAGAAAGTAAATCCATTTTAGCATACCTCTGGGAAGCAGATCTGCATTAACTAGTCTATGACTGCTCCGGCAATAATAAAGTGGAAGAGAATGCACAGCACTGGTGATTTCTACAAGCGATATGACGAGGGGACAGAGACAATGAGGCAAAAGTAAAATGGGACCTGGGATTAAGGGATCTTCCACTCAGCCATGTGCAGAACACTGAAAATTAATACGGTATTGTTTAGTGAGCAGCCATCAGGTTATTGTAATTTGTAGAATGTTTTCGTCTTCCTCTTCTCCTTCACTGAAGAACATTTAGAAACGGCTTCATTTCTGAGGGATGACACAGTTAATCCTATTTTGAGTTCTATTTGAAGAAAATGAAACGTTAAGCTGGTTTTGCATTTATCAAATGAGCCATTGAATTCCACATCTAGCAAGCAGCTCCGGAAGGAATGCACCGTGCTAGATAGCAGGGCTACGGAGATGAATTAAGAATAATCATTTTCATCATGGTATCAGATAATTTGGGGGATTTACAATATTGTAATTTTCAGCTTCTGTAAATATAAGAGTTAAGATAAACAAGGAATGCCAGGTCAAGACACAGACAGATCTGAAGGATTGCCCTGAACTAAAGGGCAGTGGCCCAGAGACAGAAGTAAGACAAACCTAGAGAAAGTATCTTCACACTAAAAAGAAAGAAAGAAAGAAAGAAAGAAAGAAAGAAAGAAAGAAAGAAAGAAAGAAAGAAAGAAAGAAAGGAAGAAAGAAAGAAAAGAAACAAACAAACAAACAAAAACAAAGTATTCTATGTCAGGAATGGGATTTTTGAGTCTACATTTAAAATATTCAGTCCAGAACAGGACGACAGCTCAGTAGATAGAGCACTTGCTGTGTAAGCATGAGGCAACTCAGCACTTACAAAATCAGACAGATGTCAAGACAATCTCTGAAACCCACACCCTGAAATCACAGCACTCAGAAGTAGAGACAAAGGATACCTGGGCAAGCTGGCTAGGTTGACTAGCTGACTGGCAAGCCTCATGTGATGTGGATAATGATAGGGAAAGCATTCAGTGTTAGCTTCTGGACTGTGTACCATGCTCATGTATATGTATCCACACAAGTAGATTCTCACACTCGTGCATGTCTACACATGCAAGCACATAGACACATGGATATACACACATATATCCCCAAAGAAACAACAACCAAAAAACAAAATATATAGGCTATGCACATCTCCACAGAAGTGCTCATTGAACTATAATTACATAACATAACATAACATAACATAACATAACATAACATAACATAACATAACATAACATAACATAACATAACATAACATGTTACACTAAATTTAATTTTGTGCAATGGTTTAACTGTGCTATAATCCCCTTCCAACTTAGAACACTCAATATTATCTTGCATATGCAAGACATATCTTTTAATAGATGAATAAGGAAGTTAAACGTAGTCAGACCTACAGAAAGCTGTGTAGCATGGCATTAGTGACACAGTATCCACAAGAAGCACTGACACAGGGTGTTGCTGTGATACAAAATGGCAGTTCCTGGGTCAGGGAAAGAGCCATCAGCTCTGGAAATAAGAGTGCAGGTTGGAGAAAAAAATGATTGCTCAGGGAATTGTCTAGTATTTGTCGGAAGGCTTAAGAAAAGTGCACTGGTAAAGTTTGCTGGTATAGAGCTCACTGATTAGTTTAAAAGTAGAGGAATTCCTCAACTGACTCAACTCCCATAGTAGATCTTTATCCAATAGCATCTCTTTTAAAGTCAAAACATGCTAGAATAAAAGTCAAAAACAAAACCAAAACTATTCAGTTACCTCCTGTAAGCTTCTTTATTATTCTATTTTAACATAATCCCGATTATAAGAAAAACACTGAAGATACAAAAGCAAACCCAATAAATTTTTCTGCAGTAAGTTGTACCCTTCTCTGTCATGGGGGTCTTCCATGAGTGAAGCATATGTTACATAATTATGAGGGCTCCCACTTATTGGGGATTTCCTATCAGCTCACAGGTCAGGAGTGTGTCAGTGGCGACAGCCTTACTTTGGTCCATTGACCTCTTGCTTTTTCATTATCAAAGACTTTGGCTTTTAAGCAAGAGTCATCATGTGATTGTGGGTATGCTTGTGGCACCAGAGCCACACAAACAGCAGCAGAGTGGATAATGTCATTCTCCTGATCTGACCCACCGTCCCACAGAAAAGAAAATGTTTACAATGAAGTTTCCATTTCTATGCTATTTAATGCAGGGAGGGATTTATCAGGTCATTTACTTTATTTCTTATATTGTTAGCTTAGGAAATCACACTGTTAAGACAATGGAAGAATTTAAATTTGTCCATGTTAAGTATCAAGGAAAGGATATAGGTAGTCAACTTAGATCTACTACTTCTAAGATCATTTCAGGCTACTCATTTATCTCGTTTAGCTTCATCACATATGTTAAATGTTATAGTTATTCATTCATAGATTTACTCATTCCATAAGTATATGTGAAAAAATATAATATGTCCCAGTCTAGATACTAGGAATACAGTACTAAGATAAGATAAAAGGACATTATTCATGAAACATGATACATATTAGATTTACTCAAATCATTCAGCTTTTATAAAAATCTGAAAGTAACACACAAACCAAGATCTAAAGTTTAATTTACCTAGGTAAAGGGGGGAGAGAAAAGAACTTTCAAAGTGGAAGACCCGACATTACAAACACCTTCTGGTGAGAAAAATTGCAGATGTTTAAAAACTGACTAGTGTGAGATGGCGTATCGTAAAGAATGCAACTCTATCAGTTCTTTGCAATTTCCATGGACAAGTAAACAACTAGGGGCTTTGCTCTAAACATAGATTATAATTTGGTAAATTTGGAGTGGATCCCAAGATCCTGTTTCCTAAGTAGCATCTACCATTCTGACCCAAAGATCACATTTCCTAAGGGGAAAAAGATGATACACAAGGCATACTAAAGCAGCTTCTGTCACTTTGATATTTTTATTCCTCCATATTTTGTAACTTCTTGAACCCTGATGTCAATCTTTCTTCAAAACATATGTAGATAGAAGAGGAATTTTTACCATCACAAGTGCTCATTTTCTTTCACAAGAGAAGAGACAAGGTTGACATAGCCAGGACCTCATGCAAATCCGCCGACCCAATCTCTACAGCTTCAGAGAAATCATGATCATTTCAAGTCCAAAGACTACTCTACTAGGGGTGCTCTTTCTCACTTGAG
Source organism: Mastomys natalensis (assembly GCA_021653895.1). NCBI lineage: Eukaryota > Metazoa > Chordata > Mammalia > Rodentia > Muridae > Mastomys > Mastomys natalensis. The sequence continues at coordinate 309,935 of JAJTUV010001616.1, read as the reverse complement.
CAAATAGTTATCATGATGTCATACATGCAAAGGGTCACTGTGTGCGTTTCAGAAATACTGAATTCTTTTTCTTTTTTCTTTTTTTTGGTTTTTCGAGACAGGGTTTCTCTGTGTAGCCCCGGCTGTCCTGGATCTCACTCTGTAGACCAGGCTGGCCTCGAACTCAGAAATCCGCCTGCCTCTGCCTCCCAAGTGCTGGGATTAAAGGCGTGCACTACCACCACCCGGCCTCAGAAATACTGAATTTTGTCTCCCTGATATCAAAGCAGTAGTTGATAGGCATTAGTTACGATTTACTAAGGTTAAAACAACGAAAAGAAAGAGATGCTGTTTCACTGTTTATCAACATTATGTGTGCACTAATACGGACAAACAACCATTACTTAGAAATGATGAAGGAAAATAATGACTTAGATACTATTCACAATAGCTCTTTTAATGGGATGTTCAAGCTAAGTGAGAGAATCCAGTCTCAAATGCTCTTACACTGCACCTACTGAATCTCAGAAGAGGCAGTAAAGCTACATTGAACATACTACAGCCCTCTTTGTACGTTTACCTAGTATAAGAGAATTATTAAGAGGCCAGCAATTCTTCATTTAAACAGGAGGAAAAACAGTTGAAAAGAAAAAACAAACTAAAAATGTGGTATCCAAGCAGTTATGATCCATCCAACCACCCCCCAAAAAAATCTATTAAAAGGAATTCAAGGTTTCCTTATATTCATGGGCCCTTGTTATACAGCTGTTTATATCTGTATATAGTTAAGGTTATCTTATTATAATAACCTTGGTTTCAACAATTTTGTATTCTACTTGCAAAGGCAGTGATAGTTGCAATTAAATGCAACTAAATTTTTGAAATGGTAGGAAAATTATCATGAGAAAAGCCATTGGAAGATAAAGGTCAGGACTGGTTTGTGTGCATCAGACCTCTTCACAGGCATTCAAGGCCTGAAGGATTGGTGAGAGTACAGAACACTCCAAGAATGTACAGGTCAGAAGGGCAGGTAGATATAGTGTCTTAGTATTTTTTGTGACTTCCAATAGGAGACAGCACCAGGGCAAAGCTATAATGAGAAGGGAATAGCCTGCTTGCATGGGAAAGAGATACCAGCAGACACATTGTCTTTCCCCTTCAGTTTTCCAACTTGTTAAGTTGGCATGCTAACACATTTAGCTTTTCTGAATTAGTGTTTAGAACAGATTCAGAAAGTAAGAGAAGGATATGGAAGATTATAAGTGCTGGTTAATGTCTGGATGGGACTCATGTTGCTACTGAAAAAAAGAATGGACTAGATATTAGCTGTAAATAAAGGTTCATCAAAATTCCAGTGGGGAAATATAAAAAAACATATAATTACTTGTAGACTTTTACCAAAAAATTGGAAATTGATAACCAGAAGGTATCATATAAAAACTTTTAGATTAGAGATAAGAATAAAAAGCATTTTTCAGGATGAAGAGACATTCTTTCAGAAAACCCAGATTCAATCAATTATCAGTACAGAATCGTGGCCACAATTATCTATAGGTCCAGTTGCAGATAATTCTGTGCCTTCTTCTGGCCTCTGTGAATACCAGACACACAAGTATCTGTATTGCTCAGCAGCAGATGGAGAAAAAAAAAACACCTTTGAAGGTAAAAATATCTTTTAAGTTAAAAAATAAAAACATTTTTATTAATAGTTCCCATTAAAATAATCATTTAGTATTTTAAACAATAGACAAATGGCTTTCATGAAATGTCCTATCGAATCCATAACATTTCCAAATGAATGCAGTTATGTAGGCTCTGCATTGAACAATTAATTGTTGCCTCAAGGATCTAAGAGGAGAAGTCTTTGCCTAGAAAATTTGATGGTTAGACATTGGGACAGTTTATAATGCCCATCAGGAAAATCTAAAACAATGTGATCTGAAGATGACACACATTACTCAATTTTTCTTGAGCTCAGATTTTAGGCTTTGCAGAGCACTGGGAACTAGAAGAGTGAAGAAGATGATAGTCGCTTCTGTTTTGTTTTACACCTAATTTTTGAACAAAGAGTTCCATATTTCTTTTTTATAATCCAAGACATGACATGCAGTAATTCTTATATTTTAAAGTGAATTTCTTAGCATCAGTCACAAGATTTTACTTTCATAATCCATATCTTGCATAAGACTTGACATTCATCAGCCATTCAAAAATGGTTTTGACATTTACATTAGTTTGATTTATGTTACATGTATGATCCTTCTCTGTGTAATTCCCAAATATTTGCAAACTTGTGCTTACATGTTTATATAGTATAAATATCTAATACATATAAGTTGTATGAATATATAATACATATACTAATATGTTGTATATATATATATAGTATGTGTATAATACACATATAGTGCCTATTAATGACATGAAATAGATGCAGATTATCTAGAAAACTCATTTTGTAACACTTTCGTCTTGCAATTATCATTTGTATTAAGAAATTACAGTTTTAGTCCCTTTGAATTTAGAAGGTTATTAATCCAAATGCTAATTTAATCAATACTATATTAAATGAACTATAAAAAGTAAATTAATACCTGGTAAGCAGATTCATTGGACTATAAGCTTTCAGAATGTGCCCAATGTCAGCAAATTTCAATGAGAAATGAGTACCATTTATTCTAAAATGAACTTGCAAAAATCTTAGTCTGACTTTTTTTCTCATTGCTTATGCTTTGATTTACTCCAGGAGCCAAATTAGGTGTTAATATAAAAGTTTTCAGTCTGTTTATGTCCCAAGCGCTTATCATTTTTTAAACACCTGTGGCTATGTGTAGACAAAATAGAATTTTGTACCAGCAAATGTCTTTTAAAATGATTTTTTCACTAAATAGATTACTTTGTCTTCAAGGAACATTTTAATCATTTAAAAAGTTGGATTTGTAGAGACATATATTTGCCTATGGAGACATAGTCATCTACAAAAACCTCATAGGCATTCATGTACATAATACATATGAATCTAGAGGTACATAGACAATAAACAGGTGTATATACTACATTACTTACTACCATTCACATACTTTAACTTCAATTTGATGTACATAGCCAAACAAATGTATAACAGATATATACAGGCATGCTGTCATGTGACTTTTATAAGAAGACACAAATGGATGTCTACTCACCCCATCTAGCTCACCAATGACAAACCAAAGAAATGATTCTACCAAGAATAGCGTAGTGAACAAAGGAGTTAATTGGAGTTACTACAGAACATGAGGGAGGAACATAATTGTCTTAAATTCAGCTGAAAACCAAAGAACAGCTTTAAATATAATTAAATGCATCTGAAAACCAAAGAGCAGTGTTAAATCTGACCAAGTTCACTAAATAATTGGATGAGAATGTCTTTAGCTTCATTGTGAAGCTGACATTGGAACACTTAACCCTTACAATAGGACCATTAGTATTATGCACTGATATGTGGCTCACCCTTGGATTGGGAAAGCATTGAACTGGTCAAATGTGACAATAAGAAAAATTCAAAATATTGGCAGGAGGAACATATTGTGATCCCATATAGGAATCATCAAAATTGCAGCAGGTTGTCTGTCCTGTCTGTTATAGATCTAATCAATGGCCTGTCATTCTAGAAAGACACTCTCTTGTTTTTCAATGTGTTTCTTGAAATGTAGTATGAATTAACTGAAAGAATTGTCACGGTCTTAATAGTGATGGTGTTGGACCAAATTTTATCATTCTGCAGCCTTTGCTGTGTATATGACTTGGGCACTCCAGTTCCTGCAGGTAGAGGGATTTCTGGGTATGACATCAGAGTTATATTTTGGAACCTTAAATCTGAAAGGGGATTTTCTCAGTCTTTGTTTATTTTGGGAAGTAGTTTAATCTCATCTTTATATATTCTAAGAAAATGTCAATTTTAGCTTCAGCTCAAACACTCTATAATCACAGCCCTCTGATGTAAACTCCAGAGATGAACTTGAGCAAACTTAATACATTTCATTTTGTAATGTAATAAGCAAGTTTAAATCCGACTGCACAAGGAAATGACCAAGGATGCGAGGGCAATTTAAAGCCTAATGATCATATTCGCTGCTGCTGATGGTGATGCCTGCTGTCTAAAGTGCTCTAGCAAGATAGCATGGCAGTCGATTCTGAGTTACTAAATTAAAAGAGGATGAAAAAAAATTAAAAGAAGAGGAACTGTTTTAGGATACCCCTTCCTTATTTTCAAAATTTAAAAGAATTAATTTCTAATCGATGTAGTTTAGTCTTCCCTCAGACCTCAAATTTGCTAAGAAAAAGTTTCTAGTTCCCAAACCACACTATGCTGACTCTGGTTACTCAATAAGACAGGGGAAAGAGGAATGGGATGAGGAATGGTGGGAGGGGGACCAGGAGGGGACAATGTATGGACTGTAAAAAATAAAAGTAATAATAATAATAAATTCTCACTTCTATCTTTTCTGGCTATCCGTTGGATAAGGAGACAACTTAAATTTATGGGCTAAATGGATGTCTATCAAATAAAGACAGGTTAAAAAAATCCAGATTTTGTTTCTCCCTAAGTTTAAACAAAACCACCCAACTACACTTTGTATTATTTCCCCATCACATAAAGGAGAGTAGGAAATGACTACATCCATCATACAGTATATTTTGACTATTAAACATGATAATATGTATAAAACATTAAGCCCAGAGGCTTCTGTAAATTGTTTTTTTTTTAATGTCAGTTATTGCCAAGAAATAAATCCTACGGTTTAGAATGAATGGCTGGCAAAGCTGGTACTAAGAACAACTGAGTTGTAGGGCGAGGTCCACAGAGCCAGGCAACAAGCTGGGTGGTGGACGTGAGGCTGTTGATGCATCCACATCTTGCAGGCAGAGCTTGCCTGAGAGCATCAGCAATGCAGCTCCTTAGGAGAAGAGGGAGGAAGCCTACACATCGATTCATTGATTTTTCTAGGAGCAGAATTGTGCTCCGTGTTAAATGCTTACTAATTCATGTATCCAACTTTGAAAGTCTGAAGATTAATCAGAAAGCACTAACCAGTAAAAGAGGACTCAAATGTTTTATATCACAGGAAGTCATCTGACCAGCAGAAATAGCACTTCTTGCCATCCCAATACATACTTGCTACTTACATTTTTTTAAAATTTTTATTTATTTATTTATTTATTTAGAAAAACAAAACCAAGCAGGTAATTTCAACTTCATGGTACTCCATTTTAAACTATACAATATACAAAATTATGCTTTAGGGTCAGCGAGCAGGATATTTGCATAATATTAGAATTAATAAAGTAATATTTCACACAGACTGTAGTTTATCGTTAATTCTCTGTTGTTTTCCTGATGAATTTCCTTGTTATAAAAGAGAGACATTCCTATCAGCTACCTGATCCCAGAGATGATAGACCTCATCGCACTGATGTCTCACACTTTAGAAATATGACACATTAATCACATTCAGTTTGTTTTGTCAGTGGAGGAGATGAGCCTCAGAGCCCCTGCTCTGCTTCCAGACCCTGGCAAGTGTCCTTTTACAGAGGTCATTCATCTCCTGTTATCCGTATATCTACTTTCTAGATTTTGTCATTCTGTCTTGAAATAGTGGTTTCTATTTGTTTCCTAGTACAGCCACATTTTGTGTGTGTGTGTGTGTGTGTGTGTGTGTGTGTATGTGTATGATTATTCCAATGGCTTTTGCTTCTCCACATTGCAAGTTTTTAGTAAAACAAGGGTAATGTAACTGTGTATCCATGCCACATGGCTTGGCATTTTCCAGGTGCAAAGCTCAGTAAGAACTACTATGTGCAATGCGATTATCACACTTCTATTAATAATCAGAGGAATATGTCTTCTCCATGTGACATGTTACCATTACAGAGAAAATGTGAAATCAATAGAATAATTTCTATAGTGAGTTACTGAAAGCAGGAACAAAACCTCCTAGCATACCTAGTATCTGGTAGAAATAATAGCATATACTATGTATGTTAGATAACTTCCTCAAAATGGATGTGAAATATTCCTGGCTCCTAACTGCTAGAAGGGCGGCGTAGCTTCTTCCTGCACTCAATACCTTTCTGTCCCTACCCCGTACTTATGCTACCAATATGTACATAGTTCAAATATTTCCTGATCTAGTCTAGTCTCTCCCATCATTTCTTAACAGCTATTCATTTTGTCACTAGAGAAATAGTCCTGCCAGAACTTTTCATTTTTTTTTTTAACTGGAGATTTTATTTACATTTCAGATGTTATTCCCTTTCGCAATATTTCCCCACCCAAAAATCCTCTATTTCATCTCCCCTTCTCCTGTTTCTATGAGGATGTGCCCCCATCCACTCACCTGCTCACTCACCCACCCACCCACCCACTCACCCACTCACCCACTCACCACTCAGCCACTCACCCACTCACCCACTCACCCACTCACCCACTCACCCACTCACCCACTCACCCACTCACTCACACCACTCACCCACTCACCACTCACCCACCCACCCACTTTCTCCTCCCCTCCCTCTAATTCCCCCACACTGGGGCATCCAGCCTTCACTGGACCAAGGACTTCCTCTCCCACCTATGCCCCACAAGGCCATCCTCCCCTACATATACAGCTGGAACCATGGGTCCCACCTTATGTGCTCCCAGGCTTGTGGTTTAGACCCTGGGAGCTCTGGCTGGTTGATACTGTTGCTCTCCCCATGGGGCCGCAAACCCTTTCAGTTCCTTCAGTCTTCTCTCTCACTCCTCCATTGGGAACCCTGTGGGCAGTTCAATGGTTCTGCTAGAACTTTTCAACATCCTCTCAGTGGATTGTGCTATATTACGGCTTAGGATTCTCAGCAGCTTTGCTATGTCATCGTCATGCTAGTACCAAAGTAGAGGTGAGGCAAGTCACTTTAACACTCTTCTGTTAAGTTTCATTAGCCGGGGGCAGCTGAGCATATGTTTAAAATCCTTGACCAACAGTACTTGGATTTCCTTATGGTCCCATCTCAGTCTATAGCTAAATGGACATGAAATCAATATGTACTTGTGGAAAGCTGGCCCCTGTGAGATACATTTTAAATAATGCAGCATATCGTAACAATCGGATGGTGCATAATTCCTTCCATCTAAAACAAAATTGATTTTTGTCCTCTAACTATTATCCCTGCTCTGCAGAGGGATCTATTTTCATTTAAAGTTTCAAACTTTTCAGCCATGCACCATAAACAAACACTAAATGATTTCATAATATTCTGAAGATTGTCCACTCTCAGTAGCGAAGAAGTGCCACTAAGAATGCTAAAGGCTAAGAAGTAATAAACCATCAAAGCTCCATTGCAAATGTTCTGAAAAAATCCCTTTTCTTCCATGGCTCAGTAGGATGCATCTCTGCTTACACTTTCAGACTATGATCCAAAAAGTTGCCTTTGGCCTTAGCTGACCCCTTTTCTCCAAGTTAGAAAGGGAGCAAAGAAACAGAGAAGAGAAAACTAAAGAAAGTAAATGGCTTCTTGTTTTTACCAGACCAATGTTGGCTGAAAAAAGAAAAGAAAATCAGAACCAGCAGACTGCATTTCAAGAAAAGGCTTCTTATTAACATGCACATGGATCTCCTGGCGATCTTGATAAATGGCTACTTCAGTGGATCTGGGGTGAGGCCTCAAATTCTGAATTTTTAACATTCTCCTGGACAACTTGATGTTGCTCACCCAGGACCACATTTTGAGCACTATTCTAGGCAGAATTTTGGGATTCCTCTCTCTGGAAGTTAGACTAGCTTTGTTATTTAATCGAAACATTAATTTAAGTACTTCTGTGAAATGAGTTTGTAATTAAAGTGCCAAGTCATTTTCAAATTGGCCTTAGAATACAGAGGTTATCCAGGCAGGCGTAATCTACTCACAGAAGACCTTTAAAAAAACAGAAGAGGAAGTTATAATAATAATAATAATAATAATAATAACAACAACAACAATAATGAAAACAACAACAAAAACTAATCCAAAACAGGATTGGCTGGGTGCACTGTTGCTACTTGAACAACAAAGGGCAGATATGAAGGAATGTGTTGCCTTAAAGACCAGCGGAGGGTGTTCTCAGAAGATCGGTTCCTGCAACTAAATATACATCTGGAAGGACATGGATTTTGTACAAAAACTGGCAGCATTTGCAAGGGAGTCCAACTTCAGAGTCCCCAAGAGAGAACAGAACCTGCTGATGTTCTGTTCTCAGCTTAACCACACTAAGTCCAGTCTATCTCCCTGTAGGAGATCCCTGTGGAAGATGAAAAGTGCATGCTGCTTTAAGATGCCATGTTAAAGATGATTCGTGATGTAAGAGCAGACATCTAAGCAGAGGATGAAGGTTACTACCCAATAGAAGCAACTAGAATCATGCTATTCGTGGGTGGGAAAGGCAGTTTCTGTGAAGCACTGCCTTATTTACTGTTAGTTTTTGAAGAACATTTTTATCTTGAACTCTCTCTGTGCCTAGGTGACCTCAACCTTAAGAAATTAATTTCAGCATATTCTTTTCTAAACAGCTGCTATCCTAGTTTAAGAATAAAATGAAATAAGTAAAATAAAAAGAAAAACCTGTAAACTTTGAAATGGTAGACATATATTCAGAATCAAAATATAGTACATACTTAAATTATGCCCCATTGAGCTCTTTCATGGGCATAAAAAAAGTTCTTGAAATGCTAAACTGCCATAACTTATTGTTCAAAATCTTATCATTTCAAGTGAAAGAGATGGGAATGAACATAAATGCTTTGAAAATACTTCATTGTCAAGCACTGTTTTATCAGAGACAGTAATTTTCTAGACGGATCTCAGGTACAAATGTATATCATATCCTTTCATTGGTGCTATAAAATAAAAGCTTTATTTTATTGCATTAATTGGAAAAAAAACTCATTCATTCCAACTTTCTCTTTTGCTGTCAAATGCACTTAGGTAGACTGTAAATAATTCAGGTATTATTTGCAAACAAGGTTGTTTTCTGCTGAAGAGAATGAAAATCGCTGAGGAGGGATGGGTGAGCTAGGAAAAAGCAATGTAAAAAAATGTACTCAGGGTTGACAGAAGAGTTATCTAGTATTTAATGTTTTCCCTATGCACGGTGCCAAATCACCACTTTATGGCAACCTTTCCTCTGCATTTATTGTGTGTTAACTTTCTGCAGAGAGCAGATGTGGTCACACACATTCTGTTTGGCAGCAGGCAGATGCCAGCCCCTGAAAATGAGAACTCAGTTCCAAGGGCAACATCTGGATCTCTGGATTGGACATGTTCCTGTCTGTGCTTGTGGCTATACAATGCCCCCTGGAGACATTCATGATTAGTTTGCCATGGAGTTGGCCTGAGTATCCTGTCTCCCTGGCAACCATTTTCCATTTGATTTGTATACATCTGCTCAGTAATATACAGTATTTGAGAAATTGTTCTCCATCTTATTTCCAATCACAAAGCAGATGACATGGGACTTTTGTTGAATAGGACACCATTTTCCATGGCTTCTAAAACTATTGTTTTGCACTGTGCTCACAACTGCATAAAACTGGAGAATTTATCTTCTTGGCAATGTCACTAATTTTATGAGAATGTTAGGCTCCAGTGAATTATCAGTGGTCCAGTTTGGTCTTGTAAGGATTTTTTAGATGCAAGGGGAAAGCAAGTTGTGGGAGGGAAGCTTAGGCTTCCCTCTTGTACAAGATTTTGTTGGATGAATGTCTCCTCTTAATTTGATTTCATGCTGTCCTTCTTACTTTTACCTCTTCTCACTTCTTTCATATCTAGCCATCCTTTGCTGTGCCTATTTTCTTTGTTATCTTTCTGTGGAAGTGAGGATGAAGACGTCCTTATACAGGGAACATTAGATCATGTTCTGATTTATTATCTCTTGGCTATACCAGGACAGAGAGTTTCCATAGAAGTGGCAATTTTACAGTTAAAACAATGTCTGTCTGTCCTGGGGTGTTGGCCAAGAATCAACACAAATGGCCACCAATGGTGAGGCCATTTAGGTCCACTCTGCTCACCTGCTCCAGCAAATTAATCAAGCAACTGCAGACATAGACAGTTATATTCCAGTGACCCTAGAGGTATAGTTCCATTATGCTAACCTTTACAAGTCTCATGAAACAACATGAACTTCTGAAACATTGAAAATCAAACTCCCATCTGATTTCCAAAGAACCAAGTCAGAGTATGAAACTTCATTCAACAGGGAGGCTGGAAATTCATATCAAATGACACAGTCAATTATCAGTCTTGGATGCCCAGGTCCCATTACAAAGCACAACTTATATCAAAATCTTAGACACTATGTCTTCTTCCTCCAAAGATCATGAATCCTATTGTGATGGATCTATTGAGATGAATCTAAAGACACAGAATTTAAACAAACAATTATGAATATCTTCAAGGTACTGAGAGTTCAAAGAGGATACAATTAAACCTTTGAATGTACTTGAGAATAGTAATAAACTCCTGATTAAAGCCCAAGAAAACACAGATGCTTAAATAAAATTATGAAAACAACACAAAAGTGAATTCCTTAAAGAGTTAGAAATACATAAGAAATCCAAACTGAAATGAAGCTGAAAATTAAAAATTTAGTAAAAAAACCAAAATTCTCAGTAGAAAACTTCACCAAAAGAACTGATCACATAGAGGGCAGCTTACCAGGGTCTGAAGACAACCACAATGGATACCATTTTCCATGGCTTCTCAAGTTATTGTTTTGCACTGTGTTCACAACTGCATAAAACTGCAGAGTTTATCTTCTTGGTAATGTCATTGATTTTATGACAATGTACACCCTGTGTACAACTGAATTGGACTGTTAAATCAAAGAAACTGGTAACTTTAAAAAGTCCAATTAATTGACCAATCTCTTAGAGTCATTGACTAATATATTATAGATTCCACAGGTTTCTTTGTTGTTATTGTTGGTTTTTGTTTGTTTTTTTGGTGTGTGTGTATGTGTGTATGTGTGTGATTTTACTTGGTTATAATTTTTGTTTTTCTTTTGGGTGTGGTTTTATTTTGTTTTCTTGGTTTAGGAGGTTTCAATATTGTGTTGTGCTTTGTTTTTTGAGGAATGACTTGAATTTAGGTGAGTAGGGAAGAGAAAATGATCTACAAGTACTTGGTGGGAGGGGAAGAATGTGGTCAAAATATATTTGAACTTAAAAATTAAAAATATAAAAATAAAAAATCTCCTTAATAAAATTATTTAAACTTTGAGACACAATGTACAAATGACCCATAACCATAAAAGAACAGGAAGAATTCTAGACAAAGTCATAGAATATAAATGCAATGCAACGATAGAAAAAAATTCCCAAAACTATGCAAAGAGAGATCTGTATAGGTGCAAGAATCACACAGAACACCAACCACATAGAACCGAAAGTTAAGCTTTTCATGACATTTTATGGTGAAAAGAATAAACGTGAAGCACAAAGAAATGAGAATCACAAGAAATAAGCCAGAAGTTAGTCAGAAGGCTACAACAATACAAATACGATGAAAAGAAAATTAGAGAAAGAGTAGCATCCTAAAGTAAATACAACAAAATAGAAAATAGAACAGAACAGAGTACCTTAGATCAAACCTAACCAAAGAGATGAAAGAATTCTACAATGAAACTTTATATGTTTAAAGTAAAAAAAAAAAACAAAAAAGAAAGGATGAAAGAAATAAAGAAAGAAAGAGAAAGAAAGAAATGAATGAATGAATGAATGAAAAATTAAGGCAGACTCTATGACATGAAAAGTTCTTCCATGCTCATGGTTTGGTACTATTTCTGTTGTCAAAAATTAATATTCTGTTAAAAGCAGTTCACAGAATCAATGCAACACCATCAGAGCCCTACACTTTAGGTGGAAACATAAATTACTTCAGATAGTCAAAACAATCCTGGGTAAAAGAGTAATGCTGAAGGGGTTAGTATACCCAATTGCAAATTATGAACCAGAGCCTTAGTAATAGACATAGAATGTCACTGGCAGAGAGAGAGAGAGAGAGAGAGAGAGAGAGAGAGAGAGAGAGAGAGAGAGAGAATTTGATATGCATATTAGTGCAAGAAAATAATACTCATCCTCAAGTTCACACAATTGCAGACACATGAGTTTTGATAAAGGTGGAGAGAAGTCATTGGAGGGAAGACAACATTATCGACAAATGATTTTGAAAAACCGAATCCCCACACATGGAATGAAACTAAGCCCTTCTCACTCACTGTGTAGAAAAGTCAACTACAGGTTGATCAAAGACATCAATGTAATATCTGAATTCTGAAAACTACAAGAAAAACCAGAGGGTATGCTACAGCATATTGGCATAAATATGGGATTTCTAAAAATAGGACTTTATTCACTTAAGAATTAAGACCAATGATTGTTCCATGACTATTTGCATCTATTGTATTGCTAGACCCTCAACCTAGAACTGACCTTAATACATGCATGTAATCAAAATGGTATAAAAGCATAAAAGAAGAGGGGGTATGGGATGGAGGGTTCTAGGGAGGGGAGATGGGAAAAGGGGATGACATCTGTATTGTGAATGGATAAATTGTCCAATAAAAAAAAAAAAGAAAAAAAGGGATAAGACCAAAAATTGATAAATTGGGACCCAGGAAATTGAATAGCTTCAGTACATCCACAAAAATGGCCAATCTAGAGAAGAGGAAAGCCCATATATCCCTGGAGGATTAATATCTATATTATACAACAAACTCACAAAATAAAGCATCAAGAAAGCAACCCAGGCCGGGCGGTGGTGGCGCACGCCTTTAATCCCAGCACTTGGGAGGCAGAGGCAGGTGGATTTCTGAGTTCGAGGCCAGTCTGGTCTACAGAGTGAGTTCAGGACAGCCAGGGCTACACAGAGAAACCCTGTCTCGAAAAACCAAAAAAAAAAAAAAAAAAGAAAGCAACCCAGAAAACATGAATTATAGATATTTACAGAGACTTCTCAAAAGATAAAATAAAAATACCGACTACATGCCTTTAAAATTAATTCAGTATCACTAGCTATCACGGATGTACAAATTAACATCTTACCCTGTCAGAATGGACATAGATATAGATATAGATATAGATATAAATATAGATATCACCCATATATTATATATAATATATCCTATAATATATCATAAATTGCACACTACATATTTTATTCTCATATGATATTATATATGATATATTATAAATTAATTATACATAGTATAATTAATGTTATATTATTTTATATAATTATAAAATATATTATTTATTATTTTATATTTTATATTATAATATATATTGCATATCATATTTAAATAATTATATATTATTAATTATATGATATATTATATATTACAATATTATATTTAGTATATAGTATATAATATGTAGTATACATAAATGCTGCTGAAGATATAAGCAAAGAAGTCTCATTTACTGTTATGTGAGCATAAACTGGTACTACTACCATGGAATGAAAGCCAGTGTAGAAGACACTTATAAGGTCAGAACCAGAATTAAGGAAGCCATATCACTTCTTGGCATTTGCTGAAGGGACTTGATATTTCTACATGGCACACTCTCTAAGTGCAATAAAGAAAAAAACATAATCAGAGAATATTTTTGGAATTGTAATTTGGAGATGAGGTCAAATATGAAACTGCTATGCGATTTTAGTGTGAGTAAAGGTGACTTCTATCATTAAGAAGGTTTCTTCCTTTGCTTCCAAGGGAAAAAATTGCTTCATTTATTTTCAAAACTTTTCTTCAAGTAGAGAAGCCAAAGACAACATAATACTTCTTATGGAAACCTACACATTATCATGAATTTCAGAATTCTTTTTTCTTCTAACGTTCTCTAAGAATGAGTACATCAAAGGCAGTAAAATGGAGGAAGAAATCAGAGGAATATTAGTCTTCCTGAGTTGTCAATCAGGAATCCCCCATGGTTCTCCTAATTAATACAGACTCTACCATTTCTCTTGGATGACAGAAAAAAGAGATAAGAGGACCTTATTGCTGAAGATGCTGTGTACCTCAATTGTAAACTACAGAAAAACAACCTGTGGTAGAAACCCCTTTCAGGCTGACTGGGTTTCATAGTACTGGAATTTGATATGCACGTTACTAGGGAAGAAAAGGCACCAATTTTGTGACCCAAGTGAAAACTCTGGACTAGAACACTAATTTGCTAGGTCAATAAGCTTTTTTTGTGCATCAGTGGGACAACTGTTAAGAGGGTAAAAACTTTTGGGTTGAAAGTTTTGTGGATGGGTTGGTGTCTCTATCACTCCACTGGGGCTCCTGCCTAGCTAAAGGAGATGGCCTATTCAAGTTCCATATTCCCAGTAATGAGTCATAGCTAAGGGAACCCTCATTGATTCCTGGGCTCCTCCCTTATCTCAGGCCTCTGTCTCATCCTAGAGGTGCCCCCAACTTCTCACCCCTGCCAGTTGTAGATTTCCATTAGTTTTCATGGCCATATGGCTACTTCCCCTTTGCCATACCTGATCCTGAACCCATCCCTCCTCTATTCCCCTTCCTATTCCATTTCCCATCAAGTTCCCTTCCTCCCTCTGCCTCTATGATTATTTTATTTCCCCATTCACAGTGAGATTCAAGCATCCTCACTTGTGCCTTTCTTCTTCTTTAGCTTCTTTGGATCTGAGGAGTTTAGCATGATAGCTGTATTTTATGACTAATACCCACTTATAAGTGAGTACCTACCATGGATGTCTTTTTGGAGCTGGGTTAACTTACTCAGGATGATATTGTCGAGTTCTTTCCATTTGCCTGTAAAATTCATGTTGTCTTTGTTTTTGATAGTCAAATAGTATTCTATTGTGCAGATGTACCACATTTTCTTTATCCATTTTTCAATTGAGGGTTATCTAGATTGTTTCTGTCTATGGAAATATAGGCATGGGGATGGAGCATAGACTGAGGAAATGGCCAACCAATAACCAGCCCAACTTGAGACCCATCCCATGGACAAACACCAATTCCTGATACTATTAATGATACTTTGCTATGCTTGCAGACAGCAGAATGCTGTCCTCTGAGAGGCTCTCCCCAGCAGCTGATTCAGACAAATATAGACACCCACATCCAAACAGTTGATGGAGCTTGGGGATTCTTTTCTTTTCTTTTTTTTTTGAGCTTGGGGATTCTTATGGAAGAATAGGAAGAAGGATTCTGGGCACCAAAGGGGATAGGAACTCTACAGGAAGACAGACAGAGTCAACTAACTTGTATTCTTTGGACTCTCAGAGTCTGAACCACCAACCAAAAAACATACATGGGCTAGACCTAGGCCTCCCTGCCCATCTGTAGCAGATGTGCAGCTTGGTCTTCATGCAGGTTCTAAACAACTGGAGCAATGCTATTCAAAAAGCTGTTGCCTATACACGGGATATGCTCATCTAGCTGGGCTGCTTTGTCTGGCATCAGTGGGAGGGGAAGTGTCTAGCTCAGTAGAGACTTGAAGTACCTGTCAGACAGAGGAGATGCCCCCTGCGGGCCTTCCACCTGCTCAGAGGAGAAGAGGGATAGAAGATGGGGGAGAGATTGTGAAAGGGGGTAGCCTGGAGTGAGGCAATGAGTAGGATGTGAAGTGAATAAGTAAAAAATAAAATAAAATAAAATAGCATAATAACTACTATCTGTACTTGAAGTCTGTGCTTCAGAAGTGGGAATCCATTTAGGTACTGTATATTTGAATAAAATTGTCTATGTCTGTAGAAGTAAGAAGCCATAATGAGTTACTTACTAGATATGTTTAGCTATATTAACCTAGCACTTAACTGTCTTCTACTTACTTATGTTTATACTTATAGACTGATACCACTCTCAGTGTTGAAGTGAAATGTAATAGACACTGTTTTCAGATTGTTGAGAGAAAAGGAAATTTCTGTGCTTAGCCATAAGCAAGACATGAAATCACTACCTATAAGACTAATGGAACATTTTAGAACAGAAGGCAGAAATGATATAAGAGTTAGAAGAGAAAAAGAACTATCAAATGACTTCTTTTGGGCCCGATGAAGCTGTTCTAATCCTGAACTTAATGCAATTGTGCTTGCCTATAGTTGACCTGCACAAAAATAGACCAGGCAATAGCAAACTATGGAGGAGGGAAGTATGACCCACTTCCCTGTCTACTTCACTTGCAGCTAATCATAAGTGTTTGGAAAATGGGGACTCACTGCTATCAGTTGAGTAGCAATTGGTAATCCTACAAGGCTCCAATAAAGATGGATTACAATGTAAAAGGTCTTGGTTCCATGTGTTTGGTATCAAAATGAAAGGCAAACACATGGATATAGAAAAAGTATTTTTAAGGAGGGGACAGGTTGTTAGATGTCAGGTTCTTAGAAGACAAAGGACAGTGGCTTAGAGGAATTAAAATATGTTGTATATATGTGTAAGGAAGTCTCAAAGGACAAGTTTGACAGAAAAAAATTAAACATGACAAAATAAAACCAAGACTGTCCTTATCAAAGACTCTTTATCAACATCAAGTCAGGGCTGCCAAGATGGCTCAGTACTGGCCACCTGATTTTTATTCCTGGAACCTACACTCCTGGGAGAACCAACTCTTGCAAATCATCTTTAATTTTCACACGTCAACTTTACTGCACAGGCACTGACCCCAGGATGGAATCAGTCAGTGTAAAAATCAGGACTCTTCTTAGTAAGCTATAAGTATTACTACCCCATGAAGCAATAATTATACATTGTTCTTTGTCCTAATATCCTAGAAGATGACTTCTAAAGTCATTGGTGTCTACAAAATGTTAAATGTGTTAATATATTCTAATGAGGTGATTGGAGGTGATAGCACAATAGCCTATATTGAAGGCCCTCAATTAAACATGTATCACCGTGTTTTTTAAGATGGCAGTGAGAGATAGCCTCTAGAATCTTCTGGATATCTGCAGATAAGCACCTCTTACCAGGTAAACAGCTATGTGACTGGAGAGTTCGAAGTTTGAGGACCACCAAAGCTATTGAATTGACACATAATCCCACATGGTGAAGCCGTCACAGAAAATTCAAAGTATGTGTTGAGATGGGTCCAAGTTGCTGTACACTTGATGCTGGAAGGAGGGACATTTTTAAAGAGTCTTAAAGTTCCATGCATCATTCCCTAAATTTTCCCTAAGCTTCTATTCCATCTGACTTTCTTCTAGTCACTGAATATAACAAACTGGTAATTCATTAAGTAATTTTCCCCCTGAATTCCATAGCTATTCTAACCAATGATCCAACCAGGCTATGAGAAGCTCTTTTAGAATACTGGCCAATTCCTGGACTTGCAGTTGGCACCTGAATGGGTCAGCCTTTAACCTGAGTCTTTTACTCTGTGAGATATGGCACTATCACCAGGTAAAAAGTTCCAGAATTGAATTAAATTGGCAGACAACTCGTTGGTGTCTGCAGAGACCTGACCACTTGCAGGAAAAACTTCTACACCAATGTCAAAAATGAACCTTTGAGGGTATTGTGAGTAGAAAAGGCTACAGGGATTTGGTTTGTTTGCTTTCCATTCATCTTCTCATTTAGGTTTCTGTCAACTGTATATGCACTCAGATTTCTCAACCTGGATAGGTGCAGCCTCCTTCTACCATGGTCTCTTCAGGCAAATCTTGCCAGATTTTTTTTACTAAGATAATGCACTCAGGTCTAGGACTCCATCAAAGCTCTCTCATCACAGTTGCGAATTTCTATGCATTTTTCAGAGCCTATCCTACATGTCCGTAGCACCATACCACACATGCTGCTTTATTAAGAGCAATTGCTCATTCTCAAGTGCTGAGCAGCAGATAGATTCTCCTCATTTCAGGGCAGAGTTTTATGATGTAAAATAGTCTGTCCTAGGAAGGCCAGTAATTTCCTCTGGGGGCTCTGAATGCCTTGCTTATTAAATGCTTCAATAGAGAAAAAGACTTTCTGAAATGTTCCTTTTTCATTATGTGATAGAATAAAGTTTGAACAAATTTCTGGAGTACAACTCATTATTCTTTTGGATTTTGTGGTAAATCCTTCTTAAGCATATGGATTATCAGTCACTATTAGCTGATTAATTCATTAACAAACACTGAACTTGTAGAGTGCCTGCCTATCCAACCGCACATACCACCATTTAAATTAGCAACTGGAGCTAAAAAGAAAATGAAATGGGAAAAAGAAACAAGTCCCCCTGTGTTCAAGGGTGGAGAGCTTCTTAGAATGAGTGATACTGGATCTAACCCCTAAGACAGAAGTATTGAGGCTCACATGCCAGGAAGATTGGCTCAAGAAAGACTCCTCAAGCAGGAGTCAAAGTAGAAGTCAATGCTGCGAAAAAGGTAGGATTTTTGTAGGTTAAAGGCCACTACAACTGGAAAACAGGCAGAGAAAAGACTAGAGGATAGGTTGATGGAGAACAAGACGGAGACTGTTATGGAAACCAATCCAGATGGCATGCTGTGGGACAGAAGAGAAGTGGCTAACTCCATTCCTACTGACCATACTTCCATCCTAAGTTGGGGGTGCTCACACTAAAGAGCCCCTGGGATGTGTTGTTAACCCTGAGCTATTTGTTAACAGAAGAGGAAAAAATATCCAACAGAAACTGTCCAGATAAAAAAACTGGTTGAGGGAGACACCAGAAAATTGAAAATACTGAGGAAATGCCAGCTTCTCTTCTTAAAAGCCAGACACTCTGCTAAACTCTTGTAAAAACAATACAAGTCACAAGTACTTTTCATATATGTAAAAAGGGAATAAAAATGCTTTCTAACGAAGCGGTTAGGTTGTGCATATTAAATGGTTTCCCCCACATTTAAGCAATTAATACATGCCTGCG
The DNA here is from genome assembly GCA_021653895.1 of Mastomys natalensis. Classification (NCBI taxonomy): domain Eukaryota; kingdom Metazoa; phylum Chordata; class Mammalia; order Rodentia; family Muridae; genus Mastomys; species Mastomys natalensis. The sequence continues at coordinate 291,066 of JAJTUV010001616.1, read as the reverse complement.
GCAAGATGTGAGAAAGCAAGCAGAGTGATTTCACAGTCAAAGCTCACAGTTCCTCCAAAGAACCATCTTTCATGCAAACTGAAGGGGTGAGAAGAAGGAACGCTGAGACATTCTGCTGGATACATTATGTGCTTTCTCTGAGCCACACAGCTTAAAATACAGTGATAACTAGAACCTCTTTCTCAGCCCTCCAAAGGATTTATTATTTAAAATAAATTACGTGAGGAACCATTATCTTAAATCTTTGAAATAGAGTGTTTCATCACCTTTTCATGCTATATTAGCAAATATCTCCCTATGTGACTACATGTTGGTGAGCGTATACACATAGTGAGAGAGCTAATCACTACTGTACTTCTACATTACTAATATTTTACTGTGCTGAAAAGTATGTTTTAACATGATGATGTTTATTTATCTACATATCGTTTGCTACAATGTGATTTATTTTATCTGTCTCTTTTCACTTAGTTTATCATTTATTTACAGTAACTAATATCAGTATTTCAATGAATAGCTACATAAATGATTAAAACTATAAGTATCTCTCCCTAACCATGATTTTACACTCGTAGTTTCAACCAATTCAGGGAAAAAAAATCAGTATTGCACATATACAGACATTTTTCCTTGTCACTATTTTCTCTCTTTTTTAAATTGCAATATTATTTTCTATTTAAAACTCATTGCCTGTGAGTTTCTTTCATGGAACCAATTAAGCAGTCTCCTAAAGACAAAGATAATATTATACTTGGTGTAAAAGTTTAGGGGTACCCCTACTTGTTAGAAACCCCTATAGGTTTTGACAGACAGGAGACAACTTCCTGAACAGAACGCAAACAGCTCAGGCAGTAAGATCAACAACTGATAAAAAGAATCTCATGAAACTGTAAAGCATCTGTATGGCAAAGGACACTGTCGACGGGGTTAAATGGTACCTTACAGGTTGGAAAAAGATCTTCATCAACCTTCCTTCCTTCAGATGGTTAATATCCAAAATATAAAAAGAACCCATGAAGTGAAACACCTATAAACCAACTATCCCAATCAAACAACGGTGTACAGAGCAAAATAGAAAATTCTCAACAAAGGAATCTCTAAATCTTAAAAAATCCTCAACATCCTTAATCATCAGGGAAGTGAAAATCAAAATTATTTTTTAGATTCCATCATATGCTCTTCAGAATGGCTAAGATCAAAAACTGAAGTGACAGCACATGCTGGAGAAGATATGGAGCAAGGGGAACACTCCTCCATTGCTGGTAGGAGTACAAATTTATTTAATCACGTTGGAAATCAATCTGGTGGTTTCTCAGAAAATTTCTAATAATTCTACTTCTCCTCAGCATATACCCAAAAGATGCTCCACCATATCATAAAGACAGTTGCTCACCTATGTTCACAGAAGCTTTATTCATAATAGGAAAATCTGGAAACGACCCATATATCCCTCAACTGAAGAAGAGATTTTTTAAAATGTGGTACATTTGTACAATGGAATACTACTCAGCTATCAAAAACAAGGACGTTATGAAAATTTCCGGCAAATAGATGAACCTAAAAAACATAATCCTGAGTTAAGTTACTCAAACCCAGAAAGACACACATGGCATGTACTCACTTATTAATGTATATTAGCCAAAAAGTACAGGATAACCATGGGACATTCCATGACTTAGAGAAGCTAAGTAACAAGGAGGTTCCAGGTTTATAAAATTGGATTTAAGGTCATTTTCATGTTCTTCGGTTGTTTTTGGATATCCTGGGTTTGTTGTACTAAAACAGCTGGATGGCTGCATTGTAGAAGTACCATATTGCCCTGGCTAGTATTGATTGTGTTCCTATTCTGGCCTTCAGCTATCTGGTTGATCCTGGAGACTCCTAGTGTAGCAGATTTAGGGAAGGCAAACCAAATCTGAGTGTTCTTGTTGCTGTGGGTGGTTTCAGGCTCAGTAGTGGAACTCAGGAGGAAGCTTGTGTTTCAGGGGAGCCGGGCTTAACCCAGGAGACCAGGCATACAGATGGTTAAATGAGGTGAAAAGGTCTAACCTGGGTTCCTGGTGCACAAGGTCTAGTGAAGGCAGGTGGAGTCCTGGCCAGACAATGGTGCTCAGGGGAAAACTTACAGCTCAGGGAATCTGGGCATGCACCAGGGGGTCTGGTAGGTAGAGGATTGAGGAAGGAAGGGGATTAACCTTGATGTTTCTGATGCAGCAGTCTTGGTGAAGCCTTGGTGGTGCTATGGTCATACAAACATGTCTGTATTTTCTAATGATCTTAGGTGACCCTTGTGAAATGCTTGATTGTATGTGACACACACACACATATCGCCATTGAACTGTTTTATATGTGTGTGTTTTGTATTATAACAGTATATATTCTTATAAATACATATATTCATTTGATAATTTTTGTTACTATTGAGAACCCTGTGAAATACAGAACTCTACAAGACTTCTGTGGGGTACTGAGTGACAAGGGTTCAGCTGTAGCTTTATTTTCTATGGCTTAGTAGACTTAACATACATGTGTGTATTTTAGCATAATCTAGACACAGAAAACAATACAACTGCTTACTGGTTCCTTTGTTCTCTCTCATGCTATCTTTCATGTCTAGGTCAGTATCTGACTTGTAATAACAGCTCAGCAATTATTTGTTGAATGATTATTGCAGGAAATTGCTGTTCAAATTATCTGTCAATTGAAAGGAAGCCTTTTAAAGGATGAGAATAGGCCAAGCATTTCAGTGTCACGCAGCGGAAACAGAGTCAGCCTTTGACTTTACACTTCAGAGAGGAGGGAAGCCTCTGTAAAACAGAATTGTGCTGTGTTCAGACAGTCCTGGGGTGCACTCGTTTCTTGATATTCAGCAGAACACCAATCTTCACTTAACACGGTTAATGATATAATTTTTATTTTTAAAAGGGAGTGCTGATGTTCCTACCAGCGTTAGAAGATGTTTCAAATCTGGTTTTGGAGTCATTCTATTTCCAATTAAGCAGTGGGGGGATTCAATTACAAGCCGTGGGAAGCAAAGAGTTTGTGTCAATAAACCAGCAGTGGTATTAAGGGTGGTTGTCTGGTTTGCAAACATTAACAGCTTGAATCCTAAAGGCGCATGCTTTTGAAATGATCTAGCTATTGCTTCTCATGTAGACAGGATTAAACATACCTGAAAACCTAGCCTGGGGTTTCTTTCAGAAGCCTTCTCCTTCCTTGAACTCACAACAAATTTGGGCATTAAAGCTTCATAGTACAGAACTCATTGGGAGCTTGTTAAGGTTAAAGCAATTTCAGAAAATGCATCAGGAAAAAATGCCTGAAAGAAGGGAACATAATTGCTGAAGGATCTGGTTCAGGAGGGAAATGGTGATTGTGTAAAATCATACACTAATTATAGATTAATTTCAATTTTTTTTTTGTGCCTCTGCTTACTAACCTCAGACACAATAATCTTTTTTTCAAATAAGTTAATTTAACCAATACCTCTTTACTGTACACTGGCATCATTCCTACCCTTTCTTTCACTCTTTTTCCTGTTTGGCAACACAGTTTAACACAATTTTATTACAATTTGCTTTAAAAACATAATTGCTAATAGGACGGGTTGAGAATGGTTAGCTTTCCACACGATCCATTGAGAGAAGTTAGTTCCCAGCTTGTATGATTTATAGAACAATGGTTGTTTCTGCTTACTTCCTCATGAATCCCAAAGTCACTGAAATCATTTCTCTTCCTGCAGTCTCCCAATGGCTGTCCTCTAAGGTCCAGTGCTTTGGTTGGTGTCTTTGCAGAAGAGAGTCAGCCATGTCTAGCTTTGTTCTATACTCCTCTTGTTCTGTTCAACATCATATTAGATATTCTGTCAGATGGTCTGTCTGAAGCTATATGCATGAAGTCTCACCAACATGACCGTCCAAACTGAGCCAAACAAGGAGAACACCACTGAACTTGACAAACTGAACAGAGAAAAGCCCACGAGGCCCCAGTCCTACACAAAGAACTATAGGCAACTGAGGAAAGCTGGGATGGGAGCAGTGAGCCTCCCCTTAAAATAGAGCACACCAATTGGTTATGAAGTACCAAGCTGCTATGGTAGACATTTAAATCTTAGTTCAGAAGTAAAAGGCAGTAAGCTCATTTGGTCACAGGTTTAAAATCTGTCATTCTAGACCTCATCTCCAGAAGCAAATGTAAGTTTTTTGTTCTTTTCCTCTAACCATTGGCCTCTCAGTAGTTCCAGATGTGACAGAGAAGGAACCAATAACTTTCTTGGGCATGGAGAGAATGTTGAACCACAATATAAATATTGGTTGAATGAACAAACGTGAAATTGTCAAATTGTAGTACTGAATTTGATAGCTCTTAAAGTTAGTTGAGACAATGTTTGAGATTTGTAATTTGTTTATAATGCTTCTTCCTTTTCTTTTCTCCTGCTAAATCCTCCCATATTACCCATCCTCTTCATCATATTCACAGCACCACTTTTGTAGTAATTGGACTGTCATGAGGTGAGACTTCATGGATATAGCTTCAGATATTTCTAAGAGTCACAATTTTATAGTAAATTCCCTGATCCTCTGGATCTTACAATCTTTTTCCCACACTCCAACCCTTTCTGCAATGTTCCTTGAACCTTATGTGTGAGAGTATTTTGTACTCTCTAGCCATTGACATTGGGCACTACAATCCATCTGTAGTAGTCTCTGTCTGTTGTAAAGAGGAGTTTCCTTGATGAAGGGTGAAAAATATTCCAATTTGAGGATAAAAGAAAAAAATTTTTTTTTTTTGTATTTTTTTTTTTAGGGATTGCCCCCCCTAGCAAATTGGGCCCCTTCTTTCCTGAAAGATTTTTTTCTCGGGGGTAGTTTTTTTGGGTTTTTTTAGTAAGACCGGTCTTTTTTGGAACTTAAATCGTTAAAAATGGTTGGGGGCCATCAAATAATACCATGACATTTTTGGGGGTTTATTATCCTTAAGCATTGGGGCCCTAGACTTTATAGGTAAAACCAAAGAACATCCCTTTTGGAATTGGGGCCTTTGTTACAAAAACCCCAGGAGGGGAATTTTTAAATCCAAAAACCATTTTCAAAAGTAAAAGGGTGTTTAGAAAAAGGACAACCCCATTTGGATTACCGGGCAAACGGGGTTTGAGATTTTTCTTAAAGTTTTGGCCAAAATTCAAAAAAGGACTTTTTTTTTGTTTGGGGCCTTTTTGGTTTTTGGCTTTTCGGATCAACCCAAAAAAAAAAAAAATTACAAAAAGGGGGGGATTAAATTTTTGGAAGGGTTTTTGGGGGGGGTAAAAAATTAATGGATTCCTTTTAAAGCAATTTTTTTTTTTTTTTAAGGAAAAAAACTTTTATCCCCCCACTTAAATGCCCTGAACCTTTTTTTTGCGGGAGGAAAAGCCTTTTTTTCTTTGTTTTTTTTCCCCTTGTGTTGTTTTTCCCCTTTTAAGTACACACCCACAACAAAACCCCCAAATACAACCCCCCTCCCTGGTGAATTTTGTTCAAATAAGGAAGGAAAACCAAACAAAAGTAATTAAATACTTAAAATTTAATCCCGAAAAATTTAAAGTTCTAAAAAAACTAAAAAAAACCTAAAGGAGGTGGTTTCTTTTCCCTTTTTTAAATTTTTTTTTTCTCAGTTTTATTTGAAGGGGGGGCAGTCATTGAAGATGGAATCCATAAATCGGGTTTTTTTTTTTTTTTGTTTTTTTTTTTTAATAATTAACCTTTAAAACCCCAAATTTTTTTTTTTTTAAAAATTACCCCGAAAGGGAAAGGGTAATTTTTTAACCCCAGCCCAAATTGGCAAGGAAGTATTTTTCCCCTTTGGCCGGTGATGGCTCATTAAAAACCTGTCTTAAAAGAAATTTTAAAAAAATAAAAATTAAAAATTTTTAAAATTCTTTTAAAATTGGCCCCTCCGTGTATTTTTTTTTTTGGTTTTGGGTTGTGTGGGTTTTGTAATAGTAACATTAAGGGAAGGAAAAAAAAATTTAGGACTTGTTTCCCTTACTCTTTGTTTTTAACAAGGAAAAACATTGATTCTTATAGGACTGTCTGGTTTGAATAATCCCCAAATAGGCCCAATCTTATCAGAAGTTTTTAAAAGATTGTATAGTGTGAAAAGTTAAAATTTTGAGAGATTTGGGCTCAACTTTTTTTAACCTGCCAAAAAGGAAATGGACCTTGGAGAATGAATCCAGAAACTTAGGAAAAATAAAAAGGGGTTGGGGGGTTTGTGGGATGGTTTGACCCTGGGAGCATAGGTAGCCTCTGGAAGGAGCCTATTTTCTTACCCTTTTTAAACCCTATGGGCATCTATGGATACTCCTAAACTTGGAAATGTAAGAAAAGAAAAAAGTGCATTCCTTAAAGCTGGCCAGCTTAGGGAAATTTATTAGGGGAAAAAAGGGAACTGATAATGGGATGCAAATGACTAAATGGTGTAATCATGTATTCAATAATCCAATTTCCACATATATGATAAATTTAATAACCTCAAATTGCATATATGGGGGGCCTTCTTAGGGTTTATAAAAAAAATAGATGTTTGGCCTTAATTTATTTTCTTACTATGTGTTTTAAAAATAATTCCAAGATATTCTAACATGGGGGTTTCCAGGTATGGTCTAAGCCTGAGTTTTTTTTAGAATGAAAGACTGGGTGGGAAATGCTAAGCATGCTTGCTTGGGTGGGATGTTTGAGAAATTGGAAAATGGGAATGAACCACTTTTAACCTTACAAGTATCAGCTTGTAGAACCTCAGTCTAAAAAAGATCTTACTGGGGTTTTTGGCCCAGGTTTGGGCAGGATGGAAGAGGGCTTAAATGCAAGAGATTCTATGAGCTGACGGCAGCAAATGTTGAAGATTCATTAACAGGTAAAACCCATTAAATATCATAGAACCTTCTTCTGTAAGCTGCTCCGTTCACTCCTTACAAAAGAAATAAGTTTAATAGCTTATTCAAAAAATAATTGGTTTTTAAAAAAACTCAAAAATTAAAATTATAATTTTAAAATTATTGCTTTTTCCCCCCTTAAAAAAAAATAAGTAGTAAAATTTTGAGTGTCTTAACTAAAGACATCTTTTTTATCCATAAAAACTTCCATTTCTAACAATTTACATTTTAATAGTTTTTTAAAAGTCTCGTTTTTAAAGAAACCCTAAACCTTACTATTATAGCTAAAATGGGATTTAAAAATAAACTTTTTGACTAAAGAATTCCCCTTTTTGCTTTTTTTTTTTTAAGGGTAAACTTTAAAAATTTTTCCTCTCTAAAAGGTTTTTGGTTTGTTGGTGGTGGAAAAAAGGGGGGGGAAAAGGTTGTGTTGTTTTTGGGTTTGGGGTTTTTTTGGGGTTAAAGGGGGGGTTTTTGGGGGGGGGAAAAAGGGATGGGTTTTTTTTTTTTTTAAGGGTTGGTGTTTTTAAAATTTTTTAGTGATGTTTGGATTTTTTTGGGTTGGGGGTTTAATGGGGGTTTTTATTTTTTAAAAAAAAGTTTGTTTTTTTTTTTGTTTGGAAAAAAAATTTTTGGGTTTATTGGTTTATGGGGGGGTTTAAGGAGGTTTGGAAATTGTTTTTTTTTTTTTTGGGGTAAATTGAGGTTTTTTTGTGGGTTAAAAAGGTGTGTTTTTGGGGGGTTGTGGCTTAAAAAATTTTTTGTGGGGAAGGGGTTGGGTTGTACTTTTAAAAAGTTTAGTTTGGAAAGGGGGGGAAAAGTTTTTTGGTGGGGGTTTAAAAAAGGATTTTGGGGAAATTGTTGGGGGGGGGTTGGGATTTTGGGGGGTTTGAAAATGGCGAAAATTTTTTTTAAGTTTGTTTTTGTGGATTTTGGTTAATTTTGGGAAAGGGGGTTTTGAGGGGGGGGGAAAAAGGGGTTTTTTTTAAAAAAAGGTTGGAATGTTTTAAAAGGTTTAAATGGGTGGGGTTGTTTGGGATGTTTGAAAGGGTTTTTAAAATTTTATTGGGAATGGGTGGGGTTTAAATTTTGGGGGAAAAAAAGGGGGGGGATTAAATTTTGTTTGGGTTGATGATAGTTTTTTTGGGAGGGGGGGGGAATTTTAAAATTCTGTTTTTTTTTGGGGGAAAAAAAAAACGTTTGTTTTGGTTTTTGAAGGGTTTTTTAAAGGGGTTGGGGGGTTGGAATTTTGAAGGGAAAGGTTTGCAAAGGTTTTTGGTTTGGGGGTGGGTGTTGAAAAAATTTTGTTTGGAAATTGGGGGGGTTTTTTGGGGGGGTTTATAAATTTTTTAAGGGGGTTTTTGGGGGGGGGGGGAAAATTTTTTTCATTTTTTTGTTTAAAAGGGGGTTGTTTTGTTTTGGGGGGGTTTTTTTTTTTTTTTTTGGGGGAACAAAATTTTTTTTTTTGGTTTTTTTTTCACAAATTTTTTTTTTTTCCCCCCTTTTTTAAATTTTTTACCAATTTTAAAGACCAAAAGTATAACTTTTTCCTATTTTTCAAAAAAAAATTTAAAATTCAATTTCATTAAGTAATTGTTACACTGATATTTTTTAGTGAATGGATTCCGTAATTAAAAAGCATTGGATTCCATATGACCATTTATCTTTCCTCTTCTTTAAGCCATTTTGGTAAGTTTCTAAAACAGAATTTAATTAAATACTGAAACAAAGACGTAATCAAATTAAATTCTAGAGACAAAGTTACTAGCAAAAAATTTTAAGGAGTTTCCTTCCAATATTAAAAGAACTGTATAAAGCTTCTGAATTAATATAAAATTTGGAAGATCCAGGCAGTAGGACTGCAGCTATTAAAGTCATCTATCCTCTCTGTCACCTTTCTATCCCCAAGTAAAGAAATTCTCTTCTAAATGTTTTAGATGAACATTTATTAGGTGATTGACATTTTCCTAATATTCTAGATTCAAGCTTATTTTTGACTTATATCTTATTTGTAGATAATAAAGTAGCCATTTGGAAGATCATAATTTTGAGATAAGACTTTTTGAGGCTACAGACACTTCCTCTCACTCTATGCTGGTGGTGTTGATCTTTATCAGAGTGTAAGCTTTACTGATCTGTCACTCTCTAAAAAGAGAATCATCTCTAAAAGTGTTTAAAAGAATGAAGTACAGTATCAGTGGACAACTGATATCTTGGGAAAATGGATCTGATAGCTAATTAGTTATTTTCGCTACTGTCTTCTGAAATGGTGGAACTAAAAGAGAGGGCAATTGACCTCAGTGAGGTGGCATAAAAGAGTGGGAATCATTTTTATTCTTTCTATCTCAGACTTGTATGCCATGGTTGCTATTTTACAACATATTTTTAGATAAGATGCTTCTGCACACAGATTTGTAAACTGTAGGCCCATGTGAAGTTATACTGTTACTTCTTTACTTTTCTACAAACAATTTTCAGCTTCTGCTATTTTCTCACTTTCTTTTGCCTTCATGGATATATTCATCTGAATGTCTTCCATCAGTGATTTCATCCGCAGACCTGCATCTTTAAGGAGGCTTTGACTGAGCCTCCTGTTTTTTGCCTCTCTCCAATAATTTGGACCACAGCAGCTAATTGCAGTGTCTAATTGTGTCCTCAATTGGCTGATTGCACCCACAATTAACTAAATATAAGCACCAAGCATCGTGGTACATTCAATTTTATGCCTCAAAGATAGCCTGTGTGAGAAAGTTGGCAGTTAGCTATCTTCAAGAAAACAGATTCTCAGACTTGGAATTGTGGGGCTAATTTAAAGCTTCCAAATACTTTCTGGCTGGCACAGTCCATAAAGCTGTTACTATCTTAGCTACACATTTAAGAATATAAAAGTCTGGATGTGTTGCAGAGTATCCACAGTCTTAGACAACTGTTAGTAGTGGCATGAGATTGCATCTCATCACAGTTCTGATAATTTGCTTGAGTAGCTCTTGGAATTACTGTCTTGACCAGTGTGTGTGCAATCACAGCAGGCAGGCAGGGAACTGGGACCTCCACATATTTTCATCTAACAGCAGATTGGATTGCCCTTCCTTAGCAACTGGAAAGGCCTCAATGAGGAGTTAGTTGAAGTGATGCATTTGAAATGCAGGTGCTTCTGCAAACCTAGTGTCTCTGGAATGGACTGGGAAGGCAACTTAACCCTCACTCCTGAAATCAGGCCGATGCCAGAGGATTCATGTCTTGACATGACTCGGTATTGAGCTCAAGATGAGCTCATCATTTGAACATGAGCTCATGTCTTGGGAAGATATGCCAAACATAATACTCGTTTCTTCATTATTTTTGGGACAAAGTAAAACAAAATGCTTTCCAGTTTGTTCAGCAATTTCTAGAAAGTGGTTTTGAAAGCAAGTCATGAGCTGTTGAAATCTTTAGTAAGAAAACGAAACAAAAGTTTGTCAAAGTGTGTAGAGGTATGATGACTGCATAGACATATGAAGAAAAGAATAGTGTATGCAGAAGAAATTTCCAGTCTTTGTTTCGATCTATCATTTTAGACTAAGAAACTTCCAGTCCTCTGCACCATCTTCATTATACTCATTATTTCATTTCATGTGGAAATTCATACTTGATGGTGACCTAATCTTTGGCTAAGGGCAAGTATTTATATTTGATTTGCAATAAAGACCAATGTTTTTGTATGATATACTATGGCTATACTTTTCTATGAATCTGAGCTAACATTCTAAATCTTTTCTGCTACTAAAATCACACATGTAATGTAATTTTCACTTTGATTCTACTCATTTTGAATCTTTGCCACCAACTTGCTATAGAATATTCTTTCATATTTCTTAAAATGATGAAATGAGGTCAAGAAAATATTCTCTTACCAGCTATAGATAACTCTGTAGGTAAAATGAGAATAAAAATTAAAAATTTAAAAATGTACAAATATATGCTAAGTCATTTGCTGCTCTAGAGTATGGATCTTGACAGTCACGGTACAACATAAAAGAAGGAACAGAGAAAGGACTGAGCAGTATATGAATAAAGTTCTCAATTAGTTGGTTTTTAATGTGGTCATTTTAAGGGAGTTATGTGTCTTAGTTACATTTCTTTTGCTGTGATAACACACCATGAGCAAGGAAATCTATTAGAGAAAGTGTTTCATCTGGGGCTTCCAGTTCTGAGGATTAGACTGCATGCTGATTATGACAGGGAGTATGAGAACAACCAGGCAAAGTAGGTAGTGGAGTAGTAGTTAAGAACTCACTTTTATGAAACACAACCATGAGCAGAAAGACCTAACTAACTTAAAGTCTGTCATCAGTGACATACTTCATCCAATAAGGTTACACCTCCATTTTTTTTCAAAACAGTTTTACCAACTAGGGACCAAATATATAAATATATCACTATGGGTGATGTTCTCTTTCAAACCACTATATAAGTATAGTGTACAATTTAGGTTAAATATGCAAAGTGTAACCTTACTCTAGAAATGTCAGCTTTATTTGTAGAGTATGTATGAGTGAATTGTTCATTGAACCTAAAGGAAGAGCTGGCCTATAAGTTTGTTTCCATTTGACAAATGCAGAAGGAAAGACTCAGAGACAGACTAGTACATGAGAAAAATAGTTCTCAGTGCACAGGAGGCCTTAGACTTCACTAGTTCATGGGAATGGATGCTCCAAGCTCACATAAAATCAAGGAGCCCTAAAGTCCTCACTTGTTGTACACTCTGCTAAGGACTAATTCTGTTAGAACTAATAGCACAGATATATTTATGAAATAAGGTATCTCCTTATTTTTAGGAAGAACGATTTTTCCATGGCTCAAACGTGGAATTTGTTCTTATGTTGCATAAAGGTTGTCTGATACAGACCATGTATTTGCAGCACAAGACAGTGCCTTTTCTGGATTTGAGCCTTAAGAGATAGCATCACTGAGTTAGCTACATTAGGGCTTGTGCAGAGCATACAGCATCACTACTTTCCTAGCTAACCAGGATCTCTTGGAATAGTCACCCTTTGATACTTATCTCTTATCTTGTAGCATCATCTTACTAGAACTTTCTTAGGTAGCTCTGAAAAAGCTTGAGTAAAAGCTGATTGTGAGATTGTGGGATTTTAGGAAGCTTATGAAGTTCACATGAAACTTATGTGGCAATTCATCATTCCCTTTGCTTCCTCAGATATGATGTGGCATCTTAAATCTGTCACTAAAGGAACAGACAAAATGGTCCTTCTTTACTTAGAAGTTACCTCCATGTAGCAAGTAAGTTTCTTTTTATAATCTATGAGAGGAAGTGCTCTGTCTTTAATAGTAAGCTCGGAGCTGTCATTTATTTTTGGCATAATTTAAAGCTTTTTAAATACTTATTTTTAATTGTAATAATTTTGGAGGTGTTCGTTTGTGCATTAAAATTCAGGAAGCTGACATAGCCCTCAGCTTACCTTCAGGGCAAAACTGTGCAAGACATGCTTCTATGAGATAATTTGTTTCCTAATTGGCATCCGTTTGCTGAAATACAATTAAAGTTATTGCTCTAATATTAACATCAATATCTTGATTGCTCTAAAAAATATGAATATTTATAGTTTTTTCTTCCAATGAAGATGTCTTTTAGCACTCTAATTTTGGGTTTTGGCAGTTTCTTATTTATTAAGACTTTTACCTTTTGGTACACTAGTAATGACACAAGAAAGGACTAGACTGCCTGCTGAAGTTCAGGGTACCTCAGGGTTAGAACAATTAACCTCAGAAGAGCTGTTAGAAATGCCATCATTGAGGTGCTGTGTTTGGTTTCTAGAAATGGACTTGACTATCTAGGAATAGAATCATCTTATTTTTAGTTTGCGTCACTATTATATGAACTGTTTAAGTGTAGTGATTTTGGTGTTTCATATTTAATAAAAACAATGTCCTGCATTTGTTATGCCTCTCAAAGTGTATAATAGGCATCCTGGTTTGCTTCTCTGGTGTTGGGACAAACCATGCTATTTTATCACTCCAGGCAACAGTCCATTAATGATAGAAATGAGGACAAGAACTCAAGGTAGAAACATAGAGATAGGAACTAAAGCAGAGACAATGGAGGGATGCTTCTTATTGGGTTGTTTCTTCTGGCTGGCTTAGCTATCAGATATGTCAAGTTGACACACACAAGTTTAGCTATCCTGTTAGGATTTCCATCAATTATTCACGATGGGACTGATCCAGAAACAAAGTATTTTTTATAGTAAGTTCTCAGCAACTCAATTTGCATGATATTTTTTTTCATGTTTGCTTAAAAGAGAAAACATAAGTACATAATTCTGCAACTATATTCAATTAAACTGATTACTGTTTATCAGTTAGAAGGTTTACATTACGATTTCACATTTGTTCACACATCAGATTCTTCTAAAATAGTTTTCAAATTGGAAAAGTAATAGCATGTGTAATTTATGCTGAATATTTCAAATGACAAAAACTGAAATGATATATACAAAGAAATCACAGCTCCTCTCCAGTTTCAATACCAATATTTTTTCCTTTATAGAGAATTCCATTTTTAAATTTGCTCTTTCTTTTTTGGTGTTTCTATTATGATTATCTAATATCATTAGGGAGACCAACTAACGGCTGGGCAGTGGTGGTGCATGCCTTTAATCCCAGCACTTGGGAGGCAGAGGCAGGTGGATTTTTGAGTTCGAGTCCAGCCTGGTCTACAAAGTGAGTTCCAGGACAGCCAGGGCTACACAGAGAAACCCTGTCTCGAAAAAAAACAAGAAAGAAAAGGAAAAAACAAACAAACAAACAAAAGGGAGACCAACTAAAATAGGTATATTAATAGAATAAGAGGTCCCTCAAGGGCCAGTGCCTTCGTCAGATCTGAAGCAATATGAAGAGTGTAGGAAAGCTTTCTGATGGGACTGTAAAGTTTCAGGAGGGAAAGAAGCAGTGTATTCAGAGAGTGGAGAAGATGCAGGAGGTTTAAAGTCAGTTGTGAAGCAGAGGGTAACTACTATTCCATGTGAAGGAGGGAATAGGTGAAGAGAGATCAGTTTGGGTCAAAATGACACCAGTTAAAACAGGAGCTTTTTTATTTATTGTCAGTCAGCAGTGTTTTACATGTGAAATTGTAGAAAATTTAAAAAGCATAGATTTTGAACTATAAGATATTGGTATCAACTTATTGATTACAACAATAGATATGTACATTTGTTGACTACATGTTATTTCGTGTATGAGAGTTTTGTATATCTGTCTGTATAAATAATATTGTGTCAAACCCTATCACTGAAAGGGCCGGAAAACAGCTGTACTTGGGAGCAGAAAGTACACCTAGGGCCCACACCATGTTTTCCTAACATTTCTTTCCACTAGATGAAATCAAGGAATGTTGGAAAATGCTGTTATCAAGACTGACACAGACAAAAATAAACCCTAAAATTCAAATGAAGAATGGTATTTAATGACAAGACATGTCTACTAATAGAAGCTTACAGAGTCAACTCTGGCTAATATTGGTATCACATTAGGTAAAAATGCTGAACCAAATTAGAACACAGGGAATCTAATATATCAAGGTGACATAAATGCTTGAATAAAATAATTGAATATCTGATGATGGATGAAATATTTACATAAACTCATTTTGCTGTCCAAAGGGAACCTACTAAAGTAATATCACATCTTTTAGATCAGTCATTTTTGAGATTGACAGGAATCCTACCATATACATAAAAAGGAAGAATAATGACTTTTGGAAAATAACTATAGTTAGAGAAATCCCAGGTACATCTTTAATACACTGCTCAACCTTGTATGAACAATAATGTAGTACATTAAAATTTAGGGCCACCCAATCATGCACTGCAGTGATGTGGGCAGGGATGTATTTCATGAATATCATAATCAATTAGTGCTGCAAAATCCAAATCTTCGGTTCAAGCTGAATATAATCTCCAAAATATTGTAATTAAAAGGTGGAAAAAGATGGCAGAACTAACTGTTCAGCTCAAAGACAGTGAATGGAGACCTATTACTCAGTGCAATGCTGAGACTATAGACTAAATTTTCTTGCTATACAAAGCAATTTTGGGACAGTCAGCAAAACTTCAGTGAGATAGTTATAAAACCTGAATTGTTTGAAGATTAAATAATAACATAGAAGATCAAGGGTCTGGATAATTTTTGGTTATGCCATGTCATACAAGAAAATATTCTTGCTGTTCAAAAGCATATTACTTATTTAGGAGTTTGGTAATCTATTTTCAAGTGATTTGAGAGAAGATCGTATGAATTGCCTTTGCAAAAATTTCCATTTCAAACTATGGGTAAATGAAAAAGTTCTGTATCTTTCTAGAAATATCTTCATACAAGAGTAGTTGTAAGTATAGAAGTATTTGTTTATATTTTTTCATGGAAATGAGAGGATGCACATGTGATGTTTCACTTGGAACATTCCTCCTAAGGGTAATCTTGGCAATAAATGCATAGAGAACATATTTATGAGTTCAGAAGTACTCATTTTTAAAAATAGGAGATTAACCATCTGGTTTTTTGAATCACAATTCTTTTTTTTTATTGAATATTTTAGTTTACATTTCAGATGTGACCCTTTCCCTATCCCCAAGAAACCCCCTATCCCATACCCCCTTCTCCAGCTTCTAACCCCCACCCCCCACCTCTCCCACCCACGAATTTCCCCACACTGGGGCATCCAGCCTTCACTGGACAAAGGACTTCATCTCCCACCTATGCCCGACAATGCCATCTCCCCTACATATACAGCTGGTGCCATGGGTCCCTCCCTATGTGCTCCCAGGCTGGTGGCTTAGATCCTGGAGCTCTGGTTGGTTGATATTGTTGCTTTCCACATGGGCCTCAAACCCTTTCAGCTCCTTCAGTCTTCTTTCTCACTCCTCCATTGGGAAACCCCATGATCAGTTCAATGGTTAGCTGTGAGCATCGCCTCTGTATATTTCAGGCTCTGGCAGATCTCTAAGGAGACAGCTGTATCAGGCACCTGTCAGCATACACTTCTTGGCATCCACATCCACATCAGAGTCAGTCTTTGGTGACTGCACAAGGGATGATACTCAGGTGGAGCAGTTTCTGCATGGCCCCTCCTTCATTTCTGTCCCATCCTTTGTCTCTATATTTGTTCCCATGAGTATTTTGTTACTCCTTCTGAGAAGGATCGAAGCACCAACACTTTGGTCTTCCTTGTTCATGAGATTCATTTGGTCTGTGAGTTGTATCTTGGATATTGTGAGCTTTTGGGCTAATATGCAATTATCAGTGAGTGCATACCATGTGTATTCTTTTGTGATTGGGTTACCTCACTCAGGATGATTTTTTTCTAGATCCATCCAATTGCCTAAGTATCTCATGAATTCATGTTTTTAATAGCTGAGTAATATCCCATTGTGTATATGTACCACATTTTCTGTATCCAGTTTTGGAATGATGTGTCCTCATTTTCATTAAATTCTAAAAAGTCTTTAATTTCTTTCTTTCTTTCTTCCTTGACCAAGTCATCATTGAGTAGAGCATTGTTCAGTTTCCATGTGTATATGGGCTTCCATTGTTTTTGTCATTATTAAAGACCAGCCTTAGTCCGTTGTGATCTGATAGGATGCAAGGGATTATTTCAATCTTTTTTTATCTGTTGAGGCCTGTTTTGTGACCAATTATGTCTATTTTGGAGAGGGTACCATGAGCTGCTGAGAAAAAGGTATATTCTTTTGTTTTAGGATGAAATGTTCTATAGATATCTGTTAAATTCATTCAGTTCATAATTCTGTTAATTTCATTGTGTCTTGTTTAGTTTCTATTTCCATGGTCTGTCCATTACCGAGAGTGGGGTATTGAAATTCCCTATAATTATTGTGTGAGGTGCAATGTGTGCTTTGAGCTTTAGTAAAGTTTCTTTTATGTATGTGGGTGCCCTTTTGTTTGGAGCATAGATGTTCAGAATTGAGAGTTCATCTTGGCAGATTTTTCCTTTGATAGATGAAGTGTCCTTCTTATCTTTTTTGATTACTTTTGGTTCAAAGTCAATTTTGTTTGATATGTAGAATGGCTACTCCAACTTGTTTCTTGGGATCATTTGCTTGGAAAACTGTTTTCGATCCTTTTATTCTGAGGTAGTGTTTGTCTTTTCACTGAGGTGAGTTTCCTATATGCAACAAAATTCTGGATCGTGTTTATGTATCCATTCTGATAGTCTATGTCTTTTTATTGGGGAATTGAGTTCATTGATGTTAAGAGATATTAAGGAAAAATGATTATTCTTTCCTGTTATTTTTGTTAATAGAGGTGGAATTATGTTTGTTTATTTATCTTCTTTTGGGGTTGTTCAAAGATTACTTTCTTACTTTTCTAGGTAGTTTCCCTCCTTGTATTAGAGTTTTCAATCAGTTAACCTTTGAAGTGCTGGATTTGTGGGAATATCTTGTGAAAATTTGGTTTTGTCATGGAATATCTTGGGTTCTCTATTTATAGTAATTGAGAGTTTTGCTGGGTATAGTAGTCTGGGCTGGCATTTGTGTTCTCTTAGGTTCTGTATGATATCTGTCCAGGATCTTCTGGCTTTTATAGTCTGTGGTGAGATGTCTGGTATCATTCTTATAGGTCTGCCTTTATATGTTACTTTACCTTTTTCCCTTACTGCTTTTAGTATTTTTTTTTGTTTTGTGAATTTGATGTTTTAATTATTATGTGACAGGAGGAATTTCTTTTCTGGTCTAGTCTATTTGGAGTTCTGTAGGTTTCTTGTATGTTCATGGACATCTCATTCTTTAGGTTAGGGAAGTTTTCCTCTATAATTTTGTTGAAGATATTTTCTGGCCCTTTAAGTTGGGAATCTTCACTCTCATCTATACCTATTACCCTTAGGTTTGGTCTTCTCATTATGCCTTGGATTTCCTGGATGTTTTGGGTTAGGAACTTTTGCATTTTGTATTTTCTTTGACAGTTGTGTCAATGTTTTCATGGTATCTTCTGCAATGAAATTCTCTCTTCTATGTCTTGTATTCTGTTGGTGATGTTTGCTCTATGACTCCTGATCTCTTTCCTAGTTTTTTCTCTCCAAGGTAGTCTTTTTTTGAGATTTCTTTATTGTTTCTACTTCCATTTTTAGATCCTGGATTGTTTTGTTTGATTCCTTCATCTGTTTGTTGTGTTTCTTGCAATTCTTTAAGGATTTTTGTGTTTCCTCTTTAAGAGCTTCTACCTGTTTATTGTTCTCCTGTAATTCTTTTAGGGAGTTATTTATATACTTCTAAGTCCTCTATCATCATCATGGAAATGTTTTAATTCTGAATCTGCTTTCCAGTGTGATGGGTGTCCAGGGTTTGCTGTGGTGGAGAAACTGGGTTCTGATGATGCCAAGTAACTTTGATTTCTGTTGCTTATGTTCTTGTGTCTCTCTTTAGCCATCTGGTTAACTCTAGTGCTACCTGAACCCACTATCTCTGAGTGAAGCCTGTCTTTCCTGTTATCTTGATTGTGTCAGAACTCCTGAGAGTCTAGATGTCTCTGTGATCATGTGATCCTGTGCTCCTGGGTGGAAAGCTCCTGGGACTCAGTCTACCTCTGTGATACTGAAATTCTGCTGTTCTGAGTGCAGTGGTTTCCTTAGCTGCTCTGAGTGAAGTGGCTCCTCTAGAATGGCCCAGGATATGTTGTCTTCATGGAGCGACTAGCTAGGTGTCTACACCAGCCAAAATGACAGAATCACAATTCTTTATAAATTGTTATATTCTGACCTGGATAGAAAACTTACTTCTTATAATTTGACTGCTTTTTGTTGGGTTTATAACCATATAAATTCCTTATATATAAGTAGCTTCCTTCTTGTGGAACTTATTAAAGACTCTTTCATCAAGTAAGTGTTGCAATTGCGCATGTGTGAGTGTGTTGACCATCATTATCGACAAAACTTTATGATACTTTCATTTCTGTTTTATGCTTCACTTTTGAAGCAAAACGGAAGAACGTATGTTAAGTGAAGAAAAATGGTACTGGCACTAGCGAGTGGTTCAGTGATTGAGAGTATTTTCTGAGTAATCATGAAGATCTGAAAACACAAGTAACAAGCCCTGTATTATGTACAATGTTGTAACGCCAACTCTGAAGGATTCTGACAGGATAGTTATTGAGGTTTGCTAGTTTCTAGCCCAACTGACAAAATGTGAGCTTCAGGTTTAGGGAAAGACAGGACCTCAAAGGAAAGTGATGGAAGGGAAAACTAATCCTATCTTCTGGCTTCCACATACAGGCACAGGCGTATGAATCCTTTACATACACATATACATATATTCTCACACATATATACAAACACTTGTGTACAAAAATAGATAAGTAATCTCAAAAAATAACAGCAAACTCTGTCTGAGGGCTGTAATTGTTTGAACAATTTTGTTGATCATCAATTCTTATTGTACAATTAACTGCTATATGTTTTCCTATAAAAGAAAAGTAGCTGTGGTTTATACTAAACTCATAACATAAGTGACTGCACTTGAGAAGAACTCCAGTGGCAGTTAGACTAATGTCAGCTGTGACTTAAGTAACAGGTGGATTCTGACTTTCAGAATCTTAGACGAAAAGTTTAGAACACAGATAGGAAAAACTTTACCACTCTCTGGACTATATCTCTCTCAGGATTCCATTTTATGGATCCTTCGATCTAACACTAGTATCTGTTCAAGGCAAAATATTAGAACCATGGAGAGCTCCCCTTGCATTGAGGAAGCAATGACTCATTCAGCAACTAATGATTGCCAGTAGTTGTAATAAGCATGCCCCATCTCTTATTCATGTGTGGTGACTGAGCCCCTAGTTTATATTATTTCATATCATACATTCTGAGTCTAGGCTATAGTTGACTACTTAATTCTTTCCTCTGTCACTTATCCATCTCATGGAAATGTTTCTTGCACTAGCTAAATAAACTATTTGGTCACAAATACTAGTATGGAGCCTGATGCTAAAGTATCCCTAGCACAAATACTGGTAATTAAATAAGGATCATGAAAGAAATATCCAACTCAGCTATTTGTATAAAGCTAATTATGACATCAGGTTGTCCAAAATACTAGGATGATAGAATTTATATCAGTCATACTAAAGACATCTTTTAACCACTCAAATTATCTGAACTGTGATTTCCTTCAACATGTCTACTTCCATGTCTTTAATGAATAGGAATACATGCCAATTGGAAGCACAAATTTAGCTTGATAGGAAAACCTCTTTATCTAGTTAGAGAACTAGATTCTCAAACCTTCATTGTGAGTTCCAGATAATATAAATTCCTCCTCCATTGGAGACATTATAATACTTGAGTATAGCCATATCCTCTTCTTTTGATCTTTCCAGACTAAATGTTTTCAAATTCTTTCCATCTATATTAATGACAAATTGTGTGAAATCACTCTGTGATGTTAATCCCTTAGTTATACATGACAACATGGAGCCAATAGAACTTTCTGGTTCCTTTGTATAATGACAACAAATGCATGAGTCTATCTGATTGTGTAGGCACCTAGGGGAGAGACAGTTTTATTAGTTAAGGCCACTGGTTGCTCATCCTGAAGACCAGAGTTACTTCCCCACAGCCTGTATAGGATCCAAGAACCATTTGTAAGTTCGAGGGTATGTGTCTGGTGCAAATCTATATGTACATGAAAGCATTTATCTGTATAAAATTAAATAAATGAATCTATAGTAGCGTGGAAACAGATTTTTCTTCTGTATGTTGTATGAATACAATCTATGTGCATACATGAGAGTCCTATCCATTTTTGTTGTTGTTTTAATTTATGTGTGTTTGTGTACATATATGCATATGCACGCATGCACTTGTGCATATGTGCTCCCATGAGTATGCATGTGAAGGGCAGAGGTTATAGTTTGTTGTCCTCCTTGATTGGTGTGGTCTTATATTTTTCTAACACAATATTTCTCAAAGAATCTGGAGCTTGTTAATTAGTCCTATGGCTGCCAATCCCACAATCCCTAGGATCTATCTACTTGTCTCTATCTCCCAGCCAGGGTAATATAGACAAGCTATTACACTGGATTTTGTTTTCTTTTTTTTTTTTATTAAATTATTTTATTTATTTATATCCAAATGTTGCTCCCCTTCCCAGTCCGCCCTCCCAGAGTTCTTCAACCTATACCCTCTCTCCTTTGCCTCTGAGATGGTACTCTTTCACCCACATACCCCCGTCACCCACCTCCCACTCCTACGGCATCATTCTTCTCTGAGTTATCAGGTCTCCACAGGATTCTGTGCATCCTTCCCTACTGTGGCCAGACAAGGCAGTCGTCTGGTACATATGTGCTGGGGGCCACAGACCAGCCTATGTATGCTTTTTGGTTGGTGGCTTAGTCTCTGGAACCTCTGAGGGGTCTGGGTTACCGTTCTTCTTCCTATGGGCTTGTCATCATCTTCAGCTCCTTTAATTCATCCTTTAACTCTTCCAAATGGGTCCCCAACTTCAGTCCAGTGGTTGATTGTGAGTATCTGTATCTGTCTCAGTCAGCTGCTGGTAGTGCCTCTCAGGGGACAGCTATCCCAGGCTCCTGTCTGCAAGCACAACATGGCATCAGTAATAACATCAGTGTTTGGTGCCTATCCATGGGTTGAATCCCATGTTGGGCTGGTCACCAGATGTTCTTTCCTTTAGTCTCTGCTCCATTGTTGTCCCTGCATTTCTTTCAGACAGAAACAACTCTGGGTCAAAAATTTTGAAGGTAGGATAGCCCCATTCCACCAATGGAGGAACTGTCTATTGGAGGGGCTTTCTTCAGGTTCCACCTTCCCATTGTTGGACATTTCAGCTAAGATCATCCTCATTGTGTCCTGGGAACCTTTTACATCCCAGGATCTGGAACTTTCTAGAATTTCTTTCCCACCCCACCTCCTGCATCTGCATATTTCCATTCATTTTTCTGGCCCTCTGGACTTTTCTCCTGTATCCCCCATAAGTGATTCTGTCCCCTTTCCCCTCCATCTCTCTCTCCAACCCAGGTCCCTCCCTCCCTCTGCCTTCCATGATTGTTCTCTTCCCCCTTCTAAATAGAACTGAAGCATTCTCATTTGGGCCTTCCTTCTTGTTAAACTTCATACAGTCTGTGAGTTCTATCATGGGTATTCTGTACTTTTTGGCTTACATTTCCTGAACAGAACACAAATGGCTCAGGCTCTAAGATCAACAATTGACAAATGGAACCTCATGAAACTGCAAAGCTTCTGCAAGGCAAAGGACATTTTCAGTGGGACAAACGATAACCTACAGATTGGGAAAAGATCTTCACAAACCCTACATCTGATACATCTGATAGATGATATCCTAAATATATAAACAAATCAGGAAGTAGGACTCCAAAAAACCCTAAGCAACAGAATTTAAAAATGGTGGACAGAGCTACACAGAGAATTCTCAACAGAGGAATCCTGAATGGCCGAGAAACACTTAAAGAAATGTGCACATCCTTAGTCATTAGTGAAATGCAAATCAAAACAACCCTGAGATTCCACCTTACATAAATCAGAATAGCTAAGATCTAAAACTCAAGTGAGGAGGATGTGGAGAAAGAGGAACACTCCTCCACTGCTAGTGGGATTATAAATTGGTACAATTAATCTGGAGACAAATTGTTGGTTCCTCAGAAAATTAGAAATATGTCTACCTGATGACCTAGCTCACTCTTGGGCATATACCCAAAAGATGCTCCACCATACCACAATGCACATAGTAGCCTTATTCATAATAGGCAAGAGCTGGAAACAACCCAGATGTCCTTCAGCTGAGGAATGGATACAGAAAACATGGTTCATTTACACAATGGATTACTATTAAGCTATTAAAAACAAGGGTGACATGCATGGTGCAGCAAATAGATAGAACTAGAAAATATCATCTTGAGATAGGTAATTCAGACTCACATGCATGGTCTGTACTCACTGATAAGTGGATATTGGCCAAAAAGTACATTGGCTTTGACAGGGGTGCTGGGGATCTGGGTTTAGAACTTCATGCTTGAGCACTGATCTCATTGCCTGGTGAACATCTTCTTCGATTCACAAGTTCAAATTCAAAGATAATATTAGTTTTATGTGCCATTTCTTAATCTGAAGATAATTTTCACAGCCCTTTACTGGTTAAATGGACACTAAATGTTAGTCCATGCACATGCTTCTATTATTTCTATTCTCTTCAGATAGACTAGTGATATTATTAGACCCAAGTTCTCATTTAATTCCTAGACAAACTAATAAAGAGAAATATTGTTTTCCTAAACATTTTGGGTGTTGATATAGTATCTTTAAATAGAGTAATGGCAGTGGAATACAAGAACCCCCTGTAGTGCACAGTACAGAACTTGCCAAGGCAGTACACAAAGTTGTGTTATTTTTATTTCCACTTTTTTTTTTGGATAAGGTATTAGAATAACAACATCTGCATAGACTCAGGAGTACCTGTGAATAAAAATATCATAATGTTTTATTCAAATTAAGAAAAACATTGACACAAAAACCTCAGGGTATTTACAATGCTTTCTGGTCTAGAGACCTGGGTCTGGTACATAGAAATAGTGCCAGTGGTGGTGGAACTTGCATAATGCAGAAGCATCAAGAAGCAGACAACTATACAGGTGAGAAGAGGTTAGTCAGGTACCACCCCTGGGATGTGTCCTGCTAACCTTTGTGATTTAATGAGGTTTACCAGAGAGTAAAAAGTAGACAGGCTAAGTTTTATATCATGAATTTAATTCGTAGGAGCATAAAAACGAAGCCTTTGCTCGCACTTGTATTTAGAGTATATGAATCTAATTGCATCAAAACAGCAGCAACAACAGTATTAGAAGAAGGTGCTCCTTCTTTTACTACCTGTCCCTATAAAACTCAGGAGGAAAATAAAATGGCCTTGTCAAAGTCTTTTATGGAATATCATGGTCAACTCTAGACACAGGATTTGAAAATCTTTGGACAATAGAGTCAAGTTAAGCAAAGACCAGAATCTAATGTCCAATGCACATGGATGGAAAGATCCTACCTGAGTTTGTGTACCTGTCCAATGAAATATAAAAGACATTCAATAAGAAATTTGTTTATTCCTCTTTTATGCCTGTAGCTTTCCTTTTTGTGGGACTGGATTTCAAGCACACAGATTTATATATGGTAGATAAACATTCCTATAGTAATATACATTCTATGTTTTAAGGTTCATTTATTTATTTTACGTATATGAGTATACTGTAGCTCTCTTCATGCACACCAGGAGAGGACATCAGATCCAATTACAGATGGTTATGAGCCCAGCATGTGGTGGCTGGGAATTGAATTCAAGACCTCAGGAAGAACAGTCAGTGCTCTTAACCCCTGAGCTATCTCTCCAGCCCATATACATTCTTAGATCCTACATTTGTTAGATATTGTCGTGGTAGATACCTCTACCTAGTCATACACTCACTAAGCACCCCAGGTTGCTCTCAGCATCTTGATCTACATGTCTTTACCTTCAAGTGTCAGTATTATCACCATGCATTCTCATGTCTGGTTTCTTTAGCCTCCTTCAGTATGAGGACTCTTCCTATCCCCAGCAGAAAGACACATCACTTTCCTTACATATAATGTGATACCTTCTCACTAATTTTTCTTATTTTTGTATGAAATGGAAATCCATAACTTGAGTTACCATGTCAATTATGCTGAAATTTTATAAACAATTTGTCATAAATCTCACTTTATTGTGATCTTTGTCACATCAATGAGATTGTTTGAGAGTCATGTGTAGCACTTTATAATTCTTGTAATATAGTTACAAGTTATAAATCTTGTAACAGAGCCCATTAATTAAGGTTGAATGAATGAAGTAAGATCTTCTAATTGCTGACTAGAGTTGTCAGATGCAAACACATGAATGGGTCATTTTCTTCAGTGTACGTACACATCTGGTCTATGTAATTTTAGATGCCTTCAGGTTAGCAGTTGAAAACTGATCTATCTGTGCTCCCCCCACCCTTTTTTCTACATTCTTCATGTAAAGACTTGGTATTTGTGGTTACTCTCTTTTTTCCAGAAAGCAAGATGCTTGTGTCAAAATTATGCCAGACTTACATATCAAATTCATTTAAAAATAATATTTATTGATTGATTCACTGACTTATGTATGTTTTGGATAGGGTCATGTTATGGAGCCAGACAAACTTCAATTATGATCTCCCACCACAGCCTCAAACCAGTGGCGATTAGTGGCATGTATCACCATGTCTTTTAATGTTCTATAATTTAAGAGATTTCTATGCACAACCAATCCCAGATGGTCCTAAACTTTGGCAATACAAGAGTGTTTGAATAAGTGGCATGTTTGCTGTATATATTTATTTCTCTGTTGCCATTTTTTGTTGAAAGAGTTTCTTTTCTTCTTGCATCTAAAACTCTGAATTATTTTCCTTGAGAACTCAGACCTTATTTTCTCAAAGGAATTTTGTCAGACTTACCTATCAGTTCTTCCTGAGAGTCTCTGAGTGGACCCATCATTGGTAGTTATAGGAGTCCTCAGAAATACATTATGTGGCATGTGTGGAACTCAATCTGAAAAATTGTTTATTATGTTCTTTATTTTTAATAGATTTACTTATTTTTTTTGAAGTTTATTTTCTTTTTGTTTTTGTTTTTTTTTTTTCTTTTTTAATTTTATTTTTATTTTTTTGCTTATTCACTTTATAATCCGTCCCAGTCACCCCCTCCCACAATCCTTCCCCATCTCTTGTTTTCTGAGTACCCCTCCTCCTGTATCCCCCACCCTGCCACTTTAAGTCTCTGAGAGGCTAGGTGCTTCCTTTCCCATTGAGGCCAGATGAGGCACCCAGCTAGAAGACCATACTCCATATACAGGCTGCATGTTTTGGGATAGCTCCCACTCCAGATGTTTGAGACCTACATGAAAACCAAGCTGCACATTTACAACATATGTGCAGGGAGGCCTAGGTCCAGCCCATGGAGGTAGTTCTGTGTAGACTAGGTATGCTCCACGGTTGGTGATTCAGTCTCTGAGAGCTCCAAGGGTTCAGGTTGGTTTACTCTGTTGATCTTCCTGTGCAGTTCCTATCTCCTTAGGGCCCACAATCCTTCTGCCTATTCTTCTATAAGAGTCCTCAAGCTCCATCCACTATTTGGCTCTGGATGTCTGTATCTGTCTGAGTCAGCTGCTGATTAGAGCCTCTCAGAGGACAACTTGCCCCTGTCTGTTCTCAGGCTGGAGGTTTAGATCCTGGGAGCTCTGGTTGAATCTTTTGATACTCATTCTAAAAAGGACAAAACACCCTCACTTTGGTCTTCCTCCTTCTTCTTGAGTTTCATGAGGTTTATGCTTGCTCTTAGGTATTGTGTGTTTTGGGGCTAATATCAGCTTATCAGTGAGTGCATACCATGTGTGTTCTTTTGTGATTGGGTCATCTTACTCAGGATGATATTTTCTAGCTCCATCCATTTGCCTAAGAATTTCATGAGCTCATTATTTTTAATAGCTGAGTAGTACTCCATTGTGTAAATGTACCACATTTTCTGTATCCATTCTTCTGTTGAAGGACATCTGGGTTCTTTCCAGCTTCTGGCTATTATAAATAAGGCCACTATAAACATAGTGGAGCATGTGGCCCTGTTGCATGTTGAAATATCTTCTGGGTATATAACCAGGAAGGGTATAGCTGGGTCCTCAGGTAACACTATGTTCAATTTTCTGAGGTATCGCCAGACTGCTTTCCATAGTGGTTGTACCAGCTTGCAATCCCACCAACAATGGAGGAGTGTTCCTCTTTCTCCACTGTTAGCATTTGCATTTGCTTATGTTTCTGACATTTATACTCTGAGTTATGTCATTGTCAAAATGTTGAATACAAATTCTATAACTATGACTATCCTGAATAAATAAATTTCTCCTTGATGGAGAACACAACAGCAACCTGAAATATTAATTAAAATACATGTCTTAGTATTTATTTTTTATGTCCATTAATTACTTAACCACAGCATGCTAAAATTCAGCAGAAATAGTTTCAGAAAATTTAAAGAATTTTCTCAAAATAAACCCAGGATCTATAGTATGTGATAGAATTATGTAGATTTTAATTATCGTTTAATTTTTTTAATCCACTGAGTCCATTTGATACTGTTCGTATGCATATGGGTGTGGAGTTATTCACTAGGGCAGAACAAAATATTGTATGTACATTTACAAGATATCAAATTTTATGTTTATTTTCTGTAATTACTTACTTTTCCATAACTATAATAAAATACGTGACTGAGGAAAATTATTTTAGAAATAAGTAATTTGGTTGAGAGCTCTAGAGGATAAGAATC
This sequence comes from Mastomys natalensis, assembly GCA_021653895.1. Taxonomy (NCBI): domain Eukaryota; kingdom Metazoa; phylum Chordata; class Mammalia; order Rodentia; family Muridae; genus Mastomys; species Mastomys natalensis. The sequence goes on along the minus strand of JAJTUV010001616.1, from coordinate 263,776 downwards.
CATGAGAACAGAGTGGAGGCTCAGCTGCTGAGGCTGGAAGTTAAGACCTTACATCTTGAACCCTAAGCATAAGTAGAGAGAGCAAACTGGAGATGACTCAAGCTTTTAAACATCCTCTCAAGATATTCTCACGGCATTTCAGGTCACTCCTGCTAAGCCTCTCCAAACAGCATGAATAACTGGAAAGTCAATATTCAAATGCCCAAGACTATAGGGCACGTTGTGCTCAGGTCACTGCGTCCTCCCCAAACATGATGACTTTAGGTATGTTTATAATACTCATGTAAACAGTAGCATTTTTGGATATTTTATTTATTTACAATGCACATGTCATCACCTTTTCCCATTTCCCTTGCCTAGAACTCGCTATCCCATCCTCCCTCCTCCGTCATGCTTTTACACCATTTTGATTACATGTAAGTATTAAGGTCAGTTCTAGGTTGAGGGTCTAGCAATACAATAGATGTAAATAGTCAAGGAATAAGCAATACAATAAACACAAATAGTCAAAGAAAAAGAAAGTATTAAACACAATTACGTGAACACTCCCATGATCACTGTTTCTAAGGACTTATCAGGATGACCAAAGTCTCTGAGCCTACTTCCCTGTCTTAGCCCAAGGTCATTTTCATGTGTGAAGCCTTCTTCCTTGTTCTAGTCTAAAATTTAGATTCCTGTCTGAAATTACGTCTTCAACAATGGCATTTTATTCTTATGAATGAACATGTTCCTCGTTAATAAGATGAATCCACTTAAGAAACTCACAGAGACTATAAGGACTATAACTCTGCACATGATTCTTTTACAACCGATTTTAAAATGTTTGTTTTTAAGTTGTTGCTGTATTTTTATCTTGTTTTGACAAAATCACAAACTTAGTGTAGTTACTCCTGACGAACTTCAAGTTGGACTTTCTTGAATTAAAAAGGCATGTTTGAAAGCCAAATACAATAATAAAGTGGTCAAGTTATTTTTTAAAGGTAGTTGGTATCAGTATCTTTCTCAATCTTAAGTAATAATGAAACAAAACAAACAAATAAAACAAAAAATATCAAACAAATTCCCCTCAAATGCCAACATTTCTCGACTCAAAGTATTTCTAAGTTTCACCTATATATCAGTAGAAAAGAGTGAGCCACTGTGTGAGGGGATAAAAACAAGATTATGAGTTCATTTTTACCATATGATCCAGGCATGATTTTCAATCAAGTTATTTATAATGCAGTTTAACCTAAGTTAAATTTATGAGTACATCCAGTTCTTGAAAAAATACGGGGAAACACTTTAAAAGGGATTCATACTTTTAAAAAAAAATAACTCATTAGGTAAATGACTTGGCTGTACAAGTAAGAGCTCAAAAATATTTACAAATTGTGATTTAATAAATGTTCTCCTGTGACTGTAAAACAATATCATTTTTCTGCATACGAAAAAGGTATGGGGAAATGGGATGTGCTTAAGTGGAAGGCAATTATTGCTGCACACCTTTCTGCAGTCATAAATAGGGGAGAAAACACGAATGTCTCCAACTGGGAATTTGTTACATAGCCTGTGGTGCATCCACTTGATAAAATATTATGTGATCATTGGAATTATAATTTTAACAATCTTATAAGAACATGGAAAATGCTTATGGCACCATATTAACTAAATTTACTTTGCTTTCACTGCACCTGTATCTGTAATCCCTTTATACCTAATCTTCCATGCCTTTATTCCTGAGAAACAGTTTGTAAGATTCGAACTCATATTTCTAGCCCCATGGCTCCCTCTGTAACATGTCTTCATTAAAATCTAACAGCTTACTCACGCTCCTGGGAGACTAGAGAATCTAAGTAGAGATGTAAAATTGATACAGCAGGGATGAGAAGCCTGCAGATGAACAATACCACAGTTCCAATTGTGGATGAAATTCTGTATCATTTTTTTTCCTCATTTGCTTCCCGGAGATCCTTTAAAATCTTATTTCTCAGTGAGTAATTTTGTCTTTATGGTACAAAAGGTAATTCCCATACCTAATATTGTTTCTAAGCACACGTGAGTACCCTGCTGAGTTATATATGAGTTTTTCTATGAATATGACACAAAATGAAAATTTCATTCCTAGACTTGAAAAAAGAATGTAAATTGACTTTCATGCTCAAGTGAGTTATTTTAGGGACCAGGGTAGGATGGGGGAACTCAGATACCTTCCTTATATTCAATGTAATTGATATAACTTTAAGCAATTGTTCTTCATTTACAAGCTTAATATTCAAAATATAAAGTAACAGTCATTATTGATTTTAAACAGAAGTTAGGTTGCCTTCATCAAAAGTTGTTGCCTCTTGGGGAAGGCATTAACAGTCTCTGTAGAAGATTGCAAACTGCTGAGTGCTACACATTTTAGCCTCTTTGTTATTGTAGATTAGATTCCTGATACCTGCATTATGTCTATTATGTAATAAGGAATGGGCACCTGGCCCATTAACTGTCATTCCTCATATTTTTTGTTCAATTTTTAAGCAATTGTCACAAAACTCTTGAAATGAGTAAACAGCACTTTGATATGACACAAGGAACAGTAGTGACCCCAGCTGATCAGGAAGGAGAATCTTGTTTCTACCAGAGCAAATTATAAATAGACAGCAGATTGTAAGCTTCCTAAAGTCCCACAGAGAAAACATGGTAAAAAAAAGACAGTGTTATTGAAGGTTTTTCCACTTATGTATAAACACTGGAGTGTCAAGTGTTATATACTAGTCTTCTTTATCTACCTTTTTGCTATCTGCAGTTTAATCTTTGTAGTCAACTGTTGTCCTAGAAAAACATTAAGTGAAAAAAATCCCACAAATAAACAATTTGTAAGTTTTAATTCTCACACTGTTTCAAGTATTGTGTATTGTACTGAAAGCTCACAAGACTCCAGTCTATTTTACAATGGAAATGAATTATGACTTTTTTTCATTATACCCATGCTATGTCCACATCCATCTTTTGCCACTTATTAGCTGGGTCAATTATCATGTACACTGTCAAAATAACACAGTGATTGCCTATAAATAACTCAGTCATGTAAGTGGGAGAATTGAGCTTCGATACTCAGTATTGACATACATGCCAGTTGGGGTCAGGCTATACCTCTAACTCTTGCTTGAAGAAGTTGTTAGGGAATTACATGAGTCAGATGCCAAGCTAGACTTGAGATTCCCAGAGTTCTAGATACAAGTGAGAGATCTGTTCTCAATACATGAGATACAGAACAATCAAAGAAGTAATGGCTATCAACCTTTTATTTCCATGCACATAGACTCACATGCAAATATGTACATATGCACAATACATACATAACAGCAAAAAGGTACACACACACACACACACACACACACACACACACAATCAACACATAGTGATGGTGTTCAAGTATCACTTATTTTACCTTGACACTGATCCAGAAGCTAACTATTTTGCTACATTATATGTTTATGCTTGTGCTATTGTTTGACTTATAAACCAAAGATAATATATAAATTATAATTTACCACAGATACATATAATGTTTTTAATACTTGCAACCAGTACAAACATACATATACATATGATTAGCTATTATTTTGGGTTTGAGACATCCACTGTAGTAGTAGGAGCATTTGAACACATCCACATGGCAAAGAGAACTTATTTACATAGAAAATCACACTAGTAAAACGTATTTATTTCCCTTTTTGAACAACAAGTTCTAAACTTCGATTATATAAGACAAGGCATTCTAGCTAAAGGTGGAGTTAGTTATCTTTTCAAGGTTATGTGCCGGCACAGTTTTTCACTATTCATCTCACCGGGATTCTTCACATACTCAAATGAATATAAGCTTGATCACGATGGATGAACCTTCAGTGAACAATATTAACTGAATCCTTTAAAAATATTTAATGAAGAAAAGTATTGCATGATCCATGTTGGTTTTGGTAAAGTTTTTACTCTCCAAGTTCTGTGATCAGTTAATATCTTTTAAATATGTGAGTAATTGTTCATGTAACTAAGTAAATTTTTTATGAAAATATAAAACTTATCTATGCATTTTGTATTTGTCAATCAAAAAATTTCTCACAATGTGAACAAGTATTATTGTACCCAAACAATTAATAAATAATATGATAATGGAATATTATTTTCTCACTTCCTGATGGCTGGGCTCCTGAGATAGGAGATGTTGACAGATTTGCTGACATACTGATTGTCTTAGGGTATTTATTATTATCTTGTTATGTAGGGAGAGTATGAATATACAGTAGATGAAGAAATTCCAAGTATAGGCTAGTGACTTACTTTCCAACTCCTGAGTTGCCATTGTTTTGTATGTTATATACCCTTCCAGAATGGAATAATACATTGTTTATGGGGGAAAAAAAACCAAATTTCCAAGTAGGACTTAAAATCCATTGATGTTCTAACAAATGAGAAAAATTATTCCACTTGATCCTGTTATGATAATTAAAACACTTAAAATTTTTAGCATAAGGCACTATTTATTATGTCATTTAAGTGTATTATGTGTCACCGCTTAGAGATGTGAAAGACCACTAGGAAGTACTCCATAGTATCTAGCCAGTGTTAAAGAGGATTGCAGAAGTGTCTGAAATTCTAGGATTAAAGAAAAAAAACATTATTTTACAATGGCATCAGTAGATTTACAACATGAGTGAAGTAGTCTGTTTGGAAATCAAGTCATATAACACTTCAGTAGATATACAGTATAAGCATTAGACTAACTTGGTAGCAAAAAAAATGATTCTGTGGAAATCATGGCTTTGTGATTTAGTCAAACTACAAACCTATTTTTAATTCTGTTTTCCACTAACTAACACTGAAGTCCCCTCCCATCCTGCATTTTGACTCAATAATTCAATAATTTAATTTAGTAGTGACTATTAGCATGGTTATTGTTATCACATTTACATAACACATTAATTGAGTTTATTTAGTAGAGGATATTTTCATCATGAAAAATAATACTTGAAATGACATTTGCAAATTTTCCTTGAGAGAAGGCAGCCTTTCAGGATGAGGTGTGAATAGCTTTGTTATTTCACAATAGTAAAAATTCTTCAAGAATATAAAGTGATAGTGTATTTTTCATGACATTCCTATCACCCTTAACACACATTCTTAACTTATTGTGAAGAATTTTCATAAGAGAGAGGAAATTAAAAACAAACACCCAAAACAATGAAGGTGAGGCCTCTAGTGGAGTCAGTTAGTGAGCATGAATTAGGGAACAAATATACTCGTATTGTAACATGCTTCTAAATGGGAATGGTAGGAAATATTAGCTGTGAAGTCATTGGTTCAAGAAACTCATTTATTCTTTCCCCACTCTGCTGAATGCCAGAAATGAGAGCTTAAAATGAATGTTCGTATGTATTGAGATGTTTACTCACAATACATTTCATATCAATTGTCTGAGAAATTCTCAACTTTTAAGAACAATGTGATTGGTCAAGTAAATAAAAATAAGAAAGGTGAAAACCAGGCCAATAAGTTACTCATGAGTAATCTATGTATTTGGAGCATGCACATTATAATATGTAATTTTGTAATAGCATGGCTTTTGGTGTGTGTGTGTGTGTGTGTGTGTGTGGAAGTAAAGAAGAAAGGAGAAACCACTCTGTGTTTGAAATGGAGGCAGAGACACATAAAAAATAGGCACAATATCATTGAAAAGGGAATAGTCCGTCTATTATCCAAACAATTACTAAGATAGTAAGGGGTATCAAAATTAATTTAGTAGTCCAGATACAACAGATAGGTTTCTAGTCCTTGTCCCTTGTCTCTGGGCTTACCTCATCCACACCTTCCTCATACCTAATAGGCAGGTTTTACACTATCCCCGTCATGGGCTCAGTTTACATTGTCCCTGCTTATTTTTAGTACAGGAGTTTGAGACTCATAAATGCCGGACACAGTTACCAGAACTGGTTGTAACAACCCTGTGGACAATGTATGGTTTTGAGTGTCCTTTATTAACTTCCCATACATTCTGTAGGCGGAGAATCCTTGCTGCCAAAATAATTCTGGAGGATTTAGCAGTTAACAGTCTTCCCATTAACAATCTTCCTATGGAGGAAAGGGACATGCCAGATTGAATTCAAGTAGGACAATTACACCTTTTGAATAACTCATCACCTTGTCCTGACTATCCAGTTAATGTGATGGAGTTACCCTTCTCAGGGCTGTCCTGTGTGTTTAAAGTATGCCAAAGATGTAGACATACTATAGTAATATAATATACTATAGTAATATTCAACACTCCTTCAGCTCTATTCTAGATTACACATAGTAATATGGTCTTGGTTCTGAATGTTTTGCTTTAATCCATTTTAATATTATATTCCAACCTGCCTTTAACCATCTACTTTGTTTGATCTTCTTTGAATTCTCACCTCAACAAAATATTACTTAGTACTGTTTTCTTAGATGCCTTTGCTGAGTGACTTGTTTTCCTCAGAACCATCAAAGTGTGTCTCATTGCATCTGATCAAGCTTTATGAAGGGGGAATCTAGGCAACACCAAAGACTACAGCTACTAAGGAAAAACATGCCTTCTCCATGGAACATCTTAATATTGAGAGCAAACGTGGACATCTTTGTTAACTACTAATTTCTGTAGAAAGTGAAGTAAAATATTGATGCCTATTATTAAGTGGATTTGTGCCCTCTTTGGGAATATGGAATGGAATCTTGACCCTTTCAAGGTGGGGGAATGGCTGCTGATTTTTAAATGTTGTTCTGAGTGATACAGGATTCAGTAATGATATTGGCCATTGTTTTTTTGAGTTCTTACAAGTTTCGCTTACTCTGTAAATGCACTTAAACCGATTGGTTGTGTATTTGGATGCGGTTATGCTTTGGATACTAAATGCCCTGTACAATTCCTGTAATGGAGGTGTGGTGTCTAAATAGTGGTGCTAGTTTGGAGGATAGTGGAAAGTCTAGGAGGTAGGGCTTAAGTAAAGAAATGATATCACTGGGTAGGCGGGGGGTGGGGGGACTTTGAAGAGCATCTTGTCTGGGATTTGTTTCTGGCTATTGCCCTCTCTTTTCTATGTTCCAAGAGACAATCAAGTTTGTTCTAGCACCTTCTTCGCAATTGTCTCAGATAAAATAGAGCTTGGTGACCATGCACAATCGCTTCTGATTCCATAAGACCTCCAAACTTTGATCTCTGAAGTTGATTTTCATAGATATTTTGTCACAAAAAATGAAAGCCATCAAACACAGATACTATGATTGTGAGAAAGGGATATTCTTTCATCACAAGTTGTGAATTCTATATGCTTTCTTATTCCTTTCTCAGAAAACTTGTATACAATGGTAGCTAACTCTGTTTCCTTTTAGTAGTGAGATCCAGCGGCTGCTATCTGAGCGACATACAAAGCTTTTCCCATCAAGAGTGTAACAGGATGTATTCATGTGGCAATCACATAATGAGTTGTGAAATCATGATTTTTAATGAAACTCCATTGTCTGCCATTCAGATGAGTGTATGACATCCTCGTGAACAAGCGGAAACATTTCCGGATTGATTGAGCCATCTTTACTGAAGCAGTGTCTCCTTTAACCCCTAAGAATAGTAGCTGATTGTAATTGCATAAATGGCATAATATTTTAGAGACCTATGGAGAACTTAGGCGGCACAGAAGCCTTTTGTGAGCAGAGCTTGCCATTGTGCACCGTTCGCATTCATCATTCCTGGTTTCATTAGTAAGGACATTTGTATGGAAATGGATTAAGGCTTATAGGTTTATTTTATTGTGCTGTAGACTCAGCTGTAATTATACCACTGATGGATTGTATTAAACTACTTTGTGGGAAGCTTTCAAAACACATCACACTCGGAAGTGCTTATATTCTAAAATATCTGCTACTTCTCGTCTCACCTGTAGTTACTGATGGAGAATGCCTTCACTTAGCTCACATGGACCATCCAATGCATTTTATTGTTCTGCACAATTTTAGAGTTAACAGATATTAACTTCACTGCTTTAAATAACTACATAATTCACTCTACTCCCCAGTATTTAGATGTTTATTTAACAAACAAGAAAAATTCAATTGTGAGAGTAGAAATGAATAGCTAATTTGGTTAACTTTATAGCTTAAGTTTATATTTGATATAAAATATTCTATATTATATTAGAATAGACTATTCTATATGGTATATCTATAGTCTATATAGAAGAATAGTTTTATATACAGAAGTGTTTTCATGAATGTTTGCATTACAAAAAAACAAATGTTTTGGAAACTTTAATGTGATTGTTTATTTGTTTATTTATTATCATTTATTTATTTATTTATACTCTAGATTTTTTCCTTCTCTCCAGTCCACCCTCAGACTGTTCCACATAGCATACATTCTTCCCACCCCCTGTCTCCATGAAAATGTCCCCACCCCCATCCCCTACCCTCCCACCCAAGCAGACCTCGAAACTACCTGGGACCTCCAGTCTCTTGAGTGTTAGGTGCATCTTCTCTGTCCAAACCCAGACCCAGCAGTCCTCTGCTGCATATGTGTTGGGGGCCTCATATCAGCTGGTTGGTGGTCTAGTGTTTGAGTGATCTCAGGGGTCCAGGTTAACTGAGACTGCTGGTCCTCCTACAGGGCTGCCGTCTTCCTCAGCTTCCGCCAGTCTCTCCCTAATTCAGTCACAGGGGTCAGCTGCTTCTGCCCATTGATTGGGTGCAAATATCTGCATCTGACTCTTTAAGCTGCTTATTGGGTCTTTCTGAGGGCAGTCATGATAGGCCCCATTTTGTGAGTTCTTCATAGCCTCAGTAATAGTGTCAGGCCTTGGGACTTCCCCTTGAGCTGGATCTCACTTTGGGCCTGTTCTCTGAACCTTTTTTTCCTCAGGTTTCTCTCCATTTCCATCCTCCCCATAGTTCTTTCAGACAGGAACAATCGTGAGTCAAAGTTTTGACTGTGGGATGGCAACCTCCTCCCTCACTTGATGCCCTGTCTTCCTGCTGGAGGTGGGCTCTATAAGATCCCTCTCCCTACTGTAGGGCATTTCATCTAAGGTGCCTCCCTTCGAGTCCTGAGAGTCTCTCATCTCTCAGGTCTCTGGTGCATTCTGGAGGGTCCTGCCTACCTCCTACCTCCCAAGGTTGCCTCTTTCCATTCTTTCTGCTGGCCTCAGGGCTTCAGTCCTTTTCTCTCACCCAATATCAGATCAGGTTCCCCTCTCCCTGACCTCCTCCATTCAGTGTTTATTTATTTTCAAATTATTTATTTTTATTTTATCGTTGAAGCCTAAGAGGAGGTTAATGATAGGGAAGAAGTTCTGAGAATAACAAAAGAAATACTAAATATGGTGGACCCTTGACTTCCTGTCCATGAATTTGTATCCCAAAGAGATATTTAGTGGTCTATAGAAAAACAAACAAGTCATCAAATTAGCTTGAGGGAATGGATGGGGACAGTAAAGGAGAAGTGAAATAATTTAGAAGCTGCAGACTGTCCCTTTAGCAAATGACTGAGTGCTGTATTTAATTGGATGTGCTCCACTAGAGAAAACAGTCTACTCATTAAAACATCAATACATGAAGTTCCAAGCAATCTGGCTTCTCTTTTGAATTACAATATGTGAAAAAGAAAGACTTCTAATATATTTTATCCCAATGGGATAGTTGTTACCTATAATTTATAGTGGTTGCTCAAGCTCTAACACTAAGAATTTTAAAAATAATCATCGCCTTGTTTAGGGTCAAAAATACAAGGACACACAGAAGTATATTTGTTAAACCGATAAAATGTTAGGGGAAAACCATGTTTAGATCTTTCTTGTTTTGAAACTCAAATATAAAGAAAACTTCTATATATTAGAAATACATACATAAGCACACACACACAAACATACACATTCACACACACAAAGAGACAGACAAAGAAAAAGAGATAGATACAGATGAAGAGAGAGAGAAGGAAAGAAGGAAGGGGAAAGAGAGAGAGAGAGGAGAGAGAGAGAGAGAGAGAGAGAGAGAGAGAGAGAGAGATTGGCAGAGAGCAAGCAAGACTCAAAGTTCCTGTGTATGGTTTAAATTTGAGTGGGTCATTAGGCCTAGGTTAGTCTTTTAAAACTAGGTATTCCATAAAGAGACTCCAGATAGTTTGAAAGTCTGTGGTGAAATCCATTTATGACTGATTTCCAAATGTAAACATATCTTTAGAGGTTATAAAATCATTACAACTAGCACAATAGTGACCATGTAATCTTGCTTTAATAAATGATCCATTTCCATATCCATTAAGAAGTACAATATAACATTATCCAACATTTTTGCAAACCCTACAGTATGGCTCCCAACTGTAGCTTCTAACTTGCAGATTTTGTGAAATATTTTGCTTCCGCACTATTATGTCAGGCCCAAACTGAGTCAGGCTCTTCCTGTTTTCTGGAAATCTTTTCCTCCACTTGCCTCCATCCTTTGCCTGAAATACTTGATGCATCTCCAAATACACATTCTCAAAAAAAGCTCTTTGATAAGCCTACACAAAGAAACACCAACTTCTATGATTACCTTCCCAAAGATACTAGTGACATGTGTTACAATGTCAATTTGTAAGACACCAAGGCCCAATATATGCTATCAGAAATAACCTAGTTAATGCATCTATTGATTCCTTATTTTCTGTTGTTGTGTCTCACCTGCTATTATCAGGAAGTCATAAACAAACATTCATTTTTGAATATAATATCTCCAGAAAAGATACTTGTTATAGGAGCGAGGGGAGGAAGGGGAAAATAATGAAAGAAAGAATGATAGAAAGATAGAAACATATGATATCAAATTAACTTCAGGATAAGCTTATGAAATTCTTTGTAATATACTTAAAACCCAGGAAATGATGCAGTGAGTATGGTCAGCTTGGTTCTTTTTTCATTCATCAGAATCTAGGGATACAGTCTTAGGTGTAATGACAATTGGCCCCAACAAATTCCTAGAAACAAATGTCATGTTAGGCGTGCAGCTAGAATCCAGTGGCCAGTGGAGGGAATAGGAAAGCTATGGGTAATAATATGAAGACTAAGTGTAAAACTCATGGGCTGAAACTCAAGCAAGAAAATTAACTTACAGGACCTCACATTTCTAAAAAGTTAACTTTAACTTTGAAATTTGCTTTCTTCCAGCTTTCATGACTGTACGCTGCAACTACATATTAGAATTGCTGTGGTATTTTGGTCTAGAGAAAGATATATTAATATTTAATTATAAGTGAGATTATTTTAGTATTTTCACCCTTGGAGAAATTTCTAATTCTGCGGCCTCTGAGCCCCATATGGACTAGTATCCCCTAGCTGTGGCAATGTGATTTAATGAAAATTTGAAAGTTATCTCACTAGGCATAAATATTTCATCACTTGGTGTGAATAAACCATCCTAGAAATTATGGCAATTCTTCTTTAAAGTCATTTAGTAAGATCTAGTAGCATGATTGGCTAAATAATCAGAATGCAAAACATTTCTAATTTAAAATAATTGCTAAAATAATCATTACTATTATTAATGTTATTATTATTATGAATTTTATATAAAATAATCAAGTAATGCTGACCCCAAAGCTATTTGATTATTATATTCTTCTTATGAGGCAATCCTCCAATCAAATATACTGTAAAATATTTTTTAAAAGCGTAAACATTTCAGTTGCAACACTGAGTTGTTTAAAATCTCTCCATGTATAATGAGGGGTTCCTGATGATGTTGCATGGGTTATAAATTTGGAAGATTACCTGCCAGAGGCAAATTACAAGTGAAAGGAAATATGTGTGTGTGTGTGTGTGTATGTGTGTATGTTTTTATATTTATATATTTATATATGTATATATATATGTATGTTAAAACATCATTTTCTGTTATTGAAATAAGATTCTTTTCTAACATAATATCACATAATATATCTTGATTACAGTTTACCCTCCCAGTTGCTCCCCCATGTTCCCTCATTTCTAGATGCATTCCATTTCTGTTTCTCATTAGAAAAGAACCAGATTCTAAGAGACAATGAAATATAACAAAATAACATATAATTAGACAAAACAATACGGATTATATCAAAGTTGGACAAGACAAACCAACAGAAGGAAAAGAGCCAAGAGAAGGCACAAGAGTTAGGGATCCACTCATTTTGACACTTAGGAATTTCATAAAAACATTTAACTAAAAGCAATAATATATATATATATATAAAAGGACCTGGTGCAGACCCTTCAGTCTCTTAAGTTCACATTCAATCTCTCTAAGTTCACATAAACTTTGATTACTTTGATTTAGAGGACTTGTCTTCTTGGTGCCCTCCATCCACGCTGGCTCTCTTGGCCTTCTCTTCCAAAGAGTTCTCTGAGCTCCTAGGGTAGGGATTTGATTAAAACATCCCATTTTGAACTGGGTAATTCTCTCTCTCTCTCTCTCTCTCTCTCTCTCTCTCTCTCTCTCTCTCTGTCCCAGTGGTATCAGAGGTATTTGTTGTTTTCCTATGTATCTTGACTTCCTAATCTCAGGTTCTTGGTCACCCAAGCAGTGTTGGGTATTGGTTTCATCTTGTGGAGTAAGTCTTAAGGCAAATCAGATATTCATTGTTTCTGCCTACAGCTCTGTGCCACTATTGGCCTAGCATATCTTACATCAGTACACCATTGCAGATCAAAGGATTTTGTGACTTGCTTGAACTGTATTCTACTTTGGTAGTTTGCATAGTACCTTTATAAACCAAAGACATTAGAACATAAGGATGCAGGTTCTGTGTAGGCACCAGCATGTTTTTTTCATATTCAATTAGTTGTGTAATTGTGTAGGTGTTGTCATCTTTAATGGGTCTTAATGTCACTTTGTGGAGAACAACCTTTTTTCTTGTTATTGTTTTCCTGAAACAATGGGTAGAGGAAAATAATTTTGGAGGGGAAAATCTGTGTGATAAATGGAGTTGAGTGCAGGGTGGCTGTGGGATAGAACCTGTAGCAGGCTGCAGAGTAGGGAATAAAATTAGGCTATTGGCTTTGTTGAAGCAGAAGGAGAGGTGAAGATTTACAGTTAGCCTACATGCTCCCCTGTCTGGAGTGGCTTGTGTGTTTGCAGGAAATACTTGTTGGTGGTTGGGGTGGGATAAACAAGTTCTGGGAGGAAGGTTAGGAGGAGAAGATCTATATTGTACTCTGGAGAAGGAGACAGGGATGAAGGCAAGTCTCAGCTGGTAATCCAGTGAAGATCTAGAGATGAAGCTAGGAGACTGGATTTGGAGGAGTTGATGGAAGGGTGAAGATCTGGTGTTAGCCTCCCTGTTCCCTGATGGATGGCCTGTGGGTTTCCAGGGCATGCCTACTGAAGTTGGTCTGGGATTATAGCAATGACTGGAGAGAATGAAGTTTTGGAGGGGGTAGATATGTGTGATCCAGTGGAGATGGGTAGAGGGTTTAGATAGTGTGGAGCCCGTGGCTGCTCTTCTGCTCCAGAGCTGGTGATGAGACAAGGCATTAAATTTGGAGGAGTAGAGGTACAGGTTATATGTACTTCCCTGGTCAAAGTGGCCTGTGTAATCATCTTGAACCATGAACTTGTGCTGTGTGTATTATTAATTGTAGATATACCTCATTTTAACATATTTATATATGATAATGTCTATATAATATTGCTTTAAAATACACACAATAATTGTACACATTTATGGTCTATAGTGTGACATTCAATATATGTATATGATGGGTAGTGTTCAGAGGAAGGTAAGTAATATATCCTTACCTTAAATTTTTATCATTTCTTTATGTTTAGGACATTGAAAATATGTTCTATTAATTCATAAATAATTGAGCTAAGTAATAGTCCAATTAATTAAACATCTTTTTACAGAAAAAATGACTGGTTTGCTAACTGCCAGAGGCAGGTGTCATTTGGATTATCTCAAATGAAGTTGATGGCTGCAGGTTCCCTGCCAATCCTGGGATATAAGTGAACATGTAGAATGAGCCATACGGGAAGCATCTCAGAAACCTTTTGTTCTTTTCTTCCCATTCTTACCCTTGTACAAAATATTCTTTGCATTGTTTGTCTTTTCTTACTTGGCAAAAAAGGCATATTTATGTTTTCCCATGTATGGAATTGCAATCTAATGTGAAAGAGGATATTTTATAATGCATTTACATTTGGTGTGGCTACCTTTGAGTTCAATATTTTCTGCCCTGTATCTACGGGACATCAAAGCCAGGAAACATGTGATAAGTACCCAAAAGTTCATGCAGCTCCATGTCTGCGTATACCATTTTATTTAATATATTCCCTGAACTACACATTGTAAAGATTATTTTAAAATTTCCGTCATGTATATTGTTTGCTTTTCAGTAATTACCTTCTAATAGTGACAAAAATAATGGAATAAATTAATCTTCAGGCATGTGTCTACGTTTATATGTAGGCATGTTTGTATGTGTGTAAACACTTGTGTGTAGGGTGTGTATGTATGCTTTTTTGTGCATGCGTGTGGAGGCCAGTGATTGATGCTGGAGAGTCTTCTCAATCATTCTTCTTAATCATAGAGGAAAACTCTCACTCAATCTTGTTGCTTGCTGAGTCAGCCAGTCTAGTTAGCCAACTTGTTCAGGGTATCCCCAGATCTCTGCCTCAAATGTGCAGGTTCTACAAACAAACTACCCAGGACACCAAGTTTTTACACGTGCTGGGGAAGAAAACTCTACTCCTCACGTGTAGGACAAGAACTTTTACTTTCTTTCATAGATACTTGCTGAGACATCTCCTTGGGATCTTTCTGTATTTGACTTTCATAGATTATGAAAAGGAAATCAATGAACTTTATTGGATCTGTGTGCTTTCTTTTCCTTTAATTTTTTTAAAATTTTAGCAGTATTTCTTTTCCTCCTTTAACATTTAAAGATCACCAGTTCTTGCAAATTATCAAATACATGAAACATACATTTCCACTATATTATTACTCTGCTATGATACAGTGCATATTCTTGTGTCACTTGACAAGAATTTATAATCTGAGGTGTTTATGTTTTCTTTGGAATGTCAATTTTGGTACTGAAAATGTGTATCACAAGAATTTATAGCAAGAGACAGGAAACAACCCAAAATGTTTGATTATAACTACTCTTAACATTTAAGATCATCTCTTTTCATTTTTGTTTAGTAGACTTTAAAATGGAGCACTTCTACATAAAGTAATACATCTTTCTTTCTTTTTAGCCAAAGGCAGTGAGTATTATCTCAGCTGGTTTATTGCTGACATTCAGTAACAGGCACACAATAATGAATTACCTGGCAGGTATCAGTGAAGACAGAGTGCTTCAAAGGTGATGATCTAGATATCAAGTCTAGGTTATCTCTCTATATCCTGATCAACTAAACAGTTTTCTTGAACCACTTGAAAGTTATTTTCTCCATGCACTAAATAAAAATATTAACAGTTGCACACAATAATAGTTAAGCATGATTTTGGAAGATATTTGGAATTCCAATATCTGCTGTTTTGGATACCTAAAATTTCAGAGAAGTAACATGAGATAAAAGTACAGCCTTCAGATTTTCATTGTTTACATTATTATGATTTTTCTTAATGTTTTAATAGAAAATGAATAGTACAAGAAGGTTTTTCTACCCTGAAATGTAATCTCACTGGAATTATGAGTGGGGCATAGAGTATTTCTTGTTAGAGCATGACTTAACGACATTATATTTGCATAGTGTGTGATTGTTTGTGTGTGTGTGTGCATGTGCATGTGCGTGTGCGTGTGTGTGTGTGTGTGTGTGTGTGTGTGTGTGTGAGAGAGAGAGAGAGAGAGAGAGAGAGAGAGAGAGGAGAGAGAGCCCTTGCACCCACAGGGTCTCATGCAGCAGTGTTGGTATGAAATTCAGAGGGCATTTTGTAGGAATCAGCTTTCCTTCCCATCATGTGATATAGTGCACAACAGAGTCATGCTGTCAGGTTGAGCGGAGGTTTCCTTTATCTGTTGAGCCATTTAAATGGCCACCAATATTATTTTATTGATTCCTCAGAGTTTCACAACATCGATATTATCAGGAACCTTATTTTACTTTTGTTAGTGTGGCCCATGAAAACCAGAATGATAGTTATCTAACGGTGTCACCACATGTTTACAGCTCTATTCATACTTAAGTAGATTGTTTCTTCTCTCTATGTACCACCTCAGTAATTATCTGCACATATGTAGACAGATTGACCATATCTAAGGACTCTTTTCTCACAAATGTAAGACGTGCTCTGTGCTGTAATCAACCCTGGAGTTTTCTGTTTGCGGAAGAAGTGCACAAAGGAACCTTTTGCACATTTATAAAGTTCAAAATGATCATAGCAAGAAAACAGCTAAGAAAGCGTCTTCATTTTCACAGGATGAAAAATAGTATCTGAGCCTATGTCACCATTGAATTAGGTCAGGTGACATTACACAGTTACCTCCATGATCAGGAAAAGCCATATGACCCTAACTTGCCAGTTTTACTTTTTATTTCATGCCTCTCATTGAAACATCTCATCAGTAATTCAAAAGACTCCTATAATCTCCTTGGATCTTCAATTCTGAATCATAATAACTTTCCCACAGTACTTACCCCTTTGAAGAGTAGCTCATTTTTTTTTAATTCTTACTAGATTTTCTACTATAGTTATAGTCATTCCTATTTCCATTATTCATGAAGATATACAAAGAGTTGGAAGTCTCAAAATGTGAGCCCAATGATATATTTTTAACCTCCTCTGTATATTTGGATTAAAACTACCTTGATATGCCCTCTAAACATTCCTTTGCATGAGTTGCCTTATAAAATATATTTGGTTTGCTTACTGGTCATGAAATTTGACTGTTCCAATTAGAAAGACTTTGGCATCCTGCAACTGAAACTCAAAATTGGAGGTGATGTAAATGAAAAGGAAACATACTACATTACTAATTGAGGGGTCTGACTAAAACATGGAACATCAGGCTACTACAATGAAGTTGTATCAAACAAGCAGACCCAGGACTAAGGCATGGAGATTGCAATGAATTCAAGGCTTTCTCTGACTTCAGAATGAGATCATGTCCCCAAACCAACAATCAACCAACCAACCAAATCAAATACTCAACAAAGCAATTGAGTAGCAAAAAAAAATACCCAAAATCTCAAACACCCCATATACTGTGGTTTAACAAAGGGGGAATCTAATCATCAGTAGGTATATAAATGGTAACAATCACATCTACATAGGTAATTCAAATTGGCATAGGAAGTCATTCCCAAAAGGCTTGTCTCCTCAGTTTAGCTTTGCTCATGATTGTAGCTGCCTGCGACCATGGATCAACTGGCTTCTCCTGAAAGGGGGACTAGATATGAAGAAAGGGACGGAGGGTGAGAAAAGATGTCAGCCAAGACAAAAACATTCTGATCAATGCTCGAATTTTAATGTTCAGCTCTCAATTTAAAGGGGGAGCCCCACCAAAACCCTTCTTTTTCAGCCAGAGATGGGTGGGGGAACCCATCCTTGGTCACTGCCAGAGATGGAGGAGATGTGTGGAGGAACCCATCATTTGTCACAGCCAAGATATCTCAAGGCAAGCTCAGCATCTCAAGGCAAGGTCAGTGGGCAGTCTATTCTTCTAAGTTCCTGTGGCAGCCTGTACATGCAGCCAAGGTGGGTAACTCGACCTAAGTCCTATTATTTTTGGTCTGTTGTGGTAAACAAGGTCTCTCAGGCCTGCTCAAGGCTCAAGGGCACACATGATGTAACCATTACTCTGCTTATTTTATTTTGTTTTGTTTTATTTTATTTTATTTTACTTTATTTTTGGTCGAACCAGTCATACCTCTGTATTCCATACTTTGGGAGACGAAAAGAGAAGAAATATGTAGTTATTTCTTTATGAAGAGATTAGGTGGGAGTTGAAGAGTTCCAAAGTTGTTTTCATGCTGTCTTTTTGGGTCGTCCTCTTGTCTGTATTTAGCTTTGTGTTGACGAAGAGAACCAGAAGGAAATGCTTCTCAAAAGGGAGAAGAGAAGGTAGATACTAAGGAATTAGTAGCATCTGCCCAAGCCAATTCCAGGATGTTGACAGAGAGGTTCTGATATGTGAGCATTACTTCCCTGACTCTTCTCTACTATAGATGATGCATGCCTCTTACTTTGTGATACTTCACTGTCCTGAGAAAGGCATCAATAATCTACAAATTCAGTTTAAATACAATATACAAGGTGTAAAATGAAGATTCTTGTGAGATTTTATTTTGGGAACCATTTGCAGACCTTTTTTCCAAAGATGATGAGCTCATAAATTGAATCACAGCATCATGAAGGCTTTGACCAGCTAGTACAACTATTGTAAGCCCTCTGTATCAATGAACTAAAGAATGAGACTACAGAGACCTGAAATTGTGTTTTTCAAGGAAAAATGGCGAGAACAAACAGGAAGTACCCACTGCTATTGAACTTCTGCTGTGAGATTTTCCCCTTTAGGATCTAAAACTGAACTTTAACTGGATCTAGGAAATCTATGATGACCTTCCTTCCCCTTAGATAAATAAAGTCCAGATAGTTTAAAATATTTACACAATATAACAGAGCAAGATAATAATTGGATGGGGTCATTTTTTTTTTCAAATTGCCACTAAATCAAACATTGTGCAGGGTAAGAAACACCACAACCCATGTTTTAACATATGCTTTTGTTGATAGAGCAATAACCAAGTAAGTCCACACATCTGAACAAACAACTAGACTCTACCACAGCCCTTCTCAAAGAGGCTTTAAAAATAATTTTGTTATAGTTTTCCATTTTTTATCCTTTCATTAGGTAAGTGCCTTCCTTTTTGATGACTTTGATCAGGGTCTAGCATTTAAATTTTGTGCTGATTTAAATGAATCAGTTCACATTCTACCACTATTGTATAGCAACTCTGTGAAGACAAACGAAAGGGAAGGGAGATATGTGAGAAATCAGCTGGAGGAAAATGAAAAGGCAGAAGGAATGACATAAGCCACTGTCCATTGGGATGTGCTTTCAACTAAACCAGGTTCTCTTATTAAAAGTTTAAGTAACTGTTGGCTAACTGATCAGTGAGTCCCCAGGATCCTACCATTGTCACTTGTCCAGAGGTTTACAATCACTCCCTGACATGGCACATTTTTAAGTGGGTCTTGAGGATCTGAATTCAGCTCCTCATGTTGTGCAGCAAGCACTTTATCCATTGAACCATCTCTGTTGGGGAAACATTTGTGGATTTTTTTAATCTGGGTGCCAGTGACAAGGAGTAGACCATTCAATCTAGATTTAGTACATACCACACACACACACACACACACACACACACACACAGAGAGAGAGAGAGAGAGAGAGAGAGAGAGAGAGAGAGAGAGAGAGAGGCATTATTCAACTCAGCTCAGCGTTGTGGTGAGAAGTCTTATTTTAAATGAAAAGCCACACTGGCAACTCAATCAACATTCTTGTTTAGTTTGAAATTGTGTATGCCGTTGGTCATATATCGTGCTGATTTATAGATACCTGTGCAAGGAATTCAGGAGTTAGCTTATTTCCCCAGTGCGTGCTGTCAGGAAAGCATTGAAAATAAAAGGTGTCTCCCATATTAGAATAAGACTTCACTCCTCTCACTGTGAATAACTTCTTATTCTGCTTCTGTATTAAAATAGGTGTCTCATCTCAGAAGTATAACATTCCTTCAATGTGACATCTCATTTAAAACTGTCCTTGAGAGGAACTCATAA
This sequence comes from Mastomys natalensis, assembly GCA_021653895.1. Lineage (NCBI taxonomy): Eukaryota > Metazoa > Chordata > Mammalia > Rodentia > Muridae > Mastomys > Mastomys natalensis. The sequence continues at coordinate 244,008 of JAJTUV010001616.1, read as the reverse complement.
TATTATTGTACCTGCCATCTTAATTTTCGTCAAAGTTTGAAAAAAAATGACCAAATTTATTAAACATTTTATTTAAAGTTGATTATTAAGGCATTTAAAAAAAATCACAAATTGGAGTGACACATCTCAAAAAAGCCTGATTTAAATCACCTTCAATAAAAGACTGAAATTCAACAGCAAATTGGATATTAATATAAACCTTGTTGGCTACATTGTAAAGACGGCTTTCTGACAAGGAAGACTGTTAAGTGCCCAAGGCAAAAATAAGGGTCTATTTTATAGTGCCGCAAGTCATCAGGAAAAAGTCCGAAGGTGTCCTCATTTTTAATGGTCAAACTGGAAGCTGGGTGTGGTCAAAAACCCACAATGGGGCAGTGGAAGAAAGCAAATTCCAAGGTTGAGGACAGCTTGAGTTATACCATGAAGCCCTGCCTTAAAAAAAGGGGGGTAGGGAACTGGTGTTAGCCAACAGAAAATCCAGATGCCAGGAAAGCAAGAGGTTACTAAGACCCAATAGGGATAACATTAGCTGAAATATCCAACAAAGGGGAAAGAGAATCTGTAGAGACCATATTCAGAGGTTAGGCACAACCCCGGTTGAGGGAGCCACCCACCTTTCTCAAAATTTTAACCCAGAATTGCTCCTGTCTAAAGGAAATGCAGGGAAAAAGAATAGAGCAGAGACTGAAGGAAAGGCCATCCAGGGACTGCCCTACCTGGGAATCCATACGATATGGACCAAACTAAATCACTATTGCTGGTGCCAAGAAGTGCTTGTTGACAAGAACCTGGTATGGCTGTCCCCTGGAGGCTCTGCCAGAGCCTGACCAATAAAGATGCTTGCAGTGAACCATCAGACTGAGCACTGGGACCCTAATGGAGGAGTTAGGGGAAGAACTGAAGGAGCTGAAGGGGTTTGCAACCTCATAGGAAAAACAACAATATCAATCAACCAGACCCCCGACCCCAGAGTTCCACAGGAATAAACCACCAACCAGAAATACATATGTAGGGACCCATGGCTCCAGCTGCAGATGTAGCAGAGGATGGCATTATCTGGCATCAATGAGAGGGGAGGCCCTTGGTCCTGTGAAGGCTTCATGTCCCAGTATAGGGGAATGCTAGGGTAGTGAGGCAGGAGTGGGTGGGTGGAGGAGCACCCTAATAGAAGCAGGTGGGAGGGGACGGGATAGGGTGTTTTCAGAGGAGAAATGGGGAAGGGGGATAGCCTTAGAAATGTAAATAAATAAAATAACCAATAAAAAAATTAAAAATAGTACAGGAAGAAAAAAAAATAAGGACAGTGAAGTCTGAGACCTGGCTTTAGTAGTTGGTTTGCAAACTAGAATTAGGATATCTTTACTCCTAGCCTTGTTCCATCTAGAAGGTAGTATGTCTGAGGTGAAGGGAGTATATCTTCCTAAGTGTATCCACTGCACCTACTCTAGGGTATATACACACCCCAGGGCATATCCATTGTACCCACTACCCAGGGTGTATCCACTGTACACATTTTCCAGGGTGTATTTACTTCCCAGGTATATATTCTGTCCCCATTCCCCAGGGTGATATTTGTACTGAGGAACTGAAAGTGCTCATTAAGTAGAAACAAAATCAAAACAGAACTCTTTTGTCATGATCCAACAAGGCTTAGAAACACCTCATGCACACACCTCTCCTTAAGCATATTTGATCCATATTTACATATGAAAGGTATGTAAATTAATTGCAATTAAAGCTTAATTAGCTGAAAAGACTTTCAGCTTTGTCTATGTTATCTTGATTATAGATTGTAAGTTCTTGGAACACCAGTTAAAATTCCATGATCTGCAGCTTTCTGTAGAATATGGAAACTAACCAAGGTCTGTCAGTGACTTAACCCTGCTTCTTTTTTCTAAAAATGTTTTCTTTCCTGGCCTAACTCCTCCTTTCCCCTCAGAATCACATACTGGGCAATCAATCTCTGAGGTGAGAGGCTGTTTTGGTTAACCTCTGATAAGGGGAAGCTCCCAAATAATTAAAAAAAATAGTTTTATTTATTCTTAATTTAAGTGTATGTGTATGTGCTTGTGTGAGTTTATGTGAACTGCACGTATGCAAGATCCTATGGAAGAGGATGTTGGATTCCGTGGGGCTGGAGTGACAGATATTTGTGAGCCACTATATGGGTGCTAGAAACCAAATCCAGGTCCTCTGCAAGAGTAGCAAGTGCTTGAACAGCTGAAAATCTCTCAGTCTCTGGGTGTTCCTTTGAAACATTCTGAGGATTTTGAAGAAGTTGATTTTACTTGTGTTTATCCCAGAATACATGAATGAAACTCCAGTAAACAAAATTAATACATTTCTATGTATCATTAGAGAAGTAAATCCCATTCCTTCTTTTAAAATAAAGCATTTTTTTCTTTTCTTTTTTTTAATTGGAGATTTTATTTACTTACAAAACAGATGTCATCCCCTTTCTCCATTTCTCCTCCTAGAACTCCCTATCCCATCCCCCCTCCTCCTTCATGCTTTTATACCATTTTGATTACATGCATATATTAAGGTCAGGTCTAGGTTGAGGGTCTAGCAATACAATAGATGCAAATAGTCAAGGAACAAGCAACACAATAAACACAAATAGTCAAAGAAACAGCAAGACATTAAACTCAATTACGTGAACACTACCGTGATCACTGTTTCTAAGGGCTTATCAGGATGACCAAAGTATCTGAGCCTACTTCGTGTCTTAGCCCAAGGTCATTTTCATGTCTGAAGTCTACTTCCTTATTCTATTCTAATATTTAGGTTTCTGATTACTTCTTTGTTCTAGCCTAAGATTTAGTTTCCTGCCTGAAATTATTTCTTTGTTCTAGCTTAATGTCAGATTCCTGTCTGAAGCCTACTTTCTTGTCCTTGGACAATGTCAGATTCTTGCCAAGCAGCCCCAAAGGCTCTCTGCCTCTCCCCATTTTTATTTCATTAACAATACTGAGCTTGTCTTAGGTCATTCTGACAAGAATGCCTTCTTTAGTCATCATGGAATATGCATTATCAAAAGCAATGCACTTCTGTCTTAGGATGGTAAGGCTCTGTGCAGAATCTTACCTGTTCTTGGCTTGCCAGCCTGTTAATTTAATAATTCTTTCTGGGGGTCCATTTTCAGATTCAAGTCATGTACTTGGCTGCCAGCATGTTGATGTTGTTGAAGAAAAGCTTTAACACAATGGGCAGGAATAAAAGTATTCCCAGGACAAAAAGGGCTAGTATGATCAAGCTATATATGCCATTTTTGAAGATTGACCAAAATAGAAATACTGACCTCAGGCCATGGCTAATTTTATTTGCAGTATCAACCACATCAACACTCAGCAGAGCAGCATTCTTGAAATTCATAAGCTCCCTATGTATTATTAAAACATCCTGAGAGGTGTTAGAATTATGCCAAATATAGCACCACTGCTTCTGCAATTGCTGTGACACAAGAAGTTAAGACAGCTACTCTTGTTAATCATTTAGCAAAAAATGTTACTAATGTGTTGAATATATCAGAGGATTTAGATAGGCATTTGGAAGAATGGATCGATGTTCTTTATCCTATTCAAATTACTGGAAGGAGGTTCAGAATTTAAGGGTAAGGAGCCATCTTGAGTCTCATTCCAAATACCTTTGGATTCATGTTAGTTCTACAATTTACAGTGGTAGTCATTATAATTAGGTAGAAGTTTAATGACATGTGTAGTATATTTGGCAAATAATGTATTTCTGCTTAGAATATACTGCATTTTCCTTTATGTAAATGTATTATTTTTATCAACCAAAATGCATTTCCAATTGATTGTAGTTGGTTAATGATCTCTCCTGCCTTTTCACATTTTTGTATATTAGGATATATATTAATTATTTATTTTTAAAATTTTATCTATACATAGTGTTTCTATTGCTGCAATGAAACACCATGACCAAAAAGCAAGTTGTTGAGGAAAGGGTTTATTCTGCTAACACTTCCATATCAATGTTCATCAAAGGAAGTCAGGACAACAACTCAAACAGGGCAAAACATGGAGGCAGGAGCTGATGCAGAAGTCATGGAGGGGCTTCTTTCTGCCTTGCTTTCCCTTGCTTGCTCAGCCTACTTTCTTATATGCCCAGGGTTGGCACCACTCATAATGGTGTGATCCCTATGCAATCAATCACTAATTAGGAAAATGTTCTATAGGTTGGCCCACTGCCAGATCTTTCAAAAGCACTTTTGCAACTTCAGTTCCCTCCTCTCAAATGATTACAGTTTGTGTTTGGTTGACATAAATCTAGCCAGCACACAGAGTATACTAATAGAAGAGTGGTTTGCTTAATGTTAAATTTACTAATCTGTTTATAATTATTTTAATGAAGGTGGGATGTATTTATTCTTATCAAATGTATGACTGATTAAAAGATAGGTTTTCATTTATTTTTCTGGTTCTTTGGGATTCTTTCCTGTCTCCCACCCCCATACCTGATCTTGTTTCTCTTTTTCCCTACCTGTCCCATCTCCCACCCATGTCACTCCTCCCTCTGCCTCCTGTGATATTATCTTCCCCCTTCTAAGTGGGATTGAAACATCCTTACTTGGCCTTTCTGCTTGTTAAAATTCTTAAACTCTGTGAGTTGTACCTTAGGTACGTTTTGGCTAATATTAACATATTAGTGAGTATATACCATGTATGTATGTCCAGTGACCAGTCCAACTAGGGATCCATCTTATGAGGAGGTTCTAAGGCCTGACAATATTTCTGATCCTATGGTATGTTTATAGCTAGGAGCCTAGCATGGCTGTCCTCTGAGAGGCCCAACCAGCAGCTGATTGAAACAGTTGCAGATCCTTAAACCCAACCATTGGACAGAAGTCAGGGACCCCTGTGGTTGAATTAGGGGAGGATGGAAGAAGTAGAAAAGGAGGGTGACCCCATAGGAACACCAGCTATCTCAACTTGGGAGCACCCATACATTAAGCCACTAACCAGGCAGCATACAGGAGCTGGTTTGAGGTCCTGAACACATATACAGCAGAGGACTGCCTGGTCTGGCCTCAGTGACACAAGATGCAACTAATTCTGGAGAGACTTGAGGCCCCAGGGAGAGAGGAGACATGAGGTGGGGGAGCATCCTTTCAGAGACATGTGAGGAGGAATGGGATGAGGAACTGAGGGAGGGGGAATCTGGAGGGGGCAATAGCTGGATTGTAAATAAATAAAATAATAATAATGATAAAATTATTGAAGCCAAAAAATGATATGTGCTAATAATCTACCCATCTCTTTGTTAGAGGTTATTTTGCCTGTCACTCTAACTGTCAGTTACATTACAATATTGCAACCTAAGAGGATCTAGGTTAGTCTTTCAGATTGGATGTGGTAAGTTGCATAAATATAAAAATAAAGATTGTAACAAGGTTATAATGAATTTGGTGATTGGACCATGTACCATCATCATTGTCGTCATCATCAATATCATCATCATCATCATCATCAATTACTTATACTAGCATGTGAAAGGATGGGTATTAGCTATTCTTCTCTATTACTCTCTATTTTACTTTTGTCTCTTACTGAAGCCAGTGTTCACTGATTCCTAGACTGTTTGACCAACAAGCTCCAGAGAACCTTTTGTCTCTATCTTCCCCAGTGCTTAGATTTCAGGAGTACCCCCACACCTAATTTTTTATCTTTTATTTTACTTTTTCAAAAAAATTTTTATTGAAAATAGATTTTTTCGCCGGGCGGTGGTGGTGCACGCCTTTAATCCCAGCACTTGGGAGGCAGAGGCAGGCGGATTTCTGAGTTGAGGCCAGCCTGGTCTACCGAGTGAGTTCCAGGACAGCCAGGGCTACACAGAGAAACCCTATCTCGAAAAACCAAAAAAAAAAAAAAAAAAAGAAAATAGATTTTTTCCTCTCATACAGTACATACTTACCTCAGTTTCCCTCTCTCCACTCCTCCCAGTGCTGTCTGGCCCCCCTCCTATTCCCATGTCCATGCTCCATCAGATCCACTCCCTGTCCATCTCCCTTCAGAAAAGAGCAGACTTGCAAGAGAGAAAAACACACGAGAACAAAAAACAGTAAAACAAGGCAAAAGCCCTCTTTTTGAGGCAGGACAAGGCAATCAAATAGGAGGAAGAATTCTAAGAGCAAGCTAAAGAGACAGAGATATACTCTCACCCACTGTTAGGAGTTGCATAAAAACACCAAGTTAACAGCCACAGCATACATGCAAAGGACCTGGTGCAGACCCATTTAGACCCCTGGTTTGCTGCTTACTTGGTTCAGTGGGCTGTGTTCTCCTGGTGTCCTTCATCTCTTCAAACTTCTATAATATCCTCCACCACCACCCTGCCTCTTCCGTGAGCTCTAAGAAGAGAGGACCAATGGAGACCCTCAGTTTAGACTCCCCTTGGTATTATATTTGGCTGTGGATCTCTGCATGAGCTCCTATTAGTGCCAAAGAAAGCCTCTCTGATGACAACTGTACAAAGCACTGATCTACGAGTATCTTAAAATGACACTAGAAATTATTTCATTGGTTTTGTTTTCTCCCTGGCCAGTCATGTTTGGTTCTATCCTAGATCACTGGGGTATCATGTCTCTGGTTTCTGGACGTCTAGGCAGTGTCAACAAGGACACTTATAGAGTGGGTCTCAAACAAGACATTGGTTGGCTATTCCCACAAGTTCTTTGCAAACATTGTCCTAGTATATCTTGCAGGCTGAACAGATTGTGAGTTAAAGGTTTTGTGGCTAGGCTGATGTCCAGATTGCTTCTGTAGCCTACAGAGTACCTCCTTTTGCGTACAAATTTCATCATGTCATTTTTTTAAACAGCTGAGTAATACTCCATTGTGTAAATGTACCACAATTCCATTATTCATTGTTCAGTTGATGGCCAATTAGGTTGTTTTCAGTTTCTGGCTATTATGGAAAAAAGCCTCAGTGAACATCATTGAGCAAGTGTCCTTGTGGTAGAATGTCTCCATCCTACCTTGACTAAATGCTTTTTGGGTACATGTTCAGGATAGTATTTCTGGGTCTTGAAGTAGATCGATTCCCAATTTTCTGAGGAATCACGATATTGATTTCCACAGTGGCTGAACAAGTTTGCACTCCCACTAGTAATGGAAGAGTGTTCCCCTTGTTCCACATCCTAATCTAGCCTAACCTGTTACTTGTGTTATTGATATTATCCGTTATGACCAGTATAAGATGGAATTTTAAAGTAGTTTTGAGTTTTGATTTGTATTTCCCTGATGACCAAAGATGTTGAACATTTCTTTAGGTACTTCTCTTTAGGTGTTTCCTCTGTTGAGAATTCTCTGTTTAGATCTGTGGTCTGTTTGTTTTTTTTTTTTTTTAATTGGATTATTTTTTGATTTTCTTTTCTTTCTTTTCATCTTTGCTCTCTCTCTCTCTCTTCTCTCTCTCTCTCTTACTTTCTTTCTTATTGGCCTGTTCTGATGGTGTGTTCTTGGATAATATTTCCTGGAGCATAGGGGATAATGAGGTGGGGGAGGAGGTCTGTGAGATCCACAGAAAGTATAAAGGGGAGAGGGACACTGCAGCTGGTATTTTGTGGCAATACTTGGTAGGGATACCCCTCTGGATTGGGTCTAGGGGAACAGACAAAGTGGAGAAATTCTACAGGATGGTTTTCTGACAGGCTTGTCATGTCCATCACTAATATTTTAAATGGGTGCCTGGGAATATGCATGTGGGTCTTAGTGTTTGAGCAAAAAACGCTTTATGTAGTGACCAGCTACTTGAGCATTTGTTCAAAATTTCCAGGAATTTTAGTATTAAAAGATATATAAAACCTTCTCTAATAGATTTATTCTTGGCTGCAATCTTCCTGTATATGAAACATCAGTGTACAATCTCATATAATTTGTTACATACTAACTACTATGATAGGTAGTTGATGCCCCATGTCTACTTCCTTCTTGGGGTAGCCATGCCAGTTGTACTTTGAGCTGGACTGGAAGAAAGGAAGATTCACCAGACAAGGATGGGTGCAATGCAGGATCTTAGTCAGCAATGAATGTGTGGGGAAAAAGCATGCCCAGGAAGAGCTTCCGAGAACTGGTTCATGTATTGAGGGGAAAGGGGGTATTTATACCTCTGGGCAGGTGGCCAGGTTCTGTAGGACAAGGTTTGTGTGTCCATGAACCATTAGCCAGGACAGGGTTGTTGAAAGATTCTTCATCTGCATACTCGGCATTTGTAGGGCGGGTGGGGTGAACCTTATAAGGTCAAAAAGAAGTGAAACCTGATAGCTGTCAGGGTTAAAAAGTTCTTACTATAGTTTATGGTGGGGCAGCTGACTTTATGGTGGCATTTTTGGAGTGGGGAGGGAGCCAACTCCCAGTATCCTCATCTGAAGTATCTGTGGTTGAAGCTCCCTGGACCTTTTCTCCATAATCCTCGGCCATTATGGTTCCAGGAGTAGTATGAAGAGCTTTTGGAATTTTTCATTCACCCAGTAACCCTCTCCATGTGTAGAAAGCCAAGATTAATAAATTGCAACTTTTACAATCAACATACTATCCCAGTTTTTCAGTCTCATTTTCTTTAGGTGTGGATTGAATTGATATGTTTCTGAACAGGTGGACATGTCACATGTTTAGTGTGGGAAAAAACTGAGGTGGAGACCCGGGGGGCTTTCCATGCAGGCAGGTCCCAATAACTCGAGAAAGTCAGGAGTTCCAAAGGCTGGAAGCTTTGGCGACAGCAGGCCCCAATGATATGAGAAGTCTGTGGGTTCCAAGAGTTTTATTGTCACGGTGTGGTAGTTGGATCTAGATGTGCATCCCCTACCCCCGACCCCCTGTTAAGCCTAGGGAGAGTTGGCTTTATTAGGGAGGGGTAAAAGAGGAGGAGCTCGGAAAAGAAATAACTTAATTTAGCTACACCCCCTGGCCTTTAGATGACTCATGAATATGGAAATCTCTCGAGGCTGAAGCCTGTAGTCATGCCCTCTACCTGTAGGTGGATGGTAATGCAAACCTCGCTGGGAGGAGTTGCTCTGAGCCAAATGTGTCTGCAAGGTGCAGGTTAATGGAGATGTAGCCCACATGTTAGGAGCCTGGATTCTGGGAGTGTGGGGAAATGTATTCTGCCCCTTGCATGGTCTCCGGCTATTTCCAAGCCAATGCTCTACCAAAACCCAAGACCCTTCATGAAGATCCCTTCATGGTCCTATAGTTTAGAGTGTCTCCTGTCTTTGATATTAGAGGTTGAATCTGGCTCTAGCTTTTAGATGTTTGATGCTTGCTCTTTCTTTCATGAGTTCTTGTCTCTTCTCTGTCTCTCGTCTCTCTCTCTCTCTGTGTCTGTTTCTGTCTGTCTCTGTCTCTCTGTCTCTCTGTCTCTCTGTATCTCTCTCTCTCTCTGGATGCACTACATTTTTAATTAGAAGACTTTGTGGTAGATCTCTATTTTACTTCTCTATGGACAATGGATTGGAATTTTATGGAATATAGGACATTCAAAATGATCACAGTTAGTCTATTGTGTCATTGGATATCACAACCCATATCAACTTTGCACAAGGGAAAATTGGTCACAATTTACAAATGGCATCTTATTTACCATAATTTTAGTTCTTCCCATAACTTGTGTCACTTGTTAATAAGTCAAAGGATATTGCAGGCAGGGGAAAAATTAAGTGTAGCAGTAGGGGACAGCATCACAACAGATCTCCAAATATGGTTACTATATCAGAAGTACATGACTTGGAAACATACAAAAGATTCAAATTACTTGTCATGAGACTGGAACATGGAATCTTCTATAACTGATTTAGGGTCCTCATAATAGAGAACATATCGAACTTGAGAAGAAGGCTGCTTTTAACAGGACCCTCATCATAGTACCTGATGCTGTTCATACATGGGGCTTAACATCTAGCCCCAGAAACTGCTAGGAATATGTTTTTGTTTCTGGCTGTGTAACAGTCAGAGCAGACTAAGACTTTGGTCTTGAAGATGAACAGCTTTATTGAAAGATTATTAATTGACTTTTTGCTTCTATGTTTCAAACACAATGGAGTTGATAATGGAATTAATTTAATAGTGTTGTAATATATAAATAATGTAAGTGGTGCACTCAAAAAGATGCCCACTATATAGAAAGCTGTTTGATGTTAATTACAGCTTCTTCTTCTCCCTCCTCCTCCTCTTCCTCCTCCTCCTCCTCCTCCTCCTCCTCCTCCTCTTCCTCCTCATTCTCTGACTCCTTTCTTCTTAAATGAATAATAATAATATTAGCAATGGAAAGTATGGTAATAAATAACCTTATGTAATGAAATAAAAATGTCTTCCCTCTAACCAGCAGCTGACTCAGACAGATACAGACATCCAGAGCCAAACAGTGGATGGAGCTTGAGGACTCTTATAGAAGAATAGGTGGAAGGATTATGGGCCCTAAGGAGATAGGAACTGCACAGGAAGATCAACAGAGTAAACGAACCTGAACCCTTGGAGCTCTCAGAGACTGAATCACCAACCGTGGAGCATACCTAGGCTACACAGATCTAGGTCCATGGGCTGGACCTAGGCCTCCCTGCACATATGTTGTAAATGTGCAGCTTGGTTTTCATGTAGGTCTCAAACATCTGGAGTGGGGGCTATCCCAAAACATGTAGCCTGTATATGGAGTATGGTCTTCTAAAAAAAACAGTTATTCAGTTATTCATGGAATATTATTTTTTTATATCTCTTGTATTCAGTTTGCAACTACTTCATTGAGAATTTTTGTATGTATACTCATGAGGGATACTGGACTATAATTTATATATTTTTGCTGAGTTTACACTTGATTTCACTATTTCAATATTATTTGCTTTGTGAAGGAGCTTATTGTGGTTCTGAATTTTTTTAAACATAACTCAAAAGTATTGCTTGTTTAAAGGCTCTATAGAATTCTTGTATAAGTATATCTGACCCTTGGTATTTTGCTTGTTTGTTTCTTTTCATTTTATTCTGTTTGAATGCTTTTTAAATTTTTTTGATTTGCTGAAAAAAAAATTAAAAATAAAAATTTGAAAAAAAAAGATTTCCTCTTTTCTGGTGACTCTAGCTTGTGTCAAATTAACAAAAAAAAAAAAAAAAAAAAAAAAAAAAAAAAAAAGTGGCTTACACACAGCAGCTAGTGTAGCAATGTGATTAACTCTCAGGTTTCCTCAAAACTGTCCCTGTCATCCATTGCATTTTAGAGAAAGAAGTTTCATTGCCTCCCAAAAGAAAATCTTCATTGTCTTGTGCACTATTAATTGTCAGTATAAAAGAAAACTTTTCCTTCTTGTAGTCTGAATCCCCTCACTTGCTGTCTCAGAGCAGGCACACAAACTAATTAACCTCCAGGGGCCTTGGAATCTCTTCTTTCTCTGGAAGCAAGATAAGTGTGTCAACCTTGCAAATGTGTTCTACACATTCAGTGCAAAAAGTCCATGGAGCACCAACCAATGAAGGTTCTCTGCACAAACCTTCTGCAACAAGACGGGAACTAAGGCACATAGAGCTGAAACTATATAACACTGCTATTTACCTAAAATGATTAATTTACATGAAATAACATTTTAATATAGGAAAAAATTTCTTAAAAATAGTTTAGTGATACCATTAGAGGATATAGATTAAAGAAGTCAGGTACAGGTACTACAAACTTCATCAACAGTTTGTAGTACTGTTTTCTAACAATCCTTACCTTGATATTTCTCATCGCTGCTTTTCAGAGTGTCTTTGGCATCATTGAAATGTGGTTTCTAAGCTTGATTGTTTATTTATCCCCCATTCCTCCTTGATATGTTTTTTTGCATCTAGGTTTGCAAGTGTTTTCATACCACCTTTTGTTTATTAGTTCTTTTCTTTTCTTTCTTTCTTTCTTTCTTTCTTTCTTTCTTTCTTTCTTTCTTTCTTTCTTTCTTTCTTTCTTTCTTTCTTTTACTCTACAGCTTTCTGTCTTTCTCTTCAGGTCCCTTTTCCTTCCTCCATTGTCTTTTTATTAGTGACAGGTTACTTTCAATTTCTTGTCTCTGTTTGCCTCTCCTGAGAAAAGACAGTGACAAATTTTAGCTCATTCAGGTTTGCCATCACCAGCTCTCCAAGTCCCCCTATCTCGCCTCTAGGAGTCTAGGAGTCATTATATCCTAGACATCATTTTCAAATTGTCATGTAAATAAATTCACAAGGCTCTGGAAAAATAGGAAAAATAAAAACACCTGTGAAATAATGATTACTTCTTGCCTTACCTCATGCCTACCTTGTGTTAGAATTATCCAAATACTCTTGCCAGAAGCTGATACAGCTATGCTCTAACTGTGAAATTAATTATCAACTAGGAAGGTTAAGGACTTAAGGTGTGAAAATCGTTGGTTGATAAAGGCCAGGGCTCTATTACATCTTAAAACTGAAGTAGACAGGGTGAAGGAGTCTCCAAACTTGGTTTGTGTTGATTAGTCTGTTAAAAATGATCTCAGGAGGTATTCCAGGGAGAAGAGAGAGCCAAAACAAAAAAAATATATTAGAACAAAATTAAAAAGATATAGGCAACTTATAGAGAATCTTATTGGGATATTTTTAAGTAGGTGCTTGGGCATTAACTACCAGGTTCTCTTGATCAGGGCTATAGGAGATGGAGCTATGGACTCATTGGAGCAGTGTGACTTATTTGATGAGTTGTTCTTTTCTACAGTTATCTAGTCCTGTAGTGTTTTTGGTTCAGTGCTCTGCCAATAAAGCTATAATGTGTTTGGGTAGCCTAAGAGACCCACATTTCCTAACAAACTCTCTAACATAGGGACAAATATATATGAAATATTTGAAAAAAAGAATAACCAGTCAAAGAGTTCTTCAAAATGATAATCACATGCTCTGTTGTAGGTTTAGCATTGTTAGCAAAATGCATTCTATAGATACATGCACATACATGTTTCTGTAGCAATTTTTAGACAGGTAAATAGTCTTCCAGTGCCGGAATCTAACAATGAAGGAATGGGTAAGCATAATAACTGTGCATGAACATTAGTTTTTTCTCAAGTCATGAAGAATGAAGTGATACTGTATGCAGGAAAATATACAGAACTGGAAGGTAACTAAGTAAATGTATAAAACTCTTCTCAAAATGATAAATATTTTGTTTTTGTTCATATTTGGCTCCTAGATTTCCATAAAGATACTTAAAATTGTGCATGTGTGTGTGTGTGTTTGTGTGTGTGTGTGTGTAAAACATCATCAAGGAAGAATGCAACTGCCTAGGGAAACAAAGGGGATAACAGGAGGGGGAGAAACTGTAGTTTTTTGGGGTGATAATGTGTTTAGTACACAATATGCACTTGTGTGATAGTTTTATGTAACATGGAACCATATAAAATGAATGTATACAACAAAAATACTGAAAATTAATATGATTAAAGTTGCTTGTATTAGTATTATCTATGTCAATCTTTTTTCCTTTTGCAGCAATATTTTGTTCTAGCAAAGAGCTAATAGATGTCATGAAATAAAGGTAACATTACGAGAGGGAAATAAATAAACAATTCTTCATAAAATTGTCTAAAACTCTAGTTGTACTTCTGCCAGCTTTGGCCCTGGAATGAAGGTTGCAAGAGTGAATACATTTTCTTTCACTTGAGCGGTCTCAGCTGGCTTCAGATAATTGCTACCAAAATAGGAATATAAAAATATCAGTAAGAATCATCTTGATTTCAAGGTAGGCTATTCATTACTTTGTGTGTAAGTATGACAATCTCACAATAAGTGTTGATAGCACAGATGTATATAAGACACAAACTTCTACTTCAATGGCTTGTTTATATCTTTCAGAAATAGAGAGATGATCATCAATATTCACTTAATATCTTATTATGAGGGAAAATGCTTAGAAAAGAAGGAAAAGCAAATACACTATCTAATGGACTCCAGAAGTTTGATTTTAGCAAGCAGAAGCTGGGAAGTAAAACCACTCCCAGGGTGCTTTACTAACAGGTACCAAACAGCTTCAAGGACCTCTTCAATGGAAACCAACATTTTAAAACTTTTATTTATAAATAATTTTATTTGTCTACATTTCAAATTTAATCCTCTTTACTGGTCTTCCCTCCACAAACTGCCCACCCCAACTCCCTAACCCTTTGCCTCTAAGAAGGTACTCCACCATCCACCCACTTACTCCTGCCTCATCCCTCTAGTATCCCCCTTCTCTGAGCACCAAACTTTCACAGGACCAATCTTCTTTCCTCCCAGTGATGCCAGATGAGGCAGTCGTCTGTTACATATGTAGCAGGAGCTATGGACCTTCCCATGTATGCTCTTTGGTTGGTGGTATAGTCCCTTGCATGCAAATTAGGACAATGAGTATCTGAGACATCCACTATAATTATTTAGATTAGAGGCTTTAACAGATACAAGGAAATGATATTTTCTGAGTATTCACAGACCTCCTCCCCTCCTCCTCCTCCCCTTCCTTTTCCTATTTTTCTTATTGTTATTTTATTTATTTACATTTCAAATGTTATCCCCCTTTCTGATTTCCCATCCACAAACTCCCTATCCCATCCCTCCTTGCCCATGCTTCTATGAGTGTGCTTCCCTACACACCTACCCACTCCAGCCTCACTGCCCTAGCATTCCCTACCCTGGATAATCCAGCCTCCGTAGGACAAGGGCCTCCACTTCCATTGCCAGATAAGGCAATCTTCTGTACATATGCAACTGGAACCATGGTTCCCTCCATGTGTACTCTCTGGTTGGTGGTTTAGTCCTGGGAGCTCTGAGGAGTCTGGATGGTTGATATCGTTGTCCTTCCTATGGGGTTGCAATCCCCTTCAGCTCCTTTACTCCTTCCCCTGACTCTTCCACTGGGGTCTCCATGCTCAGTCTGATGATTGGCTGCAAGCATCCTCATCTGTATTGGTCAGGATCTGGAAGAGCCTCTCAGGGGACAGCTATACCAGATTTCCTATCAGCAAGCACTTCTTGGCATCAGCAACAGTGTCTGGGTTTGGTGTCTGCATATGGATGGATCCCCACATAGGGCAGTCTCTGGATGGCCTTTCCTTCAGTCTCTGCTCTACTCTTTGTCTTTGCATTTCCTTTTGACAGGAGGAATTCTGTATTAATATTTTTGAGATGGATGGGTTGCTCCATCCCTCAACCAGAGGTCATGCCTAACCTCTGGATATGGTCTCTACAGGTTCTCTTTCCCTTTGTTGGGTATTTCAACTAATGTCCTTCTGTTTGGTCCTGGAAGCCTTTGCTTTCCTGGCGTCTGGGATTTTCTAGTTGCTATTCTGAGTTCCCATTCCCTACTGCTATAAAGCTCCATTCAATTTCCTATACTTCCCTGCTCAGAAAAAAATGTTATTTCAGGTGTCCTGTCTCAAAAATTCTTTTACTATTCCCAGAGAAGCAAAATTTCCTGAGACATTTGTAAGTTAATTTTATTAATTTTTTATTTATTTATTATTTATTTATAATTTAATTTTTTATGTTTGTTCTCTCTCTCTCTCTCTCTCTCTCTCTCTCTCTCTCTCTCTCTTTCTCTCTCTGCCACAACACACATGTCGAAGTTAGAGGAAAACTCCCGGAGTTGTTTCTTTTTCTTTTTTCTTTTTTTTTTTCTTTTGGCTATGTGAGTTCTGGAGAGCAAACTGAGGTTGTCTGGCTTGAAGGCAAACATCCCTAACTGTGTAGCCACTTCACCAGCCTTACCAGAATCATTTTATATTTTAATGACTACTAATATGCATAGGTCCTTACCCTTAAAATGTATAACATGTGGATTTGCTGATTTGCATTTTAATTTTTCCTGGTCTCTATGGTACCCATTATTTCTATTGTTTTTCAGACTCAGCATTTTGCTGCTCAATAAACATAATTTGGCCAACCAATAAGTTCTAAATGAAACCCCACACTGTATTGAAAGTTCTTATTAATGAATAATATTTCATTGTCTTTAAGACTTGATATGCTATGGCAGTTATTTTTTTTTTTCAGTTAATCCACATTTCTGTAATGCATACCTAAAAATTCTCTAGTCAGGGACCAATAATCCAAGAATGCTGTCAGAGTTCTGTAATCTCTCTTTTGGGTCAAAGCCATCCTCAGCTATACAAGTGACTTTGAGGCCAGCCAAGTAAGGACTCTGACACAGGTAAAAAACAATAATAAAACAATGAAAATAAGCTCCCTAAATAATAGCAACAACCTTTCATCAAGTCATTGATTTGGATGTATTTCATCCCTTACTTATTAATATTAAATAGTAACCATTTTGGAAATGATTGTGAGTATTTAGGCTGAAAAAAGAATAGAGATATGACTACTTATTAAATTAGGCTTAAATGACAATAGGTTAATTCTATAAAAATGTAAATGAAAAGTTCTTATTAGTTATTAAAATGTCTATTGTGGGCTTGTAATTTGACTCAGCAGCTAACAGCACTGTTGCTCTTTCAGAGGACTGAGATTGGATTACTAGAACCTACATGAGAGCTCACAACTGTCTGTAACTCCAGTCCAAAGGGATCTGGTAACCTCTTCTGATCTCCATAGGTACAGGGCATGAACATGGTATACAAACATGCATGCAACAAAACACTAACAACATAAAATAATAACTAAATATTATTTTTAATTAGAAAATATGCTAAAAATTGCATACAAAATGAAAGAACCCTAAGGTATAATAATTTAAACAGTCATATAAATGATAAGAAGGTATCATCTACCTCAACTGTATACTAAATACATATACATGTACATGATATAAAACATAGACATATATAAAAGCTTAAATGGAGCTACTCTGTAATGAGGGCACAATGTCACGTTTAGACATCAGAGTTTAACACATCAAAATGGGGTGTACAAAGAATGAATTTTCTCTTTTGGATCGTTGTTGTTCAGTAAGGACCCCTAAGCCTTATAAACTATTGTTGGTACTCCTGGTTATTCCCCAGCACTTCACAGAATGACCCTATTGATGAAGATACTATATACTTGAAGCAAAGAACACAGAGAAATCAAGCTATGACTGTCCTGGATGTTTCAGCACAACTGGCTACCTTCACAGTTCTAGAAGGTGCTGTGCATGCTAGTAGAGAAAAAAACATTCATCAGTCTTACCCAGCACTGAATGCTGTGAACAGCAATCACAACTGGTTTGGCAGTATATGTCCTCTGACATGGAAGGTTAGAGGAACAACCAAACACTTTCTGATTAGATTCATGTCACACTCCACAAGACGGAACCCATACCTGGCACTGATATCAGAACCAAGAAACTGTGGCTAGATGGGCCGTAATCCTGGTGGGGAGAGCTTGCTATTATTATTCTGTTGAATGGATATCATATTAAAATAATTTCATGGCTGGAGTGATATCAGCGGTTAAGAGCATATACTACTCTTGCAGAGGACCTGAGCTCTGTTCACAGGCCTTATGTTCAGGAGCTCACAATCTGGAACTTCAGGACCATGGGGGTACAATGTCTATGCTCTCCCCAGGCATCTGTCATCAGCTGCATAATTAAAAATAATACAAATAAATCTTTAAAAGAACAACTAAGGACATCATTTGACTCATAGGTTAAATGCACTTCTCATCCCACATCAAATAAGCTTCTTTTTTGCAGTCGATGTTGATTGACACGGAGACCGTTGACTGGTTGACATGCCTAGAGTACATAACTGCAGAGTTCTCAGCTCTAAATGGGACTTCTATATCACACCCTGCCCTCAAAGCTCAGGGATCATTAGGAGAGATAGAGGTGGGGCTTAAGAGTCAGAGGTGGTAGATGATCAGAGGGAACATTATTTTCTGGATATCGCAGGGCAGCTGCAAATATGAACTCTCAGCGGTTGTGACACCGTCCTCAAGACCGCTACAATTCAAGCCTCACAGAATCCCAGCATGGAGTGGTGAGGGGGTATAAGCTTAAAGGCAGCTTAACTGCATGAGATGAAGCCTCTAAGAGTGCAGCTGGTCGCAATTTATTTTCAAAGGAAGCAATTCTTGGCATTACTTATGTTTGTTAATATTTATTAATGCTTGGTTATTTCTATATATATTATTTAAACATTTCATCTCTTTAAATTACTTAATATGTCTATAACTGTGTTTTGAGCTGCACAGTCTGACCAAAGCTGTGAAAATTCTACTGAAGTAACATCCCAGTTTTCAGAGAGCTTCTTCTTAATTTAGATGACTTCAATATTTTGTTACAAAATAATTTATGACTCTTAACTCCATTAAGAATTGTGCCTTTAATCAATATGAAATGATGTTTTCTGTCCCATATAATGCTGTTTGGCTTTGATTTTCATTCAGTCTGAAATAAGTAATATCTCAAAATTACTTGGCAATGATTTTAATATTTTTATAATGCATTTATTTACACAGCATGCACTTAGATTGGAAGAATGACTAATCAGAAATTGTTTATTTCAAGTGAATGTTCATAAACAATTTCCATCTACTGTCAAAATTAATACAGATTTTTATAAATGAATAAAAATTCTAACAAATATGTCTATATTTGTAGTTTTCACAGTAGGTAAATATTCATCTCTAATACATTTAACTTAAGAAGCTAAAATTGAGGAACAAATGTGTTTATGAATTTGTCTGAATTAAACTAGTTTTATATTTCTGTATTAATAGAACAGGACAGATTGTTCTGTAGTAATAAACGGAGGAAAGGGAAGGAAGGAAGAAACCTCAGCTGTATAGCACAAGAATGGGTTTCTCTGTTATTGTAGCTCATTCTGATTCCAGAGTTTTCGTTTTCCTGTTATAAATGATTCAGAAATCCAGGCTGATTCATTCTGTCACAATACAGACATATGGGGATAGAGCTCCTGCATTTCCACTAACCAGTGAGGACTGAGTCCTTTGCAAAACCTCCACACAGCTTTCCTTTTCCTGTCTCTCAAATTTTGCTTATTTCTTGGTAAAGTGTCTCAATTTGTGTTCCTTCTGTTAGTCCAATTTGAGGTCATGTTCGTTCTTTCTATTGTCTCCAGGCATAATCAATTCTGTTACTGCATCTTTCAGTTCCCTTCTCGTTTTTCTCATCTGAGAAACAGCTGAAGCAGCTGCCTTTCCTTCTCATAATTGTGCATTGTCATTCTGGAGACAAAGCACTAAAGAGAGAAGCGTTTCATAGAGACTGAGGCATTTTGGATTCTAGCAAAGTGCCTAGAATTTTCTTAACTTCCATTGTAATTTCTGCTGAATAATGGTACATCATTTCTGCTGAATGTTTGAGTCTTGATGAAGATATACTATTATTCTTGTTCTCAAACCGACAGGGATTGAATTTTTTCCACCTACTTGTTCTTCATGAGTGGAGGAATGCTGTGGTTTTGCTTATAATCATACCAATAAAATATGGCCTCACATTCTCTCAGATGCACTGTTGCCTGCCTAACTTCCTCACCATGGATCCAGCTGAATTTCAAGAGGTCTACGTAGTCCTGCCTGACTTCCTTTGATATCTCCTGTAACACTCATGAGTCTTCCCCTCTTTTCCTGGCTTTCTTACATGTCAATGCTGTTACAATTTGCCCGGTGAAGCAGTTAGTTGCCTTCAAGAGTTTATTTTTAAAAGATGATCTGAGGAAAAAAAAAAAAACCCTAGTGCCTCATCCCCTGATTTTTATTTCTAAAAAGGTACTTAGAGATTTGAAAACATGGTAATCAAATCAAAAAACAAAACTCAAATTCTTCATGTCATAATTGGAAGGAATGTGCAATGCTCTCTGTAGGTCTGTAAGTTTGAATACTATATTGGAAGGAAAACTATGGAACTTGTAGAAAGTGGACCCTTGTTGGAAGATGTATATCAATAGAGATTCAAGAAATGGCTTTGAGGCTCTATAGCCTGGCCTTACTTGGTTTATCTCTTTGGTTGCTATGGTTAGATGAAACGTGGTCTGACAGTCTTACTGCACATTCTGCCCTGTCTTCTGTCGCTGTTCTCATATCTTCTTTACTCGATGATGATATCCATACCTCTGGACCTATAAGCCAAAATCAAACATGTCTCTCAGCATTGATTACATTTTGCTGCTGTGAATAAAACACAGTAATTAAAAGTAATGATGGAGGAGTTTGCTTTGTCTTATGGTTCTGGAGGGGTGAGTCCATCATGTCGGGAGAGGAATGATAGCAATTGGTCAAAGCAGAATAGCTGAGAGAACTCATTTTCTCCTGCCCTGCACACACACACACACACACACACACACACACACACACAACACACACACCACATCAGAGAGAAGAGAGAGAGAGAGAGAGAGAGAGAGAGAGAGAGAGAGAGAGAGAGACAGAGACAGAGACAGAGAGACAGAGACAGAGAGCAGAAAGATATAATGAAAGTGGGAAGACTATAAATGCTCAAGTCTAGTGATTTAGGTACTCTAGAAAAGAGATACCCTCTAGAAGTTCTATAGTTTCCCAGATAATATCACTGACTATTCAAGTTATGGAAGACATTTCTCATTCACACTACCACTTCTCTGTAAGGTGTTTTTGTCATGGTCATTTATCACACAACTAATATACTTTCCCTTTCCTCATCCTTAACTCTCTATTTTGTGATACTACCTCAAAATTTAAAACCCTCTTCAATCTTTTTCAGGCTCTGATTTTGTCAGGGGCCATGTTTAGAAACCTAGTTTGCCAACTTGATTATTCAAGATGCATCTTTCAGTTTGTGGTCTATATTGAGATGTTAGATGGTGAGCAAAGCCTTTTACATTTTTGCCTGCAGCGAAAACATTAGTGTAGATTTATATATTTATATATAATGCTACCTTTAAATGATTTCCTTACTCTCTAAAATATTCTTCTAGAATATGTCAAAAGGCAACCTCAAACGTAATTCTTACTGAGTTTTGCATGGTTGTGTTTTATTTCTTGGTTTTCTAACCCACTGGGGTAAGTCACATGCATTCTTCCTCATCATGACTTGTTGATTTTGCTGACTTTGATTATTTCATAATTTGGTATAGAAGAAAAGGGAGTGATGAATCACAGTCCAAGTAGAAATAGTATATTATGGTAACATTCAGTCATAACAAAATGGTTGTCATGATTTAGTTATAAAATGTTCCCAAAAGGTCCATGTGTTAAAACCGTAGTCCCCAGTGTATCTGTGTTGAGAATTTTGATCTTGTGTAAGCGATTAGATCCTGGTGTCTTAGATCTCCAGAAATTAGTCCATTGGACAGTCCACAGCTTACTGGGTATGGAAAAATGGCAGAAATTTTGGAGATAGTGGGGACTCAAAGGAAGTAGTCACTTGGGCACATTCTTGAATCTATTTTTGGCTTACTCCCTTTCCTTTCCTCTCTATATTTCTATTTTCACTAGTCACTTGGAGACATCTTTTCCCCTCCCCTCCAACACAGCATGATGCTCTGCCACACCACATACCTACAGGATTGGGACTGAAATATGCCAGAGCGAAACTCCATCTTTTATAAGTCAAAATAAATTGTCTCTGTCTAAAGTTGGGTTTTACAAGTATTGTGTCCAACAATGTAAAGCTGCCAATACAAAGAATTTCAGATTGTAGCAAGCCTGGTGTCTCTGGCATAAGGAAAGCAACAGAGTTCATGAGTTTACTTTCTTTTCAGACTAGGTTATTTTCTTCCAGCTATATGCTAGAGGAAAAAGCATAAACTCAAATCCTAAATGAGCTACAGAGATGTTAGATAAAGCTTACAAAGTTCTGGTTTGAGAGAATTTTATAACTTCTGCCTAAAGTTATAAATGATTGTGTTATCAGTTTAATATGCTAGGTGTTTTCACAAGAAATAGGACATTGAGATATGCAAACTGGGCCTGCTATTTAGAAGCCACACTAAACTTTTAGAACCTGCAGTTAATTCTTCAGTAGTTTCTAACTCATAAAGAAATAATATTATCTTACATTTTCCAGTTTGCTAAAGCAAATTAACTACATTGTTGACTTTCTGTGGTCTCCTTTGAATGGGAAATGCAATAAAAATGAAATAATGGTAATAATCACAGTTGCCTGAAGGTTTTCTCCAGTGTGCATATAGAGCACACAGGCACCCACCCATAAATGAAAACCTATATGATCAGTCCTTTTTCAAACAGGCTACTAATTAGCTTCTATAATTAATACCTTAGTCGTGTAGAGAAAGCCAAGTAATTATCGGGTATATTCCAAAGGTGAGTCACCCTGTTTTAAGTAGCCATCATCCTAGAAATACAATCGTGCAATAACAACTTCTACTGCGTGTTTAAAGGGGTCATAAAGTGCTCCAGCCACTCTGACTACAATTATTCCAAGAACCTTTCTGCGTGTACATCAGCAGAGATATTATTTCTCCCCCTTTACTTTGGTGTCAATGAGCAGCTCATTCTGTTTATTACAGCCATCCATATTCCTTGATGCATGAGATTTAAACCTTTGGACACTTCGTGATTAATGAGTACTGAGCCCTTTCCTTTATAACATTCCATTTTTATGTATTTCTAGTTCCTAACATACTCAGCTAGCAGAGTGCTTATTCCATCTAACTAGGTATTTCTAGAGCAAGGAAGAGGCATATGGATTAGGGACACTTATTAGACAAAGGTTAGAGGAAAAAATAAAAGTTATGAATTTATGAACTCACTTCATTAAAGACATTAAACTTTTTTTGATATATTGTTAAAATAATATATTACTCATCAGTTAAACAAGTCTTGATCTTAAGATGTTTTAATGTGTTTTGAGCTTCATATATACACTGGGACACAAACCCACCCACACACATGTGTAAACACATGTACACATGCATGCACATATGCAGTCACAGAATTAATAAATAAATGTACAAATATACTAAAGACTACAAAAATTATTTTAAAGGACTTTAATCAGAGTATCACTGTGTAAGATATTTTATTCTAATTCTAATTAAATTCCTTAGGTCCTAAAGAAATATTTATATAGAGAACTCTCTGGCTAATTAGCTAATACTGAGTAGTAAGCCCTAGCAACACATAGATAACACTAAATAGAATTATTAGGCTCTATTTATATGTTGATTTGTTTATATATGAATAACATCAATGGTTAAAGTAATAGGCTGAGAATTTGGGGCAGAATATATGTGAGATGTGGGAGTTGGATGATTGAAGACATGTAAGGAATAAATGAAGAAATAATATTTTGATTAAGTAAAAATTAAAATTTTAAACACATCTTTAAAAATTATGAGGACTAGAAAAACATTGAGGATAGATGCAACTCTTTTAGCCCCCTGGTTTTATAAACAAAATTTTATCTCAATAAAGTCAGGCTCAATTACTTATATATTGTCTTTGACCTCAGCATTGTGATGATGAGCCTATAGTTATGAGCAGTCCTTATGAACCATGAGAGCCCCAAATTTATTCTATGCCTCTCTATGGAAAATATTTTTCAGGGTAAGTGCTAGGTCACTGCTTTAGGAGCTGTGTTAGTGTATGATTTTGTCAAAATGATAAAACAACATGTTCATGAGTTACTAATCTTCATGAATGTCTTCTTTTACATCACATGGCTTAAATTGAACCCTAATCTGATAACTGATATTGTGACTTACTATCTCAGAGAAGACCATCTTTGTCTAACGTCTCATTCTTTAAAATCTCATTTTCAGAGTATAATGCTTGACAAGGAAATACACAATGTATTATTATGAGCCTTATTATGCTCTCAGGTCACATCGGTCTTAGATAGCTTCTTCAAATTCAAGAACCCTTTCTTTTCAAAATTTAGTCCTTTATTTTTATTTTGAACTTAAATATTACAGTAATGACCCACAAGTACCCCTTCTACAACTTCTTCCTGGTGAATGTTTTAATGTTTTCCATTGCTTCTTGCCATAACAGATACAATCGTAACACAACAACAACACACTTACATAGTATTTGCTGCTTGCTGGACACTATTTGTGTATATATATGTCACCATCATAGATACATTATGCACTTATCATCATAATGGCAGTGACGAAGCACATAACTTGCACCAGTATATTCATTATAATACGAGAATCTTTATGTTTAACAGATACACTCATGTCTCTAATCTGTGTTTAAACATTTCATCTTATGTCTAAGACTTCAACTGACCCTGGCCTTTGAATGATGATTCCTTTTTAGTCTTTAAGACCCCCTTACTCTCTAGAGTTCACTCATCAACATTTGAGTCCTAGTCTCAGAACCTGAGTTCTGTGGTTTATGATAGCAAAGTAATTGTCCCATGGGTTTTCTTATTCCAGACCGGTAATGGTATTTCATGACTGGTATTACTTTTTTGATTTCTGTCTTCTGGAGAAAGACTAAGCCTTAGAGATATGAGTTCTTCACTAGAGACAAGGGTCATGAGAGGTATTGCAGGGATTCATGTAATCCAAAAGTGTAAAGGACTAATTCTACTTCGAGGGCAGTAGACTCAGTTTGGTCTCTTCTTTCTATTGCTTATTTGGGAATTTTATCTACCAGTCTCTCATGTCCAACCCTCCTTCATTGTTATCTCCTCTACCCTCCCCCCCCCCAAAAAAAGGACAGTAATAAAAAAAGGAAGAATTAAGCTGGTGGTGGTGGCACAAGCCTTTAATCCCAGCACTTGGGAGGCAGAGGCAGGCGGATTTCTGAGTTCGAGGCCAGCCTGGTCTACAGAGTGAGTTCCAGACAGCCAGGGATACAAGAGAAATCCTGTCTCGAAAAAAACAGAATAAGAAGGAAGAATTAAAAACAAACAAAAATCAAATCTATTTTGTGTGATCCATTACTCACTGGCACATTTGGTCAAATTCCTATGGGCAAGCACCTCAAGGTTAGGTGAGTCTTTATCCATCTGGAACCTAGCCAGGAGCCATCAACTGTGGAGCAAAATACAGTGTGGAGGTGGTAAGGGACAGGGCCAGCTCTCCAGTGTTGGTTCTCAGTTGACATCATTCATCCAATTTTTGCCAGCTGAATCCTACATGCAACTCTCACTGTGCCATTTCTTTTCTGAACTCCGCCTGATCAAATCAATGGTCAGTTTGCTCCTTCAACTAGAGCTGAATTGTGTATCCTTTGGTCTAGTTTAGTTAGTTTTGGTTTCATTCCTTCTTAACCTGAAAACTGACTTCATAATTTGACCAAAGATAAAACAGGAAAAAGAATTGAAAGTGAAGAAATTCTTGGCAGTTGATTCTAACCCACTCAGAACTCTCAGTGATGCTTGGTCATAACAGAGAACACATGACTCTGAGAGGTTGTTTTTTCCCAGAAAAAAAAAAAAAAGCCATATGTACTACCTGCCACGCAATACCATTATGGGTACTTGATGGAAGACCCAAGGAAAATGATTAACATATATAACTCACATTGCAAATATTTAACATATACATGTTTATGATAATATCTGTAATAATAATAATAAAAACAAGATAAGCAAAAGTGTCACTTTCTAGGATAAGTAACTACATCATTTTCCTATAAAAAGTCAGATATTACCAAAATAAAACTCTCAAAATAACATATACTTTAGTCATTTCTCTCATTTGCCTCCTGTAAGTTGAAGATAAAACTATTGCAGAAGACACCACACACTTCTGACACAGAACTTAAAGACATTAAACCAAAATTGACCAGAAAGCTTCCTTCTTAAGGACTAGCTCGTAAAGAATCATAAGGTGCTATGCAAGCTGCCAAAGGAAAACCTATAGCCATTTCCAGCTATAAAGCTATGAACCACATAATGACTAGAATGGCAGGCAAGATATCCCAAGGGTTCAATAGTGGAAGTTACCATTGGGGGTAACCCATGGTCATTTGGTTGGATTTAAGGCCTACTGTTGCAAACCTATCCAACTACCTGTGGCTGGTAAGGTCATGAACTCTATAGGAGAACTTATATTGCTATTTTCGTAAACCATTATAATTTCTAATTACATTCTGTTTGCCATAGAGAAGTGTAGTTCTAACACTTCACCAAAGAAGGTATTTTGTGCCACAGACAACAACCATTACAGAAATCCATACATGGTCACAGTGTAGAGAAAAATTGACCAGTTTACCCAACCACAATTGATATATCTACAACATTCTGCTTATACTGCAGAAGAGAATATGAAGACTGTAAGAACCGGAGAGCCAGAATATCTGCTATGAGATGATGTCATCTATATATGACAGGGTGCTGTGTATATATATGCAATCTAAAAAATACACTTTCCATAACAAGACTTGCACAATGACAATAGCAGCTGGCATACTAATATGAATATTGAAAATCATACAAGTTCCTACAACTAATGAAGGGCTAGACAAACTGTGATTCAGAAGAAAGATTCATCTTTTCCCAGGTGAATCCTTGATGTTTGGTTTCCAATCCCAAATGGGAAGCTCTAAACACATATGAGAAACATTAAATTGACTCATCAATTTGTCTCTATATATATTATATATTCAGTTAAAAGTAGGTCCTAAATTTAAGAGGGTGTGGGAGCTGGAAAAAGGAGGGGCAAATCAGGGGCTATATATGATTACATTTCATTGTATGTATGTATGAATTTCTCAAGAATAGGAAAAAAAAGCCAAATAGTAAATATGTTAGTGTTTCTGGGACAAAAGACAATACAGAGCATGGCAATAGGTTATACGATAAAGAGGCAAAAGAAGACATTGATTATACTGACATTAAACTTAAAATTTAAATCATTTTAGCATCAGTATTATGGAAGACAGAGTAGCTGTCTATCTGTAAGTGAAACTGAGAATTCCTTAAACTAAAAATTTGTTTTTTAAAAACGTTTAGATTCTTAAATCTAGTACTAGAATACAAATTGAAAACTAAATATATTCTTCCTGGAAGTAAGTTTTGACTGTTTTCTTCTGGCTTGTTCCCTTTGTATTTCCTGGAAAAATAGACCACATAATTGAGAAAGACTCCAATGAAACACTAGAGAACCATTGAATCTATCAGTATCCAGGTAAGGAAACTCTGTAGGAGAATTGGGTTGGTACTTAAGAGCACTGACTACTTTTTCAGGTGACTTGAATTTGTTCCTTGAAATCTATGGTGATCATAAGCATCTGATTCCAATAATTAATAACATCTAAAATTACTTTAAGTAATTTATATGTTGTAATTTTTATTTTATGTACATGATATAGGTGTTATGTTTGCCAGCAGCGCACACACATACACACACACACACACACCATTCCTGATTCCCTGAAATTGGAGTTACAGACAGATGGGAGCTATTATGTGGGCTCTATTAAACAAACCAAGGTCTCCTGGAAGAGCAGCCAGTGATCTTAACGGTTAAACCCTTTCTCTATAGATTAAAAAAAAAAAAAAAACAGATTCTCTTTTAATTCTTTTGAACACAAAATATTATGCATCATTATTGTTAACTGATATGATACCTATAAAATATCTCTTTTTAATTTTGTGAAATATTTAACTTATAAAGTACTGGTTAGAGAGACTTGTAAAAGTTGTACACTGCCCCTATAATTTAAAACTAATTTTGGCACAAAATTGTGATGTTCTTGGAATCACAGATCTTTCTATTTAAGATGCTAGATTAATTCTTAAATAAATTTTCTTCCTAGAATTTGTAATCAATGAGCACAGCCTCACCTAATTTCTTTACCCAGGTCTTTGTTCAATGAGATTTACTGGATATTTCCAACAGAATGCCCCACAGTACTTCAGACATGTAACCTCCCGCAATGGGATTTGGAACTCTAAGATACATTCTTTCAGCAGAGCAAACATTTCAGAACTCCCAGAACATATAGGGGAAAATGAACTTGAGTTACTTAACCTTTAGACATTGCTTTCTCACTTATAAATTAGAATAATAGCAACAGTAGTTCAAATAAAAATTGTGAATTAAAAATACACAAGAAAATTTGAAAGTAATTCTAATTTCAAAGTCCTTTAAAATTAATAGTTTAAAACACTTCCTTAGGTAGTTTCATTAAAACATTTTAATATACATAAATCATAAGATTATTTCATATTCACCTTAAATCATCCTGTTTTTCCCTTTAGCTTTTTTGTGTTCTATCTCATTTTCATGCTCTAATTCTGCTTTGTGTGTCTTATATGTACATACATGATATAAATGACAATTTGCTCATTGAAGAACATTGGATATTTGTCCTTCTTCTTCCTCTTCCTGAATATTCTTTTCAAATTCTTTTCTCACCCTTCCTTGTACTCAGTAGCCTTTCTTTCACAATAATACCCCTTATTTTCTTCACACACACACACACACACACACACACACACACACACACACACACACATTACTGAGATTCCCCATATGAAAGGAAAACATGTACTGTTTAATGTCTTTCTGATTATGGCATCATTTCTACTCAGCACCTAAAGCAGTCATTTAAAAACTGCAGCTCCACTATGTATGAGAATGAAATGTAACTGCAGCTCTGCTTCTTCTAGTACACTTGCATCACTGTATCAACCTCTGTAGGTACTGTACTTTTCCAGATATGACTTCCACAACATCTTATTCCCTTTGATGTTCCCACAGTATACAACATTTCTATCCTTTTCTTTAACTCATGGCAAATTTGTAACTATCATATCTGATACAGTAACATCAAACAAAGATACATTGTAAAATTATGAAGTACATTCATCCTATTTTCTTGAGTAGTGACTTTGGCATCCCACTCATCTTGCTTTAAGGAAGCTATGCAATCTTAAAGCTATGTATGGCGAAGTTACATACAGGTGTAGTCCCAGCTGGGCAATCAGATGACAGCAGGTGATCCCTGATGGATGTGTGAGTGATGCATCCAACTTCCAGCTGTTGAGACTTACCTAAAGAGATTCCAAAGAGAGGCAACTCATCCCTCATGAGCCTTGCTCTAATTTTAATGGCATCAACAAAGTAAATGATGTCTTATCACTACTGGTAATGCAAGTAATCATCGAGTCTTGTTTATCATGACCCAGCCAGTGCCATATTCCTCCCTTTGTTCTTTGTTCCAGCCACACTACCCTCATAGATTTCACAATCTTTCCATTTCTCCTTGCCTTTGACATAGATCTCTCACTTAAGAAGAGTCCATTTTTCTTTCTCCTTTTATATTTTCTCAAATATAACTTTGTCAAGAAAGGCTTCTTAGTCATAAGTTTAACTAACTCTCAGCTTTCCTGAGGTCAACATTGGTAGGTGCATGTGTGCAGATGTGGCAGCTGTGTGTGCGTGGTGTGTGTGTGTGTGTGTGTGTATACTTGTGGTCACAATTTGCTTATACTTTCTCTATAAAATGGAGAAAAAGTCCACAAAGATCATTTCTTAGACTTTTTCAGTGCAACATATACTGAACCATTCCATAGGATTTGCCAAAGTGATTCAGGAACCTGTTCAAAATATTTATCTAATTCTTAATCTGTCTCTAACAGTTATAGACAGGGAAATCTAGGTAGCACTCTTGGTGAGTTCACATTTTAATGAGACATAGAAAATTACCGATATAATTTCTGTCAGTGATTACATGCTGTGGAGAGAAATGAAGTACAGCACATGAAAGAGAACTGGGGAGGTACGTCATAGATGATAATTATAATGCAGCTAGCAAAGTTGCGTTACAGAGAGAAGAAAAAGCACAAGAGAAAACAAGATGAAACTACTTTATTCTCAAAGTATACGAAGTCCTCAAGAGTGGGCCAGAGGGAACAGGCTGATTCAGCTTTGGAATCCAGATCAAAAATTTCTTCTGTTTTCTAACTGTGAGAAGACTCTATAGGATATCAAGTGAGTTTATGACATTTATTATGGAGTGGTTTCTGAGTATAAACTGTCTTTTGGGTAGAGTAGGGGGAAAGTAAAAAAAATCAGTTAGAGACTGTGACAAAGAATTAGATCAGTGCATCTATATTCAAAACAGAACCAATGGAATTAGCTGAATGGAAGATGAGCTTGATAGTTCTCTATCATCCTTTTCATCTCTCTTGCTTTTCTGCAGGCTGGTTCATTCTTAACATTCTTTAATTCTCTAGAAGTTGAGCCAAAAATCCTGATTCTCTAACAATTTTATGTACATGTCAGCAAAATTAAAGTTTCTTGGAGTCAAGAGACCTTCTTAGTGAATCTTATTTCCAGTGGTCTAACTTCTTTAACTCTGTGATTATTTTCCTTCTTGCAATAAGCAAGAAATCCTCACTGGGTGCTTCTGTTAATATGTTGGACTATATTCCCCCATCCCCACATGAGCTTAAATGCATTCTCTTTCCCCAGGACACATGTGCCGCACAGTTTTACAGGTGAATTAATGGTTCATTTCATTTGATTTTCTTCAAATGAGCTCCAGTTTATTGCTCTTCAATTTGTTTTTGGAAGATTTATTTTAAAAGACTTTTATTTCTGTTCTTAAAGTATTTATCCTCTGGGTGTCTTCTCTTTCCTGTACGATGGGAGACTAATTATTCTTCTTCTAATGAAGTTCTAAGTGCATCCCATATGGTGGCATATGTCTGTGCAGACCAAAGATGTACTGGGAAAGAATGAGTAAATTCCTCTCCGGGGGTTTCCTTACAAACTTCGCTTTGAAACAGCAGTGAGTTCAAAGATTCATGGACTCTAAGTCACCATAGAGATCATCTGCTGTCTTCAACCTTCCTTCTTTTACAGATAGGCAACAAAGCAACAGAATTTCTTAGCCCAATCTTGAAAGAGCTGAAGGCTGAGAATCAAGAAACTCGAGTTCTACTCCCCATCTGCCAGTGACATTTTAAAATGTCTTTTATATTAGAGTCTTTTCATTTCCAGATGAGGAAATTGATTCAAAGAGCAAAATGGGGATATAAATTCCTCAGGGAGGTCCTACTTCTGTCTCCCATTCAAAGTCAGCATTCTTTCCTTTAAAGTGGTTGTCTGTGTTTGTAAATAATATAAATCAAGTAAAATTACCGTAAGATATGAATATCTCCTACCCAACTGTACATCCCTTTTATTGACCGTATTCTCTATATATAGACACTAAATAAATATTTATGAAATGAATTCATTAAATAATATTGGCAAGACCTATTATGTCTCGGGCAGTATAGAAAGTAATAATAAATTAGTAATATATGAAAATAATGCCTTTAAGAAATGAGAATGGAACCAGCAACCAAAGAACATACATGGGCTGGACCTAGCCATTCTCCCCTCCACCAAGTTCATATGTAGCAGATGTGCAGCTTGGTCTTCATGTGGGTCCTGAAAAATTGGAGCAGGAGCTATCCCAAAAGTTGTTGTCTGTACATGGGATATGCTCTACTAGCTGGGCTTCCAGGTCTGGCTTCAGTGTGAGAGGAAGCACTTAGTCTGGCAGAAACTTGAAGTCTCAGGGTGTGGGTATCCCCACTTGCTCAGAGAAGAATTATGAGAAGGGGTGACTGGAGGGGGACAGTGATCCAAATGTAAAGTGAATAAATAAAACAAATTAAATTAAGTTTTTTAAAAAAGAGAAGCTGAAGTCAAACTTAAAAAGATTTGAGAAAACTGGCAATGACTAATCAACTTTCGGAAGTACTTGGATGTTCAAAATCAAGGCATGTCATAGAACCAAAGCAGTAATTAACTCTGTCTCCCATTCAAAGTCATCATTCTTTCCTTGAAAGTGATTGTCTGTGTTTGTAAATAATATTAATCAAGTTATTACACTAAGATTAGAATACCTCTTACCCAATCAAATAGTGTACATCCTTTTTGTCAATCCTATCACATATACAATAGGCACTAAATAAATATTTGTGCAATGAATCGAGTAAATAATATTGTCAAAATTGTTATAGATCAAGCAGTATAGCAAGGAATTTATTCATAATAATTAAATGAAAGAACAATAATTTCTTAATGCATTATTTATTGGGTTATTTTTGGTAAACCTGGCAATTCTGTCAAAGGAGAACCCTTTCCTTATATACTCTTCTGAAGTATATATGACCATATTAAAAATTAGACACAAGGAATTTCAATATGGAGCTGGTAAATACATCCCCGCATCATATTCTTTGAGGCATTAAGGCAAGAACTGGATGTTTTTGCTTCCTAAGTTTTAGATATTGCTCATTAGTTTCCTTTTATGTATTTGCCTCTGGAACAAATGGGTGGAAATGGAAGCGAGAGAAATGTGAAAGGGATGCGTGACTGTTACTTCTGATAATGTCATAGAGTACATTTAGTTCCACACCCATTTCAATACTCTGTACTTAGTGAAGCCGTTCAACTATTTTCCAATGGCAAACTAGTTGTAGAGAAAATAGAGTCAATTATTTCTAAGTTTTCACATTGATGAGGCAGTTTTATTGTATGCATTTGTGAGTTGTTACATAGTGATTAGGCATGTGACATATTTACAGATGCATGAGATACAATTTAAGTCCTACAAAATTTACTATGAAAGGTAATGGTGTATACGAGATGAAAATGCCAGTTATTGAGGGCCAGATACAGATTAAACTTCTTTATATATCATTTGTTCTCATATTAAAGCCAGAAGTACAATATGATGATCACTGTTGACCAAAATAATGAATTTGTGCATATTTAAGTGGATCATTGTTGGTCATACAGACAGTAAGCACTCACAACGAGCTTAAATCTAAATATAAATCTATCTTAAATACTTTTAAAGATACTTACTAATTTATTTGTGTAAAGAGCCCATTGGAAATAGAAAATACTTTTTCATTGGATCTTCTATAATTAAATAGAAGGGCTTTTTGAGAATAATATATACCATTAGCTATGTTCCTACCATCCTGAATCAGCAACCTCTAACATATTTGAACATTTCTATCATTCTGTTGCTTTAACTGTGGATTTATAGACCTTCTATCTGTTATAAAAGGAAAATCTGTATCTAAAAAAAAAATCAGAAATGAAGAACATCTGTACCATCAAATGTTAGATATGCCCAACTGTAACACTGTATATTAAAGAGGGGAGTAGAAAAGATAAAGGAGATTTAAGAAACTGTGGAAAGGAAATTTACAGGGAACTGGGAGGTGGCTCAATAGATAATAAGCTTGTTTTCCACGTGAGAGGGACTGAGTGATCACCAGAACTCATACAAAAGCTAGGATTGCATGCCAGCTAGCCCATGGTTAGGCTCTCCAAAAGTAGTCATGGATCCTTGAGGATATCTGGACTAGACAGACCATTGAGCTTTGATGGAAGTCATAGAACGTGCCTCAATAACATAACATAGAGAGTTATAAAGGAAGATATTCAGTATCAGCATTCAATACACTGTACCATTTCAAAATGCCATACTTATTACCATAAACAAACACACATGTACCAATAACAAAGGAGTTAATATATTGTAAACATAAAAAAAGGAGTAATATGTTTGTAAACATTAAAATGAAATTGGCTTTACCACCTTGATAATAGTTATAATATAAAATCAAGCACTTGAGTTTATAGTGCCATATCAGATTAGAGTTACTAATAAATTAGACACAGAACTTACATTTATATTGAGAATATACACTTCATATCCACAAGTATAATTGCCATGTCTATCTGCAGTGTATCTCAATTGACTATCCAACTAGTTCTTATTATCCCAATGTATTATTCTCATGTTCATCTGGCAGCTTACCCATGAACTTCCCTCTACTCTTTTTCTCATGGTTTTTCATGCATCACTAACCAGACGCTATGTTCCTTCTTCTCTTTTATGTTTCCTCAGGCTACTAAATTCCTAGGACACAGTGTTCCTGAAGTGTGTTGTCTCTCATCTTGTTAACCAATAGTTTTACTTGGGAACGGTATTTAGATTATGGAATACTCAATACCATCGAGAGCAACTGGCCTTGGAACCAGTATTTATCTTAATTGAATCCAAAGATTCGTGGATGTTCCTTGACCGATTTGTACTCTTCGAATCGACATAGTTAGGTGTTAGTTGATATTCAGAATAAAGTGGTTCCTGAAATGAAGTGATAGTTATTATACAGAATAAGTGGTGCATCAAGAATAAAGTTGCAGTCGGATTTAGATAGGCTTTATGCTATTTCCTATGTCTGGGGACAGTCATCTTTCCTTGAGTCATATTCTCCTGTTCAGGTGATTGACAGGCCCATTGAGTAAGGGAGGACAAAGGAAAGTTTTTGTTCTTTATCAGCATGCCTTTGAGTAGATAGTAACTACATGAATTCTCGGTGGTTCAGAATATCATATCTTCTGTCACAAGCAGAAACAGGATGCAGGTCTTTTTCTTTTGGTCTTTAACCATATTCTAATAGTTTCAGTTAGTAATTTAAAAACTGTTAACTATGGGGGCAGGCCTCATTTCCAATGACTTTCTAATCTGCTGATATCTAACTAGCTACATAACACAATCATGCCCAAATATACCTCATGAAGTGTAGTCTTTAGGAGCCATTAAATTGAATATTTCTTCAATTTATATAAACAAACAAATCAAAGAACATATAATAAATTGGCTAAGATTAAAAAAAAATCCATGTAATTTAAAGTGAAAAGGGTTTTGAAGAAATATTTTGAAGTATGTTACTTGGTTCTTCTGGCCCCTTAATAGTCATCTAAGCTTTTGATATACATTGAAAAACACCAACCTGAGATGTGCTATACTGTCCTTCAGGGACATCATACACTTTATTTTGAATTAATGTATCACCACAATTTACTGATATATCACTAATTGTTTAACTATCTTGTTTTCAAATCTGTCGACAGTGATCATTCCAGTGCCACTGAAGGTTATATTTCCTTGTGTTTTCTACAAAAACTTGGGTCCTTAATGAATTTTATTTAAACTACATTATTCTATACTGTTTCTTTTCAGTCTCGAGTTTATGGCTTCTTTCTTCGCTCCTTACTCACCTACTCTTCTTTTGCTTTTCTCCTCTTCCTTTTTCAACTAGGCTGCAGTCATACATATACCTCAGGGTCCCTATGAAAACTTTATTAAACTAGATTTGAACTTGCTTAAGATCCTCTTGCTTCAGCTTTTTAAAGAGATGGCACTGCAGGTGAAAGCTATAACATCTAGCTGACATCTTTCATTTTATTTATAGTTTGGTTATAATTTTTGGCATGACTTCTTTACAGTTATTTTTTGAGGCAATTCAGGTCTTTCATTATGGTATATCAGAAAGATTGCTTTTTTTATATTAACATTTTCTATGCCTAAAAATAATGAATTGGATGGTAGCGAACAGAGTAAAGCCAAAGAGAATTTGTGAACACAGGTATTAAAGCAAACAGTTTATTCCTAATATTCTCATTATTTTAAAGTAACACAAAGATTTTACAAATCTTTTCATATTGATAAAAATTCTCAAATTGAGGATGGTCTGATTATCTGGACTCTGGGAAAGTTAATATACTCAACAGCAGACATCATTTCTCATTACCTAGAATTTAATTTAGGACCGCAGACTTACTAGAGTTACAGCAATACTGCCAGATAGAGTTACTCAGGACAAAAATTTCTTTCACTTATTCTGGAATTTTCTATCTGAAATATAAAGGATACATTGTTAAGAATTACTCAACTAATGCATTTCTTTCACAGAATTTTTTCTGGAATATTTTTCTAGCTATTTTAATAGAAAATGAGAAGTATTAAAACAGTAATAATAACAATTGCTATTACAAAAACCAAAAAATAAATATGACAGCCTTAAATAAATATTTTTACACTCCTTTTCCTGTATGAAATGCTAGCATTGTCTGCAACTGTTTTCAAGGCAATGTGTGAGTTCATTCAGGCACATTTTGAAGCTTGTGATTATTAAGTTTCCAAACTTGTGAGCATCCCTGGTGGTCTTTTCAAGGTCTGTGTCCTCTACCTGACTTTCAGGCTCTGCTTGCTGACAATGATTGGAACGCAGACTATTTTAAAGTATAATCACGCCACCAGAAAGGTTTGTTTCCCAGTCTTTTGTTGCCGTGATACACCACTAGTTTCAAATGCTTAATTTGAACTTGAAAGAAATTTTATGATGTCCTTGCCTACCAGTTCTAGAGATCCAATAGAATACCAGGATCTGAGGTAATCATCTATTCATAGCCTTAGAGGAGCAATGAGTGACTTAAGTAGGGTAAACTTAGGATGGGTCAACAGCTTGAAAATGTATCCTGAAGATTCTGACAGCATGGGATATCCCAAAGGACTTTTTCCACAGCAACAGTGTTTTTTTTTTTTTTAATAATTTTGTTTTTATATATTATGTCTAAGAAAAAATATCACAGAAAACTCAAAAAATATCACTTGATACCATGTGATAATCGATCTTGATTTTACTGAGTTGGAAAATCATGACTCAGAGTTGACACTTAATCAAATCTTAAAATGTCAAGCTAGAATTGGAATTGAATCCGTCCTGTTCTTAACACCATGATGAAACAATGTTCAAGTTCTTACTCTGAGATGTCTGGCTTTAACGTAATGGTTGGCACATAGTAAAGTTCATCTTCACTGTTCATGTCTGGTGTAGAATATTTTGATAAATCAGGTTTAGAGAATATTTGGGAAAAAGATAGTAAAGTAAACAGAACTGAGAAAGGTAGATCTGAAGTTGAGTTTGGATTTACAAAAACAATGCTGTTGAGGCAGTAACAACTGAGTAGAGGGAGAAGGCAGTGAGGTTCTTAGGTATCCAGCTAAGAACTTTGGTGACCAAACTAGCAATACATGTAAAGATTCTAGATGGAGAGCTATTTGGAGACATTATGGAACAAAAACTAAGTACAGCTTGAACTCTGAGTTTGGGTAAAAATCAAGGATAGAAGAAGAGATGAGGTGATGTAAGAGAAACCAGGAGATATCATGCACTGCTAATTACACTGGATCATAGGCATTGAGTCGTTATAGGTTCTGTGTTAATCTAGCTTGCACAGTCAAACCAAACCTTTTATATTAAGCTTTATAATTATAAAACATGGGTCTCACTAATAAACCATGAAGGGATGGAATTCTACCATCGGGACACTAGGTTTCAATTCCTAATCTAAATTAGAAGGATTCTGAGCCTGCAGACATTTAATGTTATAGTCAGCAGGTATTCAAGTTCTGTTCACCAAGACAAGCCTCTGTTTGCTCCATCCTGTACAAAATATACCATGACTCTGCAAACGTTCAGGCAAGCAGCTTGCTCAGCAGCTAGGAGAAACTCAATTTCTAAGGAAAGTTTGGAGTATACAGAAACCTGGAGACATTACTGCATAATCTGAAAGAACAAGTTTGCTTTGAAAAGCCAGTTTGTTAAATTCAGAGAAATGTCCCCTAATCCCCACAAGAGACGATGGATTGTACCCCAAGTTGAACCTCCATCAGTGTAACTTGGCAAATGACTTTTGGATCAACTTAATCCCTTCCTTTTTCTGTTCAGTTCCACAGGAGCTATCATTTTAAAAGATAAGAGCTCTGCTGCCCCAATACACATTTATCTCTCTCTCATCTTAGAGGACAGTAAGCCTCCGGGATGCAGCAAGATGTTGTTGGTGCTTATGTCATATGATCCTTAAATCATCCCATGAAATGATGAGCAAACATATAGCTGAACTTCCCCAACATTCTAAGTTCTAGTAATTTTACTATCTTTTCTTTTCAATCCCCCAGAATAAAATACACGAGAATATGAACTCTGGAAAAACTTCCGTATAGCCTAGTACTCAGTGAAACGCCTTTCTAATACATTTATTTAGTTAAGTATCCTGTTCAGCGGTTGCAGTAAGTGTTGTAGAATATAACAGAAGTTGCTAAGCCTAAATTTAATTTTGATGTTTTATATGCCGTGTAATAGGTGCAACACAATGTCTGACAAATTAAGGTTGAAAAAAATTAATTTGATGGATGAGTAGGTAATTAGATAGATGAGTCAACACAGGAAGAAATTAATGAATAGAACGATTCAATAGCTTTTTAGAGTAGAACAGTTTGCCAGTATCAATTGATGGCTGATATTTGTGTTATCAATGGAAAACATTTAATTATATCCTATTCTGAGATGTTATGATTCAATAATGCTCATACCACACATTTTAAGAGTTAGATTATATATTGACTAATTATTTCTGTTGTATACTCAAGATTTACCAATATTAAAAATTACATAATAAAATAATATGAACTGGGACCTTCTAATTTACTGGAAATTGAATGGAATTAAATTCCATTTAAACATGCAATAATGTGCATGATTCCTATATGTTTTTAGTAAATTCTTGTTTTTATATAAAAACAGTATTAACTAAAGCATTTTAGAAAACTAAAATTTTGGTTTTTTTTTTATAACTAAAAGAACTGGGCCTAGATTGATTCTTTTAATTGGTCAGATCTCACTTATTGCTGTGTAAGTTCCTTTAATATGTAACCATTTCCGATAAATGAAAGTATCAGATTTTAAAGTCAATGAAACTATTGCCAAATACTAAGTTTGAATGAATAAAAACAGTGCACTACAATTTATGAATGTGATCTGCCCTGTAGAATGACCACATTCTTCTCAAGAGTTGTAGCTGAAAACAAAACAAAACAACCCAAAGTCTTTCCTGATTTCCCTTTCTCTGACTTGTTAAAGGTAAAATCTATCTAATGACCTCGTCTATAATTCTTGTTTTACAACATAATTTATTGAGTAGAATGGATGTAAATAATACTTCCTATGTGATTCATTGATCAAAAGTAAGATCTAAGGGATGAAGAGATGGCTCAGTGGTTAAGAGCACTGACTGCTTTTCCAGAGATCTTAAGTTCAAATCCCAAAAACTACAAGGGACTCACAACCATCTGTAATGGGATATGATGCCCTCTTTTGGTATGCTTGAAGTCAGCAACAGTGTACTCATATACATTAAATAAATATAATAAATAATAATAAATAAATAAATCTTTAAAACAAAGTAAGACCTAAGAGCTTATTACCTCCATTGTCAAGAATGTTCATTTGCTCCTAATTTTTTTTAACTTAACCTTTCAGAACAACAGGAGCAAAGGGCCTTCTCTGTTTTTACCTCTCAATTATATGCTAACTTGGTACAAACTAGAGTCATTTGGGAAAATGGAACCAGAATTGGAAAAATGCCCCCAGCAGTTTGGCCTGTGAGTGAGCCTGTAATACATTTCTTAAATGATGTTTGATGTAGGAGATTCTAGCTCACTGTAGGCAATGCCACCCTGAGATGATGGCCTGGGTGCTCCAAGAAAGCTAAGAAAGCCATGTTGATCAATCCAATAAACTTGGATTCTTCTTGGATTCAGCTTCTGATCCCTCCAGGTTCCTGCCTTAAATTCTTGCCAGGACTTCCCTCAGTTATGGAATATGAAAAGAGTTGGAAGCTGAAATAACCCCTGTCTTCCACAAGTTGCTTTTGGTCATGGTGTTTTATCACAGCTGTAGAAACCCTTATTATGATAACATCATATTTATCATATCCTATTGTTTAATAGGTTTTCATAACTTTAAATATTTGGAAAGTATGACCATTTAATGCATATTTTTGATTTTGTAAATTTCTAAGACAAGAAAACTAATTAAGGAAGGAGTTAAATTTTAGTATTAATTTTTTGGATATATCTTGTAATAGAGGGACTGATTAATATAAGTTCTTTAGCTTTGTCACTACAACCTAAACAGAATGATGATTCTATATTTCTTATTTTTTCAGAGTTTCTATGTATAGAAAAAAGTGCAAATTGGGCTTGATGGCCCTCTATTTACATTTGTGCATTCTGATCTGTATTTATTTATTAGTTGCTATCTTTGACTGGAGTTACTGGAAGTTACTATTCAAATCAGAAAACTTCTAAGACTGAATGATTGTATTATCAATAACTATACCAGAGCAAACATGATCACAACAGTGGGGACTTAACATCTTTCTGTATTTAACTGAATGTATGACTGTTCTTGTTTTAGTTGCTATTCTTGTCCATTAATTCTATTTATTAAGGAGAAATAGTTTGAGCATTATTGTCTCTGAATATATTTTAATATAAATTCAGCTGTCCTAATTTTAATTCCATCCATCTCTTTCTCACATTCATGATGAAATTCCCTTGTCCTCCAGCACTCATGAATTTGTGTCTCCTAGAACAACCATATCCATCTCTGAAATTGTTTCTTTCTCTTCTATGTATGTACAATTTTTGTCTTTCCATGTATACCACAAATTTCTTACTATCAAGAAGGTATTTCTCACATCATTTTATTCTCATTTAATCAATGGAATTTAAAAGAAATGAAAGTATTTATATGATTAAAATGTCAAGTGAACATTGTATGCTTTTATCTCTAACATCTTACTCTACTTTTCCGACTATATTCCAGCTTCATTGACCTACTTATTGTTAATTAACTAAGAATGCTGAGCGTATCAAATCTATAGTACTGTCTTCCTTGTGGACTTTTATGTGCTTTTGTTACTAATTTGCAGGTTGAAATCTATTGTATCTTTTCATTTCTTGCTGCAAAATTATCACCAGGGGACAGGGACAATACCCACCTCACCCCCAAGCTCCATTTACATTACCTACTTCTCACTCTGTGGTCCTTATTCACTTAGCCAGTACACCCTGCTCAATAACTTTGTTCATTATTGTAGTTGTCATGAATTTTCGTGTGTTGAGTTGACACAAAACTATTATACTCTCAAATATAGCAAATAATCCTCAAGATTATTTGTCTATGACCCACATATTTTTACATATGATGAATCTACAGCCTCTCCAAAAATTCATACATTTTTGAAAACTCTGAAAGGCTAGGGAAAGAATGCTCACCTAAACAATGGTCATGAAAAAGAAAAGTACATTGCTGTTTATTTGAGAGAAGAATTAAACTATCTTATTATAAAGGGAAATTGTACTTTTGTTCTTGAGAGCAAATGCATCTTGTTGACCACACTCTATATAGAATAATTAATGCTTACGAAATTCACGCACATAGGTGGAATCTTTCTGTTTTGAAAAATCTTTCAACATGTCTTTCCTAAAGGGAACTTGGAAAGATTTGTTCTAAATAAAGAGCAAGAAAAATGTACTGATATAGTATATAAGATTATTTAAAGTGGGAGATTAGGTTTTTGAATGAATACAGCCTTTGAAATAAAATACTCTATCTCATGTACATAACATTCAGCATCTGCTTCATTATAGTCGCCATTCAGAGCCCAATGGAAACTGTATGCTTTGAACAAAGTATGTGGATAGATTTCACTTCTTTACTGATACTATAGATAAAAGTTGACTCCATCCAGTAAGAGCTGCTTTTGGAAATTTTGACTGTTTCAATAATAATGACACACTAGGCTTATGTATTTCAACACTTTGTCACCAGGTAGTCAAATTCCTAGAAAGGATTAGAAGAATTAGGAGGTAGGGCTTTGCTAGAGTAGGCATGGCCTTGTGGGAGTTTCCCCCATTCTCCACTATGCCCTCTCTCTCTCTGACTATACATTAGAATATAGATTCTCAGCTAACACCTTAGAACCTGTCTGCTTCTCAGCATGATTTTCACGATGATAATAATGGTCTAAACCTCCAGAACCTTAAGCCACCTCCCAATTAAGTTTTGTAAGAGTAATACATGTCATGGTTTCAATGCATAGCAACAGAGACTAAGATAGAATAAGATTTAACAGTATCAGAAGACACTATATGAGCTTCTAGGAAGAAAACTTCAGTCTTACCCAGCAGTTTTACCCAGTAATGATGATTTTGAATGAAAACAATGACTAGCATGACAAGATAAAATTGAGTAGTATCACTTGTGCCCATGGTACAACATGGCTTTCCAGTAACAAACAGCATTCAAATCGTAAGTAAGATATGCTCAACAAAAGAGAAAGTATGTCTGGTACTAGAAACCTAGCTGACTACCCACTGAATAAAGTCATGGATCTTAGAGAACCTATAACTTCCACTTTACTAACCAACATAATTCCTAACTGTACTGTCAATATTTGCCTTTATACCCACCAAATAAATATAGTCCTTTCCACTCATCAAAGAAAATTCTCTTTGCAATGAATGCATCACAGAAAACTCAGAACTAATAAATGCAGAGATCATCTTGGAAGAAGGGTAATGGAAAGATTGGATGAGCCAGAGGAACAGGGAATTTTTCTATGTGATTGCATTACTTACAAATTTCAGAATAAAGTCTTACCAACAATGGCTACCCAGAAATAAATTGATAAAGGACTACAGCAAAAGACATGCTAACATGAATGAGAGAATGCTCACTAAATCTAGACCATAGACAACAAACTGAAAACAAGTAAGGAATGCTGAGAGTAGAGAAAAAGTATTCTCCAGGAAAGAGCACAGTAATTGGTTATCCAATACCAAATGGTGAGCCCTAAGACATGTACATTCAAGTATTATTATACAGACTAAACAAGTTGTATTTATGTATTTAGGAA
Source organism: Mastomys natalensis (assembly GCA_021653895.1). Classification (NCBI taxonomy): domain Eukaryota; kingdom Metazoa; phylum Chordata; class Mammalia; order Rodentia; family Muridae; genus Mastomys; species Mastomys natalensis. Next base: position 201,557 of record JAJTUV010001616.1, on the reverse strand, counting down.
TATGTGTATATGTCCATATGTGTATGTACATATATATACATGCATACATATACAATATAAATATAGTATCAACAACTAAGCAATTAAAAAGTTCTGAATTTGAAGGAAAGCAAGCAGAGGTTTATGGGGGGGTCTGAAGGAAGTAAAGGGAAGGAGGAAATTGTAATCTCAAAAATAAAATTTAAATAGTGCAAGAACATTGGTGCAGGCTTATTATCCCAGATATTTGAGAGATTGGGGCAAATGGATCACAAATTCAATGATAGCCCAGATAAAACAGAAAGAACTTGTACCAAAATAAAATGTAGAAAAGGAGTGGAATGTGAGCTGGGAAGGTCCATGTCCTCAAAGTAGATATATACTTAATAAATGTTCTTTATGAGCTCATCACTGTTTGGAAAGAATGTATGCCAGTAATATTTTAAACTAAATGGAGATTAAGAAGATTGACCAGTAACAGAACATTTACTTAGCACCAGTAAGTCACTGTGTTCAGTCTGGAGTTGGAAAAAAAAAAGTAAATTTAAAACAAACAAATAGAAACATGTTTGTTGGCTAAAAACATATTCACAGATATATGCCAGAAAATGATCTGTCTTAATCTTGTTCATAAGTGAGGCTGCTTCACCAGATGTCACTTCTGATATTTGACAGAAATACTAATTAAGGGCAAATAAATAAGTTTCAATAAAATAATAAGCCTAATATTGAAAGGAAAAGCCTTTATCTCCCTATGACATAAGAATCTCTCTGGCCTTCTCTGTTGTAGCAACAGGTATACACAGGTCTACCGTCTTTCAGTGAAAATTCTGCTTGAAAAAAATTAAGGTACATTACATTTAATTTAATTTAAATTTATTCTTCTCTAATACATCATAACCTGACGAGAGTTTTCTCTTCCTCCACTCCTCCCAGTCTCCCCCACCCTCTTCTGTCTGCCAAGATCCACTCCTCCTGTTTTCCTTCATCAAAGGGAAAGACTTTCAAGGAATATCTACTGGACAAAGCATAACAAGTTACAATACAAGTAGGCTCTAGCCCTCAGATTAAGGCTGGACAAGACAACACAGCAGTAGATAAAAGGTCCCGAGAGGAGGCCAAAGACTCAAAGACACCTTTCATTCCCACAGAAATGAGAGACAGAAATCTCATGCACAGACACAAGTTCTGCCTAATATTTAGCTCTGCATCTGCTCCCATCATTAGGAATAATTCCATTGAGTCTGTCTCTCTCTCTCTCTCTCTCTCTCTCTCTTCCTCCGTCTTTTTTGCCAGTCATGCTTGGTTCTATCCTAGGTTTCTGGCCCATCATGCATCTGGTTCCTGGTCATCCTAGGCAGTGTCAGCTGTAGGTTCTCTCTCACAGCGTGGACCTTAAATTGGACCAGTTATTGTTGGCTACTCCCACAAGTCTTGAGCCACCATCGCCCCAGCAGATCTTATAGGCAAGACAAAATGTAGGCCAAAGCTTTGTGGCTTGGCTGATGTCCTATTCCTACCACTGGAAGCTTTGTATAGTTACAGAAGATGGCCGCTTCAAATTCCATATTCCCCATTATTAGGAGTCTTCACGAGAGTCACCCATGTAGATTTCAGGGAATTTCCAGGGTAGATTCCACAGAGTTTCCATTGTATTAGCTTTACATATTGTCCAGAAATGTCCCACCCCTATAATTCCAGTAATCTCTCCTAATACTCTCTTCCGAAACAGGGAAAAATGTCAGAGATAGCCCAAACTCTCACTGTTAGTCCCCAGATCTCGAAGCTACACATCCATAATTATATTCAGAGGACCTATCTCAGACCCATACATGCTCTGTGATTGCTGCTTCGGTCTCTGAGAGCCACAGTGAACCCTGCTCAGTTGATTCTGTGGGCCATCTTTTTGTGGTGATCTCAATCCCTCTGGCCCCTATAATCCTTCTTTCTCCCTTTCTAGGGGGTCCCCCAAGTCTGTCCTAATGTTTGATTGTGGGTTCCTGCATCTGGGTTCATAATATATTTTTGTTGGGCTGTGGCGTGCACGCAGGCGTGTGTTCACAGCCCAGCCCACCGCTCTACATTTTGTAAATGAACAAAGTAGCTGACGTCACAATGTTGCTCTGCTCAATTTTATTTTGTTCCATACCGAATAGCTGAATACTTTATTTTCTTCGTTAGTTCTGAAAACACATACATCAAATTGGTAATCCTAACAAGTGATTTGGTTTCTGATCATGTAAAATTTGATGAACTTACATAATTTCATCATCTGTATCAGTTTCAGGGGATTAATTTATATGAATTTATATGAAAATTAGATTTAAGATACAAATCGTGCAAGAAAAATGGAGTAAAATTTCTGTTATCAAAATTATGCCATTAGTATAATATCTAAGTAGAACATACATTAAAGCTTAATGCAGCATGTTTGTCTCAGGTCTTGCAAGAATGGACACCATTTTACCTAAAGCATATTATATAAGAATCACTTAGAACTGACATGGTTTTACCTAAAGCATGTTAGATTGGGATCATTTTTTGTGAATCTGCGGTAACATTTTAAGCAAAAATAAAAAAGATCAGTAAATTCAGATTTTCTCCCCTAATGTAATTACTTTTTTATGTTTGAACTCACTCAATTCTTTTTCTGTGTCATGGGTTCAGTCTTCTGACTATTTGAACCATTAAGGAAAATATTAAAAAGCCAATTATTTAATTCACATAGCAGTGAATCCTTCTTAAACATTAGAACTAAGACATTTCCCCTTGTTTTAGATGTCCATATTATTTAATTCCCTGTCATTATGATCCTTGAGCATTGAAAAATACAGTTAGCCTAAGTTCTGTGATGATGGCACCAGACAAGATACTAGTTTGCTAGCTCTCCATCATAAGGAAAATTGAATCATCTGTGGCTTAGCATCCCTCAGCCGTCTATTTTCTGATTCTCTTCTCACTTCTTCTCTATTCATTTACAACTTCACACTATATAGTGTAAACATATTGAACCCATTGAGGTTCCCTAAATATGTCTCAATTTGTGTGAGTGTGAGCATATGCTTCCTCTGCTTAGCATATTTTTCTCACCCTCTGGAACTGTGACACACCACTTTTTAAAGATAAGCAAGTTTCCATTAGGTGAACAAGGATATGACTTGGTTCCTATTGAATCAAGTATTCCAGATATAATCTTTGCTTTGCACAACTACTACTAGTCTTCAACCCATGATTGGACTTGCAGGTTTTCACTTTAGAGGCATATAAGTTGAATGCACATTCAATAGAAAGTATGCCGAAAATTTAAATTTGGATCTGACTATATATACTGGGGTCAACGTTCTTTTAAAATTCTAGGAAGCATCAGCCACCAGTCAGTCATGCTAATTTGAGGAGAAACAATTGAAATTTTATAATTAAGTGTTTCTGAGTTGTCATGGTGAGTGAATTAAGTCTATTAAACATAATTGGTCCCCGATATTTCCAATTTTGGGGTCTACTGGAGGCAACCTGTTATAAGTTGAAGAGAAATCTGTAAGCTAAATCTCTAGGATAAGTATGAATAGAAAAATCGTTTCAGTAAGAAACATTGTTTTTTTTTCCCCCAGTTTTAATATTTTCTTCTCTGCGAGAGCACTGAGAGTTCATGCTTACTCCCAGGACTCACCTGATAAAACATTAAACCTAACAGCAAAGCAAGACTAGCACACCATAAGTGCATCTCACAGCTTCATAAAACACACTGTTCATGCTCCCATTCCTATAGCTCTGCAAGATGATAATTCTGAGTGTAGGTAAAAATACATAAGAATTCTAATTTATAGTTTGGTTTGGGACAGTTCTCAGCTACATCCAGCTAGTACTGTTATCTTTTCTCCCTCTTCCTATGTGTATACCTTCTCTTATATTATATTCAAAGAATACATTGCTAGGTGGGGTGAGACTGATTTCTGCCACCGATGATGCTATACATTCTTTTATTTATCCCCTCCAGAACCTTCACTGAATATCTTTTGTTGATCCACCACTGATTTACCTGCAGGCTGTGCATTGTTGCATTGTTTACTGTGTAACTCAGAGGCACCACAGAGTACCAGGCATTCAGACAATCTGATTTTAATCTGGTTGAACTGTTATTAGGTGGTGTGCAACATGCTGGGGTAATCTTTAACCTCTCCTGTGCTCACTTCAATATCTCCAGTAAATGGATAATACTATCCCAGTTCTCTGGATTCTTTGTAAGCCTTAATATAAGATCTTATTGTCACCTGATCAGCTTATAAAACTTGTTATAAGTTTTGTAAATATTAATATTATCAGCCTAAGAGTATTCTACTTTGCTCTAATTATCATTTAACATATCCCAGAGTCATCCAAAAAGGGAAGCTTAAAGAAGGGATTGCAGAGATCAGATTGGCTGTATGCATGTGTTTTGATTGCTAATTAATATCAAAGAGCCTAACCCTTTACACCTCTGGCATTTTAATTTTAGCCTATATAGGAAAGCTAGCTAGCTTCCTTTTTGTTTTCTGTTTCCAACATCTGTTTGTGTTTCTGCTTAGACTGCTCTCAATGATATTGGAGTGTGACCTGGCAGTATAAATCAAATCTTTTCCTCTTCTAAGTTGCTTCAAAGAAGACTCTTTTTATGTGAGAATTTCTCAAAAGTGCCATGTTCTCAATGCTTATGACATGTGAGATGCTTCTTATATTTTCCATGTACTATTGAATGATTTTACATATGTTCTTTTAAACTTAGTTTTAGGCACATGCTTTCTGATGGATGAGATAGACTCCAGGGCCATTTTATATTTTCTTGTTCTGAGAATGTTTATGTATATTTTTTGAATGTTGCAATAAATGATATGTGTAAAATCTGTCTAATAGCAGAATCCATTAGTTAGTTCATAGTTTTCTGATTTAGAAGTTTGGGTGCAGAAGGACTGGTGTTTAAGTCCTAAAATCACAAGCTGAAATCAAGTTTTTATATTGAGGTCAAGAAGTTTCCCAGGCTTATTCTGTGGTGGTAGACTATAGGACTATAGTCCTTATTATATGAATATGAAGATCAGTATTTACCTAAATAGCCCAAAACACTCCAGTCATCACAAGTCCTTTGGAAGAGTTTATTCTCAATTTCTCTTGAAAGATCGTTTCTGGGGTCAATAAATAAATGGGATTTCTTATATGTGCCCCCTTTTAGTAATATTCACAAGTAAATGCATACAGAATGAGCACACACTTGAAGAAGTAACTTTTTGTGCTGTATTATATACATTACATTTACATCCAGGCTGAAGAACTTTAGTTTCACAGAGCTTCTTATTCGTACACATAGTATAAGCTTATAAGTGATAACTACCTTGCAGTGTGACTTACTTGAATTAAGATAGTCTATAGTAACTTACTATAGACTCACATATATTGTTCATATATAAGATTATTGTATTTCTTATGAAAATTCTTAGAAATTCGTATCATGATCTCTTTCCAATATTAATTGTATTTTATATTATGAAACAATAAAAATAAATAATTTTGATGGTTCATCACTAAACTGAACTTGACAGAATTCAGTGATTTGAGCATACTGTACATACAAAAACTCTGTTACTTTGCCGTGCCACAATCCCCAAGTATGTAATTTTTGGGAGCATTTGTTTTTGATTCTTTCTCTCAAATTTATTCTAGAAAGCATTGATTCCAGATAAACTCCCCAATCTCCCTTTCTTTGTAACTGAGGTCTTGAAGAATGCAATGCGGCGTGGATTTTGATAGCTGATGTTTCCATGCATCATGGCCACTCTTCTTTTCTGTTTTGTGGATTTCTTGTGGTGGAGAAATGAAGGGTGTCAATAAGCTCACTTTCCTCTGTGACAGCTGCTGTGTTTTCTCAGGTAAGCCATCTTACAGCATAAGTGGTCACGCAGCAGGGAAAAAGCAAAGAGATATACGGTTGCAGTCACTAGCATCAGTCACTGACTTTCACTAAATGAGAAGCTCAAGAAAGAGGAGGACTGCATCCATCCAAACACACTGAAAAGCTTACAACATGTCCTTGGTGACATCCGGTAACACAGTCATTGTTATGCAACTCCAAGGTTGAGGTAGTTTTGTTATATTTCAGGATATTTTTTCTTTCATTTTTCTTTCATCTGTCATTTTCTAGTATTTGATGTATGTTCCAAATAAAATTTTGTTTATATAAGGGGTAATTTTTATTCTTTTTTTAGCAATGACTTGACTGTACATTGTAGTACTTAATATATTTTTATTGGTTATTTTATTTATTTACATTTCAAATGTTATCTCTCTTCTTAGTTTCCTCTCCACAAATCTCCTATCCCTTCCCCTGCATCTATGAGGGTGCTCCTCCACCTACCCACCCCCACTCCTACCTCAGCTCTCTAACATTCGCCTACACTGGGTGATTGAGCCTCCACAGGACCAAGGGTGTTTCAACTAATTGATGCCAGATAAAGCAACCTCTGCTACATATACAGCTGGAGCCATGAGTCCCTCCTCCATGTGTACTCTTTGGTGGTTTAGTCTCTGGGAGTTTGGGGTGTCTGGTTGGTTGATATTGTTATTTTTCCTATGGGGTTGCAAACTCCTTCAGCTCTTTCAGTCGTTCCCCTAACTCCTCCATTGGGATCCCTGAGCTCAGTTCGATGATTGGCTGCATGCATCCACATCTGTATTGGTCAGGCTCTGGAAGAGCTTCTCAGTGGACCAGGCTCCTGTCAGCAAGCACTTCTGGGCATCAGCAATAGTATCTGGATTTGGTGTCTGCAGATGAGAACGATCCCTAGGTGGGGCAGTCTCTGGGTGGCCTTTCCTTCAGTCTCTTCTCTACTCTTTGTTCCTGCATTTCCTCTAGACAGGAACAATTCTGGATCAATATTTTTGAGATAGGTGGCCCCATCCCTTAATGGGGGTCGTGCTGATCCACTGGATATGGTCTCTACAGGTTCTATCTTCCCTCGTTAGCCAAAATACATAATATAATTTAAAAAATCATTTGTACTTTATGAATTGTTAATCCCCTCAGAATCATGTATACAGAATTCTTTGTGAGGTCAATAAAAATAATAGATGTTTATCAACTTTGAAGAAAATGCAACATGTTTATACATTCTTATACATTTGAAAATATTTTTTATTGAATATTTTATTTATTTACATTTCAGATGCCATCCCTTTTCCCCATCCCCCCCCACACTCCAGAAAACCCCTATCCCATCCCCCATCCTCCATTTTGCTTTTATATCATTTTAATTACTAATACTTTTCATATTTGTGCAGAAACTAAATTTCAACCAAACATGAGTGACAAAAATCAGGAAATGCAAAAATGAAGAACCTATATGAAAAATGTAGAATATGAAATTTTTATATGACTAGTAACATTTGACAGAACTAGAATTTATCTTTTTCATTAACTAATTAACTAATTTACATTCTGATCAAAGCTTCTTCTTCTTTTCCTCTGATTCCCTTCCACTCTTCTCCCTTCCCAACATCCCTGCCTCCTTTCTCCTAAGAGAAGGAGAAGTTTCCTATGGGCATCAACCCAACTTGCCATATGAAATTGAGGTAGGACTAGTTGTATCTTCTCCTATTGAAGCTAGACAAGGTAGCCTAGTTAGGGGAAAGGGATTGAAAGACATAAAAGAGATCACAGACAACTCCTGCTTCAGTTGTTAGGAGTCCCACATGAAGACCACACTGGATATGTGTTATATATGTGTAGGGGGCCTAGGTCTGTGCTATCCACGCCATTCTGTCTGTGAACCACTATGGCTCAGGTTAGTTGATTCTACGGTTTTGTTTTGTTTTTTCCTGGTGTCCTTGACCTCTCTGGCACAATAAATCCTTTCTGTCCTCTTTCATGAGGTTTCCTAAGTTCAGCCAAATGTTTGGCTGTGGGTCTTTGCATCTATTTCCATCAGCTGATTGTAAAGCCTCTCAGAGAATAATTATGCTAGACTCCTGTCTCAAAAAAATAGCAGAATATCATTAATAATGCCAGGGTTGGCTCTCTCTCATGAAATGATTCTCAAGTTGGACCAGTCCTTGTTGGGTATCCCTTCAAGTTCTGCTCCATCTTTATCCCTGTATATCTTGTAAGCAGGAAAATTTTATAGTCAGAGGTTTTTTGGGTGGGTTGGTTTCTCAATCCCTCCATCGGAAGTCTTGTCTGGTTACAGGAGGTGCCTATTTTAGGTTTCCATATGCCCATTTGCTAGGAGTCTTAGATAGAGTCACCCAGATAGAGTACTTGGAGATTCCCTTGTTAGAGATTTCTAGCACACCCACTCCAACAATTTTAGTTCTCTATACCAGTTCCCACATTGTCTGTCCTTTTCCTTCTTCATTCCTTCAATGCTCATCCTTAACTCCCCCTATCAAAACTCCTGTCTTCATCCACCAGCAATATCTAGTCTATTTCCCCTTCTGAGACTGATTCTCCTTGGGCATTCTCTGTTGCTTAGCTTCTTTGGGTGTGGTTTTGTAGCATGGTTACTCTGTACTTTCTGGCTAATAACCATTTATAAGTGAGGACATACCTTGTGTGTCCTCTGGGTCTGGGTTACCTCACCCAGGATGGTATTTTCTAGTTTCATGCTTTTGACTGTAAGATTCCTGATGTTTTTTGTTTTTGTTTTTTAAATAACTGAGTAATATTCCATTGTGTAAATATACCACATTTTCTTTATCCATTCTTGCCCTGAGGGACACATTTGTGTCATTTCCAGTTTGTGCTGATTACAAATATAGATGCTATGAACATAGTTGATCAAGTGTCCTTGTGGTATGATGGAACATCATTTGGATATATGCCCAGAAGTAGTATAGCTGGGTCCTGAAGTAGAACTAGACTCAATTTTCCAAGAACTCACCAAGTTGATTGCCAGTGTTGGTTTAAGTTTGCAATCCCACCAGCAATGGAAGAGTGTTTCCTTGTTCCACATCCTTTGCAATACGAACTGACCCTTGAGGTTTTGACCTTAGTCATTCGGATGAGTGTAACATGGAATCTCAGAGTCAATTTGATTTGCATTTCTCTGATGAATAAGGATGCTGAGCATTTCATAAGTGCTTCTCTACCATTAGAGCTTCCTCTGTTGATAATTCTTGGTTTAGCTCTATATCCCATTTTTAATTTGGTTATTTTGTTTGTTAGTGACTAATTTCTTGATATGTACAGCCTGTGTCAGATGTAGGTTTGGTGAAGACATTTTCCTATTTTGTAGGCTACTGTTTTGGCCTATGGACAGTTCCCTTTGCCTTACAAAAGCTTTTCAGTTTCACTTGATCCCATTTATCAATTATTGATATTAGAGCCATAGCCAGTGGTTTTCTGTTCAGGAGGTTTTCTCCTATGCTAATGCTTTCAAAGTTATTTCCTTTTTTCTGTTCTATTATATTTAGTACACTTGATTTTTATGTTGAGATCTTTGATCCTCTTGACCGTTGAATCTCTTGATGCTTTGTGCTTGATGATAAATATGAATCTCTTTACATTCTTCTACATGCAGATATCCAGTTTTACCAGCAACCATTGTTGAATATGCTTTTTTTTCCTCATGGCATAATTTTGACTTCTTTGTCAAAACACAATTGTCTATAAGTATGTGAGCTTATGTCTGATCCTGACTATTTTGTGCCAATACCATGAGGTTTTTACTACTATTTCTTATAGTATAGATTGAAATAAGGGATGATGATACCTATAGAAGTACTTTCATTGTACAGGATTGGTTTAGCTATCCTGGTTTTTTTCACTGGGTTATTCCCCACATGAAGTTGAGCACTGTCTTTAGAAGTCGTTAAGGAATTGTATTGGAATTTTGATGAGGATTTGCAGTGAATCTATAGATTGTTCTTGGTAAAATCCCATTTTTACTATGTTAATACTACTGATCTATGAGCATGGAAGATCTTTATATCTTCTGTTATCTTCTTCACTTTCTTTCATCACAGACTTGACATTCTTGTCAGACAGGCATTTTCCTAGTTTGGTTAAAGTTACACTCAGATATTTTATATTATTTGTGGTTATTGTGAGAACATTGTTTCCTTCATTTCTGTTTTAGCATATTTATCATTCTTATAGAGGAATACTTATTTTTATTATTGTTCTTTTATTTTTTTTTCATTTTTATTGGATATTTTATTTACATTTCAGATGTTAGACCCTTACCCCATTTCCCACCTGCCCAGGAACCCCCTTTCACATCCCCCATCCTCCGAATTCTATAAGGATGTGCCCTCCCACTCCCACCTCCCCACCCTCGAATTCCACACTGGGCGTCCAGCCTTCATAGGACCAAAGATCTCCTCTGCCACCTATGCCCTACAAGGCCATCCTATCCTACATATACAGCTGGAGCCATGGCTCCCTTCCTCCCTATGTGCTCCCAGGCTGGTGATTTAGACCCTGGGAGCTCTGGTTGGTTGGTATTGTTGCTCTCCTCATGAGGCTGCAAACCCTTTCAACTCCTTCAGCACCTTCTCTCTAACTCCTTCATTGAGAACCCCTTGATCAGTTCAATGGTTAGCTGTGAGCATCTGTCTCTGAATATGTCAGACTCTGACAGACCTCTAAGAAGACACCTATATCAGTCTCCTGTCAGCATACACTTCCTTACATCCATATCAGCATCTACCTTTGGTGCATATACAAAGCAATAATTTGTCAATTATTCATCTTAGAGCATAAGTCATTGGTGTTCTGTTAAGGAACTTTTCCCCTGTGCCCAAGAATTCAAGGTTCTTCCCCACCTTCTCTTCTATTAGTTTCAGTGTATCTGGTTTTATGTGAAGGTCCTTTATCCACTTGGACTCGAGCTTTGTGCAAGGAGATAAGAATGTATCGATCTGTATTCTTCTACATGTTGTCTGCCAGTTGAAGGAGCACCATTTGTAGAAAATGTGTCCTTTTCCTACTGTACAGTTTTGGTTCCTTTGTCAAAGATCAAGTGACCGTAGGTATGTGGGTTCATTTCTGGGTCTTCAATTCTATTCCATTGATCTTCTTGCCTGTTTCTGTACCAATACCATGCAGTTTTTATCACTATTGCTGTTTGCAGCTTGAAGTCAGGAATGATGATTCCTCCAGAAGTTCTTTTATTGTTGAGAATAGTTTTCACTATCCTGGGTTTTAGTTATTCCAATGAATTTGAGAATTTCCCTTTCTAACTCTATGAAGAATTGATTTTGGATTTTAATCAGGATTGCATTGAATTGGTATATTGCGTTTGTCAAGATGGGCATTTTTATGATATAAATCCTGCCAATCCATGAGCATGGGAGATCTTTGCATCTTTTGATATCTTCTTTGATTTCTTTCTTCAGAGACTTAAAGTTCTTGTCTTACAGATATTTCACTTGGTTAGATTCACACTAAGGTATTTTATATTATTTGTGACTATTGTGAAGGGTGTCATTTCCCTAATTTCTTTCTCAACCTGTTTGTTTATCTTTAGAGTAGAGGAAGGCTATTGATTTGTTGAGATGATTTTATAACCTGCCACTTTGCTAAAGATGTTTATCAAGTTTAAATGTTGTCCGGTGGAAGTTTTGGACACACTTTAGTATACTATCATATCATCTGCAAATAGTGATATTTTGACTTCTTCCTTTCCTATTTGTATTCCTTTGACTTCCTTTTGTTGTCTAATTGCTCTGGCTAGGACTTCCAGTACTATATTGAATAGGTAGGAAGAGGGTGGGCAAACTTGTCTAGTGCCTGATTTTAGTGGGATTGCTTTAAGTTTCTCTCCATTTAGTTTGATGTTGGCTACTGGTTTGCTGTATATTGCTTTTACTAGGTTTATGTGTGGGCCTTGAATTCCTGATCTTTCCAAAACTTTTACCATGAAAGGATGTTGAATTTTGTCAAATGCTTTCTCAGCATCTAGTGAGATGATCATGTGTTTTTGTTCCCTTTGAGTTTGTTTATATAGTGGATTACATTGATAGATTTTTGAATATTGAACCATCCCTGTGTTCCTGGGATAAAGCCTACTTGATCATGATGGATGATTGTTTTGATGGTTCTTGGATTCGGTTTGTGAGAATTTTATTGAGTATCTTTGCATCAACATTATTAAGGGAGATTGGTCTGAAGTTCTCTTTCTTTGTTGGGTCTTTGTGAGGTTTATGTATGAGCGTGATTGTGGCTTCATAGAACGAATTGGATAGTGTTCCTTCTGTTTCTATTTTGTGGAATAGTTTGAATAGGATTGGTATTAGGTCTTCCTTGAAGATCTGATAGAATTCTACACTAAAACCATCTGCTCCTGGGCTTTTTTTGGTGGGGAGATTTTCAATGTCTGCTGCTATCTCTTTAGGGGTTATAGGACTGTTTAGATGGTTTATCTAATACTGATTTAACTTTGGTACCTGGAATCTGTCTAGAAAATTGTCCATTTCATCCAGATTTTCCAGTTTTGTTGAGTCTAAGTTTTTGTAGTAGGATCTGATGATTTTTTGAATTTCCTCGGTTTCTGTTGTTATGTCTCCCTTTTCAGATCTAATTTTATTAACTTGGATACTGTCTCTCTGCCCTCTGGTTTGTCTGCCTAAGGGTTTATCTATCTTGTTGATTTTCTCAAAGAACCAGCTCCTGGTTTCTTTGATACTTTGTATAGTTCTTTCTGTTTCTACTCGGTTGATTTCAGCTCTGAGTTTGATTATTTCCTTCTATCTCCTCCTCTTTGGTGTGTTGGCTTCTTTTGTTCTAGAGCTTTCTCCTGTGTGGTCAAGTTGCTAGTGTATGCTTTCTCCAGTTTCTTTTGGTAGACACTTAGAGCTATGAGTTTTCCCCTTAGCACTGCTTTCATTGTGTCTCATAAGTTTTGGTATGATGAGTCTTCATTTTCAATGGATTCTAAAAAGTTTTTAATTTCTTTCTTGACCAAATCATCATTGAGTAGAGCATTGTTCAATTTCCACATGTATGTGGGCTTTCCATTTTTTTTTTGTTATTATTGAAGATCAGTCTTAGTCCATGGTTATCTGATAGGATGCAAAGGATTATTTCAATATTTTTGTATCAGTTGATGCCTGTTTTGTGACCAATGAGGTCACATGAGGTACCATCAGGTGCTTAGAAAAAGATATATTTTTTATTTTAGGATGAAGTGTTCTACAGATATCTGTTAAATCTATTTATTTCATAATTTCCATTAATTCCACTGTGTCTCTGTTTAGTTTCTGTTTCCATGATTTGTCCATTGCTGAGTGTGGTATATTGAAATTTCCCACTATTACTGTGTGAGGTGTAATGAGTGCTTTGAGGTTTAGTATAGTTTCTTTTATGAATGTGGGTGCCCTTGCATTTTGAGCATAGGTGTTCAGAATTGAGAGTTATCTTGGTAGATTTTTCCTTTGATACATATGAAGTGTCCTTCCTTATCTTTTTTGATTAATTTTGTTTGAAAGTCAATTTTATTTGAAATTAGAATGGCTAGTCTATCTTGTTTATTGGGACCATTTGCTTGGAAAATTGTTTTCCAGCTCTTTATTCTAAGGTAGTGTCTGTCTTTGCTGCTGAGGTGCATTTCCTGTATGCAGCAAAATTCTGGATCCTGTTTGCATATCTAGTCTGTTAGTCTATGTCTTTTTATTAGGGAATTGAGTCCATTGATGTTAAGAGATATTAAGGAAAAGCGATTGTTTCTTCCTGTTATTTTAGTTATTATATGTGGAATTATATTTGTGTATCTATCTTCTTTGGGGTTTGTTGGAAGATTACTTTCTTGCTTTCTCTATGTTGTAGTTTCTCTCCTTGTGTTGGTGTTTTTCATCAGTTATCCTCTGAAGTGCTGTGTTTGTGGGAAGATATTGTGCAAATTTTGTTTTGTCATGGAATATCTTGGAATATCCATCTATGGTGATTGTGGTTGAGAGTTTTGCTGGGTATAGTAGCCTGGGCTGGCATTTGTGTTCTCTTAGAGTCTGTATGGTATCAGTCCAGGATCTTCTGGCTTTTATATTTTCTGGTGAGAAGTCTGGTGTAATTCTTATAAGTCTGCCTTTATATGTTACTTGACCTTTTTCCCTTACTGCTTTTAGTATTTTTTCTTTGTTTTGTGCATTTGATGTTTTGATTATTATGTGGCGGGAGGTATTTCTTTTCTGGTCTAGTCTGTTTGGCATTCTGTAGGCTTCTTGTATGTTTATAGGCATCTCATTCTTTAGGTTAGGGAAGTTTTCCTCTATAATGTTATTGAATATATTTACTAGCCCTTTAAGTTGGGAATCTTCACTCTCATTTATACCTATTATCCTTAGGTTTGGTCTTCTTATTGTGTCCTGGATTTGCTGGATGTTTTGGATTAGGAGCTTTTTGCATTTTGCATTTTCTTTGACAGTTGTGTCAATGTTTTCCATGGTATCTTCTGCACATAAGATTCTCTCTTCTATCTCTTATATTCTGTTGGTGATGCTTATGTCTATGACTCCTGATCCATTTCCTATGTTTTCTATCTCTAGGGTAGTCTCCCTTTGAGATTTCTTTATTGTTTCTATTTCCATTTTTAGATCCTGGATGGTCTTGTTGAATTCCTTCACCTGTTTTCTTGCAATTCTTTAAGAGATTTTTGTGTTTCCTCTTTAAGGGCTTCTACCTCTTTACCTGTGTTCTCCTGTACTTCTTTAAGGGAGTTACTTATGTCTTTCTTAAAATCCTCTATCATCATCATAAGTGATTTTAATTCTGAATCTTGCTTTTCGAGTGTGATGGGGTGTCCAGGGCTTGCTAGGTTGGAGAACTGGGTTCTGATAATGTCAAGTAACTTCGGTTTCTGTTGCTTATGTTCTTTCACTTACCTTTCTCCATCTGGTTAACTCTAGTGTTACCTGTGCTCACTGTGTCTGAATGGAGTCTGTCTTTCTAGTTATCTTGCTCGTGTCAGAAGTCCTAAGAGTCCAGATGTCTCTGTGATCCTGTAATCCTGAGCTCCTGGGTGGAAGAGCTCCTGGGACTCAGGCTTCCTTTGGGATCCTGAGATCCTGCTGCTCTGAGAGTAGTGGTTCCTCAGTGCTCTGAATGCAGTGGCTCCACCATGGCTCTAAGATGGTTCAGGGTATGGTGTCTTCACATTAGCAGACCTGCTAGGTGTCTGCCCCAGCCAAAAGGACCAAGCAAGGGGTGGAAGGGGAGTGGTATTCTGGAGGGGTGGGGTTTGGGTGGCTGATGGGTCCAGAGTGCCCCAGGCTCTTAGTTGCAATTCTGGGGCATAGGGTTGTGGGGGAGGGTTCCTACCTGCTGCTCTAGGAAGGTTCAGGATAAGGTGTCTTCATGGAGTAGACCAGCCAGGTGTCTGCCCCAGCCAAAAGGACCAGCAAGGGG
Organism: Mastomys natalensis; assembly: GCA_021653895.1. Taxonomy (NCBI): domain Eukaryota; kingdom Metazoa; phylum Chordata; class Mammalia; order Rodentia; family Muridae; genus Mastomys; species Mastomys natalensis. The sequence goes on along the minus strand of JAJTUV010001616.1, from coordinate 186,214 downwards.
TGGAAGGGGAGAGGTATTCCAGAGGGGCAGGGTTTGGGTGGGATGCAGCTCTGGGGCTTAGGTTTGTGGGGGAGTGTTCTTACCTGTTGCTCTAGGAAGGTTCAGGATATGGTGTCTCCATGGGAGCAGACCTGCTAGGTGTCTACCCAGCAAAAAGGACCAAGTAAGGGATAATATTTATTTTTATGAGTTATTTTTGTATCCAGACATTTTGCTGAAACTGTTTAACTGTTGTAGGAGTTTCCTAGTAGAATTTTTGGGGATCACTTATGTACACTAACATACCATCTCCACATAGAGATACTTTGATTCCTTTCTCATTCATATCCCATTGGTCTCCTTTAGTTGTCTTATTGCTCTAGCTAAAACTTCAAATACTATGTTGAAGAGATAGGCAGAGACCAGCCAGCTTTGTCTTGTTGATTTCAGTGAAATTGCTTTTCTTTTCCTCTCTATTTCTTGTTATTGGCTATCAGCTTGTTGTAATTGCTTTCATTTTTTCTTTTTATTTCCTCCTCCTCTTTCTCCTCCTTTTTCTTCTCTTAACATATGGACCCATCTAAATCTTAAGCTTCAAAGAATTAGGCTTCAGGCATGAAAATGACTTTGGGCTAGGACAGGGAAGTAGGTTCAGATATTTTGGTCATCCTGATAAGCCCTTAGAAACAGTGATTATGGGAGTGATCATGGGACTTTGTTTACTGCCTTGCTTGTTTTTTAACTATTTGTGTTTATTGTCTTGCTTGTTCCTTGACTATTTTCATCTTTTGTGTTGCTAGTTCCTCAACTTGGAACTGACCTTAATACTTGCATGTAATTAAAATGGTATGAAAGCAGATTGGAAAAAAATAAAAATAAAAAATAAAAACCATGTGGGCCCTTTATCCCTGATCTTTCCAAGACTTTTAAAATGAAGGAGACTTTGATTTTCTTAAGGATTATTTCAACATATAATGAGATGAACATATTTTTTTTGTCTTTTAATTTGTTTATATGGTGTATTATTACATTATTACATTAATGGATTTTCATGTGTTGAATCATTCCTGCATTCCTGGGTTGAAGCCTACTTGATCATGCTGGATGATGTTTTTGCTATGTGCTTCAATTCAGTTTGTCAATATTTCACTAAGTATTTTTGCATCAATGTTTATAAGGAAAATTTGTCTGAAATTTTCTTTCTTTGTTGAATCTTTTTGTCGATTATGTATAAGCATGATTGTCACCTCATAAAATGAATTTCCCAATGATTCTTTGGTTTCTATTTTGTGGAATAGTTTGAGGAGTATTGATATTAGCTTTTCTTTAATGTCTGGTAAAATATTGCACTAAAATCACATATCTACGGGCGGTTTTGGGGTGGGAGATTTTAATTAATTGTTTTTATTTCCTTAGGGAACATAGGTGTATTTAAATTGTTTACATGATTTTGGTTTAACATTAGTAATTGGTATCTATTATGAAAATTCTCCTTTTCATTTAGATCTTCCAATTTTTTAGAGTACATGCTTTTGAAGTAAAATCTAACAAATATCTGAAATTTCTCAATGTCTATTGTAATACCCCCTTTTCCTTTCTAATTTGGTAACTTGAATATTGTCTCTCTGCCTTTTAGTTGATTTGGCTAAGGGTTTGCCTATCTTGTTGATTTTATCAAAGATCTAGCTCTTAGTTTTCTTGTTTCTTTGCATCATTGCTTTTTTTTTTTAATTGATTGATTTCAGTCCTGAGTTTGATTATTTTCTGCCATTTCCTCCTCTTGGATATGTTTACTTCTTTTGGTTCTAGTGCTTTTAAGTTGCTAGTATGAGATCTCTCCAATTTTTTTTAATAAGGGCACTTAGTGCTGTGAGATTTCCTCTTAGTACTACTTTCATTGTGTAACATAAGTTTTAGTACATTGTGCTTTCATTTTCATTGAATTCTAGAAAGTTTTTAACTTCTTTCTTCTCTCTCTCTCTCTCTCTCTCTCTCTCTCTCCCTTCCTTGCTCCCTCCCTCTGTCCCTCTCTCCCTCCCTCCCTCTCTCTCTCTCTTCTCTCTTTCTCTCTTTCTCTCTTTCTCTCTTTCTCTCTTTCTTTCTTTCTTTTTCTTTCTTTCTTTCTTTCTTTCTTTCTTTCTTTCCTGATTCAGTGGTCAATGAGTAAAGAGTTGTTCAATTTCCATGAGTTTATAAGCTTTCTGTTATTTCTGTTGTTGAAGTCCAGCTTTAATTCATTGACAAGATGAGTTATTTCATTTTCCTTGTATCTGTTGAGCCTTTCTTCATGATCATGGTCAGTTTTGGAGACAGTTCCATGAAATGCTTAGTGTTTGAATGAAATGTTCTATATTTATATGTCAGGTCCATATCTCAGATATATGTTGTATATATATTTGTTAGTTCTGTTTGATTAATCATATATGTTAGTTTCATTATATCTCTGATTAGTTTCTGTTTAGATGATTTGTCCATTGGTGAGAGTCAGGTATTGAAGTCTTCCACTACTAATAAATGGGGTTCAATGCGAATTAAGCCTTAGTAATGTTTCTTTTATGAATATGGGTGTCCTTGCATTTGGGGCATAGATGGTTCAGAATTACAACTTCATCTTGGTGAATTTTTCCTTTGATGAATATCATGTCCTTAGTCTTTTTTTTATTACTATTGGTATAAAGTCTATTTTATTAGATATTACAATGGCTACTACAGCTTTCTTCTTGGGTTCATTTGCTTGGAAAATCTTTTTTCCAGACCTTTCCACTGAGCTAGTGTCTATTGTTATGGCTGAGGTATGTTTCTTGTATGCTACAGAATGATGGATCCTGTTTACCCATCCATACTGTTAACCTATACCTTTTTATTGGGTATTGAATCCATGGATGTTGAGAGATATTAATGACCGAAGATTGTTAATTCCAGTTATTTTGATGTTGGTGGTAATAGTGTGTACTTCCCTTATTTAGATTTTCCTAGTGTGGAATTATTTATTTTCTGGGGTTTGGGGGTGTAGTTAACCTTCTTAGGTTGATGTGTTCCTTCTAGTAGTTTTTTGTAGGACTGTATGTGTGGAACACTTGGGTGTTCCCAGTGCTGGCAGGCCTTAGGAAGGCAGATTGAACTGAGGGTCAGACCTCTTCAATGTATTTTTGGATGGAAAGGAAGTAGTTTACTCATTGGACACTTGATTATTACCAAGGATCAATTTGGGCATTATGAATACTGAGTACAGAACAATTTGGGTTAAAAACAAAACAAGACAAGAACAAGAAGAAGGAAGAGGAGGAGGAGGAGGAGGAGGAGGAGGAGGAGGAGGAGGAGGAGAAGGAGAAGAAGAAGAAGAAGAAGAAGAAGAAGAAGAAGAAGAAGAGGAGGAGGAGGAGGAGGAGGAGCACACAATCTCCAGATCGTCATTGACCAACTGAAAAACCACAGGCACTGATTTTTAGTGATAAGGAGAGATTGGTTGGAAGGGCATATTCTGTCTCTCTGACAGGAAGAGATGTCTTCTGCCTCTTTATATTATATGAATAATGATATTACCTACCACATGAACATGCAAAGCATTGGTAACAATCTTGGAAATTTTGCCATGAATACAATTTTTATATATGTTTAAAAGCATTAATAAATTCTGTACTTTATCTACATGAATCTCAGTGTTAAGACAAGTACTCAGGGTTCAATAAACTGTACCAATCATTTCACTGCTGTGAGAAGCTAAGCAAAATTCTACATCCATGGACCTGGTTCTGATGACTCAAAAGTAGTAGAGTAAGTTTCTAAAAATCTACAAAATACCTAAGTGATGAAGTACAAGGAGTTCAGTGGAGGGAGAGCTCTGAGTTCACTGCATGGGGTAACTGATCAAACCACTAGGCATTCTTCAGGGAGCTCACCTATTTACATTAAAGGTGTATGAAAAGCATGCTATTAATGCTTAGCTAATAATGCATTAGCTAAACCTCTTAATGAATGGAATGCAACATTAGACCAGGCCTACTAGCTTGCAGAATTCAAGAGTTAGAGAAGAACAGATTTAAGAAAAACCTCTGTTTGTCCACTCCTGATATATCATGGAATAGATAACTCAATCAACAAGATTTAATCACTCCTCTGTTTTTGGCAGGCATAGAATATTTGTTCTACAACTCAAAAACAACTAGAGTTTAAGGAATCACTAGAAGTCTCAGCCTGGGAAAATCACATTTTCTTCTCTCTCTCTCTTTCTCTTTGAATCTGTAAAATTTAATCAGTCTTTTTTATGTCTTTATGGTGAAAGTGAATGAAAATGCTCTTTGATTGTTTATGCAAATTATCTAGTTCCTCCTAAATGCTGGAACCCCCCACAATTCAAAGGAAAGCAGATATTTCCATTCATCTGTCTTTTGAGTTGGTCATGTCCATGATCTGTGCTGCCACCGAAACTCTGTGGAAATCTATGATCCCTACTGCCTCTGGCTGCTCTAGGCTGGGAATCTTCTTTTGTGGTGATACTGATGACTTCAGATTCATAACTGTGACTGAGAGACATTGAAGGTTTCTGTTCCAAATTTCCATTTCCTCCCCTACAAAAGAAACAGTTCAGACAGGAAGCTATTTGAAGAGAGTCTTTAAAATTTGTGATAAAGATGCTGAAATGTAGCTCTTTGCAAACAATGGATTCTGGCAGGGATGTGGGTTTAGAGGTATAGGAGGGGAAGAACTCAGTTTTATGTAAAGGACTAGTCACTGGGAGTTTGACCATGTTTCAGTGAGTATATGGACAACACTAATTGGACTTTGTGGGATTTTTTAGGAGGTGTGAGGTGCAAAGATGGAAGAGTGGACTTGACAGAAATGGAAAAGTACTGTGGTCAGGATGCAGTGTATGGAATTTCCAAATGATTAATACAAGTATAACACCAGGTGAAAAAACAGGTATTCATCAAATAAGAAAACATTGAGATAGAAATCAGACGACAAGGTCACAGAAAATGAAAATGAAAAATCAACAGACTGCAGAAAGAAGTGTAAACCTTACACATATCATTTAAGCTGAATCTCAACAACTGGATAAATGTGATAGAACCCAGAGCTGAGGCTAGGTCTCCAGTTTGCTTGATACACAAGGACATGTGAGAATTAAGAATAAAACAGTACAGGAAGAAATGCCCTGAAGGTAAGTGAGAGCTTCATACTCTTAAGGAGGGAAGTTGACACATGTGTTCCTCAGCCAGTATGTCACACTTTGAATCTGTCATGGTGAGGGTGGGAAATCACATTTGATGTTCTAGTTTCCTCTAAATAGCCCTGTATTTTGTAGTTTGCATTATCCTGCCATTTTACTAATGAAGAATTATTATGGCAAGAAATCTGTTGAGGCAGTTTAAACTGGCAAATGGCTTATAGGGGAGGAAAGGATGGTTTCAATCTGTAATCAGGGACTCCTAAACATTAGGACACACATTATCTTGCTTTCAGTCTCCCACCTGAGCCACAATCATAATGGATTTCCTTTTGGAGTGTCAAGGAGTGTGTTGGGGGCATGGAGTATAAACAACACTCAGCAGAAAATATCCCTGTTGAATTCTCAACAAAACACTTATTTAAGGAGATGCTAGACTTGGAAATGTATCAAAAGTGCATGCCTAGAGACTGGCAGCTGTGTGGGATTTCTGAGGTAAGTTATAGAATATGGATTATATTCTGTAGGGGAAAAAAGCCTGCTAAGCAATTAACAAAGGAATGATGTGAACACAAAACTTCCCTGTGATGAAACAGCAAAACAAATTTGCCCATGTACCCTACAACTGAGAAGGGAAGCACATCTATTTAAAGTGAGAATCAGAACTATTCATGAGTTGACAACATTTTTATTTCCATCATGATGAACATTTTTTTTCCCTTTCTTTTTACTCACTTGCAATCTCAGTCAGATTAGGAAAAACAAATGGGGCTTAATGAGGGAACTAGTACATTGACATGTTTCAGGAAAGTTTTAGTCAACCCTGAAAGCTGATTCATCTAAAATCACAATTGAGAAAATTAAGTTCTATTTAAGCGCAAGGAATGTTGGGTTAAAACACACAATGAGACAATTACCTACACACATGAAATTACACTTTTCATGAATTGTTGATTCTGTCAATTATTAATTGTAAAATCATGATTGAAGAAGTAATTGTTCTAGAATTTATCTGTTGCTGTGGAAGAAATTACCCCCAAACTTGTTAGCATAAAACACTATTTGGCAGTGAATGTGAAGCTATATGTCAGGTGTTGTACAATGCAAAGACTTCTGGGAATCGACATGATGACCCTAGCTGGAACAGTGAAGACTCTAGACTGTTGAGCAAATGCTCTTATTTATATTTAAATTAGTTATTTACAATCCAAAATTGTTAACAAATCAAATCTTTGACTTTAGCTGTAATCTTTGCCTAATCAAACACTGCCTCTCATTCATTTCTTAGCCTTTTCACTAACTTGTAATTCTCAGTCTCATAACCACATCCTATCCTTGCTTTCTTTTCATGAAGAAATACATATGTATTCATAAAGTATACATATGTATTATGTAGATCACTCTCTTATTTAGTAACATATAATAAGTGTGTTCATCATTACACTTATGTGATCGTGTAATCTCCTTTGCTTTGCTTTTCTAAAGGTTACATATGTCAATGTAGTACTTAATATAGAACTTTTCACTTAATATTTTTGTTAGCACCCATGTCTATTGGTTCATTTGTATGTCTGCTCTATGACAGTGTGTTGTGTTACCACAATGATTTACTAATACATTTCTTTTCCCATGGGTAGTTGGTGTTAAGATTGCTTCTGATATGTTGCATGAAAAATAATATTGTGGTCTATAAAAGGAACTAGCAATACAGACTTGAACAAAAATTAAAATGTCTGTTCTAAAGAAGACTCTTCCAGGTAAAATCACAAAAGGATTTTTAGATGCCTGCCACTTGGAAACTTGTTATCATTTTATTACAAATTAATTTTATTTGCACTCTAGAGCCCAGAAAAATAACTCCTTAACATTTACCCAGATATCCCCATAAAACAACCCACCCTACACATACACAATTCACACATATAATGTTTATTTTAGTTTACTCATAGTTGACCAGATTTGGAGGCAGTTGAGTTTTCTTTCAGTAGGTGAATAGAGAAATAAACTAACATATCAAACAAAATTTTAGTGCGTGGTAAATAGTCATGAGCTATCATTCCATGCTAAGACACAGAGGAAACCTAGATGCACAGTTCTAAGAGCAAGTTCTTCTGAAGAGGGTAACTACTGTATGATCAGGAATAGGTGCCATTCTGGCAAATGCAACAGGAGAGAGTCAGTTTTAACTTGCTATGTCAGTCCAGCCACAAACTAGAGGAAGGCAGGAGTGAATAGTCAAGGTTCCAATGATGTTCAAGCCAGTCACATTTCTCTTTATAATACATTATAGCAAATACATGTTATTATACATTTGCATAAATCCATAGGAACTACGTCTGTACAGATAGGAATAACTCACAGTACAAGCCTGGGTTGGCAATGGATTGATATGGTTCTGTTGCAGCTAGGAGCATTTTGGTACAAGATAATGAAGAAGTGTTCATGTGAGACATTTTTTCTTCTTTATGGCAAACTGTGATGTTTTATGCTTTAATTTCTTGTGAATCTAGCTTGGACTAAAACTAAAGACAAATTGTTTCAAATATTATTTCATTTATAGTTTTTAAATTAAATTTAATTATTATGAATTGTTTTCAATTTTTTAAATTAGAAACATTATTTTTGCTTATGTATGTATCTGTTTATGTATATCTGTATTCATGCATAAGGGTGATTCTGGAGGCCAAAAGAGGGCATTGAATCACCTGGAACTAGAATTACAGGCAGTTGTGAATCACTTGAGGTACTGGGATACAAACTCTAGTCCTCTGCAGAGACAATAAGTGCTGATAACCACAGAGCTATTTCTCCATCCACAAAATATTGTTACTAATAGGTGTCATACTGTCTCAACAAGTAATCTTGGGAAATTTACCCATGCTACTATTTAGTCAGATTTGGACAATGTTATCACTTTCATTGATTTCACTTTTTAAAAACTCCTAAAAATTTTATTTATTTTTAATGTTACCTGATATCCTCCCATCTCTCTCCTCTATAGAACTAAAACTTGAATCATATTTTTATATTTGTAGCTCATAGCCTCTCTGTAAAACCAATCATATAGGTATTGCAGAGTATCTTAAAAATTCTGGGAATTGTTTAAATATTACTTATTTTCTGTTCAGTATCAAATAGTTTATTAAATTATAAGTGTTTTGTTAAGATATTTGATTAGCAGGGCTGGAGAGATGGCTCAGTGGTTAAGAGCACTGACTGCTCTTCCAGAGGTCCTGAGTTCAATTCCCAGCAACCACATGGTGGCTCACAACCATCTATAAGGGATCTGATGCCCTCTTCTGGCGTGTCTGATGATAGTTACAGTGTACTCATACACATAAAATAAATAAAAATCTTTTAAAAAAAGATAAAAAAAGAGAAATCAGTGATTTATTTAAAAAAAGATATTTGATTAGCCTTACATTTATAGTAACTATAAAATCTGCTTGTTTTTTACCTTTAAATTCATATACTTTATGAAAAATATAGTGAATGTTGATTTTTAAAATAATGTAGAACAATATTCTAGGGTGTCTTTGTCTGAGAAGCATTATACTGTGCAATAATTATGCATGTACTATTGACTAATGTTCATGTGTATAAAACTATTAATTTACAGTGGGTGTGGAGTAGTCTGATAGCAGCCTTATTCCTTTGCATAGATAGACTCTTCTGCCTGGGAGCTACTTAAATGTCCCATTGTCTTTGCTTCTTTTTCATTGTGTTTGGATAGTTCCCTTTCAAACAGCTTTCTGTGAACTGGGGTAAAAAGTCTTTTATCTTATACTCTAGTGTTATATATCCACTTTCAATATTCACTACAATCCCCTATGTTGATTATTTTGATAACTTCACAAACTCATGTCATTTGGGAAGAGGAATAATTGAGAAGATTCCTCCATCAGGACTCAACAATTTCCTTGATGAATGATTGATGTAGGAGGGCTGAACCCACTATGGGTCCTGCCTGCCCTGGGTAGATGGCCTTGGATTGTGTAAGAAAGATAACTGAGCAAGCCATGGCTAGAAAGCTAAGAAACAGCCCTCTGCCATGGCTTCAGCTTAAGTTTCTCTCATCAGGTTCCTACCTTGAGGTCATTTCTGACTTCCAATAGTGATGGATTGTGACAGAGAAATGTAAGCCAAATAGATCCTTTCCTTCCCAAGTTCATGTTGGTCAGTGTTTCTTCACAACAACAGAGAATTAAAGTAATAACCCACTCCTTTTCCTAGTTGCTGATAGCCTGTCTTTTTCTCTTGCTTCTTGTCTATGCAGTTGGTGGCATGGTGTGCTGTCACCTGTGGGGAATGATTAGCTCACAAGTGGGCGCCCTCATGGGTTCTTGAATCTTGTTGAGCTGTTATGATTCCCATGGCTCCAAAGAGAATGGAGCGCTGGAGTCTTGACTGAGTTCACTCTGAGCACAGCATCAGGAGGGTGCTATGGGGCCCTGCCTGGCAGGGAGAGTTCTCATTCAGTCTGAAGTTCCTCCTGGGCCCAGAGCTCTTGGATCGGGGATCCCAGGGCCAGGAAGTGGCTGGGGACCAACTGGTCTCAAGCCCTTGGGCTCTCAGACACCATTGAGAGGCCGCAGAATTGCCAAGACTGGGGGCATTAGGGCATGCAACTGGCCAGCCAACAGCAGAGAAATGAGGTGGGGGAAGAGAAGAAAGAGGCCCCAGCAGCACCCTGCAGGAGAGACTTGGTTACTGTACTCGCTTAGCAGACTTGGAGGCCTGGCTAGCTTGCTTGAAGATGTGGGCCCCTGTGTCTAGAACACAGAGAGGTCCTCCAGGCAAGAAGTTAGGTGCAGTGGCTGCAGCTAAAGTGGCTCATTAATGGCCTTCTCCATGTTTCCCCAAAGTGGGCCCCAGAGAAGTCCATGGTTCCAAAAGGGTTTATTTTCATGTCAGATGTAGATGGATCTTGCAGTATCCTTTTGAAACTCAGGGCAGACCTGAGGTAAATAGGGTGGAAGAAGGTGGAAGGGTCTGGAAAAGAATGTTTAATTGTCTCTGCCCTCTGGCCTTCACGTATCTCATTAGTATGTAAATCCCTCTAGGGCCTGAGGCATGTAGTCAAGACCTCTACCTGTGCTCTTTGGGAGGGGCTGCAATAGCCTACATGACTGAACAGTGTAGGGCAAATGGAGATCTTAGACTGAGTGTTAGGAGCCTGGATTCTGGGAACACGTCAGAATGGATGCCCGTCCCTTGTAGGGTCTCTGGGCTACTTCCAGCCAGTGCTAGACCAAAAACCAAGACCTCTTTCATGGCACAACGGTCACCATGTTTCTTTCCCCTCTCTCTTTTGTTATATGATCTTCAGTAGAGTTTTTCTTTTTCATTTCACCATAAGAGTTGTCATTGTCATTTACCATCTAGACATAATGCTCCCCTGAACGTAACTGGGCATGATTAATCCCCCAGGTTCTGATTTTCTTGGAAATATTATTTCCTTTTCATTTTTGAAAGGCAGTTATGCTGAGTTAATTATACTTGTCAGTTTTTTTAAACCACTTCCAATATGTCACTGTTTCCTTTCTGTCCTAGAAAGTTACTGCTCAGAAATCTGTTGTTAATTTTGCAGAAATTTTCTTGCATGAAGCTTAATAATTTCTTGCCTTACTTTATAGTATTCTGTCACTATTTTGAACGTTGCAGAATTTTTGTATAATATGACTTTGGGAACATTTTTATTTTTCAAATCTATATGGTGTAGTTTGTGTTTCCCTCTCCCTTCCCCTCTCCCTCTCTCCCTCCCTCTTTTCCCCTCCCCTTCCCCCTCCCCACCCCTCTCTCATTGATTCTTTGTGAATTCCACACTATGTACCCCAATCCAACTCATCTTCCTATTCATTCCTATCCATTCTCCATCCTTGCAACATCTCCCCCCCCAAAATAAAAACCAAAACAAAACAAAACAACAAATTCTTATCATGGAATCTGTAGTTAGTCCCAGTATGTCACATACTAAGTCCTTTTTGTCCACATAGCTTTACTTGTAAATGTTCATTAAAATGAGTCATTGGTCTGGTGTGAAGCTGGCTAAACTATCAATACTAGATCCTCACTGGGACTCCCTTTGGATATCCTATTGTTGTCCCAGCCATGGATATTCTGTACCTTTGGATCTGCAGAACCAGCCCTTCATACTGTCCAGCAGTTCATAGGTGGGGTAGGTGTTAGGTTTGGCCAACCCAACGATCTGGAACTGGGCTATGTTTTCTATATTTTGATAGAAATATCTTCCTGAATTATTATTTTGCTTAAATACATTTTTGTTGGATATTTTATTTATTTACATTTCAGATGTTATCCCCTTTCCCCATTACCCTCCAGAAAGCTGCTATCCCATCCCCCTCCTCCTGCTTGTATGAGAGTGTGCCCCCACCCACTCACTGGCTCCCACCTCCCTGGCCTCGAATTCACTGGGGAATCTAGTCTTCACAGGATCAAGGACATCCTCTCCCACCAATGCCCAACAAGGCTATCCTCCCCTACATATACAGTTGGAGCCATGGGTCCCTCCCTATATTTAGACCCTGGGAACTCTGGTTGGTTGGTATTGTTGCTCTCCCCATGGGGCAGCAAACCCCTTCAGCTCCTTTAGTCTTCTCTCTAACTCCTCCATTGGGAACTCTGATCAGTTCAATGGTTAGCTGCTAGCAAGCATCCTCCTCTGTATATATCAGGCTCTGTCAGAGCCTCTCAGGAGACACCTGTATCAGGCTTCTGTCAGCTTGCACTTCCTGGCATCCACAACAGTGTCTGCCTTTGGTGACTGCACATGGGATGAATCCCCAGATGGGGAAGTCTCTGGACAGCCTCTCCTTTAGTCTCTGCTCCACACTTTGTCTCTATATTTGATCCCATGCGTATTTTGTTACTCCTTCTAAGAAGGGCCAAAGCATCCACACTTTGGTTATCCTTCTTCATGAGCTTCATGTGGTCTCTGAGTTATATCTTGGGTATTGCCAGATTTTCTACCATGTTTCCCTTCCTTTTCTTCTATTGGAATATTGATTATCTAAAACAAACTCCATTTCTCCCCTCCCCTTCTCCCTGCTAACCTCTGAGAGTCTCCCCTCCTTTCTTTTCTTTCTTCCTTGTCCAACAATTTTTTTTTCTTTAATGTGACTAAATTGTTTCACAGGATCTGTCTTCATGTTTAGAAATTATTATTATTATTATTATCATTATTATTATTTTACTTAATTCAGTCTGCTGTTGAAGCCTTCAATTGTATTTTCTATAACTTCTTGATTTTATACTTTTATTTACTTATTTATCTCTGTGGGAGTGGGTAGGTAAATGTAGCCACTTGTGGGGGCCATTTCCCTTTATCCTTCTGTGTGTCTTCAGGAACAAACTCAGGCCCATGTTTGTCAGCAGGTGACTTTACCTGGCATGCTAGAAACCATCTTGTTGGTCCTTAATTGGACTTTAAATTTTATATATGGTTAATTTTTCAGGTTTATGGTTTCTGGTTTCTTTTTCAATGATCTGTCTTTATTGGATTTTAAAATTCAGATTATGAATTTTTCTTAGTATGACAAATTGATTTTCTATATGTTCTTTTTTTAGTTACTTTAAAATTATCATGTGGACTATTTTTCAGGCAATTAATCAATTTTCTTATCTTTGAGTTGTGTTAGAGTCATAATACTGTTTTTATTTTTCATCCCACAATTTTCAGACATTAAAGTTTACACAGCATTCTGATGCTTACTTTTAGCTATTGTGTGCTGTGCTTTCTGCATATGTGTTTAGATGCTGGCTATATAGGATGCCCTAGACTGGTTGTGATTCCAGGTGAATTCAACGTGAAATTCTACATATATCTATCCTCAGCTATTATTTACTCTCCGTAGTGTCTGTCTGTCTCTCAGTGTCTTAGGCTATAGAATTTCATGGGTTGTTCTCCCAGGTGGGATTTAACCATTTGAGAGATGGATCAGGCTGGTCAGAGACTCTGGATATAAAGATATGGATATAATTGTAGGGTATTCATCAGAGTCTATGGATCATATGAGGAAATGCACATAAATAATACATAACAAAAGTGAGGTTCCATAAGTATCTGAGGGTGACATATGGGCTACATTGCTCTGGCAGGCTCAGGTGAGTACTTTGTACACCTACACAAGGATGGATATCAGGATGCCTTTGGCTTGATATAGTCTTCAAAAAGCAGTGTAAAATGTGACTACACACACTGTGAACTAGGCTGCTTATCTTGGGTATTTAGTGATACCGACTTCCTGGTTGTTCTGCATACTGAGCTCAGGGTCTACAACACTTCTCAACAACAAAAAAATCAACACTTTCATCACAATAATGGGAGATACCAGAACCTTTCATTCATTGTCCATCCTTCATCTCTAAAGGAGAATCTCATCTCAAATGTGGCAATGTGAACAAAGATGAAGTGCAACCTTTCAGTCTTCACAAAGGCGTCTTGGACCTCCATATACTGCAACATCTGTTTTCCTCATACTGCACTCAAATGTTCTTTCTAAGATGCTGTAGTTCAATAACATCTTTTCATTATTTGTTTTATTCCATATTTCTGGAGGGTAGTGTACCTAATATCTCTAGTAACCTACCCTGAGTAAAGTCCACACATGTGTAGTTTGCTTACGTAAGTACTTCTAAGCCATTTCTTATACCAGGAATATACTATTATATTATATTTATTATATTACATAATATTTTATTTATTATATTGCTAATTTATTCATCTCTCATATAGGTACATCCCAACCTCAGCATCTGCTTCCTCCTCTTCTCCCAGTTCTCTTCCTAACTTTCCTCTTTCCTAGATTCACTGCTTATTTCCCTTCAGAAAAGAACAGACTTCCCAGCAATGTCAAATGAACTTGGCATAAGAGAACATAATAAGACTAAGCACATACACTCAAATCAAGGCTAGACAAAGCATCCCAAGTATATTTTTAATATTTGACATATTTACTAAGTATTTTCTGCACTGTCAGTTATACTTGTTTTATTTTTAATTTATAATTTTACATGTGTTGGATTTTTATATACACATATGTCAGTGAAATGTATGCATGCTGTCCCATGGAGAGTAGAAAAGGGTATTAAACCCTCATGGACTGTAGTTGCTGATAGCTGTGAACTGTTATGTGTATGCTAGAGAGTGAACCTGGGTCTTCCAGAAGAACAGTCAGTACTTCTACCTGTGAGCCATCTCTCTCTATCTTAATTTTATTTTTAAAATGTATGTATATATGTATGTATGTGGCATATATGTGTTTATGTCATGTGTATTTGGATGGATGACTGTGGATGTAAGAAGAGTATGCCAGTTTATCTGGAGCTGTAGTTACAGTTGGTTTTGATCCACCTAATGTGGGTGCTACACAAAAAACTTCTGATATCCTGGGCAAGAAGCAAGTACTCTTTACTCCTGAGTCATCTCTCTATACTTTCTTACTAATTAATAATAAATTATTTTATTTCTCATAGTATGTATAAACATGCATGTGTATAAATACTAGGTCATTTAAAATTATGAGTGTCATTAATCTACAATTAATTATATTGATTTTCCTTTGAACAAGTTGTTTCTAAGACTCCCTATCCTTCTATTCTATTTATCTTCCTCTGGAACATCAATTGCTTTTAGAGATAAACTGCTGGCAACATGGCTTATATATATTACCTTGTGGTACCTTCATACAAGCTTAGAGCCATCAGCCATAAATGGTAGTTCTCCTTGTCTTCGAATATTTTTCTTTTACCATCCTCCCACATCAATGCCTGTCTTCTCCCTCAGGCTAAAGCCACTACCCCTCCCACAAACAATAGTTCAAAATGGCTCTATATGTTATCTATGGATTTTTTTAAACCACCACCACAACAACAACAGACTTTTATCTCTCCCTTGATGTTTTTCTTTTCTAGATTCTTTATGTTGGTATGAGTGAAATAGTGACACTTTTCCTAGTTCAGTAAATTAGTACAAAATACAGCAGCAGTGTATTTAACTAGTGTGTATAAGGACAGTATATAAACATGCCTAAACAATTTCAACACTGCCCTTTTCCTCAGGATGAGTGGCAAGCAATACAATTAAGAAGTTTCCTCTTGGAGATATTTAGTTGGTGGCAAGCTTCTTCTCTAAGGACGTAACATTTAAACAGAGACTACATGAAGGCATGGACTGCATCATTTAAAGATCTGTGAGAGGGTATTATAAATGAAAGAATCTATAAACCCAAAGCCCTAAGGTAGGATAATACTGGTGTGTTGCAAGTCAACGAGAAAGACTTTAGTCTAGTTCCTGGGTAGAGCAGATGTAATGGGAGAATGATGAATTAGTGGAAAGACAGACAGAAACCAACAAGAGTGTGCAAAGCAGGGGTAAGCAAACCTTTTCTATAAATGAGCAGAATGTAAATACCTCTGGATGAGTACATCACAGTTTTAATTACGAGTTTCTCTTATAGCAGCATAATTTTCTAATTCTCATATATAACTCTCTCAGTCTGGTACTCTCCAAAACTCCAGCTTGCCTGTCTTGTTATTTATTTCCTTAAATTTCATAAAAAAATATATAAAGAGATCATGAGATTTGTAAGATCAGGTTTCCTACCACATGGTTATCTTGAACACTGATGTGTGTTGTGTATGAGATAGCCACCAGAGTAAAGTATATATAAGAAGTATTTTACCATTAAAATAAACCCAAACACAGACTGTGGTCCAGCCCTCACCTATGAGTCATGGTTTTCTGCCTCCTAAAATAAATATTTTGGATCATAGTAGAGATTTTGAAATTTATCATAAATGTAAAAATACCATTAATATACAGATTCAACACTGGCATTTTAGGATATAAATTCATATATAATAGATCTTTGATCAGTATAAGGCCAAAATCAAGAATACAGAAGAATGGAACAATTTAGTAGATTAAATAACATGAATTCAGATTTTAAAAACAGACACTTCAGCAGGTGGGACACTTGTAGTACTATCACAATAAATCTATAGTTTAAAAGTAATTTGGCAGGACATATTTATTGGTAAAATTGAAAGATAGAGGAAAGAATTAATGATTTGTCTTTCTATTTGGCCCAAAGAAGCCAATATTATAAAATGATTCATCTAGTTTATGAATCTTCTTTGTCCAAAAAACAAATAGTAAAGATGCTGTCCAGAAAGCAGTAGGTTATAGATGTCAATATACACTCAGGAGACAAGACAGACATGTGATTTTCATCCTCTTGTACACTGCTAGAATGGTAGTGAGTTGCCAAGTGAAATGTGAGCTAGTAAATACTAAGTGGTTTCTCAGAATCATGATATTATAATCACCTGTATCAGGAAACCATCAGAGCAACACAGAGAAAATTTAAGAAGAATGAGGTGTGATATAGAAACGATTGTGATCAAAGTGACTATTTTACCTACGTCCGAATGTTTTATGTATTCTTTGGGAATTTCATACATGCAAGCTTGTAATAATGGTTTCTTGAGCCATAACATATGCAGCAAAATCCATATCTTATGGAATGCAGCTGCATAAAATTTAATGACTCGTCAGTCATGTAACAATTGGTACAATCAAGATAATAGAACTTTTCTTTGAACTCCCAAAATGTTATCATGCTCTGTTTAGTCAGGGTAGTTCATCTGAAATAAAAATCAGTAAGTACTCAGTTTTATGAAGAATCTCTCTTAATAATCTGAAATTATTTTGCTGTTTCAGAAATTGAATGGGGAAGTAATCTTGCTAATCATAATTTTTAAAATTCTACATAATCTAATTTCTATTTGTTTATTTAAATTATATATTTATCATGTATATTTAAATCATATATATAATTTATTAAATAATATATAATTTATGTATCATATGTATGATTGATTTTCAAACAAGATTTTACTCTGTAGTTCAGGCTGGCTTAGAACCCAATATGTTGCTCAGGCTCTCTCAAATTCATAGCAATCTACTTATTATAGCTTTCCAAGAAGGTTTTTCCAGGACTAAGATTACAGGTTTGAACCATCATGCCTGGCACTGATTTAATTTTTCATTCAATAGTAAGAAATGTGTGAGTAAATATGGTAGGGCTTTATGTATAATTGGCCACAGTCATTGAAATTCCTGCCTTATAATGTAGATGACAATGCAGATAAAAAGTAAACAACTTAGGAAAAATAATTTTTAATAAGAATTTTATTATAGATGTTTTAATAAATA
This sequence comes from Mastomys natalensis, assembly GCA_021653895.1. NCBI lineage: Eukaryota > Metazoa > Chordata > Mammalia > Rodentia > Muridae > Mastomys > Mastomys natalensis. The sequence continues at coordinate 168,830 of JAJTUV010001616.1, read as the reverse complement.
CCATAATTAACTTTTATAATATTATCTCTAGCAATTTGTCATCTCTCTCTCTCTCTCTCTCTCTCTCTCTCTCTTTGTTGGGTATGTGTGTATTAGGTTATGTTAAACTATGATAAAACAGAAATATGCCAACTTGAAGTCTGCATAGGACTTCCGTAATCCAGATATACTAAAGTAAATGATTGAAGTCGTGCATAATGACTGTGGTGGTAGAGACAGGCAGATCAACTACTGGCTACATATGAGTTTGAGCCTACCCTGGGTTACAAGAGGTGTTGTTTAAAAACAAAATCTAAGAGATAGAGAGATGGAGTTAGAGTTAGGTAGTAAGTAGGTAGGAAGATGATAGAGAGAGATAGATAGATAGATAGATAGATAGATAGATAGATAGATAGATAGACAGATAGATGAGCTTCAAAGGCTTTCTTTTGATAATTCCTTCTTTTTACAGGAATTATCAAAAAGATGAATTTTGGCACATGATTTAGAAATCTGATTGAAATGTACAAATGTAGCAAGAGAGAAATACTCTGCATTCAGTTTCCCCAGCATAACATTCATCTCTCTTTGGCCACATAGCTTCTTTTCATAATAAAAATGAACAAAGGACTTACAATATTTCTCATGGACAAAATGAATAAACTCACAAGTATATTTGATTGTATACATTCATTTATTAAAAAATAGTGATCTAATAACATTGTTTGTTAATTTCCTCTTTTCTAACATAGCACAGTGACAAGTTCTTCTCTTGTCACTGATTTCAAACGGGTGTCAAGTGCTCAATACCTGCTCACTGTGGATTTTAATGCATACATAATGCCTCTCTGTCCAAAAAAAAAATGAGAACTATTGTAATATCCCGAAATGAAATGAAAATGAATGTCAGAAATAATGATGAGAGAGGGCTTCACATCCTCTAAGTCCAATATTAGTGAGAGAAAAATCCATGTTTCTAATAAATTCATTATATTATTTATTTCAAAGTATCAAAGGGAGGACCTTTGTGTCAAAAATGGTAAAGATATGAGGATCTATTTTAGTACTCAATAGGAAATAAAGGCTAAGAGCAGGTAAGATGGCTGTGCAAGCAAAGGCATCAATAAGCCTAATGACCCAAGTTATATCCGTGGATACTACATGGTAGAGAGAGAATATAGATCACAGAAGTTATCCTCTGACTTTCACATGTGTTCTGTGGCATGAGTATATTCCAAAACTACAATAAATCTATAAAAGATTATTAATATTAAATGCATATATTTAAACATTTGATTTTCTTTAATATAAAGACTAGGAAAATTGGGAGCTATGAATTCTGATCAAAGGCAGAACAACTGCTTTAGGCTGTGGGTTCATCTACATCACTGCAAAAAAAGAAAAGATGGGAGAAAAGAGGAGGACAGAGGAAGTAAAGTGATCGATTATATCCCAGAATTCTTCTTTTGACCTTAAGTCAAATCCATACCTTCCTGTATCCCATACCGTCTGAGACGTTCACAAGAGCCTTTTGTGAACAGACTTCATACAGCCTTAAAACATTCTTCAATTCTAACATCTAGATCTTATTCTGAGTTCTGTGAAGCAGCAGAAACATCAGAAGTTAAAGACTTCTGTCTTTCTATGCAAGAAAATAATGTATTATAACAATTATACAAATTACATAAATAAATAATATAATAATATAATAAAATAATATAATTTATTATATTATTTAAATAAATATTTCTAGTAAATATTTCTAATCATTAATTATATTATATTATTTATTTTGAAGTAAACAAATACTATATATAAATTATATTAATTAATAATAATAAACACAGAGACTCAGTGGTTAAGAGTAAGATAGTACTCTACTTATAAATGACTTTATAAAAGAACACTATATGTTTTAACAAGATAACACCATTAACACCAAGAGTTTAAAAGTACTTTGATGAGTAAATACTGAAGTAGTTGTTGGCTTCCTAACAAAGAAGTGCCAACAGGTAGAACAGATTTCATGCTTTTGTAAGCCTGGTCATTGAACTCACAGCCTCAAGATTTTAGTCATTCACATAATCTATCCTTGGACAACTCTACCATCTATTATCTCATGTGTATATTTATTTTCCTTTCACTTTACTGTTAATTTAAAATTTTTGATTTACAGTTATTGTTTCTTAGCTAAACACTAATGTAATAAATTTTATACATACAATTTTGATATATCAAAAAGAACATAGCAGTAACAGCATAGTGTCACTTACCCCAACTCTATCTAGATAGTATTTCTGTATCCTTGCTTATAAATCCATCAGTTACAGGAAAACACTGAAACATGTTAATCTTGTTTCCCCTAGTTACTGAAATTAAATGGTATTATGTATGAAACACTTTGCTAAGTACTGAAAATTTAAATTAATTGAAAATTATCTAAGGTTTTATAGCTCTAAAGCATCAAAGGGAAGAAAATTCACATTATCAGAAAAAATTCCTCTGACTCCCTCCATTGTTGCCTCTGTATGTGTGAAGCAGGGTTGAATCCAATTTCTCAGAATTTGTGGAGTACTTGACTTCGCAGAAGGACTGAACCTTCATGTGATATTCAAGAACTTGAAAGAGCAATTTAAGAAAGAAAAAAAAGGCTTCTTCCCAGAATATATTATAAATCTATTAGATATATCAAAATAAAAGGTCACTGGGTCAAGTGAGCCAGGAAGGTTTATATCCAAGAAAAATATCTGTGGCTATGGATATAATGAAATCTTATGCCCCAGGAATTAATTTCCCCAATGGACAGTTGGTTAAATAATTGGTTAGTTGAATACAGACAAGATTTCTTATTTCTCAAAAGCAATATTGGCCACTGCTTATTTGAAGGCAGCTGCCTCTTTGTGAACAGGCTCCTGCCATGTTCCTGTTAAGCATATTGAGCCTTGCAATGGTGGTCTGCTAGTAATCAAGATATTGGGGAGACTGTCAGTCAGCATCAATTTAGGTTTCAGTTTCAAGTTCTTTTCATCAAAAAGTTGCCTTGAGTCCTAAAATGGCCAACATCTCAGCTCCAATGTCACTGTCAAGTAATCCTAGTTTAAAGCAAAGAAGATGCTGTTATCTTAAAACTTAATACACACTATAGTTCAGACTAAGAACTATCCTTTCCGCGATCTGAAAAATTATATTGGGGTAGTAGATTCTCTAAATTTGTTTGTAAGGTAGAGGAAAGAGTTTTATATATTGGTCCTGTGAACCACCTAGGAAATGACAGCTTTGTTCCAGTCACAAAATCAAATTGTTAAGGAAGCAATAATGACCCTGTAAGGAAAGAAAATAGAAACTTCTGATCAAAAATAGAATTTCTGGCCTATGTGGTGATCCAACATTCAAGCTGAAGCTCAATCACTTTGACTAAGAGGCCACCCAAGGAGGCAGCTCACCTTAGCCATGCTAAAAAGATAGGTGGAATAATTTGTCCTTTAATAGAATACTGTACTTTCCTCCCCACCCCCCAGACTTCTCATTCACTGTGTTTCCTCCAAACTACTACAAGACTTGACTGGGTTGCTCAGTATTCTAAAGGCTGAGTCAGAAAGGTATAATTTCTTCCCCTGCCACCCACCCCACTGAGCCCCAACATAATATACACTTTTCCCCCTTTTTGCTTCTTTCTTTCAAATTCTGCACAGAATATAAATATTCCTTTTCTAATATTTTAGGCCTCTTATCCTTCCTAAAGCTCATCTTCCAGCTGAGATTTTTCAGCTTGTCTACCCTGGAGGTTTTTCTTTTAAACTTTAATGAAATTGTGCTTGAGCTTCCTGTTTTAATTTCTAAATTATTTTATTAAAGATTTTAAGGGAATACTCTGACTTTCCATGTCATCACAAGCACTTTATTGAAGTCACAGTGGCACAAGTGTGAGCTTGTCACTAAAAGAAGGGAAACTTCTCTTGCTTTAACCATCTTTTCCTTGATACTTCCAAAAAGTATCCATCCTAGTAATTTAACTGCTCTGTTGCTTCTTGTTCAGGGTTCTTCTCACTTCAATGATGTTGCAGGAATTGGGGAATGGGTCTTCTTACTCCATACGAATTCTATGTATTACCTTTGGACCATCACTACCTATTCTTTTGACCAGGGAAGGCCTGGCCATAGGTCTCAAGAAAAATTTCAATATGAAAGGACTCTGAAGAGCTAAAGAAAAATATTTCAGATGCTCATGGCTGTATATATAAGAACCCTATATGATGAACTCCAAACTCATTGCAGAAGAATGTGTAAAGAACTTAAGAGAGCTGGAGAAATAGTTCAGCCATTAAAGTCTAAGTGCACAACCCAAACATCAAGTATAAGACATGAAGGGTGGAGAACTGAGCAGTGCTAGGAAATGCTGTCTTCAAGACATGCCATGGATGTTGTACACAGGAGTTCACAACAGCTGTGTTGCATGCACAAGTCCTGTGTAATGGCAAGCAAGCCAACAGTTCAAAGACAGAGTGGAAAACGGGACTCCCAAGGGCCTCATTGACATCTGATATCTACTGGAGAGTCCATCTTCTTTAAGAATATGGCCACTGGCAGATTATTCATTTTTCAGTAGATAGCCCCACACCAAAAAGCAAACAGCAGAGCAAATGAAGTTCAGAAGGAGAAATGATTGGTGTTTCTCATGAGATGATGAAGAAGGAAACCAGCAGGTAAATATGATTAAGATACACACTATACCTATATGAAAATTTCAAAGACTTAGTAAACATATTGTTTTAAAAATATATTTTATAATTATTTTTATCTTACATATAGGTATCTCACTCTTTGTAGGAAAGAACTGGGTGAAGATCTCTGTGTTATGAAAGGAAACAAACAAACAAACAAACAAACTCAATTTTGGAATGAAGTCAAGATTTCCTATTTTTAGCCATTCCATTTAATTAAGGATGTTATCTCTATTGACCTAACCTTGTAATTTGGAGAGGATTAAAATAATTCTTTACATATTGTCACTGATGAATGATTTTTATCATCAATGTTCTCATTATATGTGTAATACAGAGATGATACTACCTAATCTCTGGAATGCTTTCATTGTGCTCCACTCAATGTCCCCAACTCAGAAGGTGAGGGAGGTTGTAGTTTTCATGATCTTACAGTTGTGCTATGGACTGCCATTCAGGTCAAGTCGGTATTAGTGTAATCTGCCCATGAATGGGTATTTTGTTCAATTCATAAAATTATGTTTCTTATCTCCAAGGAAAATGCCACCTGATTCAGGATTCCCCAAGTCGACAGTAAGGCAAAAATCATTAAGCATGCTATTCTTTGCTCCTGGAAAGCAATTATAGTTGCAAATTTAGTAAATGTAAACAATGGCTGTTTAAACTTAGTACTATTATAACCATACAGCTCTCATCCAACAATTTCAGTGATTACTTTCCATGTGAATATCATCTCATTCTTTTAGAATATTTTAAAAATTTTTATGTGTATTGATATTTTCTAAATATATATGTGTGCATCATATGCATGCTATGTTTATGGAAACAGAATATGGTATTATATTCCCTGAAACTAGTTCTTTAGCCAGTTGTGAACTATCTTATATTTGTGTGCTGCAACTGACTCAGTTTTCCGGCAGAACAACAAGTGCTTCTAACCACTGAGCCATCTCTCCAGAACTCAAGTGCCATTTCATTTCTTTTTTTTAATTGGATATTTTATTTATTTACATTTCAGATGTTATCCACTTTCCCCATCCCCCCTCCATAAAACCCTTATCCAATCTCTCCTCCTCCTGTTTGCTTTTATACCATTTTAATTACATGCATGTTTTAAGGTCAGTTCTAATTTGAGGAACTAGCAATACAATAGATGCAAATAGTCAAGGAACAAGCAAGACAATAAACAATTCCATGATCACTCCATGATCACTATTTCTAAGTGTTTATCAGGATGACCAAAATATTTGAGCCTACTGAGCTGACCTAGCCCAAAGTCATTTTCATGCCTGAAGCCTACTTCTTTGTTCTAGCCTAAGAGTTATATTTCTGCCTGAAATTCTTTGTTCTAGTTTAATGTCAGATTCCTGCCTGCAGCCCATTTCCTTGTTCATGGGCAATGTCAAATTCCTGCCAGGGAGTCCCAAAGCTCTCCACATCTCCCCCTGTTTTATTGCATAAACAAGACTGAGCCTGTCTTAGGTGTTCTGACAAGAATGCATTCCTTACCTGTTCTTGGAATATGTATTATCAAAAGCAATGCACTTATGTCTTAGGTTGGTAAGGCTCTGTACAGAATCTTACCTATCCCTGGCTTTCCAGATTGTTAAACTAATAACTCTGGGGATCCATTTTCAGTTTCAAGTCATGTACTTTGACTGACAACAGGTTGATGTTGTTAAAGACAAGCTTTACCAAGATGGGCAGGAATAAAAGTATTTCCAGGACAAAAAGGGCTATCATGATCAATATATGTCATTCTTGAAGCTTGACTAAAATAGAAATACTGAACTCAAGCCATAGGATAATTTTATCAGCATTATCAGCAGCATCAAAACTTAGCAAACCAGCATTCTTTAAATTCATAAGCTCACTATGCAAAGTTAAAACATCCAGAGAGGTGTAGAATTATGGAAAATACTCTGTAAGTATCTTTAAACTTTTTCCTAATTATAATGACTATCATTGTAAATTTTTAAAGTAACACAATTCCATTGGTATTCGACATGACACTTGAGATGATTCTTTACTCATAAACTCTGAACCTCCTTCAAATAATTTGACTAGGATCAAGAGCATCAATCCGATGTTCCAAATGCCTATCTAAATCTTCTTGTATACTCAACACATTAGTAAAAATTTTTTTTTGCTAAATGATTAACAAAAGTATCTCTCTTAATGTCTTGTCTCAAAGCAATTGCAGAAGCAGTGGTGCTAGCCATTAATGTAATTAAAGCTGTTATACCAGCAATAATCAAGCCCACTACTCTCTTGCTTCTGCTTACTGCCTAACTCACTTCTTCCAGTACTTGCAAGCATTTTTTTCAGAAAACCAAGGTTCTGTAATACTCAGGGTAATAGAACAAAAGCTGGTTTATAGAACCCTGTAACAGATGTGCCAGATTTCAACACACTAACATAATTATAAAGTGTACAATCAATGCAACTTATATTAAATACTGTAGAAGAAACAAAAGTAATTTTAACTGGACAAATGTGCCTTAACACATGTACTAACACTTGTTTGAAATCCAGATCCTGTCCCAACTTTATCTCTTGCTAATCTAACTATAATGCAGCTAACTTCCAAATTATATCTCTGAAAATGTCCAGATCCAGCCTTCCAAATAAAGACTGTTATTTCCAATATTGGATTGATTTCTAGACCAGTACATGATTGAGTCCTAATAACTTGTCACCTTTAAGAAAAATACAAGAGTCATTAGAAATTTTCTTTCTGTTTCTCTGTCCCACAAGGTCTAAAAACTTGAGGCAAAGCAGCTTGTCCCATCTGGGATATAGGCAAGCAAAGGTGGGTCAGGAAAGTATGTCCAATTCAACTTCCCAGTCACCATTGTCAAGGCACTCCCCAAGCTCACAGGTCAGCATCATTCTTTGTCCCAACATCAGCATGTCTCACCAATCACTCTGGCAGCCACCATGTTCCTTCAGCATCCTGCAGAAAAAAGACAAACAAGCTCTCTTCCCCATATTAGATACCTAGTAAAGATCATGTCATATGCCAGTAAGTGGATCCTTCCTTTTCACTTAGACATAAGTGTGCCTAGTTGCAGGGTGTCATAGATACTCAGCAGAAAGTTCCTTGACATCCAAATTTTTAAAAAATTTAAAATAAAAGAGCATGATTTAAATAAATTTGTGGTATACAGGGATATACCTCCCCCTTTTTTATTTTATGAAGATATTGTTTTAAAGTTCCACGGGCTCCTTCTATAATATCTTGTCCTTGAGGATTATAAGGAATCTTGTAATATGGGTAATACTAAATTGTTGACAAAAAGTCTAAAATGATTGACTGCATTAGCCAGTTCCATTATCTGTTTATATTATTATTATTATTATTATTATTATTTATCATCGAATATTTTATTTATTTACCTTTCAGATGTCATATCCTTTCCCCAGTACCCCCATGAAACACCTTATGCCCTTCCCCCTCCTACTACTTTTATGAGGGTGTGCCCTACCCATCCATCCATTCCTCCTCCATACCCTTGAATTCCCCAACACTGCAGCATCCAGCCTTCCTGGGACCAAGGCCCACCTCTCCCACTGATACCCAACAAGGGCATCCTCAATTACTTATACTTCTGGAGCCATGGGTTCCTCCATGTGTGTTCCCAGGCTCACTGTTTAGACCCTGGGAGCTCTGGTTGGTTGGTATTGTCTCTCTCCCCATGGGGCTGCCAGACCCTTCAGCTCCTTCAGTCTTCTCTCTAACTCCTCCATTAAGGACCCTGTGATCAGTTCAATGGTTAGCTTCAAACAACCGCATCTATATATGTCAGGCTCTGGCAGAGCCTCTCAGGAGACAGCTATATCAGGCTCCTGTCAGCATGCACTTCCTGGCTTCCACAACAATGTCTTCAATGACTACCCATAGGATGAATCCCCAGGTGGGGCAGTATTCAGACAGTTTCACCTCCAGTCACTCCTCCACACTTTATCTCTGTACTTGCTCCTGTGAGTATTTTGTTACTCCTTTTAAGAAGGACCAAAGCACCCAGACTTTGGTCTTCCTTCATCTAGACCTTCATGTAGTCTATGAGTTGTATCTTAGGTATTGTGAACTTTTTGGCTAATATTCACTTATCAGTGAGTGCATACCATGAGTGTTCTTTTGTGATAGGGTTACCTCACTCAGGATATTTTCCAGTTCCATCCATTTGCCTAAGAATTTCATGAATTCATTACTTTTAATAACTGAGTAGTATTCCATTGTGTAAATGTACCACATTTTCTGTATCCATTCCATTGTTGAAGGACATCTGGGTTCTTTCCAGCTTCTGGCTATTAAATAAGGCTGCTATGAACATAGTAGAGCATATGTCCTCGTTATATTTTGAAGCATTTTGGGGTATATACCCAGGAGTGGTATAGTTGGGTCCTCAGGTAATAATATGTCCAAGTTTTTCAGGAATCACCAAACTGATTTTCAGAGTGGTTGTACCAGCTTACAATCCCACTAGCAATGGAGGAGTGTTCCTCTGTTTCTACATCCTTGCTAGCATCTGCTATCACCTGCATTTTTTATTTTGCCTTTCTGACTGGTGTGAGGTGGAGTCTCAGGGTTGTTTTGATTTATATTTCCCTGATGACTAAGGATGTTGAACATTTCTTTAGGTGTTTCTCTGCCATTTGAGTTTTCGTCGGTGGAGAATTCTTTGTTTAGCTCTGTACTCCATTTTTTAATTGGGTTATTTGATTGTCTAGAGTCTAATTTCTTGAGTTCTTTGTGTACATTGGATATTAGCCCTCTATTGGATGTAGGATTGATAAAGATCTTTTCCCAATCTGTTGGTTGTGGTTTTGTCTTATTGACAGTGTCCTTCCCCTTACAGAGGCTTTGCAATTTTATGAGGTCCCATTTGTCAATTCTTGATTTTAGAGCATAAGCTATTGGATTTCTGTTCAGGAAATTTTCCTGTGTAAATGTGTTCAAGGCTTTTCCCCACTTTGTCTTCTATTAGTTTCAGTGTATATAGTTTTACATGGAGATTCATGATCCACTTGGACTTGAGCTTTGTACAAGGAGATAAGAATGGATCGATTTGCATTCTTCTAACATGCTGACCTCCAGTTGAACCATCACCATTAGTAGAAAGTACTCTCTTTTTTCCACGGGATGGTTTTAGCTCCTTTGTCAAAGATCAAGTGACCATAGGTGTGTGGGTTCATTTCTGGGTCTTCAATTCTATTCCATTGATCTTCCTGCCTGTCTCTATACAAATACCAAGCAGCTTTTTTCACTATTGCTTTGTAGTAAAGCTTGAGATCTGGGATGGTGATTCCCCCAGTATTTCTTTTATTTGTTGAGAATAATTTTTGATATTCTGGGTTTTTTGTTATTCCAAATGAATTTGAAAATTGCTCTTTCTAACTCTATGAAGAATTGAGTTGGGGTTTTGATGGGGATTGCATTGAATCCGTATATTACTTTTGGAAATATGGCCTTTTTACTATATTAATCCTGCCAATCCATGAGCATGGGAAATCTTTCCATCTTCTGAGATCTTTAATTTCTTTCTTCAGGTACTTGAAGTTCTTTTCATACACATCTTTCACTTGCTTGGTTGGATTCACACTAAGGTATTTTATATTATTTGTGACTATTGTGAAGGATGTCATTTCCCTAATTTCTTTCTCAGCCTGTTTATCCTTTGAGTAGAGGAAGGCTTCTGATTTTTTGAGTTAATTTTATATCTAGACACTTTGCTGAAGCTATTTATTAGGTTTAGGAGTTCTCTGGTGGAAGTTTTGGGGTCACTTAAGTATATTATTATATCATCTGCAAATAGTGAAATTTTGACATCTTCCTTTCCGATTTGAATCCCTTTTACCTCTTTTTGTTGCCTAATTGCTGTAGCTAGAAATTCGAGTACTATATTGAAGAGGTAGAGAGAGAGTGGGCGACCTTGTCTAGTCCCTGATTTTAGTGTGATTGCTTCAAGTTTCTTTCTATTTAGTTTGATGTTGGCTCCTGGTTTGCTGTATATGGCTTTTACTAGATTTAGGTATGGGTGTTGGATTCCTGTTCTTTCCAAGACTTTTACCATGAAAGGGTGTTGAATTTTGTCAAATGCTTTCTTAGCATCTAGTGAGATGATCATGTGTTTTCTTCCTTTGAGTTTGTTTATATAATTGGATTACATTGATGAATTTCCATATATTGAACTATCCCTGTGTTCCTGGGATAAAGCCTACTTAATCATGATGGATGATGGATTTTTTTCCCCTATGTTCTTTGATTCAGTTAATGAGAATTTTACTAAGTATTTTTGTATTAATATTCTTAAAGAAATTGGTCTGAAGTTCTCTTTCTTTGTTGGGTCTTTGTGTGTTTTAGGTATAAGAGTAATCATGGCTTCATAGAACGAATTGGGTAGAGTTCCTTCTGTTTCTATTTTGTAGAATAGTTTAAAGAGAATTGTTTTTAGGTCTTCTTTGAAGGTCTGATAGAATTCTGCACTAAAACAATCTGGTCCTGGGCTTTTTTGGTGGGGAGACTTTTAATGATTGCTTTTATTTCTTTAGGGGGTATGGGACTGTTTAGATGGTTTATCTGGTCCTGATTTAACTTTGGTACCTGGAATCTGTCTAGAAAATTGTCCATTTCATCCGGATTTTACAGTTTTGTTGTTATATGCTTTTGTAGTCAGATCTGGTGGGTTTTTTTTTTTTTAATTTCCTAGGTTACTGTTGATATGTCTCCCTTTTCAGTTCTGATTTTAACTTGGATATTGTCTCTCTGCCCTCTGGTTATTCTTGCCAAGGGTTTATCTATCTTTTTGATTTTCTCAAAGAACCAGCTCCTGGTTTTGTTGATTCTTTGTATATTTCTTTTTGTTTCTACTTGGTTGATTTCAGCCCTGAGTTTGATTATTTCCTGCTGTCTACTCCTCTTGGGTGTATTTGCTTCTTTTTGTTTTACAGCTTTCAGGTGTGTTGTTAAGGTGCTAGTTTCTTTTTGTAGGCACTTAGAGCTATGAGTTTTCCTCTTAGCACTGCTTTCATTGTGTCCCATAAGTTTTGGTATGGTGTGCCTTCATTTTCACTAAATTCTCAAAAGTCTTTTATTTCCTTCTTTATTTCTTCCCTGATCAAATTATCATTGAGTAGATTTATTTTTCAGTTTCCACATGAATGTGGGCTTTCTATTGTTTTTGTCCTTATTGAAGACCAGTCTTAATCCATGGTGATCTAATAGAATGCATAGAATTATTTCAATTTTCTTATATCAGTTGATGCTAAAGGTCTGCTCAGTGTATCAGCACACACTGGAAGGAACTGGTGCCACTGGCCAGGAGTGAGTTCCTGGGTCCCTGTGGGTTCCAGTTTCTTTCTGTTTGTGGTGGATGTCACTGCCTTCTCACCTGTGATCCTCAGTATGTTAGAGCTCCTGAAATCCAGCTTCCTCTGAGTTTTGTGGGATTAGGTACAGAGTTGATGTCAAGGTTTGCTCAGTACACCATCGCAGGCCGGAAGGAACAGGTGCCTCTGGCTAGAAGTGAGTTCCTGAGTCCCTATGGGTCCCAATTACTCCTGTTTGGGTGTTGCTGCCTCCTCACCTAGGATCCTGGGCATGCTAGAGCTCTTGAAAGTCCACCTTCCTCTACCATTTCATTTCTAAAGCATATATGCCAACCACTCTTCTTTTCCTTAAATAAATGTTCTCCCATTTCAGAAAACAATAAGAACAACAACAAAACATCTTCAAGAAAGAAAGAATGTTAACCTAATTAGTATCAGTTTATACTGTTTCAAAGGGAAATATCAATCAATTTCTCAAAACCTAAATCATACAGTTGTTCAGTGATGGACGAGTGAGTTTGGGGATCCTATTCTCACAGTCTTCTTTGGGTTAAGTAATCTATCAATCCATTGTTCCAAAACAAACTTATTTTTATTTTTATTTTTTATTTTTATAAGATCGATGATATTTTTCTTTCTTTTTTTTTTTTTTTTTGGTTTTTCGAGACAGGGTTTCTCTATGTAGCCTTGGCTGTTCTGGAACTCACTCTGTAGACCAAGCTGGCCTCGAACTCAGAAATCTGCCTGTATCTGCCTCCCAAGTGCTGGGATTAAAGGTGTGCACCACCATTGCCCGGCTGATGATATTTTCATTAAAATTTTTTCACATTATAGTTAACATATCATGGTGAAGTTATAAATCTGCTCCCTCTTTTTCCCATCACCATAACAACCTAGATTATTCTATCCTATTATACCATTTTTTGTAGTTTAGTGAGACAGCTTCCATGAACCTAGTACTATAAACGATAGGGAAAAGCGATCGCAGCCATTTGCTACCAAAATTATAAGTAATAAGGCTAAATGTAGTTTAACATGGGAAAATATTCCTTAAAATAAAATTGGCAAGTGGTTGAGAATCCCAGTGATAAAATCTCCAGTACTTTTACACATAGACCTAATTTTAATCCAAACTACAAACCCACACTAATACTTCATGATACAGTAATGATGTTAATTAATTGATATTCATTTATCCTGTAGTGGCTTCCAAGAGATTCCAAGCAATCTATATTTTGCTCTTTTTTTATACACTATCCATAGATTTGGATTTTATTATAAGGTAATATTTTTTGTGATATGAATTCAAGGGAAAAACAATGAATGCCTTTTATTATTTTTAATTTAAAAACAGATTCTTCTCTTACACAATACATTCCAATCACTTGCTTCTCTCCCTCCACCCCTTATAGTTTCTTCATCTCCCCTTCCTAATTACCCTAGATAATATACAATAATTATAAATAAAATAGCACACCACACTAATATTCATGGGCTCTCACAAACAGACGTAGAGTAGTTGAAGAATAACTTTTGCTTTAGTTCATGAAGGTATTTATTTTTTCTTAAAATTAAAAAGAAACACAAAAAGTACCCACAGAAATTCTTGTCCTGTAGCTGGCAGTGATGTTCAGTGAGTATATGTACTTGCAACATGACCCTGAAGACCTGAATTTGGTCCCAGAGAACTCACCCAGTGCTGGCAGGAGAGAAACAACTCTATAAACATCTCATCTAACCTCTATATGTGCATCATTGCACAAGCATCCACACTGTCAAAACCCACACTAATGATAAATACAAGTTTAAAGTACAAAAGAATCCTATTAAGTGCATATCGACTACTTATAGTATATTGCAGAAAGTAACTTGGTATTTTCCACAATTGCAACCTGAAGTGTCTCTTTTCACTTACTGCTCAGCAAGCTCACCTACTAATACTCATTGCAAGTCCTTTCCATGAGTATTTAATATTACAGAACAAAACAAAAAATTAGAAAAGTAATTGACTTTAAGGTCCTTACTGAATTTTTCCATACTTAGTATTGATCTTTTGCATTTAGTTATGGAAAGTGAAAGATCACTGATGTATGCATAATAGCTATAAAGTTCCAATGCTATATGGATCATTCATAAAAGCATATTTAATTTCACTCTGTCTCAGATACTAGGTGTTTCAGTAGTAGTGATTTGCATAATGTTCCTAAACTTATGGTCAGGTGAGGACAGTTAAATAAATAAGGACTCTTTTTAAAATTTATTTATTGGCCGGGCGGTGGTGGCGCATGCCTTTAATCCCAGCACTTGGGAGGCAGAGGCAGGTGGATTTCTGAGTTTGAAGCCAGCCTGGTCTACAGAGTGACTTCTAGGACAGCCAGGCTACACAGAGAAACCCTGTCTCAAAAAACCAAAAAAAAAAAAAAAAAAAAAAAAAATGTAAAATTTATTTATTTACAATCTAGCCATTGCCATCTCTTACCAGTCCGTCGTCCCACAATTCCTCACCTCATTCCTCCTTCTTGCTGTCCCCGAGAGGATGCTCCCATACCACCAGGCCATCTTACCTCAATATCATGCTTTCAAATACTGTGTGCTGTATGCCATGCATCTGCCCAGCATTTTATAATCCAAAATTCTGATGGATCAGAAAGAATCATCTATAACATTGGAAGACAATGGTCCTTTCAAGTCAAAGCAAAATGGAGTTCTACTAATGAGCATGGATTGTAACAAACTGAAGAAGTCATCATGCTAAATTTCTATCTAAGCAGGGAAATATCTGTCCTCTAAATGTCTGGAATCATGCTGGTTGTGGGAAGTTTGTGCTACCAATGAACAAACCTGATGTGTGTTACTACTTACTGAACTTGTAGAAAGGTGTAAGAAATAACCTTAGACTTTAAAGAAAAAACAGCAAAGAAGCTTGCTTTTGTGGAAATTGGAAGAAATGTTCATGGTAAGTCAGTTTTAGAGTCTTAGTTCTTAATTTTTTCCCTAGGTGCTTTAAGCTGGGTTACAACAGAAAAAAAAAAAAAAAAACAAAACAAAACTATTTGCTAGCTTTTATTTATTTATTTATTTAGCCTCTGTAAATGATTGAAGAAAAGGACAAACTTTTAGCATCATGCTATAGGAAGGAACTCAACCTCGACACAGACATGACTCCAGCACACTGCTGGTGTGAAATGAGTTAAAGCATACACGACGTATGCCATTTTCCACATTTTTCTAACCTCACAATCTTCCTATAAAGCTTTTGCACTACCTCGTAAATATGACCTTTTAACTAGCAATAAAAATATTATATTCAAAAGCTGCATTAAGGGAAATTACTTATTAATAGTATTATTAAAACTTTCTGTTGATCTTATCAACAAAATTGAAGTTAAACCTCTGACTATTTGAATGTTTTATTATGTCTTCGCCCAAGGGAAGGCAATTTGACTTTCTTGACATCACCTTCTCATTCTTTCCTTTCAAAGCTATGATTAAGAACTAATTTATTTAGATCTGCCTGTGATTAGTTGAATGATTCTAGTTCTTGTTGTAATTAATTTTGAGACACTTTAATTGATAGTACCTGTACTATATTTAATATGTCTTCAGGTGTTAGAGTCAAGTTGCTGCTTGTTCAAGTAATCAAATATTCACCCCAATAAACAGAACACTATATCCAGGACAAATTTTGATACATATTTTTTCTCATGATTATTTTGAAGGGGCAAATTTCAAGGTAGTGATATTGAATATTCAATAGGGAAAGAAGTGTCAAATTATTATCCTCACAGAGTAATAGAACAGTCATTAATTTAAACATCAGAGATATAGAGAGAATTTAGAAGAAGGAGGGAGAAAGAGAGAGAGGAGGGAGAAAGAGAATGGAAAAGAGAAATATATGCAAATAAAATTTGTTGTATAATTGTTGAACTTCAGAGATATGTACTGCTTCTGGTGCAAAGGTGAATTATTCCAGTAAGTATTGGTATTTCTTAGAATATTAAAAATGGATCTACCCATAGGACCCAGCTCTATGAATCCTTCATCTAACACAAACTGCTTTATGTCACCATAGCACTGAGATACATGCATACTGATTGCTACTGCAACACTATTTACCATAGCCAACTAGAGAATCAATGTTGCAATCCATCAGCCAATATATTGATAAGGAAGTTTGTTATATGTATCCAAAAACTTTTATTCAGTCAAAAAGGGAATGAAGTGAAGCTATCAGCAGGAAAATGGATGCAACTGGAGATAATTAAGAAAAACATAAGTCATAAGAAAAAATAATACAAGCTGGGCGGTGGTGGCACACGCCTTTTATCCCAGCACTTGGGAGGCAGAGGCAAGCGATTTCTGAGTTCGAGGCCAGCCTGATCTACAGAGTGAGTTCCACGACAGCCAGGGCTATACAGAGAAACCCTGTCTCAAAAAAAACCAATAATAATAATAATAATATAACCAAACATTTTTCTGTTTTATTCTTTACATAGCCTATCCATGGGTGCCTAAATCAGTGATTTTATTATATTTTTGTGAAATAATTTGACTCACCTTTTCTTCTCATTACTCTTAGATTTTCTATAGATATGTTGTCTCTGTCTCTGTCTCTCTCTTTCCCAGACACACACACAAACACACATGCATGTATGAACACCTCACATATTTTGTAATAGGTTCACATAGAGGCAGCTGCAGATTTCCCTGTCAGTTCTGAGTCCTTAATCAGTTTACAACATAACTTTATAAAAGACTTCTTGGATGTGGAAAATGCATCCTTTAAGAATTCGGGCAATGACATAAAAATTGTGTTCAGATGTAAATAGACAGTTTCCTGGCCTCAACTGAGGCTCTACTGGCAGTAGATAGTTGATGAGGAAGAGGGAATCATTGTCTAGAATGTAATACTCATTGGTTTCCCTTGCTCCAGTGCATAACTCATTTCCACATCTAATTCAAATTAGCAGGTTATACAAAAAAGAAGAAAGAGAAGGAGACGAGAAGAAGGAGGAGGAGGAGGGGTGTGGGAAAAACGGGAACTACAGCGGTGGAGGAGACGGCAGGCCCAGTAGGCCCCAATGACATGAGGAAGTCCTTGGTTCCAAAAGGGTTTATTGTCATGGCAGATGGTGGATGGATCTGGATGTACCCCCCCAAAACTCAGCGCAGACCTGAGTTAAATAGGGAGGGAAAAGTGGGAAGGGTCTCGGGAGGAATGCTTAATTGGCTCTGCCCTCTGACCTTCATTAGTATGTAAATCTCTAGGGCCTGAGGCCTGTAGTCACACCCTCTACCTGTGCACTTTGGGAGGGGCTGTAATGGCCTACCTT
Source organism: Mastomys natalensis (assembly GCA_021653895.1). Classification (NCBI taxonomy): domain Eukaryota; kingdom Metazoa; phylum Chordata; class Mammalia; order Rodentia; family Muridae; genus Mastomys; species Mastomys natalensis. The sequence goes on along the minus strand of JAJTUV010001616.1, from coordinate 151,465 downwards.
TCTGAACAATGTAGGTCTATGGAGATTGGACTGCTTGTTAGGACCCTGAGTTCTGGGGATGTGGCAGAACTCCTGCCGTTTTTCCCTTGGAGTCTCAGGGTTCTAGGCCCATGCCCAGCCAAGAACCAGGATACCCTTACGCAGTCCCACAGAGGGGTCGGGAGGAGGAGGGAGTTAGAAGAAAAAGAAGAAGAGAGAAGAAGAAGAAGAAAAGGGGAGGATGAGATGAAGAGGGAGAGAAGAAGGAAGAGAAGGAAGAAGAGGAAGAGGAGAGGAGGAAGAAGAGAGGGACATGTTGAGATGTACATGTGGGAGTTGAATGATTCTGGAGTGCATATGATATTTCAGACAAGTATGAATTTCCAAAGAATAAAAAAGTAAACATTCGGGCACTGATAAGCACACTAATTATTCGTGGTATTAATGGTCATAGTAGCAGTAGCTAATGAATCAGGAGACAACTACTTAGGAATTTTGTATTTTTGTTTTGGTACTTACTGAACACATTAGAGAACAAATGGGAGCTTCTACAGGCTAGAAGCTCTAGTTATCTTTATCTTAGATAAATGACAGGAATGAGTGTAATCCTAGCCCATAAGTGCTAGGCAATGTTTAGATTTCTATACTTTTTTAGACAGGAAATGACATTGTTAAGGTTGTTGAATACCATTATCTGAGTTGTACACAGACATGTGGCTTCTATGATGTGTGCAAATGTTTGTTGGTAGCATCTAGTCACCCTTGCTTGCTGCTCTTCCTCCCCCTTGCAATATACTTTAAAAATGTATTTCTTTACCTTTCTCTATCAAAATATGATGTGTAGTATTTGCTTATATTTACAGAATAGAGCATAATTACTTGCTACATGTCTATATAATAAAGATCAAATCAGAGTGTCAGTATTTTCATGTCCTCAAACATTTATCATTTCATTTTAATGTTAGACTTTTTATTGTTGTGTATTAATCATACAAAATAATGGGCTAATTAATCATGTAAATCATACAAAATATTGTGGGTTTTTTTATATATACTCACAATGTACATAGAACTGTGGTGTCTTTGTGCTGAGAAACCCTGGGATCTCCTTTTTATTGTGAAGTGTATCATTAACAGTTGCCTGCACCTGCTCTACGACATTAGAGAGCTCCAGCTGAATGTGCCTGACAAGACAATATGCTATGAGATTGAGAAATGGGATTTCAAAATGTCCTGAATTTTAATTAAAAAGTCTCTTTTTTAGGGATTACAAGTTAATACATAAAATAACTTCCCTTTTTTCTCTACAATTATTTTCAACTAAAGCTTTTCAATACTGTATTAATGTTTGGTATTTAGTGTGAGTACTAAAGAAATGCCTGAGGGCCATTGTATATTGACTATGACACACCAAAAATACCTTATCATATTGTAAAATGAGAACACAAAAGGAGCAACTCGTCTGCCCTCTTACCTAAGAGGAAATGTCAAGGTTATTTCACAGAAATCATTTATGCAGATTTTGACTCTATGTACATCTGATTTTAAATTCACATGCCTTTTATAGTAAAATCAAAACTTTGCTCTTATTAACAAAACCTCTCTCCCAAAGTTATTCAGGAGGATTAAATGTGATAATATGTGCCAAGCAACCAGTCTAGAGCCTGCCACAAAAAGAAAGAAAGAAAGAAAGAAAGAAAGAAAGAAAGAAAGAAAAAAGAAAGAAAGAAAGAAAGAAAGAACTCAGTAAATATTAATTTTGCTTCAGAAATACTCGAGGTGCCCCTTAAATTTTAATCATGGGCCCTTACATATTAAAATTGTCAAACAGAAATCATTATGGGTCCTTGGTGGTTAGTGGCCTTTCCACAATAGGTCTACATGTACTTTCCAGACCTTTAAAATGAAATTGCAACTTAATCCTGTGTCCTTTTGTCTCAGCTTGCTAAAATTTGACCATATGAATGCATCTGCATTAGGAAATAACTAAAAATTTCACTAGACTTTATTTTTGTGATATCACCTATTTCCTATTTTGAATAACTCTTCTATGTCTTGTTTGGAAAGCCCTGTAGCAATCCAGTCCTCAATTCCACTTTCCCAATTCAAATTCACTCAAATTAACCTTTAGAAAAATATGTACACGATTTTATATACATATACAACTATTTAACACCTTTTGTTTATTTTCTCATATCAGAATATATATGCTCAACCAAAATTTTCCAGCCAACTTAATCTAAATTTGCTCATGCTTTCACTTTAATTGGTGCACATTTTTGCTGTTGATTTTATCTTTAGGATATAGATCAATGTTTCTTAAATATGGCATTTTGTTTACTTTTTTTTTTTTTTACAATTGGAAGAAGGTCAGTTTTATAATTTACATTACATATTAGGTAAAAAGATAAGATTAAGCAAATAAGTGTGGTAGGTTTACAGTCCATAGACAAGACAGGCAGAACTAATATATTGCTGTTCTGCTTATGATATTTATCCAGTTTTCCTCTCTTAAGCTTTTTTTGTGTACCTGAAGCATCAGGGTATGGCATTTAAAGAGCACAGGTCCTTGTTTTCTTTTCCAGAACTTACTAAACAGCTATTACTTTATTTCAGATTAGAAAATGTATTTACATTTAGAATGCTGGAATTTAAAATGTCTTTCACAGTCATCTAAATACATAATTTCAGTTTATACAAATGAACCTTAGCGTCAGAGGAGAAAGCAGTAGTGCAAAGCAAAGGAATGCTTACACAGTCAGACTAGTCGGTCCACAATCTACTGGGAAGAGGGAGTTAAATCTCTAAGCAGATGTTAATTTACCTATGTTTCTGAACACTTCATATGAATTGGATGACTGGAATGACTAGTCTTGTTTCACAGTTTCTAGCTCTGTGAAGAACTTTAACTATGTGGACCATAGTAATATGGTGGTGGTGGTGGTGGTCATGATATCTTCTGTGTTTTCTACTTCTATCACTATGACAAAACACCTGATCCAAACAATTTATGGAAGGAAGGAAATAGGAACATTTAGCTCATAGTTCAAGGATACAGTTTATCAAAGCAGTGACAGCATTGCCTCAAGCAGGGAATAGTAGCATAAGCACTCACTACTTCCTCTGGGTTTTGGAGGTGAAGATATAAGCCACAAAATGATGTTACCCATTTTAGGGTAGGTTTTCCCACATTCTAGATCCTTTCAATTTGATAATATTTAATGACACATTATAAAAATCACTACAAAAAAGCAAAGAAACAACAACAAAGAGAAACCACCTATTATCGCCTTAGGAAGTCACTCAAGCTAGCCCATCCTTATCTTGTCCTGATTTTCTCACTAGATTGTTATCAAGTCAACTGTGAAGCCATCATTGAGGGTAAAACATTTTTTTGAGTTTTTTTTTTAAATTAGTATTTTTAATTCTTTTACAGTCATGTCATTCATTACCCCCTCCCAGTCCACTTTCCCACAGTTCCTCATCACATTCCTTGCCCCCATCTCCTGTCTCCTAACCCACCCCTCCACCCCCCACCCTTGGGTTATTATTTGTAAGCTATCTTGACCACGTTACAGATTCTCTGCTAAGGAGGTTTTACCTATAAAATACAACAATGAAAGATTATGATTATTCCCCAGAATTTATAAACTGCTTACATATGAAGATAATGTTCACACTGAACAGCCATGAGAAGAGTGAGGCATGCAAGCATGTATGATACATATGAAATGTATGAAAACCATAATCCACATACTTATTGTGGTGGTCCCTCAAGCCATGGTGAATTCTACATGTCTTGTGTCTGAAAGAATCTTAACGCAATTCTTTCCATTAATTGATGATATGCACCTGGGTCATCCATCCTTAAGGACTGACTTCACAATGAAATGATAGCAGCTTTATTTTTTTGTCTGTGATTCATGTTACTACTAACAGTGAATACTAGTGGGTTCCAGCTGAGAGGGTCTGTCAGTCACAACTTTTGGTACCCAGATATTCATTTTTTAAAAATATAATCTTAAGAGAACTTTTGGCTCCAGAATCCCAATAGGTATAGCAAGACAGTGTCCACGACAAGAAGGAGAAACAGACAGAGATGGAGAGAGAGAGGAGAGAGACAGAGAAGACAGAGACAGAGAGACAAAGACAGAGAGAGACAGGGACAGACACCGAGATAATATTTTAAATGGGAAAGATGCCTTTTTCTGTCCCTGCTCTAGCACGAAGTCATAACCTCTCTTCAATTCCTAAACAATTTGAAGGCAGCTTTCAAATCAACTCAAGATTTAACTAATCACACTTCTATGCAGTTAATCTTAGATAGCAATTTATCACTGAGGCAAAATCCATTCAATTAAGTCAGTCTAATATTATGTTTTGACGATCCTTTTGTTTGACTATTAACATTGCTGGCAAACTCCTTAATAATTAGACATAGAATTGATTAATAAGATTTAAGTCTTAACAATTGGATCTTACTATTTTAGCTTGACATTTATTAAAGTTCTGTCTTTTCTAAGGCTGGTAATTTTAATGGTACATGCTAATTGATTTGCATCCATCATCCCCTTTGATTCACTCCTATGAACTGTATTTGTACACACTGAGTAGTCTATGCTATGTGTTCAAGGGAAATCCAATCTGTCCCCAAATCTTTGCTTTATTGCTACAGATTATTAAGCAGTTCCACATTATAGACACAGAGAATGACTTGGGATCAAATTAAAGCAAGTTTAAATAGACTGCAAAGCTTTTCTCAGCACGTGGCTTCTACATTAAATACCCGAATTAATGCACATTGTCATTCAAGCATAGGAGCCTATGTTTTCTAGGTTCAAACTATAGTGCCTGCTTAACATAATTCAGTTTAAGGCCCATATTAAGTAAATTGCATAAATTGTATCATTGTGCACCTTATTTGTTTACCATTGGAAAATAAACAAATTCTATATCCTGCTTATCTTTTAGCTATTATTAATATCCATCAGATAAACTGAAGTTGTGTTCAAAGGAGAAAATGAATATATTTGAACTTTAAAGTAAGTATGCACTCATCTGTGTGCTCACTCATTCAGTTCCTTGATGAATTCTGCTAGTCCTTAGATGGTTTTTACATACTTTTGTGTTTCCTTACCTATTTTTTTGAGTGTGTGTGGGGGGGTGGGGGGGCTGTATCATGCATATGGAAATCAGAGGAAGATTTGTGGCATTGTTTTCCCTCTCTGCCATGTACAACTGAGGATTCACATTCAGGTTGTAAAGCTTGGTAGGAACCCTCTTTGCCCACTGAGCCGTCTGGCCAGCACCCTGAGCTGTTTTTGAGTAAGCAGTTTTGCAACAATTATCCATTTCTCCCTTGCTAGCAGTACTTGTATTTCTCTTCTTTCTCCTTTTATTAAAAACTAATTCTTTCTTCACACAATTTCTTCTGAATATAGTTTCCTCCCCTTCTAGTTCCTTGCACCTCCCTTCACTTCTCAATCCACTCATATTCTGTCTCTACCTAAAATAACTTCAAATTACTTTTAAAAATATGTCCATCAAACATTTTCTGGTTCATTTTTCCAATTTCTATTTCTTTCTCTCTTTTTTTTTCTTGTGAGTTTGTACCCTTTAACAACCCCATGTTAACAGTATTCAGCTCCTTAATGTCACCTGAGATGTGTTTATCTTGTTTGGATTACAGGTTTTTTTGGTTCCTGTTTTGCTCTTATTGCTCTGACTAACACCATGGATTTATGTGGAAAATCAAAATAAACAAATAAACAAACAAGACAACAAAAACAGGGGCTTTTATGAAGAGACGTTGGCCCTCAGATACAGTTTTTACAATTGTATTTGTTTTAAATTATAGTATATTTACATTATTTCTCTATCCCTTTTCTCCTTTAAAATCCTCACATGTAAGCCACTCCCACCTCGTTCTCTTTTAAATTCGTGGCAGGTTTTTCCTTAATTGTTCTTACATACAGCTACCGGTATACAAGATTTCTGGTCTGACCGCTTAGTATTGGATAACCAGTGTAATTGTTCTTTCCTGGAGATTATTTTTCCCATTCTCAGTATTTCTAGTTACCTGTAGTACAGTGTGTATGGCTGAGGCCTCATGAGCCTCCATCTTCCATATTAGTGTGTTTACTGTTGCTCTTCTTGTTACGTCATAGTTGGGCAGTCCTGTTAATGGGTGTAACCTCTAACATTTCTAGGACACATAGTATCACAGAAGTACCCTTGTTCCTCCGGTTCTTACAGTCTTTCCTCTCTCTCTTCTATAATAATCCCTGAGCTTTTGGTGCAGGAGTTATGCGGCAGGTATATCTGTTGGGTCTGGGCTTCTACAATTCTGCATTTTGATCAGTTGTGGTTTTTCTGTAATGATCTCCATCTGTTGCAAGAAAATTTTTCTTGATGAGGGGCAAAGACTATACTTCTCTGTGCATATAAGGACAGATGTTTAGAATAAGTTCAAGATTATCCTGGTTTAGTAAAGTAGTGGTTGTTGATTGTCTTCCAAAATTTAGGACTTTACCAGTCCTGGGTACTTGTCTAGTTTTCCAGTACCAGGTATGATTTCCCTTTTGATGAGCAAGTCTTATGTCATTAAAGAGCTGTTGGTTACCAAGGAGGCATATGGGCAACTACTGCACCCATAGGGTTATCCTGTTGCATAAACATAGTATTTCGTGAGTTGAGGATCTATATACATAGTTCAATCTCTAATCCCTTTCAGTCTACAACAAGAGCCAAAATATCTTCGGTAGATATTTGATAATATATTTGAAATTCGGGGGCCAGTATGGAGCTTAATATACTATGTGTAAATATAAATGAACTTTCCTTTGAGTTCTTCTCCTGGTAGAGACAGAAAATCTGTATGTTTTTTCCTCCATAGGGACCATGCCACTCTCAGTCCTAAGAAGAACTTAGCTCAATGTGAAAAATCTGTTCCACTGAAGTTCACTTTAGAAACAGTCTCCATGACAGTATTGTGAACCTTTCTCTCTATTTACAACCCCCAAACCTGGTAATTATTTGTTACCTTTTTTAAAGTTGTGCAAGTTGCTATGTGGTACAAGCAATTTTCATTCTAGAATTCTCCAGGAACTGTATATAGAGGCAGGAGTATGAAAGGGTAATCCAGCTGTCTCTTCCATTTGGGAATTGTATCTTTTCCATCTGCTTTTATATGTTTTCTGTTGCCTGATAGCTGTCCATGTGCCCTCTAGCCACGGGTTCTACACAGAGCTTTTAATAAGATGAACTTTGCTCTAAGATTTCCCAGTGAGAATGAATTATTCCCTCCCTGTCAAGGTCATCTTTTCTGCTCCAGGTGCTAATTTGTGCTGCTCTTGATCCACTCATATTATTGGTAGTGGAGTCCTTGGTATGTGCTCTATTGAAATATTACTAATGTATGAAATGTAACATTAAATTTCTAATCTAATCAATCAAATGGCAAATATATTGCAGTAGATGCTTGGCTAGTAAAAAGATTAATTGCCATGTGCAATGAAAACCAACTCTCTATAAGGTGAAATATTGCATGTCTCCCACAGAAAGATGGAAACATGAACACGGTGTTAAGCTAATGACTAGTTCTGCCATTCAACCATACGGATTGCCTTTAAGACACACTGCAATGAAGATTAAAGGCATGTAAAATCAACTCTCTATTAAAGCAGTTAGGGCTTTTCTCCAGATTCTACAGGAAAATTATGCAATCTGTTGCAAAACCAGGCACTTGTCTCCCAGATGGTACAAGAATCTATCTAAGCAAACATTTCTTCTAGGTCTGTGTAACAAACCAAGCATATTTTTTATTTTCTCTGCTTGATTATGCATCTGAAGACATTTACACGGAAAGGACCTTGTAGAGTTGTTGTTGATTTGCATTGTAAAATTCCTCAATATTATGACGATAGACACTTCTGAGAGCAAACCTGAAGTTATAAAGTAAAAGATGAGGTGTTTTCTGAGATGCACTTTGTCTCTGTTATTTTTGGCTGGCAATTTTTTTGGTTTCTTACAGAACTATGTTGCATGTGTTTGATAAAAATTAAAGCCAAAATCTCTAGTTAATTAATATGGATATGATTGCTTTTTAGGAGGTCCATCCACTATGAAATGTATTATTGGTAATACAGTACATGAATTTAATTATTATTGAAGGAATCATTGAAAGAAATATCTTCACACTGGAATGCGTAAATATAAACACATTGTTTTACATACAGGCATGCAGACTGTGACTGTGTTTTACATATGACAATGCTGACCCATCATAAATAATTAGGCAGAGAGATCAAACCATGCTACCCTTAGCATATTTTCCACCAATTTTGCTGGATCATCTTCTGGATTTCGTACTTAGCAATGACATTTGCTTCTCTTTGGCTTTACAAACTCCATACAACTCCAGAAAGATATTTTCTATAATTTGGAAATTAATCATGTAGATATTTCCTTCTGAGACACCAAAGACATACCTATCTTAAAAGCATAGCCAGGACCTGGCTCCAACTATATTGTTTACACATAAGAAATACATATGATTTCTTCTATGAAGAAACTAAACCTTTTATGTTTTGTCTTTCTAATACACATAAATTTTAATTTTTTTTGCTTACTGGTTTGATTGACTACAAATGAAGGAATAATAGTTAATCAATTGAAAGTTGTAACTAGTTTAGGTAAGTAATTCTGAACACCTAAAGATATGCAACCCAAACATATATAAATATGCAGATATAATTAGAAATATGTGTCAGAAATATATATATTACTTATTACATATACTGTTATTAATATATACTGCTAATAAGTGAAATTTGAATCACTCTTTATATATACATTTATATATAAAAATATGAACATATACACAAATATAAAATGAATGACAATTTAAGCATTCAAATCATATATAGATCTAATTTCTATGCATAAAGGTAACATATACAGGCATAAATTATATCTATATACATACATATATTTATATGTATTCTTTATATATAAATGTATGAAAGTTTTAATTTCAATATTCACAAAACAAAGCTATTAATGGCTTTTTTCTTTTATTAACAGATTCACATATTTTTCTTATATCTATGTAGCCACTTACCAGGTACTTGCAGAGACCTGACAGATTATCAGATCCTATGAAACTTAAGTTATAAATTGTTATGAGCCTCTGTTATGTCTATGCTGGGAACCAGACCTCAGTCCTCTGCAAGAGCAGTTGTGCTTTTAAATGCTGTGGTGATTTGGATGCAAATAGCATCACAGGCTGATCTATTTGAATCCTTGGTCCCAGTTTATGGAACTGTTAGGAAGGACTTAGAGGTGTGGCAGTTTTAGGGTGTGTGTGTTACTGAGTCCAAGTTTGGAGATTTCAAAAGATTCTTGTCATTCTGAGTCTCTTGTTATGCCCCAGGGTTGTGTCCCAAGATATGAGCTCTTAGCTACTGTTCCAGCACCATGCTTGTTTGCCTTCTGCCAAGCTTGTTGCTATGATGGTCATTGACTGGAACCATTGGAAACTGTAAGTCATCAATATTCTTTCTTGTCCAAATTTTCTTGGTTATCAGGTATTATAACAGCAATAGAAAAGCAACCAAGACAACCACAAAACTATCCACTCAACCCCACATTTTACACATTAAGGATGATGATGATGATGATGATGATGACGACGATGATGATAATGATAATTATGATGATTTTGTATATACATGTGTGGGTGTGAATGCCACAGCAGAAATGTTGAGATCAGAGAATAACTTTTAGGAGTCAGTTCTGTCTTTCTACCTATCACAATCAAACACAGGTCAGCAGGCTTAGTGGCATTATATTCTTAACTTGTAAAGCCATTTTAACATTTCCTAATGGCTTTTTTTGAAGTTCACAACAGAGTTAAGGTCATTTCTGTTGTTGATCTTAGCAATTTTCACAGGTATGAGATGGAATCTGAAAATACTTTCTAATTACATTTCATCTGCACAAAGATGATGATCAGTTCTTTAAGTGTTTCTGAGCCATTTAGGATTCCTCAAATAAGAATTTTCTTTTTAAGCCTGAACCCCAATTTTAAATTGAGTTGTCTGTTTTGTTGATGCATAGCTTCTTGAGTTGCTTATATATTTTGTATAGTAACCCTCTGTCAGATATGGAGTTGTGAAAATCTTTTTCCATTCTGTATGCTGCCATTTTGTCTTAATGATGGTGTCCTTTGCCTTACAGAAGTTTTTCAGTTTCATGACATTCCACTTATCAACTATAGATTTTTAGGGCCTGGGCAATCAGTGTTCTATTTAGGAAATTGTCTCCTGTAGTGATACAATAAACTTATTCCCTACTTTCTCTTCCATCAGGCCCAGTGTGCCTAGTTTTATGTTCAGGTATTTGATCCACTGGACTTAAATTTGTGCAGGCTGATAAATGTAGACATCCAATTATATCATTTGATGGAAAAGATGTCTTTTTCAAAAAAAATAATGTGTATTTATATCTTCTTTATCAAAAAAGCATGTGTCCATAGGTCTGTGGATTTATGTCTGAGTCTTCAATTCCATTGATCAACAATCAACATGTCTGTTTATATGCCAATACCACATTTTGTATTTTTGTTGTTGTCCTTTGATCTTGTTTGTTATGTTTTATTTTTTTGGTTTGTTTTTGGTTGGTTTGTTTCTTTTTACTGTAACTCTCTAGTAGAGTTTAAAATCAGGGGTTATGACACCTCCCGAAGTTCTTTTATTTTTCAAAATTGTTTCAGCTATTCTCTGATTTTTTTGTTTCCATATGAAGTTCAGTATTGTCCTTTCAAGGTCTGTAAAGAATCGTCTTGGAATTTTGATGGAGATTTCACTGAATCCATAGGTTGTTTTTGGTAGGTTGACCATGTTTAATGTGTTAATTTCACTAATCCATGAGCAAGGAAGGCCTTTCCATCTTTTACTCTTTCAGTTTCTTTCTTCAGAGACTTGAAGTTTTGTTATGCATGTTTTTCATTTTGCTTAGAGTTACTCCTAGATATTTTATATTATTCATAACTATTATGAAGCATGTTTATTCCCTGATTACTTTTTTTTTCTTTTCTTTTTTTTGTATTTATAAAAATTTTTTTCCCAATCTGCTTTTATACCATTTTAATTACATGCAAGTATTAAAGTCAGTTCTAGGTTGAGGAACTAGCAATACAATAGATGCAAAAAGTCAAGGAAGAAGCAAGGCAATAAACACAAATAGTCAAAGAACAAGCAAAGGAATAAACAAAGTCACACCCAAGATCTCTGTTCCCAAGGGCTTATCAGGATGACCGGAATATCTTAGCCTACTTCCCTGTCAAAGCCCAAAGCCATATTCATGCCTGAAGCCTATTTCTTTGTTCTAGCCTAAGATTTAGTTTCATACCTGAAATAACTTCTTTGTTCTAGACTAATGTCTGATTCCTGCCTGAAATCCATTTCCTTGTTCTTGGCCAATGTCAGATTCCTGCTAAGCAGTCATTTCCCCTGTTATTGACCAATGACAACTTATTCCCTGATTTCATTCCCCTTCAGTTTGTTAATTATGTATAGGAGGGCTACTAATTTTCTGGGTGAATCTTTTGTCCATCCAAATATGTAAAGGTATTTATCAGCTATAGAAGGTCCATGGTAGAATTTTGGGTGTTGCTGATTTATAATATAGTATCATCTGAAATAATGATGCTTAGACTTCTTCCTTGCCAATTTGTGTGAGTCTCTTGTTGTCTCAATTTGTGAGAATTCCTCATTCTCCTTTAGTTGTTTTATTGCTTTAGCTAGAACTTTAAGTACAGTTGGATAGATATGGGGAGTGTGTACTGCCTGGTCTTCTCCCTGATTTTAATAGAATTGCTTTGAATTTTCCAGCCATTTAATGTGTTGTTGGCTATAGGTTCATTGTAAATTCCTCCTTTATGTTTAAATATGTCTCTTGTATCCTTAATCTCTCTAAGACTTTTATCATGAAGGGATGTGAGATTTTGTCAAAGAATTTTTCAGCATGTAATAGATAATCAATTTTTTTTGTTTATTTATATAGTAGATCGTATAACAGACTTGAACCATTACTACATCTCTGTGATAAACCCTGCTAAATCATAGTGGATGATTTTTTTTGATATGTGCTTGGAATCAGTTTGGAAATAGTTTGTTTAGTATTTTTACATCTAGATTAACAATAAAATTGGTCTGTAATTTTCATTTTTGTTTAATTTTGCTTAGGTTTCAGTATCCTGGTGACTGTGGACTTATAAAATAAATTTGGCAGTGTTAATTCTGTTCTATCTTTTGGAAAAACTTGATAAGTATTGATGTTAATACCTTTTTGAAAGTCTGGCACAATTCTAAGCTAAAACTGTCCCAGAACTTTTATGGGCTGGGAGATTTTTAATAACTGTCTATTTCCTTAGTGTTACAAACAATACATCAAGCTTAGTTATAAATATCAAAAATAATAGAGTTCAACCATGTTCAAATACTAGATAGATTACAAATTTAAAATATCAACAGCTTTTAGAATGTTCAGAGCAAGGTTTTCCTATTACCATGACAAATACACTTATCTAACAAAGGAAAATTAATAGGTAATGCACAAGAAAGAATGAATGAAATAAGAAGACTGAAATGTTAAGAAAATGTAAAAAAAACCTGCTAGATAAAATAAGAACATTCCAAGCTATAAAGTAAATTAAAAAGAAAGATAAAAGATAAAAATAATCATGAAAGTAAGTTATATAGTTTTATATGATACTCACTTTAAAAGAGAAATAAACAAACAGTTCATTAGGCAGTCTTTTACTGCGAAAATGAAATAGTCAAAATAATTGACTCTTGAAGAGAACCAGTTTGTTGGTACTTTCACTTTTGGAGAGGTGAGGGCCTGTGATGCATTTTCTAGAAGAAAATGGCAGGTAGTCAGTGTATGCATAAACTGATCATCTCCTGAGTCAGAAAGCAAGACAAATGAAGAAGAGGCCAGAGACCATAGTCAGCATTCATAAGATGACCAAGAGAAGTCAATCAAGCCATACCTTATTGAGATCCTATAGCCTCCTGAGAGAGCCATGATGGGGACCAAATACTGATCACATGGACGTTTAGGGCTTTCAGGATCCAGATTGTAGCAACACAGATTTAAAGTGAAGGGTTATTTTCTCATTTATTTTCTGAAGGGATGGGAAATGGTAAAGCATCTTTGATTACAGCAGTGTCATACTAAATAAAACAAACTTTTACAATATGATCTAGTGAAGACATTATATCCCTTTATATTCATATGCAGTATGAATCATACTGCATATGAATCCATATCCACAGAACTTGAGAATATGAATACTTACAACAAATTTGCAACTTTCAAAAATGGGAGCAACCAAGATGCCCTTCAAAAGGTGAAAGAAAGAGTGCATGTGGCATATTCAACCAAGAGAATAACATTCACTATTCATTAGAAATTAGATACCCAGCCAAAAACAGACAACATAGAAGCTTAAAGGCACATTGTATAATGGAAAAAGAAGTGAAAAAGCCTTCGTATGGCATTAAAGCAGTGTAACATTTTTGAAAAGACCAAACTGTAGAGGCAGTAAAGAGATCAGTGATTGCCAAGCCCAGAGGGGATGTGTGAAAAGAGGAATTTAAAATCAAGGGGTGATGTTGGGGTTGTATAAGCACTGTAGACAACTGCAACGATGTTTAGAGGTCATGTGCACATGTCAAAACCCCTGGAAAGGTGCAATCAGAATGTAAAGTTCAGTACAAGCCAGAGATTATAAAAGCAAGAAAAATGTATCAATATCTTCCTGTTAATTTTAGTTAGGACATGCACTAGGGCAAGATGTTAATATCAGAGGAAATTACGCAGTAATGGAAGCTGGGGTGGTATACCTGCCCAATTATTCTATAAATCTAACAGTGTGCTAAAAAATAATGCCTATAAATTATTAAGATGTTAACATTCAATGTGTTGACATTCCAGTTGTATCTCAGCCTAAATAATGAAAAGTTTTAGTCACAATTTTACTCTTCCACCTCAGATAATCCTTCTTCAAATAAATGGATTCTATATAGAATTGCAAAATCAGCAACTAAAAGGACGTTTTGTTTTATTCCACGTTTAAAAAGTCATGGAGTTACACTGTGATTTCAGCATTACTGTGCTCCTCTGCTCAATTTAATGCCATTGCTTAATAATGTTTTTATTCTTCTTTTTCCTTTATTGAAAATATTTTTTCCTACATAATAAATCCTGATTATGGTTTCCCCTCCCTGTACTTCTCCCAGTTCATCCATACTTCCTATACCATCTGTATTAACTCTCATTCTATCTGTCATTAGAAAATACATTACATAATACATAATAAATATATGGCATATAATATGATATGATAATACATAAAACAAAAACCTAAGATTTAGGAAAAGCACAAAATAAACAAACAGAAGAGTTGAAGAAAAAGCATACAAAAAGAAAAAAAAAACAGAAAAACAAACAGATATTGAGGTAGACTCACTTGTTTATGCACTCAGGAATTATAGAAAATCATAATCCTCAAAGTTATAATATACACAAAGGAATTCTACTATAAAAAGAATGAAAACATATAAAAATATAATAAAAATAGAAGTCAAAGAGGAAAAAATTATGGTAAACTCTTTTTAAAATTCCTATATAATGTTAAGGAATAATGAGCATTCAAAGATGCCATTTAGGTTTTTTGTTTGTGCTTTTGTTTTTGTTTTTGTTTGTTTGTTTTTTTCTGTTGACCATCTACTGCAGGGCCTAAAGCATATCCTTAAGAGTACATTGTCTATCCAGTGAAGCTACCTTGGAGAAAAGTTAGTTTTCACTTGTAAGTGGTTAGCAATTGGAGATAATTCTGGGTTAGGGATGGGGTCATATATCCACTTTTCTTTCAGCTCTAAGACTCCATCTGGTCTAATCCTAGAGGTCCAGTGCATGCTCTGTGACTTCATATGTTCATCAGATGTCAGATGTATGACTTCATATGTTAATCAGATTCCTTCTGTTGATTCAGAAGGCCTTGGTTCACTGGTGTCCTCCATCCCTCACTGTTTACTCTTTCCCTCTATCTGTCTCTTTTCTACAGCATTCCATGAAACCTGAGGATGACAGGTTTTTTTTTTTTTTTTTTTTTCGGAGATATTTCATTTAGGGCTGAATGCTCCAAGATGTTTTACTCTCTGAATAATTACTGATCCTGGGTCTCTGTATTTTTTCCCCCACTTTCTGTAGGAGGAATCTTCTCTGATAATGGCTGAATAAGGTACTGATCTATGAATACACCAGAATGTCATCTGGAGTCTTTTATTACTACTCTTTTTTTCCTTTTTTAGAACAGTATTATTTTGTTTTACACTAGCCCAGGACACTGGAATATCTAATCTCAGATTCTTTATCATCAAAGCAGTGTTTGGAATAGTTTCTATCTCATGTATGGGCCTTAAATCAAATCAGATATTGGTTGGTTATTTCAGAGTCTTTGTGTCACCATTGCACTAGCATAGCTTAAAGAGGACAATTATGTTTCTTCGTTGGTAGCATGCACAGCAACCTCCTGTACCAAAGACACTAGCATGTCCAGGAGGTGAAGACTCTACATCGGCACCAGGTTAACTTCTCCATGTTCAAGGGTTGCATAGATATTGTTAGCAATAGGACCTTGCTGTCTGTTTGTAGACAGCAACATACAGTCTTGGGTTGTTTAGAAATTCCCATGAGGCCGAATTAGCCAAGAACTCCTTTACATATGGCCCATTTCTGGTATTGAAACTTCATTTGATGACAAGAAATGTCCAGTTGAGGCCTCCTGCTATTTAAAGATTTCCTTTATATCGCTTTAATATACGTATATGTTTTCGTAAGATTCTACTGCATCATTTCCACATTACTCATCAAATAACCCTTACATTTAGCTATCTCTTCCCATATTCCTCATCTTGCTCTTGCCTCACTCCCCTATATCAGTATCTTCATCTATCTTAAATATTTATTCCATTTCCCTTTCCTAATGACATATACCTGTTTCCTCTAGTTCATTGTTCTACACTAACCCCTGTAGTTCTACAGTCTGTACCTTAATTGCCATTGACTTAACAGTTAATATCCATATTTAAACACATACATTCTATACTTATTCTGATCTGGGATACCTCACTCACTCAATTTAACTTTAATCATAAAATTATAATCAGATAATTATATGTATAATATATTTATATATTACATATTCATATAGTAGATGATATATTTTTATATAAATTACTTAGATATAAAATATGATATATAAAAATAAATAAAAGTATATATATATTATATATAAATATATGAATATAAATGTATACTATATATATATAAATATATAAATATACAGTTATTAAATTATAGAATGAATTTTTTCAATTTTAATAATGGCTAAAAAAAAAAATCAGGTACCATATTTTTTTTATTCATTATTCTATTGAGGGATATCCAGGTTGTTTCCAGTGTTGGCTATTATAGCAAGAGCAGCAACAAATGTTGTTGAGCAAGCTTCTCTATGGTAGGATGAAGTGTCTTTTTGGTACATGCATAGGACTAGTATAGCTAGATCTTTAGGTAGATTGATCCCAGCTTCAAAAGCCAACTGATTTCCATAGTGGCTGTACAAGTTTGCACTTTGATCAGAGATTAGTGAGTGTTTCCTTTATTCCACATCCTTCCACCATGAGCTGTCACTTGTTTTATTGATCTTAGCCACTGTCAGGTTTAAGCTGAACTCTCAAAGTACCTTTGATTTGTATTTTCTTGATGACTAAGAATGTTGAGCTCTCCTTCGTTGATCAGCCATTTGAGTTTCCTCTTTTGATAATTCTGTTTAGATATGTCCACCATTCTTCATTAGACTATTTGTTTACTTGATGTTTAATGATTTTGAGTTCTTTATATATTTTGTATATTATTCCTCTATTGTATGTAAAGATGATAAAAATCTCCTATTCTATTGGCTTTCACTTTATCTGAATGACAGGGTCATTTGTTGTACAAAAGCTTTGGAGTTTCATTAGATCCTATTTAGTAATTGTTTATATTTATTCCTGTGCTAACGGAGTTCTGTTCAGAAAATCTTTTCCTGTGCAAATGACTTTAAAGTTATTCCCTACCTTCTATCCTGTTAGATTCAATGTATAGTGTCAGTCTCAGTATCAGATTCAACAGTTTTGTTTTTATTAATCATTTTATTCATTTACATTTCAAATGATATCCCCCATTTCTGGTTACCATTCCACAAACCCTCATCCCATCCCCTTTCTTCCCCCTTGTCTTTGCCTCTATGCAGATGCTCCTCAACCAAGTCACCACCTCCCGCCTCACCGCTCTAGCATCATTCTATGCTGGGGCATCAAACCTCCACAGGATCAAGGTCCTCCCCTCCCATTGATGTCAGATAAGGCAGTCCTCTGCTACATATATATCTGGAATCATGGATCCATCCATATATACTCTTTGGTTGGTGGTTTAGTCCCTGGGAGCTCTGGGTGGTCCAGTTAGTTGATATTGTTCTTCCTATGGGTTGCAATCCCTTCAGCTCCTTCAGTACTTCCCCTAGCTCTTCCTTTGGGGTCCCTGGGTTCATTTTGATGGTTGGCTGTGAGTATCTGCATCTGTATTGGTCAGGTGCTGGTAGAACCTTTCAGAGAACAGCCATACCAGGTTCCTGTCTCTTTTAGGCTGGAGAGATGATTCAGCAGCTAAAGGATAGGCTCACAACCAAAATATAAGAGTTCAGTTCTCAACTGATTTTGTGTTAAGATTTTTGATCCATTTCGAGTATAGTTTTATGCAGGATAAAATGTGGATATACACACTTTCTTGTACATGCTGCCCTCCGTTGTGTAGCTCTAATTGTAGAAGATGCTGGTCTTTTTCCCAGTATATATTATTTTGTTTGTTTTTTGATTTTAATAAAAATCCAGGTGTCCATAGGAGTGTGGATTTATGTTTGGGCTTTCATTTTTATCTCCATTAACAATGTGACTGTTAATGTGTAATACCATGCTGGTTTTATTATTATAGCTCTGTAGTACAACTTGAAATTGGAAATGGTGGTGTTTCCTGCAGTCAGGATTGTTATAGCTATCGTGGGTTTTTTGTGTTTCACAAAAATTGTTCTTTCAAAGTATGTGAAGAATTGCATTGGAATTTTGATTCCTATTTTGTTAGGATTCAGGTTCAATTTATAGATTGCTTTTTGTAGGATGGCCTCTTTACTATATTAATTCTACTAATCTATAAGCATGGAAGATCCTTTTATACTTCTGATAAATACCTTCTTTCTTCAGTTCTTAATGGTTTTATCATACAAGTCTTTCACTTACTGGTTAGAGTTATGCCCCCGGAGATCTTTTATATTATTTGATGTGGCTGTGGAAAGATATTGTTTCCACAAATTCATTCTCAGTCCATTTGTCATTTATTTATAGGGAGTCTATTGATTTTTATAAGTTAATTTTTTATCCCACTACTTTGTTGAAAGTATTTTCCAGCTGTAAGAATTTCCCAGTGGCATTTTAAAGGATATAATATATATATATATATATTGATATATATTTTTGATTGAGTTCTTCTGTATTAAGTTGTTTCCCTTTGATTACCTTCAGTTGTCTCTAGTTAAGACTTCATGTACTATACTAAATAGATATGGAGAGAGTAGATACCTTGTCTGGTTCTTGATTTTAGTGGAATTACTTTCAGTTTCTCTCTGTTTATGTTGATGTTATGTGTTTGCTATAAATTGTCTTTATTATGTTGAGGTATAAACCCTGTATTCCTAATCTCCACAGAACTTTTATCACAGAAGGATATGTTCGATTTTGTTAAGAATGTTTTCTATATGTAATGAGATGACTAAGTTTTTTTTCTTTCCATTTTTTATTGCATATTTTATTTACATTTCAGATGTTATCCCTATCCCCATCCCCCACCACCCAGGAACCCCCTAACCATCTCACCTCCTCCTGCTTCTATGAGGGTGTGCCCCACCCACCCACCCACGCACTCCAACCTCCCTGCCCTTGAATTCCTCCATACTGGTGTATCCAGCCTGCCAGGACAAAGGACCTCCTTTCCCACCTATACCCAACAAGGCCATTCTCCCTTACATATAGAGCTGGAGCCATGGGTCCCTGCCTATGTGTTCCCAGCTGGTGTTTAGACTCTAGGAGCTCTGGTTGGTTGGTATTGTTGCTCTCCCCATGGGGACTGCAAACTCTTTCAGGTCCTTGAGTCTTCTTTCTAACACCTCCAATTGGGAACCCCATGATCAGTTCAATTGTTAGCTGTGAGCATCCATCTCTGTATATGTCAGCAATGGCAGACCTCTAAGGAGACAGGTATATCAGGCTCCTGTCAGCATGCACTTCCTGGCATCCACATCAGCATCTACCTTTGATGACTGCATATGGGATGGATACCCAGGTGGAACAGTCTCCAGACGACCCCTCCTTCAGTTTATGTCCCACACTTTGTCTCCATATTTACCCCTATGAGTATTTTGTTATTCCTTCTGAGAAGGACCGAAGCACCAACACTTTGGTCTTCCTTGTTCATGAGATTCATGTTGTATGTGAGTTATATCTTGAGTATTGTGAGCGTTTGGGCTAATATTCAATTATCAGTGAGTGCACACCATGTGTATTCTTTTGTGATTGGGTTACCTCACTCAGGATGATATTTTCTAGTTACATCCATTTACCTAAGAATTTTACAAATTCATTATTTTTAATTGCCGAGTAATACTCCATTGTATAAATGTACCACATTTTCTGTGTCCATTCCTCCTTTTGAAGGACACCTCAGTTCTTTCTAGCTTCTGGCTATTATAAGTAAGGATGCTATGAACATAGTGGAGCATATGTCCTTGTTATATGTTAGAGCATCTTCTGAGTATATGCCCAGGAGTGGTATAGCTAGGTCCTTAAGTAATGCTATGTCCAATTTTCTGAGGAACTGCCAGACTGATTTCCAGAGTGGTTGTACCAGCTTGTAATCCAACGATGATGGAGGATTGTTCCTCTTTCTCCACATCCTCGCCAACATCTGATATCACCTGAGTTTTTGATCTTAGCCATTTTGACTGGTGTGAAGTGGAATCTCAGAGTTGTTTTGATTTGTATTTCACTGATGACTAAGGATGCTGAACATTTCTTTAGGTGCTTCTCGGCCATTCAAATTTCCTCAGTTGAGAATTCTTTGTTTAGCTCTGTACCCCATTTTTAATAGGGTTATTTCATCTTTTCCCAATCTGTTGGTTGCCATTTTGTGCAATTGACAGTGTCCTTTGCCTTATAGAAGATTTGCAATTTTATGAGGTCCCATTTGTCAATTCTTGATCTTAGAGCATAAGCCATTGATGGTCTGTTCAGGAACTTTCCCCTGTGCCCAGGTATTCCAGGTTCTTCCCCACCTTTTCTTCTATTAGTGTCAGTGTATCTGGTTTTATGTGAAGGTCCTTTCTCCACTTGGACTTGATTTTTTATATTGAATCACCCCTTCTTCTCCAGGATGAAGTCTACTTGATCATGGTAGGTATCTTTTTGATGTGTTCTTGGGTTGATTTGCTAGAACATTTTGAGAGTTTTTGCATCTATGCTCATGAGGAAAATTTTTCTGTGAATTTCTTTCTATGTTCAGTATTTATGTATTTTGGATACGAGGGTAACTGCTGCCTCATAAAATGATTTGGGTAATATTCCTTCTGCTTCTATTTTATGAATTGTAAAATTCTCTTTTATTCTCCAGAAGTAATTGTCTTGGAGGGTTATTGATGAATAAGCTCACTTTTCTTAGTTTTTTCCTGAACTCTGGCTGGCTGGCTCAACCGAGCTCAAAGTAGAGTAGCTCAAAATTGTCTCTAGATTGACTGATACAATCTGGTTTCTCTTAGATTCTCTCTGAATTGCTCTACGTAGCTTTATACTACTTCTGATACTTCGGTCTTATCTTCTGGATCTGACTTAGTCTCTGGCTTCAGCTGTTTCTGCTGACTGGAACTGAACTTCATGGACTCACAAACAAACTCAAACTCCATTGCACTGCATTCACTGCACTGACTCCCAACTGACTGACTCAACTACACTGCACCAAACTCAACTGATGAACAGAACTGATTGAAGTCCATTACTGAACTGCCCTGCAAATAGAAATCACTTTCAAACATGGCTATTCCTTCTACAAAATAAGCTTACTTACATTTTTTTGTACTTTGAACATATATACTAAATGTGTGTCTGTATTGCAGCCAAATCACACAGATCTAGGAAGTCTTTGGATGTTATCCCTTGCTAGAGAAGCCAGGTTGCTGGATTAATATTCCTCTGAAGTGGAATTATTTGAGAAGTATGGCATTAACTCTTTGAAATTTGGTACAATGCTGTGCTAAAACCATCTACTTCTAAGATTTGGTTTTTGTTTCTTTGGAAAACTTAATGACTGCTTATATTTCTCTAGGGCTTATAGGCCTGTTTAAATTATTTATGTGATCTTTATTTAAGTTTAGTAAGGACTATCCATTGAGAAAATTATCCAATTCTTTTAGAAATTCCAATTTGGTAGCATACAGGCCTTTAATGTATATCCTTATGATTATTTGGATTTCCTCAGGGTCTGAAGTTTTTCCACACTCTCCCAATTTTATTAATTTGGATATTCTCTCTTTGTCTTTTACTTAATTTGGATAAGGGTTTTTCAATCATATTTGACATTCTTATGGAATCAATACTTAGTTTGACTGATTATTTGTATTATTTATGTTTGTTTCTGTTTTTTTAAGTTCATCCCTGACTTTGATCATCTTTTTCATCAATTCTTTCAGTTTGTGTATTTTTATTGGGGAATGGAGGAAACTATTGTTATATATATATGTATATATATATATGTGTGTGTGTGTGTGTGTGTGTGTATGTGTGTGTGTGTGTGTGTGTGCATATGTGTGTGTGTTTCCATAAACTTTTTTTTAAAAGGATGTATTACTTTCCTCTTTAAGGATAATTATTACACTCATAATGGTTCTTTTAATTTCTCTGTCTAGTGCTTCTACTATACAATAATTATCATGTCCTACCATGGTTGAGCTCTAGTGGGGAAATGTCCTGGTGTCTTTTCCTGTGGTTTTACCTGAGTGTCTAAGCATATGCTTTAGGGATGATTCGAATTCTATGTACTGATAGCTGGTCTTGTTGTTTTTGGATGGGTATTTTGTTCCTTGGTTTCTCTTTCCCTCTATGAGTTTTATGGAGGTAATTTATTGCTTGTTAGAGATGTATTGAAAATTGACACTTAGTGGTTAGAATGGGTTAAAAAGGTATTGAGGTGGTTTACAGCAGGAAGGGAAGCAGGATATGCCATCAAAATATATTCACTTTTCTGGGAAAGCGGGCAGACAGTGAGGAGGGAGCACAGCAGATAGCCTACTGCACAGCTGAGGCTGAGACAGGGACATTAGATTTCAGTGAGAAGATGGAGAGCAAAGATATGAAGCTTACCCTCCTGCTCTACTGACCTACTGTTCTCACACAGGGTTGACTGGTACATTCCAAGGGAGTGCTTGTTTGATTTGGAGACTGGAATTAAGCAATGAGTGGCAAGCAAGACGTTTTGCAGGGAAGATCTGTGTGATTCACTGGAGATATGACAAAGAAGAAAAGGGAGCCTCAGCAGCTGGTCTGATACAGAGCTTGAGGTAAGACGAGGGAATAGTATTTAGAGAAGAGAAGGAATAGTCGAAGACCTGCAGTTAGTCTACCTGCTTCCTTGTATGGAACACTCCATCACTCAAACAGTATGAGGTAAAACAAAAAGTTCTTTCAATTGCTGATTTTGCATAGAAATTCTGTATAGAATCCATCTGAATTAAATATATGTTGCAGTACAGATATATTTAATACATAATATTATTGAACACATTTATTTATCTATATTGTTTTATTCATTTAATTCATGGGTATTTTTTAAAATAACAATTATTAATTGCTTGTGTGGAATGAAAGGCACCTTGGATAGGAGTTCACAATCATAGTAAAGAAATATTTATAACTAGATCACTGTATGTGTGTGTGAATGGCACACACACACAGAGTCCAGAAGACGTTGCCAGATCCCGTGAACTGACAGTTGTAGTTCACCCATTGTAAGTACTGAAACCTGTACTTGTATTCTTTGCAAGAGTAATATGTGATTTTAACCACTGAGCCATCTCAATGCTTTATCTTATGCCTTTTGGAAATAGGTGTGTAAAAACTTGAGAATAAGTATTTTCCAAAGCATTAAAACACAGACAAACTTTTCACTCTGTATTGTTTGTCTATCTTGTATGCAAGAAGAAAAGAAACAATGGTGAGTGTCTTAGAAACTGAAGACTTTTTAAAATGTCGTGTGAAAAGGAAACTTTAGTAAATAAGTTCCAACTAAATATCAGGCTTTTATAGTATGAAATAACATTTGAAACAATTCAGATGAAATCACACACCCTAGGAATATTGTAAGTTGCAGCTTTTCTAATAGAAGGGGGAAAGATCTGGTTACTTCACCTTAAGAATGTATAGCTATTTAATTATATTAGATAAGAGTTGAGAGATAACAATTTAATTAGAATAGGTTACCACTACAGAAGGAAAAAGGGATTTATCTCTAAAACAGTGGTGGTAAAATCAGAAAGTTGTCAGTACAAATATAATCCTTCATTCTAATGTTCAGAAGTAACCCCTGCTCTTTCACTTGGGCACCTCTCCTGAATTTACAAATGGAGCTCCTAACTAATTTGTGTTTGGATTTTTCTTCCACAATAGACCTATATTTCACTTCTGGACTCTATGACTAAGACAGGTTCAATTTGTGATAATCCATCTGATAGAGTAACTTAAGATGGGGGTATTTAAGAATTAATAGGGGAATGGATGTAAGGAATTAGTTCTAGGGGGATCATATAAAAGTACCAGTAAATATTTTATGGTTAGTTAGTGCGGTATTGCTTTAATTTGCTTTACCACTTATTATTAGTAATCTAAATTCTGCTTTAGTATATTCCTGGTATACAAACTTTAGAATTCATATTAAATAGAATATATTATCAGATATCTTTGAGGGACTTTAAAACCGATTTTAAATGTAACATTTCTTTTCAATATATTTAATGTCATAATTACATATGTCCCTTTGTGTGGGACTGCATAAGGGTATCCTGATTCTTGGCTGGGCATGGGTCTAGAACCCCAGACTCCAAGGGAGAAAAGCAGGAGTTCGACTATGTCCCCAGAACCCAGGGTCCTGACAAGCAGTCTAATCTCCATGGACCTACATTGTTCAGTCAAGTAGGCCATTACAGCCTCTCCCAAAGTGCACAGGTAGAGGGTGTGACCACAGGCCTCAGGCCCTAAAGATTTACATACTAATGAAGGTCAGAGGGGGAGCCAATTAAGCATTCCTTCCTTTCTTCCTCCCTACTTAACTCAGGTCTGCCCTGAGTTTGGGGGGGGGTACATCCAGATCCATCCACCATCTGCCATGACAATAAACCCTTTTGGAACCAAGGACTTCCTGTATCATTGGGGCCTGCTGCTACCAAAGCTTCCAGCCTTCTGGAACCTTAGACTTCCTCCTGCATGTGGGACCCGACGTGTGGAAGCCTCTGGGACTCCTCCACCCCTGCGCCCCATTTTCCCACACCTTTGTTTTATTAATACCATGTATGTCTCCTAAAATGAAAGAAAATTCTATATACCAGTTTTTCTGAATACAATTCCAAAGCACTATGGAGATGAACTATATTATCTGTAAATTCCTCATACCCAAGAGTTTATGATAGGTTAGAATGCAGAGTGATTGGTTTCATCATAGTACCTTTGCACGCATTTTATTTTACTTTCGTGTTAGCATAGAAAGGAGTGACTAGCACTATGGTATATGTAGACACACATGCATTTATCCTCATTTTCTGCTCTTCTCCTTTGCTATTTGGTATATCCCACTGGCCACTCTGCCTGGTTTCCTTCTTTTCCCAGAGCATCTTCTACATTTATCTCACACATATTTCTTTTCTGCTCCTTTTACTCTGTAACATCTCTTTCTTTGGCAGAATTTTATTATTTAAGGAAGATTTTAATTTAAATCTTCAGACACATATTACAGACACGAGATTTAGTGTTTCTTATGTCTTCTTAAAAATGGCTCACTCTTTACCTCAAATAGTACTTGCAGTATATTCTTATTGTGCTTCCGAATTCACAAAATGTACTCAACATCTTTTGTTTTCTTTGGATGCTCTTTAAGGTTTTCTTGTAAAAGGCAAAGTAATATACAATCATAACACAAGCTTGTGCTCCCTTTATTTGGGATGCTGAAGCAGAATGTTTATGAGGTTAGGTCTAGTCCTGACTGTATATTGAGAACATATCTCAAAATCTGAAAATTTTAAAGGCAAGACTACTTTAGTGTGCTGAGATATATAATCTCTGTTTTAAGTACTCACTCTGCTTTTTAGAGAAAAAGAAACAGTAAGTATCAGTAAAAGTATAAAAACAAATGACCTACAGGGTTTAATTCCAGGTCTTAGTTTACTGAAACAACTGAGCTATATGCATCATGTAACACAATATATAGAAATATAGAACATGTGAAAGTTTAGCTAAATTATTAAAAATAATTTGGCATAAATCTTTTTATTCATCTTTTGGTGATATAATATTAATAACCAGTCTCTCTGTCCCTATATATAATGTACATATATTTCATAAAAATAACAAAGGCTGTGTATCTTATGTTGCATAGACTTCACATAAAATAGAAGACAAGAAAAAAAACAATGGACATCAATTAGTTATAAATATGCTAAATGAAAACTATTAAGTAAAAAAAAATATTTTTTCTATTTTCTTTTAGGTGTATGTGGTTCGTATGTGTATGTGGTTTTCCCCTGAAACACACAAGCATCTGTGTGTGGAAACCCAAGTTTGAATCAGGACTATTCCTCCATTTCGCTTCCATTTGTCTTTGAATGTGGTCACTCCATAAATCCAAATGGCGTTACTTTCGCTAAGCCATCTTGCTCCGGGAACTTTAGCACTCAGTTACAGTGATCACCATGTCTACCAGACATTTGCCTGAGCTCTCAGAATGTGCTACCTCATAATCTAGTGCTTTTGAATTCCTGGCAAGCATTCGGAATGTTGAACCATCTCCACAGGCCATGACGGATTGCTGTGATACATTCTATTCTTGAAATAGAAAATTCATTATAATAAATCTCAAATTTTAATCCTTCATTTTCTTTAGATTAACAAGTATTCACATTCTTTAAACCTCCCCTTCACTTGACTAAAATGTCATTATTCCAATTTACAGATGAAGGACATGACATATGATGAATAAACCACTTGCCTCTGGTTGGACAAACATTCATTCATTTGTATAGGAGTCAGGGATAGAAGAGGGATTGAAATAATGTCAGACCGTTGATATACAGTTTTAGATGCTAAGGAGATCAGATTTACTCTCTTAACTTGCTATGGTTTGTACTATATAATATTTTTTAAACTTTTTCTACATCTCCAGTTATTAGAATATGTCTGCTAATTAATATAATCTTATGTGAAGGGTAAATTCAGTATTAACCAGAAGATAACTTTGTCATTTTAGGGCCCACTCCAACCAGTACATCTGCATACATTTAGGAAGATTTAATTTGAATGTGTGCTCTGTCCACAGGAGCATGTAGTCCACTCTGAATAATTTGTGGTCCTTGGACTATACCCTTTCCCCCATGATAATCAGAAAGACACTAAGTGAAAGACAAACAGACCTGCCAGCCACGACATAATTTCCACACACTGCTTATTGCTCCTAAAATTCCTACCTTCAAATTGAATTTGAATATCTCCGGGCTCTAAGGGACTTTGCTCTCACACATCACATCAAAAACAAAGCTAAGACTAGAGATTCATTTCAGTTCCTGCTAGACTTCTTTAGACTTTTTTCACTTGTTCCTTAAGAATACTATACATACATATACTATATTTTGCCTAACCCTACCATCTGTCTTCTGTGTCTCCCTTTTAAATCTCTTCTTTTTGAATCCGTTTTGTGTAATGGTAGCTTGGGCAAATTACAGAGGGCAATACTTAAAGAAAATGGACTCTTCTTTCCATAGCAGCTATCAATTACCAATAGTTCTCAGCTATGTGTGAAGCTGTCTATGTTCCTCATACATTTACAGTAGAATTCTGGCTTGATCTTATGTAGGTCTTGGGTACAAAGCCAGTGCTGTCATGAGGTTATAAAAGCAGTGGTGTTGTCATGTCCAGAAGACTCTCTTTAGCTTCAGTACTTTCTGACTTTTTTTGTACCCAAGGAAAAGAAGGTATAAAATAAGATACTTTATATACAGTGTGTATTGTCAAAAATGTTTGTTTAAAATTGTTTTCTTGAAATTAAATATTTCTAAGTTTCTCATGACAGAACACTCTCACAAAGAATATTACATTATAATATTGAAATCTACATAGACAACAAAATGACACAGCACAGAACAAGTTATTTTAGCAATACTTGGTTGCAGGATATAAAAACATTAGATTCTAATGTTTTTTTGATTTAAAATTGAATAGAACGTACAAAATTCATATTTAATATTTATTTTATGTAAGCTATTCTGTTTTTTTGAGAGTATTGGTTGAATTGTGTATGCAGGAATACTATTGTTCATTATATTGCTCAAACAAATGATAAATGTATTTGGGATATAATTAGAATATAAAATAATGTAATAAAAATCTTTTTCAACATTGATACTTGTTTGCAGCTTTTAATCCTTCTCACCCTTTCTTCCTGTTTCCATTTCCCGAAAAGGTCATCAGAAGTCTGTTCTTATTCTTTGTTACAAATGGGATATTTAAGTGAAACAATTCCCTGTTTTCTCAAGTCTTTTCTCAACTACCCCAAATCCTAACCACAGTAACAACAGAAGCCAATCTTCTTACCTTTGTAAATGGTGTCTTTTGGATATCCTTGAGAGTACTACTCTTCCATCTATATAATTTAAATTGTGTAGGTAATAAATCCTTTCATACACTGTTGGTTACGTGTGAAGTAAAATCAGATTTGAGTTCCTCCCTGACCTACAGGGTTTCATTAGCCAGTGAACTTATGGCAATCAATTTGTATTAGATTATATCAGGATCTGAGTTTCTACCTCCTACCTATGTGAGTTTGACATCTCTGTTATACTTCTCACTACTTGTTGCTCTTTAAGAGGCAGAAAAATAATAAAGTGAAATAAAATGATTTTATGATGGTGAATTAAAGACAATTTGTTTAGTGACTGATGGGTATATGAACATCGAATGAGAACACAGAAAAACAACCAGTAAAATGTAGGATGGTCAAGTCTACATTAAGATTATCCAATCCCAAGAGGTTAGATCTACATATATGCATAAATGACCAACACTAAATGAAGCCTGTAAGTTGTATTTATACATGCATATATGGGAAAATATATATAGCTGTGGTGTGTGTGTGTGTGTGTGTGTGTGTTGTGTGTGTGTGTTGTGTGAAGATAACAAAGAAGTGGGCAATAAATATGTGAGAACAGGGGAAAATGAACAGAATTGGAACATGGAGAAAGAAGTTTGGAATGGTGTAATCACAGTATTGATGCACGAAGCTCTCAAAATTATTTATGAAAAGGATGACTTGAATCCTAGGCAATTGTGGTTGAGGAAGTCAAGAGATAAACACTACTCAGGACAGACATAATTAAAAAAGAACCAAACTAACATATGCAGCAGAAACTGGGTGTGAACTTTAGGAATAAACTATATGGTTTAGTAGAAATTACATTTCTGGATAAAATACTTATTGTAAAAGTGGAAGTAGGGTATGGTTGAGGTAGAATTTTACATATTATAATTATATGACAGAAAAGATACTGAAATAATTAACAGCTTTAAAACACATCAATAGCAAAAGTTTCCTAAAAACTATAAATCTTCAACACAAAAACAGATTATCAATAGAATATTACTAGATTAGATTGCTTTGTATCAAAACTCCAATTGTTTAAACATGCTAACGGAAACTGGAAGTGCTGGTAATGCAAATGTTATTGAATAAATTTAATTTTATTTACTGAGCTGATTCAATTAAGACACAATACATTCTGAATATTGGTGATAGAATTTGTAAATTATCAGACTGCTCAACCACTCTGGTCAAATTGGCTAAGGGAGGAAAGAGATATATAATTTCATAGTTCATTGGCATAGTGAATAGTATTAACTTAATTAGTTATTATTAAAATAACACTCCATATTAGAAAGAGTAATGACTCTTTGGGAGCATGAGGCTGTTAAATTTCACCTAAGATGTTTCCATAAATTAAAGATATCACAAATCTTCAAGTTAAAAATTCATGCACAATTATTTCCCAAGTGTACTTGGATTTAAAACAATACCGCCCTTGGATTTTATTCTAAAAAAGACATATAACTAAATCACATAGTGCTAAAAGTATAAAAATGAAGTCATTAAAATGAGTTTGGACATGTTTCACTTACCTTTGAATACTAAATAAAGGAATAACATGGTTTACTGATTATATCTGACTTAGATGAATGTCTGTGAAAGGAAGAAATTTGACTCCCACAGGAGAGACAGATGTGAGGTGGAGGTGCTTGTCATACAAAAGGACATCTTGGTTATTCTGTCATGAAATAAAATCTTCAAATATTTAACCTAATAATGAATGCTGGAGCCTGAGAGATGGCTCAGCAGGTAAATGTGTGTGCTGCTAAGTTTAATGACCGAAGTTTGAGCCCTGGACCCATGAAAGAGAGAGAACTGAGCCCTGCAAAATGTCCTCTGACCTCCACACCAATGCATGTACATGCATGTGAGTGCACACACACACACATACATGCACATATTCACCCACCTATTCACACACATATATAGATAACTAATGATAAAAGTTTGTGAATAAATAAGAAAGCATCAAAATAAATGTAGGTTTTGTTTCCTTTTTAATTTGAGAAAGACTTATGATATTTATCATACACAGATTGAGCCCTTGCTGTGTCTTCTGTAATTCTAAAAATAAAATTCTCAGAATATAATTTAAAACTTGTAAAAGACTTCCAGGCTGGTAAACACATACAGTTCTTATCAGCAATGGTATTGTGATGCATATAGAATTCCATCTATTCTGTCCTTCTCAAAAAACAGAGATGGCCTCTTTACCTGTCTGTCTTTTGGGGGATGGAGAAAGGGGAGAGATGTTCAGAGATTGACAGACAGCATGCTACTTCGTTTAAATGCAACAATGACCAGATACCACCTTGCACAGATGAATAGCTACAAGTTTCCTTTTTGATGATGAAGTTGATTTTCATTCAACCTAAAAGCCCTTAGATACTTAGAATCTATGTTACTCAGTGTGTGTGTCTCAGTTTTATCAGCAAACTGAAACTGTAGGCTGCTTCATTGTACACAATTTCTTTTGAAACAACATAGAATTCTAGAATAGAGTATGATTAAAGAAAATTGAGAGAGGATTCTGAAGATTCAGTTCCACTGGGTGTTCTATCCTACCTTTGAACCCTTTTCCTCTTTTAATCCTAGCAGTAACATCAAATATAAAGATATTCTTGACCTTTTACTGTATGTGTTTCTTCAAAAAGATATTACAAGAGTTGCTACAGTGTCTGTAGATAAAAAGGAAAAACAAAAGAATAATTCAGCATGATCTATAAAGTACTTATGTTTCTACAATTGAAATAATTACATACTGTAAGATAAATTTTCCTAGTATAATATAATAGCATATTATATTTCTACAAAAATACACATTTATTGTCTTGGAGTAGAAGTACAGTTGCTCAGGAGATAGATTTTATTGCCCAGCCAAATAAAAAAATTGCAGAGTATTTACTGAAGCCATGTTTGTGAATAATATGGCCAGAAATTATCTAAGAGCATTAGACAGTGTTATTGTTTAATAATGCTTTTTGAGTTAAATATTTAAATGTCTTTGCTCTAATGTGCTAGTCCTTTACATTTTATGCACCATAAATAAAATAAAACTGTCTTTGCAATACAACTTATATTTTCCTTCCCTTCCGCTTTTTTTGTTGTTTGTGATGGTGGTACACAAGATCTAACCCAGGCGTCACATATACTATGCAAGTACTCTAGAACTGAATCAAATCCATAGCACTTAGAAAGCAAGAGAAATGAACAAACAGACCTGTGTGTGTGTGTGTGTGTGTGTGTGTGTGTGCAAACACGAGGGGGTCTGAAGAAGGAGGGAGCTATCATCTCCATTTATTGAACTACATTTAAAAAGAATAATGAGGAAACTATTTCTCCATAATTTTTGACTCACTGAAATTGTCTTCTTTTAAGGTGGACAGTTGGTGTTATAAGGGAAATTAATATTTTGCAACCACCAAGTTACCCAATAAGTAACTCATTGTAAATGGATTATGTTAGCTCTAAACAATAATTATTTAGCTCTTTTAATCAGATCATGGAGGTAAACATCTTATACCCATACCTATCTGTCTTCCCCGTATGCTCACAACTGTAAATCACTGGCCTTGCTCTTTATTATGAACTTATATCAATATTCATATGCATTGCTTCTAAATAAGCAGTAGCAAAAGTAGCAAAAATATCAAAATAGAAGGATACCAATTTAAGAATCAAAGCAGAATTGGATTGGATATATGTGTTTCTTCAGGGTAATGCCTCATTTTTAGCTTCGACTACGACAAATGTACAGCATCAAAGAAACTGGCTTTTGAGATTTAAAAAGGCATATATATGTGTGTGTGCATGTGTGTTTGTGTGTGTGTGTGTATTTCTGTGTGTTTCTGTGACTTCATGTTACCTGAGTACAGGTTCCCACAGAGTTCAAAAGATGGCCCTGAATCCCTAGAAATAGTTGAGATCTTCCTGATGTGTGTGCTGGGACCTGATTTCAGCTCCTCTGGTAGAACAGTTGTAACTGTTCAGCAGTCATTCTAGCCCCAAATTTTAAAAAGCTTAATGATTGTAAAACCACAAATACAATAAAAAAAACCTAGAACTATGAGAATAAACAAGAATATTTTCATATTTCTATATGTTACATGTGCTGAATTGAATAACTGTGATTTCCCATTAAATTAAAGTATAATGCTGTTATGTTTCTTTATTTCTCAGAACCAAAAGGGAATCTTGGGAATAGAGAGCTTGCATGCAGATGTACATGGCTACTGAATGTTAAAAGATCTAGGGTTCTAATAATGGTTGCAAGGTACTCCGTGTCATTCACATATTCACTTCAACCCATATGCCACCAACAAGCATGCATACTTAAGTTGTAATTACAAGAATACTGTGGGTTATTGTAGTTAACATTACCTTCCAAAGATTAGTTTATAGATTAATTTAGTATTTTCACTGTTATCTTCCTAGTACAAGTTTTATAGATTTTATTGAAATAAGTCCTTACTGTCAGTGAAAATTTTCACATAAAACATAATTGTATGCCTTTGTATTTGTTCTCTCTGTTCTGTGTTCTCTCTGGAAGCAACAGATCCCCCTTGTTCACCCAGTGAGGTTCATCTTCTTCCCTAAAAGACGAAGAATACTTTCTCATATTTGTATCACTTACATGCTGCAAAAAGAACTCCAATAACTGATATCTCTGCTCATGACTACTTTCCACTTGGCCCCGAAATTAATCAACATCGTTGGGCATCCCATTGACTTACGGTAAGCAAATGTGCTATTAGGGTTTGGATCATAAATGTACTTCAGAGATTATGTATTTATATTGTGGCTGTTGGGAGTTAGTTTAGCCTTCAGGAGTAAGGCCTCAAGGAAGGAAGGGGCATCTTTGAATGAGATACCGGACCCTACCTGTATTCAGTATCTCATTGCTTTGTGGGAAGGAACGTTATTGTGAACTTCCCACCATGATTTTCAGCCTCCTGATAGACCCAAAGCAATGAAGCTTTGTGATCTTGGACCTAAAATTATGAAACCATTAGTCAAAATAAATCATCCCAAGCCAAAGTTGATGATGCTAGCCATGCTGTCGCTATTGGAAAACTAACAAAATGTCTGCCAGTGTGGTCTGACGAAGTGGTGCAGGATTGTTACGCTCCTAGAATGCTCACCCACCCACCCACCCACTCACCCACTCCTGCCTTCCCACCCTGCATTCCTTTACCCTGGGGCATAGAACACCCACAGGACCAAGGGACGCTCCTCCCATTGATGTCCAACAAGACCATCCTCTGCCACATACGATGCCGGAGCCATGGAGCCATGGAGCTATGCATCCCTCCATGTGTACTCTTTGGTTGATTGTCCAGTTCCGGGGGAGCTCTGGTTGTCTGGCCAGTTGACACTGTTGCTCTTCCCACTGGGCTGCAAACCCCTTCAGCTCCTTCAGTACCTTCTCCAACTCCTCCATCGGGGACCACGCGCTCAGTTTAAATATTTCTAAATTAAGGAAATGAGCAGAAAAGCAAAGAATTAAATACATATTAAGCACATTCACCAGCTCCCATGCCATTCATTGTGTGATCCGTCAATGTCATTTAATGACTAAGAATGCGGTTCTCACCTGTGCTCTTCGTAAAATAATTAACTTTGTAACTGTAATTATGAAAAGCAAAGATAACAGCAAAAATAATATTTAAACTTCAATCTTATGGGAAAGCATTTAAGAGCACTGAGTCAAGAAAACCGGGAGGCCACACGGAAGCCTTGTTTCTCCAGAAGTTAAAGCTCTGCAAACAGGTTACAGGAAACGCACAAAGTAGCAACCAGATTTCTAAAGCTGAATGAAAAGAAAAACCTGAGGTCTAAGTAGCCCAAGGGACTTTCCACAGGAGGACTGCGAAGGATATTTGCAGGAACAGATAGCTACATGGATAAAACTGGTTTTATGTTTCTATTTTACATATTAATTGTAATTCAACTATGGCATAATTAGAGAGGCTCAAAACAAGGCTGTAAAAAACATGAATCGCATAAACAATAAGTCTTGGGCTTTCGAGGATTATTCCAAAGCTGACTTGAAACACTGTCACATTTCTTCACAGTTCTTGTCTCTTGATTTTATTCATGCATAGTTTCCATTTTAATGATTGATTTATTATTGCTCATAAATTGAAATGAAGCGACTTTGGGCAGTAATACTCTTTCATTTCACTATAAATACTCATGGAAATATTTCTTGAAGGCTTTAGATATTGCAGTTAGTGGATTTTTTTTTATTATTTCATTCAAACAAGGAAACATATTAAACTAAATCTCTATCACAGAATATATTGAAAGTTGTTTGTTTTCTGTATGGAAATTAGAGGTGCATCATGTTAAATTGATATGTTGTCTTCTTCAGGGGCTTCAAATAGAAAAAAATAAAATATTTAAAACTTCAGATACCATGAAAAACTGTACAATGGTTTTAAAACTAGCACATTACTTAAAAATTTCGTGAATTCTGAAATTATATTAACTTATTCCAGTCACTCGATAACAAATTAATATTGTTACTAATGGGATTTGCTATGCCAGTTTGTCTTAATTCAGAAAAATTTTAGTTATTTAAAATATAAACTAATACAATTAAATTAAGTGTACAAATGATTTAGAAACCTTAGTGTGGTATACATATTATGAACTCAAGACGAAACAAAGAGAGCAATGTTTAATGGTTAGTTGATTATTAGGTTTTGGTCAGTAGGATACACTTTCTAATCAACCTTGGAATAGGAGAGGAAAAAACTCTCCGTTTGTAAACTATTCCTGGAAAACATTTATATAATGAATGTTAGTGGTTTTAAACTCTCTTTCTCCTCCCTAAACACCCTCTCTCTCCCATGGAAACTCTTGTTTTCTTCGGAAAGCTCTGCTCCATACTTTTCTCTTGTGTGTCAGCCACTATGTTTAATTGAATAGCTTTCAGCAGTGTGGGTGGGAGGTTATTTTGTGGAGTAAAGGCAATTTCTGAGTGCTATATCACAGAGAAAAATGTCGACTCCCCAGACAACCCTTAACTGCAAAATAGGACCTTGTGGACTCCTCCTCTCTTGTGATGTAATGTTGATAGACCTATTGTACAGGTTGTGTGCATTCAGTCACAATGGCAGTGCGATCGTTAGTGCAATGACTCTGTTGTGTCCAGAAGATACATTACTGCTATGCATCTCTCCCATCCTCTGGTTCCTACATTATCTGCTCCCCATCTTCTGCAATATTCTCTCAGCTTTGGAGAGGACGAGATAGCTGTGCCATTTTAAAAAGTAATCAGTACATAACAATCAATATTGAATGTGACAATACACTGTGTGACCATTTTGTTGTCCCCTTCCCCATAAAATCACTAGTGTTTATGTTCACTCAATAAAAATATCCGTTGTAAGAGGTAACCCTCACTCTGTCCTGGACCCTATAAGAAGTTCAATTAAGGACTAACGGACCTCTTCTCAGGATAGTTTTAATTATGTATCATAAAATATCCAGGATTAGTGTAGAAACCAATTATAAAATATACAGATCAAAATATAAAACATATTTGTATTTATTCATATATCATACATATACTTTTAAAATTGAAATAATCTATAACCTGACCTATTTTGGTTATTATAGCAATAGGAATTTCAGCATAGTAATTAGATTAATATTACAGATATTTATACAACTGTAATGAAAACATAACAAAGTACGAGATGAGACTTTAGGTTTCATTAGTGACAAAGTGATCAGGAATGTCTCTTGATCATAATTTTGATTAAAGAAATGTGAAGTCTCAACTCAGAAGGGATAGTAAAATGATGTGACTGTGGTTTATTTTTTTATCTACAGTTGAGTGGCTCCATTCTATCCACAGACCTTGTATTAACAGCTCTTGCTGTAGAGATCAGTAGTCATGTTATTTCACATTTCAGTTTGTATTATAACCTCGCAGAGCCAGATGTTTTTATACCTATGAAATATCTGATCAACCAGATATATTTTAATTGTTCCTAAAACAACCCCTCAAAAATATCTGAGTTCCCTTCAACAGTGTTCTAGGGAACTGGGAGGATCACTTCTCAGGGGACTTCAGCTGAAGTAGCTTCTTAGTATCCTTGGGAACTAGACACACACACACACACACACACCACAACACAATAAATCCCCAAAACAAAACTAAAAAAAACTTATGCTAAGTGACAACATTGTTTAAACTCAAATATTTAAAGAAGTAGACATAAATGAGTCTCTTACCGACATAGTTATTGGTTAATTGCCACATAATTTGTGTGTATTTGTGTGTGTATGTATGTGTGTATATGCTCATTTTATATTCCCCAAATCTCAACAAGACACATAATGGAAAGTGTACGAATATAGTATGCTAAGTCGCCCTGGCTCTCTGAATGCTTAGACTGTTGATTTAATTATTCTAAGCCTCAACATGGAGGAAAACAAAGGAGATGACACACACACACACAATCTATTACAGAATCTAGGAGAAGACTTGTAAATAATACTTGTAGTTATTGATATCATCATTGTTATTACTCCTGATTGCTTAGTTTAAGAAAATATAATCTTTGGAGGATAATAAATACCTATATTTATTCATATTTTGTCTTCTTTATATTTTTATAAGGAAGAATATCAGTATTTACAGTGATCAGGTTTTTAATAAAATAAATTAGTACTCTGTAATAGTGATAATCTCAAGTTCCTTCTCCCACTAGATAAAATGTTGCATCAATCATATGTAGGGCATTGGCTATGGATAGTCTGTGGCAATATGAAAAGTGTTATGATTCTCCTCCATAAAACTGTGGGGTCATTACTGAAAATTCTTAAAAATATAAGAAAGCAAGAAGGCATGGCTTAAATTATAGAAAAAGTAAATCTTTTGTTCTTTAGACAATGGGAAAAGGAGGTAAATATTCTGTCTTTTTTAGATAAATAATGTAACTGTCAACTTGTAAAACACAGCAAAATAAATATAAAATTTATCAATAAGACAATTCTGTGATTCTTGACTTCTCACCAAGTAGAAAACAGGATGTTTCTAAGATGGAGGTGTGAAGACAAAAATATCATTCCAAGAAGAGAGAAAATGCATTTAATATGGAGTACTTGTCCTTTCCACTGCCCCTGCCCAATTGAACATTAAGAATAATTCCCCTTGGCTACAGTAATATATAACTATATAATTTAAATAACTTATTAGAAGACTTTGACATTTAATGAATAAGCCAACAATGTTGGAGTAAGAACTCTAATGTATAAGGCAGTGAACTGCTATGCCTTTTCTCTCATGCTCCTAGATGAGACTCTAAAGCAATCCAAACTACAAATGAATCAGGTAGAAGTAGCTAGAGTATAAGGATGAAGCTCCTTGCAGATGCAGTTTTTTTTTTTTTGAATTCTCTAAGGCAGTCTCTTGATGTTAGAGCTTCAGTCTGTGCCAACAGTGAGAGTGGTGATGAAGTGATGGTGATAAGGTCTTCTCACAGACTCTAACCACCAGGCTCAGTACCAATCTCATCCTAGGAAATACACAAGAAGACAAAGAAGATGAATAAATACCAGGAGGAATAAAAGCTCAGGAGTGTAGGTTTTTTTTTGTTTGTTTTTTTGTTTTATGCAAACTCATGCAAACAGCAGAACCTGCTCCCAGTACTAAGGTCACCTCCAAGGCTGTGAACCTGACTGGGTTAAAGTAGCAAATGTTTCTAAATGAATTTCAATAGACTCATTCTGATCTCTGACTGGATGATGATCCTATAGAACAGACAAAAATAACAATTTAAAAACTTTACAAACAAAGCTGAAGGGCTGAAGAAGCATTTTCACTGGGAAAGAGATTGCTTAGCAATCCCAAGCCTTTCATGAAACCTGACATGTTGACACAAGCCTGTTACCATGGTTCTTGAGAGATGGAAGCAAGAGATCAGAGATTCACGGTCATCCTCAGCTACACTGTGAGTTCAAGGCCTGCTAGAAGTACATTAAGCCCCACATTAAAAACAAAAATGAAAGTCAGAAAACTGAATATCATCTTCATAACCTGGATGGTGCCAGTCAGAATTGCATTATGAATTTTTATACATTGTCTTGCAAAATATACAAAAACACTATATCAACATGCTTGAGAATATTTTAGCAGAATAGAGTGTCATAATGTCATATTCCATATGTACAGGACAAATCAGATATTACTTGACAAATTCAAACTAGAAAATCACAACCAAATCTTTAGCATGAGCTCACTTTGAAGTATTTAATACGTAAAACAATGTATATTTATATGTTAAGATATGTATGTGTATGAGTAACAGATCTACATGAAGTTCCCAGGTGTCCAGGTTCATTGATATTGGTTGTCTTTCTATGAGGTTGCCATCCCTGTCAGTTCCTTCAATCTTTCCCCTAACTTTGCCAATAAGAGTCCCAGACCTCAGCCCAGTTGTTGGCTATAAGTATATGCATCTGTCTCAGTCAGCTGCTGATAGAGTTTCTCAGAGGACAGTTGTGCTAGGTTCCTGTCTGCAAGATCAATGTGGCATCAGTAAAAGTATCAGAGTTTGGTGCCTGTCCATTGGAAAAATACCAAGTTGACCTAGTCACTGGATTGTTTGCTCCATTTCTCCCTTGTATTTCTTTTAGTCAGGAAAAATTCTTGGTCAAAAATTTTGAAGGTAGGTTGTGTGACCCCATCCCTGAACTGGGGGCCCTGCCTATCTACTGAGGTGGTTATTTCAGGTTTCCATCTCCTCACTGTTGGTCATTTCGACTAAGGTCATCCCCACTGAGTCCTGGGAGTCTCTCACATTCCATTTCTATGAGACTTTCCAGAGATTCCCTTGGCCACCACCCGCCACAGTTGCATAGCCAAACTCAAGGCTGAAATCAACAAATTAGAAATGAAGAGAACAATATAAAGAATAAACAAAACCAAGAGTTGTTTTTTCTGGAAAATAAACAAGATAGGTATACCCTTGTCCAAGCTAACTAACTAAAGGACACAGAAAACAGTATCTAAATCAACAGAATCAGAAATGAAAGGGGAGAGATAACAACAGAAACTGAGACACTTTTCTTAAACATATTTTCTATAACATTTTAATTTTAGCCTTTCAAAGATGTATTAAAGCCAGAATAATTCTGCTAATGTAGGTTTTCTCTATTTCTGTTTTTCAATAAGGTTGCAGTGATGTAGAAAATAAAGCTTCTACATTGTATATAACATTTTAATAGAAAACCATATAATATATACATATGATTAAAAAGTAGTCTAATATTTAAAGAAAGGCATCATAAGAAGCAACTGTTTTCTGTTCTATACTCCTTATTCTCCCTGTTAATCTCTATACAACACATTTTCTGCAAGGCATTTCTTTTAATAACATTACAATTTATTAATAAGATGCACTTCTTGTAATTGTTCTTATTCAAAATGTGAGCATTGCACACTGGTCATTTTTGGTATATTTAGCTCTTCAGTGGCACACCTATAAGTTCTTCATTTCATCAATAACATTTATTAATAGTTTTAAATAGCATATTACTAATTTTGTCAAACCATTGTTGTTCTTCTTGTTTTATTGCTTTACAGTGTTCGCCATTTTTCCTTCCTTAAAGTTAAAAATATTAGCACCCGGTCTCCCTGTTTGTCTTTCTTTTATCTCTTAAATATAGTCATTTTTAAATAATGTCTTTCTTTTCTTTGGGTTAATAATTTTGGTTATAGAACAGAGTGTAAATTCTCTTCATGGTTTGAATATAGACTTTTTTCTTGCAATCATAAAATGAGTATGTAATCATCGATATTAAATTTCTAGAACAGGGTATCAGCTGAGTGTAGGTTCAGGGGACAGGTCACTGGACTCTGCCTATGATTCACTTGTCCTTATCTAAGTTGATACTGTCCACTGAAGCTGCCTACTTGTAAGACCTATGACTACTCGGTCTGGTAAATTTCCACAGAAGCTGCCTGTTTACAATAGCTTATAGCCTTCTGTTTCAGTGTTTTTCCACAGTGACCCAAGACTTTGTGTTAGCATGCATGTATGTCAGGCCTATTGCTGATTGTAGGTCTATGGCTGATTTTAGGCCTTTAGTGTATATGCAGGCTGCTCCTGACATCTCCTCCCTTCTCTAAGTATAGAAGGGCCTTGGCAATTCTATTTTTGTGAAGGTGAGGATAGAGGCCTGACCTCCAATAATTGAAGGGGACCTTGTAATGGCTCTCGGTCCTCCTGTCGTTGTCCAGTGAGGCATGAGGGCCATACCCATCCTGATGTCTTTTTCCTGGAGAGGGGATACTTTTGACATCAACCCCTATGCGGTCAGGCTTGTCCCTCAGGGAACCCAGATAGATATTTTTAACTTTTATTTATATTCCCTTGCAGTGCTTAGCCTCACAGCCTAAGCAAGAATTCAGATCGCCATCTGATAACCTGTTCTGAAAGGTATCTGTACTCCCCCTGAACACCTATGCTCTGGTGCCATTCCCTTCCCCACTCCTGCCTTTTTATGCTTATAACCTCTGTGTAAATAAGTAACTTACCATGTGATTTAAATAACTAAATAAAAAAAATTAAAAAAAAAAAAAAAGAAAATAGTGTGCCAAAGGGCTGAAGGAAATCCTGATTTCAGTATCATAATACTCTTCTGTGTATTAACTAATATACCGTTCTATCTTCTTCCTCAAAAAAATATGAGAGAATATATAAAATATTTTAGATAAC
The DNA here is from genome assembly GCA_021653895.1 of Mastomys natalensis. Lineage (NCBI taxonomy): Eukaryota > Metazoa > Chordata > Mammalia > Rodentia > Muridae > Mastomys > Mastomys natalensis. Next base: position 110,648 of record JAJTUV010001616.1, on the reverse strand, counting down.
TTATATGATAAATTGTTTGTATTTTGAATCTCATGGTAGTTTACAGAAATTTTGTTAAATTGCTTCTAAAATATCTATTTTTTTTTGAGTTTTTAATAGTTATTTCCTGGTGAGATTAGAAGCTTTTCTTTTCAATCTTTATTGAGTGTCTTCTTATACCTCTGTGAAACATTGGAGTATTAATACTTATACAATTTACAGCAATTAATTTTGCTATAAACAAAATTTTTGAATAATGCAAAATTTTGTGATTAAAGATAAAAATAGCAATATTTAATGTTAATATTCTGCATTATTTAGTATTCTATAAGTTTTATGCATACATGTTGCTGAAAATCTATGTGTAAAAGCTATTCATCATTGATATAATACACTATAGTAATTAAACATTATTTTTAAAAGTTTTAAAAAAAAAGAAATTTCTAATAGTAACAGTAAATGTGTCTAATTGACATAGACTAGTTTTCTTTTTCTTTTTGGCTAAGAAGAAGCATTCTGACAAAAGCAATTTAAGACACAAAGGGTTTAGTTTGGCTCACAGTCTGAGGATTGTATGGAAGCAGAAATGTACAACAGCTGATCAAACTATGTCTACAATCCAGAAGAGGGAGCTATGAATTCTGATACTCAACTGACCTCATCCTTCCTCATTTTTATTCCCATGGTATCACAATCTGTGGAAGACTTGCCTTCAGATCCACAATAAGTGTTTTGTTATCAGATAAACCTCTCCAGATATGACTTCAACAACATTCCCAGAAACAAAAGTATATATGTTAGGTGAATTCAAACTCATACCAGTTGACTTCAAAGAGTAACTGGCATAATTTTCATATGACATGTGAGAAGATAACTAAATTCTTTACTCTTGAGTGAAAACAGAACACATCAAAGAAAGTAACTGTCCCTCTGTCTTAAATGGATACTTGAGTACTGTTTGTGCAAATAGACTCAAATGTGTTTGTATGTGTGTGTGTGTGTGTGTGTGTGTGTGTGTGTTCTAGAACTTCAAAGCATAATTCTTTGTGGTCTCCAGATAAAAAAACCCAACAAAATGTTCAGTTAAATTTGAGTCTCAATTAGCCTGTATATTATTTTAGTATTAATATAATCCAAATCACAGGGAGTATTTAGTAACTACTTATCTTAAATGCACTGATTGTTTATTTGGAATTAAAATTCATCTCAGTTGTTTATTTCATCTGCTAAATCTAGGAATCAACATGTTTTGATCAGCAAGATCACTATTACATGTGTTTCTATAAGAAATGTGCCATCTCTCATCCAGTTTACTAAATAAAAACTTGATCATTTGGCCATTTAATCGTTCATTTCTCAGTTCCGCGTGACTTGTGGGAAATTTAGAAAACTTTCTCTCTCTTCAGGGAGCAATGTTTGCAGCAAAGATGACCTATTCTCAGGCTTGTGTTATTTCTCTAGAATGTTCTCCTTGCTTCTCAGCATGGCTTGTAATTTTTTATTTTTATTTTTGAATGATGGATTTGTTGCTATGGGCAATATGAATACAAGTAGAAAGCTTCCTGTATGGAGGTTTGTGTTAACATCTTAAAAAGAATTTTTAGCCATTTTAATGCTAGCTGTGCCTTGAGTACAAATTGGAGATAAGAGATGAATCCAGATGTGAAATCAAGTTCTGCCTTCCTGAGGTATCAATTGGTCTTAGTGCTTGAGTGATCATTTTGAAGAATTGGCAGAACCTCTGGACTGGTGTGAAGATGGGAAACTCCTAGCTCTGTTGAATTTTAATCAGATAGGTTTGTCTAGATTAATAGAAAGAGTCAAATGCTTGTTTAAACCCAAGGAATGTTTAACCTGCTATTCTCAAGACGATGCAGTTGTTGAGATTAAAGGTGTTACACTTTTGTTTGTTATTGGCATCACCAAACAGTGAGTGAGAGTTTTATGCATATAGATTATTCTTTATGATGTATAACATAAAATGATATAGCTAAGTAATAGCATTTCTAACAAACCTTACAATTGTTACTGTGAGCATAACACACACACACACACTCACACACTAAAAAACTAATACCACCGCCATCACCACCACCACCACCACCACCACCACAACAACAACAAAACAAACATACAAAAAAACTGAGTCTAGATAGATGTTCACCTTGAGAAGATAAAAGGCAACAAAATCTGGTAAATTAGTCCTAGTTATTTGCTTCTTTGTATGATTTTTCTTTATGGGGAGAGGCAGACTTCTCATTCAGTAGCCCAGGATGGTTTAGGACAACTATGTCTCCCAGAGTGGTCTTGGTTTCCAGGTAATATCTGGATTACAGGTGTGAATCGCCATGCACTGCTCATTTTGTTTCCTGTGGTTAGCATCCTGGTTTTGACAGATCCTTCAACGTTTAAAAGTAAGTTCAAACTTCAAGTCTGAAGTTGAAGAATCACAACTCTCTGTCTTCAGATGAGAAAACGGAAACTCTTAGCTTTAAAAGAACTTGCTGCTGATCACAGGAACAAAACTGACTTTAACTACAGTGTGTTTACATGAGCTTCAAAGATAAGTGGTGAATGCCTAACCACCTTAAGAATATTTTGTATACAAATGGATTGGATACAAATAAAACATACACCTTAAGAAACTGTATCAGCTAACACTTCTTCTAAGAACAAATCCAATGGGATTTAAAACTTTTTGTAAATAACACTATGTTCTTCATTCATTAGGTGGTTTCCATCCCACGATCAGAATAATTTCTGATAATTGGAAGGAAAATAATGTCCTTTGAAAGTGAGCCAAGTTACAATCTAAAGAAAACATTAATAAAAAACAGCAAGTGGTTTTTTTTTCTTTTATTATTATTTTTCTATAACCATCTAAAATGCATTGGGTAAAAAGTAAATTTCACAATGAGGCAATCTCCTTAGGAAATGCTACAATAAACCCAATTTTCTTGTAGGAGAACTTTCTGTGTTTTAAATCTCATTTTCTTTAATTTTTTTTTTTTTTTTTATAATACAGCTCAGGAGATTGGTGACAAAAACAACATAATGAATTTTGAGGCTGCATAATTTATGACTTCATACTCACAGGGACAGTTTTAACCTCCACTCATATTTACATTTGCCCTCTATTTCCCAGATTCAAATGGTCTTTCTAAGGAGATTGGTTTCATGCGGAGACAGGATAGTAATCAGAAATTTCTATCTTACTCACAATAAATCAGAGCGATTTCTGTCCACATTTGTGGCCACCATTGAAATAAAATGCACCTCTCACTGGGAGATGCCTGTGGCTATTAACTGCTTGAGTTTTGATTTCCAATAGAGACACATTCTCAATTTGTTTAATGGTTCTAAATAGGGGTGTGGTTTCCTGGTATATTAGAACAATTTTACCACTAAAATTCTTCCTTCTTCATAAAACTATGTGTTGGGTATAATCTTGTAGGAAGAATTTATGATACAGAAGGAGAAAAATGATAACAAATATATGTGTGTGTGTGTTTAAATATTTTTTAAAAACTTATTTGCAAACACAATCATGTTTTCAATTGTTAGTATTTTACTGAAGCAAATCAAAACATCATGCTTCCTCCCATCACCTTATATAGAACAGGGTTATATGAGAGGGACTGTAGCAGAAATGCACCAACAATAGCAAAAGATACGTAAATTACTTGAAAATTTGAATCAGAAGATATTGATATTCAAAAGACCCAGGCAGCCCAGACAGCCCACTATCTATTTAACCACATAAGTGATTCAGACACAACTGCTTGTTAACTACTGGTACAGATGTAGTATTTTGAAAACTATAACAATCCGACATCTGGCCAGAGCAATTGCTAAATGTGGATGGAATACAAGGACCTTGGGCTTGGGAGTGGCACCATCACAACAACATTATGGGCAATTTTGCTTCTTCCAGAACTAAATCTGTGGCCAAGTCATCCAGGGGATACACACTGAATATGATAGGATTCAAGCAGCTAGGCCAGTCATGCTTGCTGTAAGTCGCAATTCAGACACATGCACAGGGTGGAGCATCTCCAAAAGGTGATGACATTTCTTCATACCACTAACTAAATTGACGGTCCCTATGTTGTTTATATTTCTTATCTTTTTTATTTGTATATGTGAATGAGGGAAGGGATTCTAGAGATCAGAAAACACCTTGGAAAAGAGTTAATTCCCTCTTTGCACTATGTGGTTTTGGGGGGGCGGGTGAACTCAGGTCATTAAGCTTGGCAGTAATTACGTACCTTTTCCTGATTAGCCACCTAACTGTTAACCAGTACTATTTTATTTATTACAAACTGATCCACCTTTTCTTAAATTCTATGTAAGAAACAATGATTTTCTGATTCCTAATAACCCAGCTTTTTCAAGCTGAGCAGACCTGCTTGAACCTCTGATGTCCTGGAATCTCAGCGGGATGCAGTGAAGTCACCGACATCAGAGGCTTATCAATTTACTCTTACCCCACCCCTCTTCTAAAATCTCAACGCCAGTAATCAGCTTGAAGAAGTTAATGAAGAGTCGGCGCCCCTATTCCCTGGGCTTGGGGACTGAAGTGGTTAATATTGGCTGTCTTTCTAGGGAAAAGTAGTGGTTTTGTTGGAACAGGGAGGAATAGCTAGGATTTATTGCATAGCCATAACCTATTGGCAGAAATCTGTATAATTGTTATTAAGCTGAAGTTATAATTTCTAAAATGGTACAAAATTTACTTTGATTTCAAATTTAAGGTTTTCATTGGTACGAGTTTCTTATTGACATAGAAGTGAGATTAATATTGTTACTCTCATATGCATTGTGCCTATAAATAACATATTTAGGAATACAAGGCTTAGACCCAGTCCTTCTTAAACTTTTTTAACTGATTTGATATGGTTAGCCAGTGTGTTAAGGGCCTATAGCAAATTCATGGCTCTGAGTTTATTGTTAGGTGTTTTCTATATTTTATTTAGAAATAGCTGAGAGGAGTTAACACACAACAGTCCAGATTGTCCTTACATGGATAGTTGGTTTTCAAAATGTCAGAAGTCCAGAGAATTGATGTTACAAACATTTCTGTATTAATGTTCATTTTGATTAGAGACCTGTCTGCTCCTGACAGCTTCCTGTCTTAGATTCTAAGAAGAAATTGAGCATCTTTGTAGTTACTCCAGTTGTGGTGAGGCAGCCACTAGGCAAGAATTGCCTCTTTTCATCTACAGAAAAATTACTGTCCTGAAAAGGACACACTTGCAGAATAGTCAACTGATTATATCTGCCAAGACAGAGTAATCAGTCCTTTACTAGGTCTGTCAGTGATCCTGGGTCAGATGGCTGAAGATCGGATGCTCCAACATTTTGTATTATAGGGACTGACCAGGTGTTCAGTGGTCTCTATATATTGGCTAAGTTTTAGAAGCTATGCTTTGTGCTTCGATAATTTCAGTTAATCAGTCATTTGGATTTCTGATGGGGTTGAAGAAGACTTATAATCTCATAGCCAATCTGGCTATTTACTTTGAGAGAAAAGACTTGAGAGGATCGTTTTCAGCTGACATTCATTCTAAAGCCAAGAAAAAAGCCAGGTTCAGAACTAAGTCTTTTATTTAGGAGAGATGATAGAGATTCTGGTTAGTCAATAAAATGATGGACTGGGTATTAGGTCTATCTTGTACCTTACTGATACAAATTGGTATAGTTATGCTCTAATTGTATTTTGAGAGAAAAGTTTTATTTTAACAGGAAGGGTGATATGTAGGAGGAGCTAAGGTGGGAGGAGTAATGAGAGGAAGAGGAGGAGTAAGGAGAGGAGGAGGAACTAGGAGACAAGAGAGAGAGAGAGAGAGAGAGAGAGAGAAGAGAGAGAGGAGAGGAGAGACGAGAGAGAGACGAGAGGGGGTTGGTGGGTGGGAGGGGAACATGGAGGCAGATGTTTCGCATGTCTCCGCCAGTCAAAGATAGTTGGTATATCTAGGTTGGGCATTAGGTTACACTTCTGATTGTATGGGCATCTTGTTATTGAGCATTACCAAACTTATAAAGCCTTTGATTAGCATTTAAAAAAGGTTACTAATAAAAAAAATTAGTATGTACTTCAAAAAAAACCTCAGCTTTTTAAAAATATATTGTGTTGAAAAAAGAAAAGGTGTAAATAGAAAGGCCGGGTATGTCATGTCAAAAAAAGATATGTGTGTGTGTGTGTGTGTGTGTTGTGTGTGTCCCATATAGAGATAACATCCTTAACAAATTCCAATATTAAGTCATTCAAGCAATCCAAATCAAGATTCACAGAACAAAAAAACAGGTGTGCAATGATGAGCAATAGGTTAATGTGTGTCATCGTGAGTAAATAAAGACCTGTGTTACAACTCAAATGCTCATGTTTTTACATGGTGAACATTACTTGTTTTTTTTGTTTTTGTTTTTTGTTTTTTTTAATTTATTTACTTAGTCTAACATCCAGGGAAAGATCATTGACTCAAACAAAAGTCTTCTCAAATTTAATTAAATACATAGATCCTTAGATACAGGAAGCTGAAAAAAATACACGTAGGAAAAAGCTAAAGAAATTTATGACTGCAGTCATTACAATGAATTTCTGGGTAAAGTAAATGAAGTTCTTGAAAAACCAACAAAAGGAATTGATAAATTTTTCTCACAGAGAGACAAATTTGAGTGGCTTCATCTGAAAGAATGGGAGTCAGAGAGAAGCAGCAGGACATTTTTCAAACACAGTGAGAAGCACTTTGTGCTGCATCTAACAGAACTATCATATAGAAATGAAGGCTAGAAAGACATTTTCATATAAAAGAAACTTCAAACTATTTACAGTTAGCACACATACCCTTAAGGAAGGTTAAAGGAATTATTTTAAAAGTATTAAAAGAGGGAACCTATGAAGATCACGCAGAAAGAAACAGCAGACAAAGGTGATGCATGAGCTAGTACTACAGATTGTATTTCTCCTCATGAGTTTTCTGAGTAACGTGCTCATTCCTACAAAGAAATGCATAGGGATATAGCAAACAATCTTTCCAGAACCCATCAGTGGTTACATACCAAGCAATAGACATCAATCATATAAGCTATAAAAGGAAAAAATACCTAATTATATCTTAGCATTTCAATGTTATTTCATCAGCTGATAGAAACTCCAGACCCCCAAACAGGAGTTTAAAAAAATTAATCTACATAATCAACTATAATACTTAGCACACACATGTACACATATCCACTATTTGTATGTGTATTAGTATTCAGGTAAATCTGCCAATGTAGACAATGGCATGGACTACATAACAAACTGTAAGACAATTTGAAATAACTGAAATCTAGGCATTCATTATATACACTCTGAACATAATAAGTCCAACACTGGATTTCATGACCCCAAACAGATGAGTAAACCACATAAATACATGGTAACTCACCAACAAATTCCAGAAATCCATAGCACATATAAAGCTTGAAAAATGTAGAGACACACCGGGCTGAATATGATATAAATATTACATATTGACTCCACGGAATGCACACAAACCAGTAAAGAGATGATAATTTATAGAACTAAAGAACAAATAATGAAAAGACATACAGCGTTGTGTTTATGCAGCATGCAATGGTATACTGTATGATTAAAGTCCAGTCTCCTTAAAATGTGCTGTGTGATTAAAGTCCAGTCTCCTTGGAATGATGCAAAAGATGAAAATGGTACCTGCATAATCTCAAACCTTTGTTTCGCAGGCATAGATAAGATTATTGTAATTTTTATGGAAATACATGGGATTTTGAAGATTTCTTGACAAAGAAAAATGAAGTGTGAGAAATCACTCTGTCAAATCTGTGATCTGTTCTACATCAATAGTAATCAAGACAATATCACATCATCACAAGGCTCCACAGCAAGAAATGGTGACCCTAGAATGCCGAAAGTAATAAGCAAACATTTCCATCTAACCTTATCTCTCCAATGTTACAAACGAAGTTTGAATGAAGAAGCATAATTTTTGAGGCATTTATTTTAGATTTCAGGTTTTTATTTTTATTTTGTGAGACAAAATCTAACTCTCTAACTCAGTCTGACCTGGAAGTTACTACGTAACCTAGGATGGCCTCAAGCTTGTGCCAATCTGATTGTTCCAGTTTCCTGACTGCATTATATCTTTCTTCAAAATATTTTTTCAACAAAGCAAACTTGAAAATATGTTTATGATCTAGGCTTGGTAACTATTAGATACAGACAATTATTTTGTCCTCATAAAAAATTTTAAAAGAACTTAAGGAGAAGGAAATGCTGATTTTCATTATGCATTGTATACATATGCCCAGTTATCATACCAACCTTAAAATATACCCATTTTAATGGGTACATTATGTTAGAAGATAATTTCATATGTGATTGACAAAATCAAACAAAGAAGGTTGTTTTTAAAATTAGACCTCTAACAAGGAATTATAGACTAGGTTTAAATTGTATGTCATTTAAAACATAATAAATTACTGCCCATACAATTCAAAATCCTTAGCTCTGAATTAGTCCATCTGAAGAGAATTGAAAATTTTACTCTATAACACAACTCATCAAAAAAATGAATAAAATATTGATGCATAGAGCAATCAGATACCTACATTACCAATTACTCAGTGTTCATAGAGGCTAATAGAGTTTATTCTACTTTACATATTTATGCATCATATTTTTATATTATTGCATACTCTTTTGTTACCTATGCATTATTTTGACACATTATGCATATTTATGCAATGCTAATAGTGTATGTCAGTTTTTCTAAATCATCCTACACACAGGCATGTGCATGGAAGCACGCATACACACATGTGACTTATTAAAAACACTAGCATTTATTACAGTTCTGAGCATTGTGGAGTTTCAATAAAAAATGTTTATCACACCTTTTAACTAGGTAGAATTCAAAGTGTATTTTTTTTACCTGGTTTGTTGACTGAAGCTGTGACCTTTAGTCATATTTTCTGTTCCTGAAAAATAAATCTGTCCTAGAGGTCTGTTGTAGATTACAGATGTATGAAAACTTCAGAATTAGCCAGAGGTATAGGACTAGGCCTGTGATTATTTCCTTATCCTTCAGAGGATTTTACCTTTAATTTTATTATCTGAAATCTCAATCTGTGTAAGTGCTATTTATGACTGAGTTGTAGCTGCCCCTCATACTGAATTCAGGATAAACTCCCAAGGTTCTCAACATGACATTAATTTTTTTAATTGAAAATAAAATATATTCTGATCTTAATTTTCCTTCCTCCCAACTCCTCCTAGATTCTGTACACCTTCTTACCCACATTATGTGTCCTTAAAAAACTTTTACTTATATACATGGATATCTATGGACTTAACATGTTCCCCAGGCATTTCTTAAACTAACCGAAGCTTTGCAAACTATGGTGGGTATGAACTGGTAAGAAGACATTAAGTTTTGAACTAAACTTTGAAGAAGGTATAGGAGTTAATCTTTTAGAAATTCCAGAACAAAAAATAGTAAGTCTAGAAGAGAAAATGAAAGCTGTGATGTCTCGTAAGGTACCCACCATTGATCTATAGGGCATTAACCTATAAAAAGTCACTGGTTGGTAACTACACTGGATGTTTGGGATGTTGCCCCAAGTTTTTCCTTGGTAAGCCTTTCAACACTAAAATCATACCTGAGTTGACGTACTCCAGTTAACAAGTACAACTAGCCAGAAGCAGAACTATACAGGCCAAAACACAAGTTTATACATTTATAGACTTTCCCAGAACTATGGGTTTGGATGGATTAGATCTTTGTTTTCTTTTTGGAAGTAGGTGCTATCTACATGCTGAGTTATGGACTGAATGGTGTTTGATCATATAGCCAGTTGTGTTTAGAACTGGAGGCCAACTAAATCTGGGACCCTTTTACATACAATACACAAGGTGACTTCAGTATAATAGAGGAGGTTCAACAATACAGAATTCGCATCATTACTTTTATAATATGCATTTGTCAAGATGGTGGATTTTCCTGGTGGTTCTTGGTGGAAGAATGAAATAGTTTGTTTTGAAAAAAATGACATAATTAAGACATATCTTGATATGTAGAGTTTTTTCCTTTCTTCTTAATATATCATTTGTCCTCTAAGTGAATTGACCAAACATTCCCATTACCTGTATCTATCCCAAACTTGAAGGAAAGTGGAGATATCATCCATGGCTTTGAGAACAATCACGTTTCAAATGACATAGCACAAATTATTGTATTGAATTCTTTTTAAGTCAAGGCATGAAGAAGAATTTAAAATGAGCTAAGTAAAATTGATTGAAATGAACTGTAGCTTAAGAAAATCACTATGTAGAAATATGTGCTTTTAAGTAAGAGGTAGAGGTCAAACAATCAATAACTAGTCAAGTGGAATCTGAATAAAAGCCAAGCCAGGATGATCATGGTAAAGACATGTCCAATGGGTAATGGGAAAGGATAGATGCCTGAGATATTGACTTCTCCACAGAGAAAGCACAACAGAACTTGCAAGGAGAAAAGAAAAATGAACATTTTGACTTTGTCTTACAAATTACACTGACCATAGCTAAAGTAGTTTTTATTTATTTATTTTTATTTATTTATTTATTTATTTATTTATTATCATGAGCTATGTCATAAAATTGTATACAAAAGTCAGGTTAATGTGTCATCATATAACCAAAGGAGAGACTTTTTGAATTATATTGGCACTGGGACAAAATACTTTGGTATCACTTATGCAAATTCCAAGTGGATAATAAATCAGAGGCACAGCGAGCACAGAAACTCGTCAGTCTGAAACCATGTTATAGAACTACAGCCGCATGCCCTTGATCCTATTCACCAGCAAGAGATAATTTCTTTAACTCTAGCCTTTGAGTCTGTTTATTCCTTAGAATTTGCTGTTGGAAATATTAATCTACTAATGAAATCAAAGATTCCTCCAGGGCAGTGATATTTCTGCTGTACTTATTAGTATATTCTTAGTGCTTGGCATAAATTAAGTTCCAGTACACCACTGATGTTTGTACAGATGAGGGAGTGAGCAAATACATGTTGAGCAAACATGCAAGTAAAAAAGAAAAACTCCTTTTACATTTTCTATTTGGTTGACTTCTGATTATTGATCATTATTTGGATGATAATTAGGTTCACAATGATCATTAATTAATTAGCATAAAAATTACAATAATCATAAGTTAGCATCTTAAACTGGTGTTGGTGGTAACCATTTTTGGTGAAATTGTTGAGGTTTTGAAGATGAGAGCAAAATTACAGGAAGTTGCAGAATAAGGATTTGAGCTGAGCTAGTCATGTTTCCTAAAGAGCATCTTCAAGGCCAAGTAAATCATTGTGAGAAGATTACCATCTAAATTGTGAGCACCTATAAAAAGGGTTTTCATTAACTGCTGATTTTGAGTGTTTTATATTTTAAGTTTATATCTTCAGCTCATAACTTAGTATCTCAACTGTAAAGTAGAATCATGTGCTGGCCATTATTTTGCGTAGTTAAGAAATGAGCAGAGCAGCACAAGTATATTATTTATTTGTTTATCTATCTGCCTATCATCTATCTTCTCTCTATTCATCTATCATCTATCTATCTATCTATCTATCTATCTATCTATCTATCTATCTATCATCTATCTAATCTATCTATCTAATCTATCTATCATCTATTTGTGTGTGCTTGTGCATGTGTTTGTGCTTGTGCCTGTGTCTTTATCCATACAGAAGTCAGAGTTAGACACTGGTTGTCTTCAGTGGTTGTTCGCCAACTTATGTTTTGAGGCTGGATCTAGTACTTGAATCTGGAGCTCACAAATTTGATAAATCTAGCCAGTCAGGTTGCCCTATAGGTTCTCTGTCTCCACCTTCCCTATGGTAGGATTACAGTTGAAAAGGCAAAATAGCCTGCTTTTATGTGACCCTAACCCATTCCACTTGTTTGTATATCAAGCATTTTACCCATTCAAGTAGTCTCTCCTTCCTTTTAAAGTAAAGCTCTTTTAACATGGTGGGTATTAGTAATAGCATCACTACAGTGATGACAGAAGTGATAGCAAACAATCCAGTAAGTCATGGTGATGTAAAAAATAATTCTTAATAATATACTCATTAATTTTTCTTTTATGTATATGTCACTGTGTGTATATATGTGCACCAGATGCATGTTTTTGCTCATGGAAGCCAGAATACAGTGTCACATGACCTGAAGCTGGAGTTAAAACTGCCTGCAAGGGACTATTTTGGGTGCTAGGAAGCAAAATGGTACATTTTCACCGAGAGAAGTAGTTCTCTTAACTAATGAATGATCTCTCTACCTCTAGGAATTTATTTGTTTAATCTTGGATGCTTACAATGGAACCCATAGCCTCATACATGCTAAACCTAAGGTCTAAACTTCATCCTCCCCTCAACAACTTATAGTTGTGCACTTGTTATTGGTTTTTAATTGTAAAATGAAGGAGCAAAATATTAGTATTCTTTTTTTTTTTTTCCCAACCAATAGTCTTCTTTTCTCCATCCTAGAAAAGGTATAAAAAAAATTTAAAGTGGAGGCAATTGGCTTTATAGTTATGCTGAGAAGGGCAGTCAATGGAAAAATGAACCAGAGAAACACTTGCAATTTTCGCTGAGCTTAGAGAACATTCACTTTATTAACACTAGCTAAACTTTCCTCTGTTATTTTGCTGATTTTTTATATTTATACATTGAAGCGAATGTTGCCCAAGTGTGGATATTTAGAGCGTTTTGACTTAAATGACTTTTTTTAAAAAGACCTACCTCATTAGTCTTTAAATGGTCCTCAGAGGAAAGCAAATTAGACAAATATGACCCTAAATTACATCTTAGGGTCTCATATACTTAGACCTCCAGAATCAATCAACAAAACAAAACAAAACAAAAAAAAACAACAACCAACAACAACAAACAAAACAAAACAAAAAAACAGTTCCTCAAAAGACCACAGATATAAGGAATCATGTAACTGAAAATTCAGCTGGGAAACAGGGGTCATTCTATGACTATAATACGTCAGGGGCATACGGGTAACTCAGTATTTAATTTACATGTGCTAACCAAGAATTTTCAACACCAATATTCTAGTTGTGATTAAAATAGTTTGACTGTACTCCATATTGGAAAAAAACAAAAAACTCACAACCTGCCCCACCCCCTAAAAAGAAAACCAAGAGTTACATTCAAAGACAAAATGCTTTAGTTGACATTGATTCTCAGGTTGACTCTGTACCAGTGTTTGAAGAGGCATTAATTTAATCGGAGTTAAAATCTGCTTGAAGCAAGAACTTAGCAGCTTGGGAAATTGAGCCTTCTGTTTGTCTCATTTCTTATTGGATATTTTATTTATTTACATTTCAAATGTTATCTCCCTTCCAAGTTTTACCTCCTCAAAACCTCCATTCCATCCCCCTCACTCCTGCTTCTAAGAGGGAGCTCCCTCACCCACCCACCCACTCCCGCCTCACTGCCCTAGCATTCCTCTATGTTTCTTTCATTTTTAAATGCACCATTTGGAATTTATGGAATTCACATGACTTTATTGTATAGATATGACTTATATGTTGTGTGTAAGATTTACAAAAATTCATACTAGTCATAATTTGATAGAATGACACTGAGATTATTATGTGAGAAAATCTTATGCTTTACACATAATAATATTTTGAAATATATAAAATGATATATTTACAGTTTTACTATTTATCAGTTGTGTTATTGAAGAAGTCCATTGAAAACCTACCCTACCTTCTCTGAGCTTCCCTATTTTTATAGTGAAATTGTAATAACAATGATTGAATTATTGAGAATTAAATTATATTGTACACATATTCTAAGTCCAACATCTGCCACTGAGATTTCTCTTTACAAAATGAATAGTCAAAATATGAGCTAGTGTAATTCATAGATTTTTATATATGAGCATACTAAATCTCAAAGACAAAAATTAAATTGACTAAAGAATTGTAGTTACCTAGTGGCAGAGCTGAGGTAGAAACTACAAACTCCTATTGTCCTCACCAATATTCTCTTTAGTTTGAGAATAACAGTAGTAGAAATTGAAGACACTGAATTAAAGTTCCACATAGGAAAAAACTGCTTACCAAACAAGGATTCACAGGAAAGAATTAGAATATAACTGCATGTCAGATGACTATATTGTCCATGACACTCTTCTTTTATATCTATTTTATATTGATTTTTCAAATAATTTTTATCTTACTTCATAGAAAAATGCAGATAGAGCAAGAAATGGTACCCTCAGGTCATAAGTAATTATGACACTGTTTCTTGAAAATTGAAGTAATGAAACAAAAGACAGACTGTTCAAGTAGCTTATGATTCTTATATTTTTGATGCTATTCTTCTGTTATTATAAGTTAAATATTTTTAGGGAGTTCCCAAATACTGAATTTGTCCTAATGTCTGGGATATATGAATGTGTTTGTTTGAATGATAAAGAGGAAGAATTTCCAGATGGAACCTCTGTTACCAATCAGTTTCATTTAACATCATTCTAGATTACTAATGTGTGTCCAATGTCATCACAAGTGTCAGTAAGAATGAAATCAGGAGTCAGGAATGCTACAGAGACATCATTTTTTTGCCTTTTGTAATAATTAAAGAGATTTTTGATAGATTTTGGGCAGTGTAAATTGGAGAAAAAACATGACTGTTAAAATTTTTAGCTAAAATGCCTTACAGTGGGGGTATGGTATCTGATGAAACCATCTTTTCTAGTTAGGGTCTCTTGTGGAGGGATGGGGACACCAATTCCTTCTTCTAAAACTGTCAACTAAAAATTGTTCCTGTCTAAAAGAAATTCAGTGACAAAAATGGAGCAGATACTGAATGACTGGCCTAACCTGGGATCCATCTCATATGAAAACATGAAACCCTCACACTATTGTTGATGCCAAGATGGGCTTGCAGACAGGAACATAGCATGGCTGTCTTCTAAGAGGCTGTGCCAGCAGCTGACTAAGACAGATGCAGATACAGCCAACCATTGAACTGAGTTATGAGACCCCTATGGAAGAGTTAGGGGAAGGATTGAAGGAACTGAAAGGGACAGCAACCCCATAGAAAGAACTAGGGTATAAACTAACCTGGACTTTTGGGAGCTCCCAGAGACTAAGTCACCAACCACAGAGCATACATGGGCTGGTCTGTGGCCCCTGATACACTTGTAGCAAAGGACTGCCTTGTCTGGCCTCCATGAGAGAGGATGTGCCTAATACTGTAGAGACTTGATGCCCCAGGTAGGAAGGATGCCCAGAGGAGGGGATCCTCTTACAGGTGACGGTGTGGAGGGATGGGCGAAGAATTCAGCGAAGGAGAACCAGGAGGGGGCAACAGTTTGGATGTAAATAAATAATTAATTAATTATTAACAACACAAAGATTTTAAAAATTTAACGCAAAAAAAAAAAAAAAATAGAGTGAAGGAGAACTGAAGTTTTTGCCCAGATGTCTATATGCCTTATGGAGTTGGAGATGTGGTATTTGATTGGTAAACTAGAGTGATTGGTGGTTACTAGCTGGGGCTTTGTGCAGATGGATTTTACAGAATTTTAAGGAAGTCATGTGCTGAGCACTAAAATTTACTACTCATCTTATTTAATTGTGCCCTTCAGTTATCTCAGTATTTGACTTGTACTTCAGGAGATTGGGTGTTGCATTGTGGGTAAAACCTGGGGGGCCACAGCAGCAGGCCCCAGGCCTACTCGGCAGCTGCAGCGACCCGGGACCTGCGTGGTGGAGGCTGCCTGGAGGCTTCCAGGCAGCCTGTCTCACATACCGGAGAAAGGTCCCAGGTTCTATGGGCTGGGGGCTTCGGTGGCGGCAGGCCTGGCAGGCCCAGTGACAGGAGAAAGTCCTTGGTTCCAAAAGGCTTTATTGTCATGGCAGATGGTGGATGGATCTGGATGTACCCCCCTGAAACTCAGGGCAGACCTGAGTTAAGTAGGGAGGGAGAAAGGGGGAGGTTCTGGGGAGGAATGCTTAATTGGCTCCGCCCTCTGACCTTCATTAGTATGTAAATCTCTAGGGCCTGAGGCCTGTAGTCACACCCTCTACCTGTGCACTTTGGGAGGGGCTGTAATGGCCTTCGTGACTGAACAAAGTAGGTCCATGGAGATTAGACTGCTTTTCAGGACCTTGAATTCTGGGGGCGTGGCTGAACTCCTTCCGTTTCTCCCTTGGAGTCTCTGGGTTCTAGGCCCATGCCCAGCCAAGAACCAGGAAACCCTTACGCAGTGCCACATTGCATGACTACTTTGAATGTTGTCCTCTGTTCCAGCAAGACCACAGTGGCCTTGCCTATTTGTTGAGGATGGATCTGTGTTGTGTTACATGCAGGTACACACATACACACACACACACACACACACACACACACACACACATATGCCAAACACAAAAGCCAGTGAGATTAAAATAATCACTCTCATATATTGAAAGTATTACAAAATTATATGTATACTATTTTAATAAAGTAAATAAATGTCATTTATTTTTCTACATATGCCATTGCATATAGAAGTACTTTATTAAATAACTAGAAAATAAAATCCAATAAACTTGACAAAGGTAACTAAAGAACTGTGTGCATGAATTCAAAGATAAATACATCATATATTTTAGAGTCTAATTCTTTAGGACATTAGAAAGAATTGAGGTAAATATATCTATTCTCACAATATTATTTTCTTCATCATCATTATGCTTATATTCGTCCTCTAATTCATGCTAATATGATCCAGTGAATTTCTAACTGATTTCTTACTCACCCTTTTTCTCTGTTCTAAATTGAGTATTTTGTGTTTCAAAAAAAAAAAAATGAGTTGAATAAAATAATGAAATCAGTAAACAAATAAACAGAAAGTGTTGATAAATTGCAGTAACACACTTTTTAAATGGTGTCTAAAACTTGTTTATAAAAAACAAAACTTGATAGAATCAAATATACTTTAAGACAGGTCTTAAATTTACCAGTTACTACCTAGGTGGTCTTATCTCACTCTTTCAGTTTAGATTTAACTTATGTCAGCTTAAATATTTTGCTTGATGGTAGGAAATGTCAAATAATCTTTGATTTTTTTCCTAATTAATACACATATTTTATTCCCAGTTGTCCATAAAAATGATATTTATGATGAACAGTGAAAACACTTCTATGTGTTTATGTTTACATAAAAGGCTGAACTTCCATGATTCCTTAGTTTTGGGACAATATGCTTGCACACTGTACAAATCTCTTTGATCCAGCTCATTTCACTCATCAGTAAAATATAGATGCTAAAATATGTTATGTAATATAACTGAAAATTTGAGTCCATATTGAGTATAAGATTGTGAAAGCAAATTTTTTAGCATTCAGTATTGATAGATGACATATTATTTCTGCTCTTTCAGACAGATGTGAGAGCCAAAACGTAGTTCTAGTATTGAAATGGTAAATGCACACAGATATTATATGGAAAAATAATGAAGCATAGGAAAGGAGATTTGGAGATGTGTATATATAATATATATATATATATATATATATATATATAATATATAAAATATGTAGTATAATTTCATCATTTCACCTTCTCTTTCTTCTCTTCAACACCTCCCATATCCTCTTCCTTGCTCTTTTTCAAATTTAAAATCTCTTTTTTCATTAGTTGCTTTTATTTCTATAGAAGTAGACACCAGCCAACTGATTACATGGCTCATGTGCACAGCACATACATTATGTGTACCAGAATTTATTTTGGAGATGCAGACATTTGAGGTTTTCTACCCAATATGGTTAGTGCTGCACATGTATAGGTGAACCTTACAGCAGCCCAAAAGAGACTCTGCATTTGAATGTAGTATATTTAATGATCGAGTCATATGTGGTTAGTGGCTACTCGAAGGGCACTGTTTGAGTTACAGCTACCCGGAGTTAAATTTTCTTAATGGAGACTCACTTATGGGTATTCATTACTCAAATTTTAAACTGTTACCTCTGAGTTTAATTTGCATAAGTCTTACATGAGTCCTGAGACATTTTAAAGAATCAATTTGAGGAATAACTTTAAGGAGTTATTTCAAGGGATTAATTCAGGGTAGTTGATCATCTTTATCCATGAGACATCCTTTGAGCTTATCTTTGGGTCAGTTCCTGGAGATCTCTTTTATTGTTCATTGTCTTTGCTTTACATGGTTTTCTTCACTACTGTGATCCCATTTACTCACCATCTGACCTGTGGTTCTGTCCCAACCTTCCAGAAATAAAACTGTATTTTAGATTCAGAACTGCTTGTTTAACATGTTTTCATGTATGTTTAAATGTGTGCTGGTTTATTTTTTATTTTTTTATTTTTTTATTTTTTGGTTTTTTGAGACAGGGTTTCTCTGTGTAGCCCCGGCTGTCCTGGAACTCACTCTGTAGACCAGGCTGGCCTCGAACTCAGAAATCCGCCTGCCTCTGCCTTCCAAGTGCTGGGATTAAAGGCGTGCGCCACCACCGCCCAGCTGTGTGCTGGTTTATAATTATGTTATCATTTCTCTTTAAAGTTAAACTTTCCAGAGAGTCAAACTTTACTGTAAGTAGGATAAGATATCATGCTGGCTGATGACAGCATCTAGGTTACATTTAGTAATGAAAGTTTTTTGTTTCAATCTTTAAAATATGTTCAAAGGCACATGGAAATGAATTTTCGAAACTTTGAGAACACTTCAGGCCCAATACTTTGATTTTCAGATGATCAAATTGATAACTAACCCAGTCAGGGTCAGATAGCTAGTCACTGCTGTTTTGATTTCTATGTATGGTCTTTGGGGTTATGGGCAGAAATTACCATGATCAAAGATTATTGACAACTTGATCAATACCTGAAGACTTATTGACAAGTTGTTTTCTGAGAAAGGTTGTATTTAAGCAACTTCATGAGATGAAATCTTCTTTCTGCGATGTTATTAATGTAATTGAATCAAACAGTTCATAAAAAATCCTAAAAATTAGCTTCCCTAATAGATTGAATAACATGATTACTAATAAACTAGAAAGTGAACAGAACATAATTGTGCAGTGGCTTGATAATATCCTCACACAGTGAAAATTTCTCTTTTGGTTTCTGTTACACTGTAGTTTGACTTGAATTCTCATTCTTGTGGAGTTGCAACAATGAGATAGTTATCAAAGATTTATATATTTCACTTTCAAGTACTGAATAGAAGAAGTTAAGGTATTTCTTGGAGTAATCTCTTCATCAGAAAAAAAATCTTTCATACATGTCTTCAGCGGACATTTTTTCATGTCTGATTGGTCAGAATTTTGACACATATTGGCTTAGAGCTACAGAAAGAATGCAGTTGTTTTCAGATGAATCCATTTGGCTTCGGAAGAAAGAATCCAGTATTTTCAGTCTTCCTGGGAGGAGTCAATTTTGTATGGAAGAAAGGAATATATTTGTGGTCAGGTAAATAATTTCTTCTTGAGGAGAATATGAACTTGCTATGGATAGATTAAATTTTTATAGAAATATAGAGGTGGGTTATAAAGACATACATATACATTTTAGAAATAAGTATAGAAAAGTTTCTTCCAAGTGGATGCCATTGAGGAATTTATTTTTTTAGAAAATGGAGAAAATAAAGCAATCACTGAACAAAAAGAATGAGCAATAGACAGCAGAAAGTCTCCTGCACTCAAATAAAATAAGTCTCTACTATTTAACCAGACAAAAACTAGAGGAGGGAGTATAGAATAAATTCTTTATAGCTCTCAGTCTTATATTGAGCTGCCATTGAGTAAGACAAACAACGACAAGTGCAATGCAGAGAAACACAGTGTGAATCAAAGGAGGCAGTGTTATTGCCTTCCACGGCAGTGCTTTGACTAGCGTCAGAGTACTATATCTGGTATTTGTCACTATTTCTTAGATGGGGAATAATTTCTCTTGAAGGACTATTGCACAGAGTCAGTTAACGTTACCAGGGTTCTAAGATTTAAGATGTAAAGAAGCATGCTAGAAGTCATGCATTTGATCACTGGGAGGTAAAGGGGAGTTTCAAATTCCCATTAAGCTTATGCAATTTCCATCACTAGTGGAGACTATTTTTCCCTCTCGTTTTTAACCTCCTCTTTCAATGCCAGTCTCTATTCTACTGCTGATTCACTAGCTCACCACTTCAGCTGCAACACTTTATGGGAGGAGCAAGCGAAGCAAGGTGGCAGCATTGTTCTCTGAGTCGTGAGCCTGAGCAAGATTTAGACACATGTGTCTTGCCTGCCCCAGGACAAAGTAGTAAATGTGTTTCGAGACAATGACAGAAAGTGAATAATTGGCATATATATTATGATATGAACAGGTAGCTGTAGGTTTGTAGGTTGACAACCACAGTAGGATGGGACCATCCATTTTTGTCTACAGAAAAATAGATGAAACAGTTTGGTTCATTGAGACAGTTTTTGTTGTAGTAGAACAAATTCATAAGCATTCTGGGTCCCTGTTCCTTGGCCATTGTGAAATTTGAGAAAGCTCCCTAGACATCCTAGCTTCTCCATTGGTAAGCAGAGAAGATAAAAACAGGACTTATATATATTTAGAGTGTGGTTGTATTAAATGAGATAATGCTACAAATCACCACGATCAAATTTAAAGTGTTTAGTGAATATTAACTTCAATAATTGAAGCCAGTAGTTGATATTTCAGTGGCACTTTTTAGATAAGAAAAATCAAATGACTCCAAGGGGTCAAAGTCAGCATACAATGGAGATATCTGCACAACCGTGCTTATTACAGCCCTATTCTTAATAGCCTAGCCATGAAATCACCCTTTGTGTCAGCCAGTGAAGGAACAGATAAGAAAATACAGTATATATATAATAAGGTATAATTTTGTCATTAAGAATAAAATCATATCACTTACATTAAATTATATACAACTGGAGGACTATCATCCAAAAACAAATGATATAGACCCCAAATGACAGGTATTATACCTTTTTTCTCTAATTAATGAAAGCTAAAAATATTACTGAGTAAAATAAAATAAATCAGAAAAGTAGAACTCCTAAGGAACAATGAAAGGATCAGCGGGAGTGATCTGGATGTTTAAATGTGAGTAAAAGAGAAAGAAAGATGATTGCAAGAACTTCAATGCATATGAGAACATGCAATCATAAACCCCAACATTTTGTACACTGTATAAACACTTGTAAACACCCATGTGCTTATACACACACACAGAGAAACGCACACGCACATGCACTGTTCTAATATTGAAAGTCTTCAAATCCTGCACCTTTAAAGAGTAGGCCTAAATGCCCTTTTAAATGTTAAGTGAATTCACTCCATGCTTAAGCAATATCTCAGCTATTTGGCATGAATGGCTGAGAATATGGGCTATTGCCTCATGGCTCCTTCTCTTTCATATTAATCTTGATATCTAGCAACTCTTGGACCTTGAAAACATTGTTTAAATTCTTTGTGAAGCAGATCATTGTTTTATAACCTGGGAACAATTATAATAGTGTACCATAAGGCTGTCACTGAGGGTTACATGAACTTATTTTGAAAATCGCATCATACATGATATAGAGAAAACTTTAAAAAATAATTTAGCCTTTTTTTGATAGGAAGAAACAAAACTCCTCCAGTTATATGCGAAAATAGGCTGAATCCCAGAAATGCCTACTGCAACTACAAAAGGCCATTCTATTTACAGGTTTGATAGAACATGATCATATTCTAAATCTGTTACAGACTGTGCCAAGAATAAAAGGAATCTAAATAAAATTGAGTTACTTTTTATATTCTGAAGGTGAGCACCCAAAAAGATATTACAAAGCAAGCAAGAGAAAAGAATTTGTTGTTTCTCAAATTTGGAATAGGGAAATGATTCTCTTCTTTCTGATTAATTGTTGAAAAATCACAACACTTTCTCTTTATTATTAATGAAATTTTATCACACGATATATTTTGATCTTCCCTTTCTAAAAATTACAATATTTTATTCAAGGAAATCTAATACCAGTAATTATGTGTTTTTATTCCAGTGATCCATAAATAGCTAATTTATCCTCAATATAAACAAAAAATTTAAATCATTTTGTAACTTTCAATTTTTGTTTATGTTTTGTTGCTTATTTGACTTAGTTTTTTAGATTATAATTAAATTCCATCACTAACTCTTCCCTTCATCACTTTCAAATTCATTGCGTTTTTCATTATTGTTATATGACTATATATTCATGTATGATATTCATTCATATGCATACATATTTCTAAATATAACCATCTCAGTCTGTGTACTATTATTTGTATGTATGTTTTCAGGACTGACAATTTGATATTAGATAGCTATTTGTTGTGATCATCTCTGGAGAAGACTATTTCTACCACTTTCAGAATTCTTAACTGTAATTCTTAGTGAAGGCTGGAGGTTTCATAGTCATTCCTTTGTCCACTTCTGCATATTTATAGTTACTGTACTTGTTGAGGCATTTATGGTGGGGAGACTTTATTAGTATCACTTCTGACATTACAAGGAGACATTCTTCCACAGCAAACCCCGAATCTTCTAGCTATTAAACTTTTTTGTACTCCCTCTTCTTTAATGTTCCCTGAGGCTTAGGTGAAGAAGTTGTTGCTTTGTATATATGTTCACTGAGACTGGACACCATAACTGTGCATTTTGATTGGATATATTTGTATTTGTGTGTGTGTGTATCCAATAGATAGATAGATAGATAGATAGATAGATAGATAGATAGATAGATAGAGTAGTAGTAGATAGATAGATAGATAGATAGATAGATAGATAGATAGATAGATAGTAATGTTTTCTGTTGCCAAGATAATTTTTCTTAATGAGGTTTGAAGAATACACTTATCTACCAGTATAAAAACAAATATTTAAAATATAATTAATGATCATGCTGATGTAGTAAAGGAGTTTTATAGATTGTCCTCTAAAATCTATGACTTTACTATCCCTTGGAATTTTGGTAGGCTTCCATTACCTATTCTTTTTGAGTGTGTATTAACTGCACCTAAAGAGCTGTTGTTTCCTGCCAAGGTATATGTGCTACTACATTAGGGCTATTGTGTGTGATGATCATTATGGTGGTTCATGGATGCCACAACTGGGTAGCACTGTTGGTTATCTCTTCCTTTGGGAAGCGTGCACACTGCCAGGCATCCAGGAGGAGGCATTCAGATAAGTTCAAACTCGGGACTTCATGACCCTCCGTCTGAATGGCTTGATGTCTTCAGCAAAAGGTTTGCCTTTCATCTCTATGGAAAATCAAGGGCAACAGAAATAGCTTATGTGTCTTGGAAGTCTCTTGGACAACTTGGACCAAAACCTGAAAAGAAAGCTCTTCATGTTTGGTATAAAGGCTTTTTTAAAGGTGGTCTTTGGATTTTGGATGGATCATTGTCAAGGCAGTTGAGAAAATATAGTTTGATATTTTTTTTTTGTTTCCTCTTCTCCCAAATCCTTGAAGATCGTAATCCCACAGTACCCACTCGATTTCTTTCTTTCTTTCTTCCTATCAATGCCAGTCAAAACCAAATACCCAAAGAAACAGTGAAAATCAAAGCAACAACATGAAAAAGAAACAAAATGAGCTACACCCTCACGCACACCAAAACACAAATCCCATTTTATTTTGGACAACTCCTGTGCCCAGGCCCTTCCCTGAGGTGGTTGATATACCCTCTGGTACCTTATTGAAGAAAATGATTTTTCTGTTTCCAACAGGAATCTATAGCAAAAAGCCCCTTATTTAGAGTTGGGAGTTTTTGTCTATTATCCTTTCTCCACGATCGGATTTTGAAGCAATTGTATTGAAGATTTTCTTGTAAAAGCTTTGTTGCCTCTTTGTTTATACAAGAGTCCACGTTCTCAACAAGCAGATGCAGCTACAAAGTTAGTTATTGGAGTGTGCAGACAGGCAGTATCCTTACAACTACTGTCCTCCTACTGATAGATGCACAGATATCTTCCAGCCTACGTACTACATTCTTGTCAGGTCTCTTTTATGCCATTGGAACGTGCTCTTTCTACTTTAAACAAACTGACATTGAAAACTCAACCACAGACACTCTTACTTTCTAATTTTGAATTTGAGAATTCTTAGAAATGATGGCTTTTGATATTCTTTATATTCATGGGACTTCGTGAATTCCAAACTGATGTTCTGCCAGCATTCAGTTCCTCTCTGCTTTTTGATGGTATAGTTAATTTATCGTGTAATGGGGTCAGCTAGTTTCTTGCCCCAGTCGATAAACATGTTTTGAGGTAATCACCACATTGCATTATTCACACATATCTCTGTTGGTAACGGCGTTCTAATTATAAATTGCATCACAGCTCAATTGCTACATTCTAGCATAAATCTCTTAGATGAAATTCCATTTGTATGGTCAATAACATCTAACATTTATTTGATGTTTTATTTTGTTCTAAATGTTATTCTGTTTGATTACATAGATTTTTCTTAATGCTCAAATGACACTTTTGGCATCGCTGCTATTGTCCCCTGCTTGCACTCTCACACATGTATAGATAAGGAATCACAAGAAAGAATAGACATGATAGTTTTCTTAAGGCCACATACCATATGAGTGACATAGCTATTATTTGACACCAAAAAGACTGAGCTCAACAGGAAATTATAAGATCATTTCATTTGAATTTCATTACTTAGCAACTAGAATAAATATGTCCGTATGCCTCACCATATGACGGAGCATCCTCAGAATCGATAGTAATTAAAATTCTCGTGGAACAACAGGTTAGGTGAAGGGTCTCACCTAGAATCCTAACTTCTGCTTATGTTGTTATGCACACATTAAGTTGTAGAAAATATAATAAACAGAAGAAACATTCAAAAATTAGTGGTTTGTGTGAGATTCTCTCCTAGACACTAAGAAAAAGCCTCCCAACTCACAAATTACAGATGCAAATATTATAATAAAACACCAAGTAGTGAAATCCCAACTAACCATGCAATCAAAGACGAGATCTTAAACACAGTTGCATTTTGCATAAATAAAATTTCAATGTATTATGAATCCTATAGCAGAAAGCTCATTTCCTTTTAGATGTTATTCTTGAAATCCACAGCAGTCTGGCATCATGCAGGCATGCATAAAGCCTCCATTAACTACTGTGCCCAAAGTTTCATAGCTGTGCCATAACAAGCTTTGGAATTTATGGAACAATTACAGAATTATAGAACAATCAGAGCTTTCTGTAACTGCGACAACCACAAGATCAGCTCCACAGGTAGGACTTCAGGAAACTGTAATGTTCTTACTGCAAATGCTTCCAAAAGTGTTCTTGTTATTGTTGTCTCTTGCTTTTTGAAACATGCAAATTCGTGCTTTTGTGTATTTGTTTGGTTGATTTTGTGTATTTGAGCAATCTTTATTCTTTTCTCTGTATGTTCTTCTCCTACACACCTTGTAAACCTAAATATCTATTTATCTTGGAAGTATTTAAACATGCCAATTGCTTTAGAAAAATTATGTCATTCAATCTTCATAATAATCTTTACTTGCTAGGTGGAAAAAATCTAGGCTCAGATTGATGAACAACTTGCTAAAGGAAAAGCAGTAAATAAACAGTTGAGTAAAATGTCAAGTGGGGCTTTGTTGACTAGAAAGCTTTGGTTTTAACAGGTTATCATATAGTTCTCATCTTGTCTCATTTAGATCCACCTTTTCTTATGTATTTCCTCTTGTCTTGGAGCCATATGGATGATAAAAGCCAGTGCAGTTCATGTAGACATTTGGGTGGCCTAGTTTACAATGACCATTATGGAAGTACAAGTCACTTACTTTATTCTCCCTTAACCATGTTAAAACAAACATTCAAGTTTTTGATAATTTTCAGAAAATGAAATAAGATAATAGTCAAGAAGAAATGTTCAGTTTGAATTACAATTTTTCCTTTCTTCAGATGATAGACACAAGGATTTCATAATGTTTTCTTTTCTCTTTGACAGTGATTATTCTGTTTCTACATCATTAACTGTTTTCTTCATCCCCAACACTACCTGCTCATCCATTCTTCAATCTACCTTCCTTCTCATTGTTTACTTAACTAGTGATATTCAAAAAATGGCCAGATGATATCTGTCTCAGATCCCTTTCTAGCTGCATTAAATGAGTTTATGGGACTTTTTTTTTTTTTTTGAGTTTATGGGACATTTCTTTGAGTTTATGGGACATGTTAAACTTACATTTCTCTGCATCAATAAAGTTCTCAAAAGTCCTTCTCTGAGCTTGCAATTTGACATGCTGATAACATTGTTTTCTGACATGCTAGGATAATTCTGTCCCAATACTTGTATATTTAATGGATGCAATTCCTTTCCATAATGTCTTAATCTTTTATCTACCAATATCAAGACATTAAGTCTTGATATGAAATTATGCATCTCGAGGTCTCATGCTTCAGTACTCCATCTGGCTTTTGCAATTGGAATTCAGTAGCAAATGTGATTTTAACCTTTGGGGGTCTGTGGAAAAACAAGAAATACTGATTCTAATATCTCATATCTATACAGATCTGAATATTCTAGTTTCCACCATTTTCTTAGAAATGGCTAATAAAATAATCCTGGAATGCCCTCATCATAAGGGAGAGACAAGAAGAGTGAGTAAGTGAACCATGGAATGCAGTCTTTCACTTATCGATTTGAAAAAAAATAAAAGGATTTTATTGTTAGAAAGACAATCTTACTTTTCCATCAGCCAGTGTTCAGTGATTAAGATATCATTGAGAATAACCTGATTAATGTTAAGGATATAAAAGGAGACCTTAAAAGTGTTAGAGTAGGAGATACTGAAGACATTTTCCTCTAGATATTCTGTAGATTTAAATCGTTACACTGGTTCGATTTCTAGAGTGACAGTACATGAAATATGTCAAGCCAGGAGATCATCTCTGATATAGTTATACAAAATTCAAAGTACAAAAATGAAAAGAGGCTAGCAGTATTTGTTACTACAGAACATTGCCACATGAAGAGAGATAATCAATGAAACTACTGTTAATTGTAGTAGGAATAACATGGAAGGTATTCTTCTGTGCTTATTGTCGAACTAACAACATTCAAAATGTTACTGCCCTTTCTGGTCATCTGCCCCAGAGTTCTTCACCCCATTCCCCCTCCTTTTTGTCTCTGAGAGGGTGCTACCCCCACCCCCTATACCTATCTCCACCCCTAGCCACCTCACCCCTGGGGAATCACACTTCACTGAGTCATCAAGTCTCTACAGAATTAGGCACATCAACTCTGAGGCCAGACAAGGCAGTCCTCTTCTATATGTGTTAGGTGCAACAGACCAGCCCATGTATGCTCTTTGATTGGTGGCTTAGGCTCTGGGAACTCACAAAGGTCTGAGTTATATGACACTGTTCGTCTTCCTATGGGGTTGCCATCCCCTACATCTCCTTCAACCCTTCCCCTAACTCTTTCATAGGGGTCCCAGACATCAGTCCAATGGTTGGCTGTAAGTGTCTGCATCTGTCTCAGTCAGCTACTGGTAGAGCCTCTCAGAGGACACCCATTCCAGATCACTGTCTGAAAGTCCAATAAGGCATCAGTAACAGTTTCAATATTTTAATGCCTGCCCATGGGATGGATTCCAAGTTGGTCTGGATACTAGATGGCCTTTCCTTCATTCTCTGCTCCATTTTTGTCCCTGCATTTCTTTCAGACATGAACAATTCTGGATCATGAAAGTGAGTTGGTGACCCCATCCTTCTACTGGGCCCCTAACTGTATACTAGAGGTGATCTCTTTAGGTTCCAATACCCAAATGTTGGGCATTTCAACCAAGGTCATCACCATTGAGTTCTGGGAGCCTCTCACATCCCACAGTCATCTCTCTCCCAACATGATCCTGCCCCCCTCCCTCCTCATTTTCTGCTCTCCTGTCCAGTTCCCTTTCTGTCTGCATCCTGTAATCATTTTATCCCCCATTCTAAGTGGGATTGAAGCATCTTCACTTTGGCCTCCCATCTCTCTAAACTTTTTAAGGTATGTGGGTTGTATTATGGGTAATCTGTACTTTTTGGCTAATATCCACTTATCAGTGAGAACATACCACAACACCTGTCTATTAGGTCTGGGATACTTCCCACAAAATGATATTTTCTAGTTCCATTTGCGTGCAAAACTCACAAATTCCTTGGTTTTAATCTCCGAATAGTATGCCATTATATAAATGAATCATATTTTCAGTATCCATTCATTGGTTGATGGATATCTGGGTTATTTCCAGCTTCTGGTTCTTATGGATAAGTCTGATATTAACATAGTGAAGCATACGTCCTTGTGATTTGGTGGAGAGTCTTTTGGGTATACTCTCAGTAATGGTTTAACTCAGTCTTCAGGTAGAACTATTTACAGTTTGCTAAGGAACCACGGGCTGATTGCCAGAGTTGTTATACCAGCTTGCAATCTCACCTGCAATGAAGGACTGTTTCTCATTCTCCACATTCTCACCAGCATCTGTTGTCACTGGAATTTTTTATCTTAGCCATACTGATTGCTGTAAGGTGGAATCTCTGGGTTGTTTTAATGGCATTTCCATGATGACTAAGGATAATGAACAAGTCTTTCTCGATCAATTGAAATTCCTCTGTTGAGAATTCTCTGTTTAGCTTGGTACTCCACTTTTTAATTGGGTTACTTGGTTCTCTGTATATTTAGATATTAGACCTCTATTAGATGTAATATGAGTGAAGATCTCTTTACTTCTTCCCTAACAAAATTATTGTTGAGTAGAGAGTTGTTTAATTTCCATGAGTATGTGGAAATTCTGTTCTTTTTGTTACTATTGAAGACCAGCATTAGTCCATGGTTATCTGAGAGAATGCATGGGATTACGTCAATCTTCTTGTATCTATTGAGGCTTGTTTCATCTATGATTGTAAGGTCAATTTGGAGAAGGTTGTATGAGGTACTGAGAACAAGGAATATTCTTTTATTTTAGAGTGAAATGTTATGGAAATACCTATTAAATCCATCTTGTTCATAACTTCTGTTAGTTTCTCTATTTAATTTCTGTGTCATTGACCTTTCCATTGATAAGAGTGGGGTTTTGAAGTACCCCACTATTATTTTGTGAGGTTCAATGTATACTTTGAGCTTTAGTAAACATTCTTTTAGAAATGTGGGTACTCTTGCATTTTGGACATAGATGTTTAGAATTGAGACTTCACTTGATGGATTTTTCCTTTGACGAGTATGAAGTTTCCTGTGCCATCTTTTTTGATAACTTTTTGTTGTCTATTTTGTTGGGTATTAGAATGGCAACTCCAGCTTTATTCTTGGGAATATTTGTTTGAAAAATTTTTTCCAACCCCTCAGTCCGAGGCGATACCTGTCTCTGATGATGAGATGTGTTCCTTGTATTCAAAATGATGTATCCTGTTTATGTCTTTAGTCTGTTATCCTATGTCTTTTTATTGGGGAATTGATTCCATTGATATTGAGAGACATTAAAGACCAATGATTGTTTGTTATTTTTGTTATTGAAGGTAGTATTATGTGTGTATGATTCTATTCTTCTGGGTTTGTAGTCAGATGATTAAAATTTCTTGTGTTTCTTAGGTGTAGTTACCCTCCTTGTGTTGGAGTTTTCTGTTTAGTATTCTCTGTAGGACTGGATTAGTAGAAAGATATTATTTAAATTGGTTTTGTCATGGAATACCTTGGTTTCTCCATCTATCAGGATTGAGAGTTTTGAGATGCCTGTGCTGGCATCTGTTGTCTCTTAGAGTCTGCATGACATCTGTCCAGAATCTCCTATCTTATTATGTCTCTCTTGAGAAGTCTGGTGTAATTCTGGTAGGTCTGCCTTTATATGTTACATGATCTTTTTCCCTTACAGCTTTTAACCATCTTCCTTTGTTCTGTGCATTACTGTTTTGAATATTATGTGGTGGGAGGATCTTCTTTTCTGGTCCAATCTACTTGGTGTACTACTGTAGGCTTCTTTTGTGTTTATGGCCATCTCTTTCTTTAAGTTAGGGAAGTTTTCTTTTATCATTTTGTTAAAGATGTTTTTTGGTCCCTCAAACTGGAAGACTTCACCCTCTTTTATGCATATTATTCTTTTCATTTTGTCCCAAATTTCCCAGATGTTTTGGTTAGAAATTTTTTACCCTTTATATTTTCTTTGACTGAATCTTGCTCTTCAAGCATGTTAGCATATCCAGGGAGTATTGTGGTAGGAGGACTGGGTTCTGATGGTGCCAAATTACATTGGTTTCTGTTGCTTATATTCTTGTGCTTGCCTTTTGCCATCTGGCTATCTCTGGTGTTAGCTAGCTTGGGTGTCTAGGACGGGAGCAGGACTCCTTGTCAGCAGGTAGAGCTGTGTGACCTGGTTAGAGCAGGACTCCTTGGAGACAAGCAGTGCTGGTTCTCATTGGGGACTGCCTCCTTAGTCCCTAGTTAAATCAGTCCTCCTGTGTCCTTGGTTAGAACAATCCTCTTTTGTTCCTAATTAGGGCAGTCCTCCTGGGATGCAAGTAGACTGTGGGGTCAGGGGGTGGGTAGGCAAAACCACTCTGCCACAGGTTCAGGTGGAGGTGCAGACTGGAAGGAGGATGGGACCCAAGCAGACCTGGATATATCCCATGTCTTCTAGGCTCTGTGGGGGTCCCAGTTGGCATGGGTATTGGGGCAGTTGTCTCACCTGTGTCTGAAGTGGAAACTTAAGGGTTCTTTGGAAAGTAGGGTGAATGGTGTTCTGCTGGGGCAAACATGTAAAGGGACGTGTTGTTAATGTGGACACAGGTGGTAAAGGCTAAGAGAGACTCATGAAGGAATGTTTCACTGAAAAGGACACAGGAGAGAAAAAAAAAAAAAAGAAAGCACAAAAAATGGACATGTGATGAAAGATCCTTTGCTAAGGACACACATGTATTAGCTCACCTTAATTTGCATAGTTGAATTGCATTTGTTGGGATGCTATAGAAAGACATGTACTAAAAAACTTTGGTGTTGTACTGCAGTTGCAGTGTGTTGCTGCATCCAAGGACTTGGGCTGATTGGATACACATGTTGCTGAGGCAAGACACATGCTGGTGCAAGAGCTATGCTGAGGCAAGGCACATGGAGGACACATGATGTTTGGAGGGTATAAATAGGACTCCACAGAGTGATGGAGACAGAGCTTGGCTTGATGGTACTTCTAGCTGTGCAATGCTTGTGAGTCTCGAGTCTTCACTGATCTTCACTTCCCTGAGAGAGGCACAGCTAAGAACATTTCCTGGTTTTCCTGTTGCTCCCTCCTGCTGGCTCAAACAAAGGCTGAGTCCTGGCTGTCTCTGCTAGGTCTGTCAGTACTGTTGCTAACATGACTCTACTGAACTGGATTACTGGTGTATCTGTGAAGTATTTTTGCAAGTGGATTGAGCTGCTGCTGCCTGCTAATCTATGAACTGAGCTGTTGATTTTCACATAGTCAAGTTGTTCTAAAGAACCTTTCTAAACAGATCCAGTCCCTACCACCCCTGTATCCTTTCTTTTCTACTACCTCTGGTAGGTGATGGGTACAAGGAAGGTTAAAGCATTCAGGAACCATCATTAAAAATAGGATCTGAAAAAATTAAAGTTACATTTGTTCCTGGTTAAGGGAGACACTCTGGGAGGAAGGCAGGCTGTGGGGGTTAGGGGTGTGTCAGTCAAATTGATCTGCCATTGAGGTAATAGTTTTAAAACCATGTAAAGAACATTGTCATATGGGAAACAGTAAGAAGTAGAAAATGTCTTGGACTGTTATTGCATAGATGTATGACTCTGTATTTCTGTTTGTAGGTATGTGAACGTAAAAATATTCTTGAGTCCAGAGGATACCTTGGGGATGTCAGGTCTCTCGAATAACCAAGAACATTCTAAAGATTGAACTGAAGTCATCAAACTTAGCTGTAAGTGCTCTCACCTATAGGGCCATTTCCCTTTTATCCAGCCAGCTCTATGTCCCAAGAATGCAATTATTTCCTAATTATTACTCAGTATATATTCCGTTGCACTATTTACTTTTACATAAAGTACCTAATTGTTTTTTTTTTTAAATCAAATCTGTCTCTAGCATATTCATTAAACACATTGTAGAAAGAAGGTTTAAAATATAACTTATAATATTGTGATGTTCTTTTATACTTAGGATGTTAACATTTATTTTTAAACTTAGGAAGCCTTAGATGCAGGCTACATCTTGATTAAACTATACCAGTCTGCATAACTTAGGCAACTTTTGATTATAAACTTGATAAGCATTGCATATTGGTTACAATTGAAGACATAATCTTTTCTCCATTGATACTAGCAAATAAGTTAATTGACAGCAAGTATAAGTGGAAACTGTTGTCATTGTTTCCAACACTTATTTAGAATTTTGTGTTTGTGTGTGATATGGTACGTTCCATTTGCGTGTATGGCAGAACATCCTTAGTAATAAAGACAAAACAGTGCACTAAATGCTACAATTTAGATATTTGGGTAATGTTAGCGTGTAGCCATTATGAATAAGGACTGGATTTTAACTGAAGATGTGTGCTGAGTTGAGTTAGGCTCAGTGTAGGTGTTCACATAGTAAAGATGCTGCTGCTGCTGCTGCTGCTGCTGCTGCTGCTGCTGCTGCTGCTGCTGCTGTTAGTGTTAGATCTTACGTCCCAGTGGTACTCTGGGAAGTGGAGAGTCTATAACAGCTCCAAGTTGAACCACAGTACTTCATATCCACCTAGTAAGCACCCAAAAGTGGCTCATCAATATCCTCATCTCCTTTGTAACTTTTCTCAACTTCTATGGACGAAAGCTGCATGTTACTATACTCTAACGAAATGCTCTCATCTCCCTTGCTATCTTCATACTTCAGTATTTCTTACTGCTTGAAACCCATTCCCAAATTTCATTTTCTTAAAAGTCTTTATTTCCTTTGCCATTGCTGTATGTGCCATCTGAAAAGTATCAAAAAGAGATTTTATATTTTAAACGTGTTATCATAATCTCTCCGTCTTCTAATATATTTGACAATATAAAATACATGTTGATAAGGGCTAAGCTTTAATTTCAAAAATTGATACTTGCCTGTTTGTGGTATAAAAGGCTTGGCATTCCATATATGGATGCTTAGGTTTAAAATAGTCATGATTAAGCACCTGTAACTCTACAAGGGCCCCACATCCCTTTGCTTACAAGCTGTTTGTTTGGTTTTATTTTTGCCCTTCTTCTCCAGCTGGAAGTCACTTATAGCCTGCGTACAGGGGGATCTGTTAGCACAGACAATGCAGATTGCAAAATGGAAAAATCTAAAACAAAAACACATGTTCAACTCTCCCAGGTAAATATGTTTCACAAGTACAGCATTTCATTTGGCACATTCTGTACCAAGAGAGGGATTTATCCTGTGACTCTAAAGCATGTTGCAACTGTAAAGTCCTAAGGCTTGCCAGGGCCTGGGAAGGGTAGTTCACACAGGCATGATTTCTGTTCTCAAAAGGCTATTACATGTATTTACCATTTCTGCTACTGGAAAATCATTCTAAAATATATCCAAAGTATTTTTGGACCAAGAGAGAAGTTGAGATGATTACAAATTAGAAACTACTAATGTAGGCAGAAAGGTCTATATGAAACTGGGAATCAAAAATATTCAGTGAAGGCAGCAGAGGTGAGCCAGTGCTTACAGAACTTGATATGGTACCATGAGAACTAAAGTTTAAGATACTTTATATGTGTCTCCAGGACACATATAAAGTCTGCGATCAGTAATGAATTCACAAATCTATAATTTCCATATTCCTGAAAATGGATTGGAAGTGGAGACCAAATAAACCCCATTAACTAATAGGCCTGAAAGGCTGCCATGCATAGAAGTAAATGACATGGAGACCCCTGCCTGAAACAAAATAAATAACAATGACCCTCATACATATCACAGGCAAATGAAAAAAGCCCAACACCAGAGACTGATTTCCTTCTTTGGAATTGTTAATCATTGAGGTCTCATAGATTCTTAACATTGTAGGGTATTGTCCATGCTATTGGGCAGCTTCTAGCCTTTGACACTAAAGCCCTATTGGTAGAATCAATCCATACTTCCTCACCTGAGAGCTTAATCCCTCCTGGCTAGCTTTTGTAGTTCTGGAAACTATGTGAAGAGAAAACTTCACTATCAGAGAAGAAAAGTGTTGATCAATCTTACTGATCTAGAATGGAAAGCCTTCATCTACAATAATGCCAGGCATGAAAATCAGGGGAGAAACCACCTACTTTCTAAATGAATATAAATCCTGATGCAATAACTGAACCTATACATGGCATCATTATAAGGCCAGTAATCTGTCATTGGACAGGCCTCATGTCCTAGTTGACAACCTTCTCTATTATATTACTGGAATCAAATATTTTTATGTGTATATATGCATATTTGTTTTTCTTCTTCCATCTTTTTTGATTGATTATTTTATTTATTTACATTCCAATTGTACAATGACTGTATGCTCCTCTTGGTCCCCCCTCACAGTTCTTCACCCCATCCCCCTCCCATTTACCTCTGAAAGGAGTGTTCTCCCCTTTCCTTGGCAGGCATCTCCCCTGCTTGGGGCATCATATTTCTTCAGGATTAAGCACAACCTCTCCAACTGAGGTTAGACAAGGCAGTCCAGTTTACATATGCATACTTATATACATATAATATATATATATTCCTAGCATTCATCTAGATAATTCTTATTAGAGAATGTTTCTATAGGGCTAGTGATTGTGACAATATCCTGTTGTGACCTTCATATTCTTTATGTTTTTCCAACATAATATAGGCACATGGGCTTCTTTAGTTGGTTTTGTATTTAATATGAGATTCAGGTGTACCACTCTTGAGTGTAAATTTGGGTCTGTATTTATTACTGTCCAAGATTTACTGGTTGATTTCAGATCAATTATGTGGAGTTGATAGACAAGACTTTCAGATATTAGCATTAATTAGAGGAATGAGGACGATTCTAATTCAGTGGTGCACAAAGGGTAGAAATGACAGTTCTGGTCAAATATGCTAGATTCAGCTATTCTTGCCAGGTCTTGGAATGTGGGAGCAGAATGAATAGTCAGAAGAGAAAAAAGTTCGGGTTTATATTCCACCTATATAAATATCCAAGTTTAAACAAATTCGGTACAGTGGTAACCCAGATCTTCACTGGGCTACATTGCCAGCAGAATTTCAGCCCTCAATGGCTGTGTATTCACTTTCACTGAGATGGGCAACATTAAGTACAATTCTTCCTGTTACTTAACTATCAGTGACATGTAGACATGTAGGTCAATACTCCTGTGCAGAATAACCAAAAGCAAAATTATATTAATTGCCCTAGACAAGGAGAATATGTGTCAAAATCATGATACTGATTGGTAAGCAGAAAAATATGGTTTGAGGAAGAAACTTGTGCTTGGATCTTCACTTTTCTAGACCAAATATTAGGAAATAGAGCTCCAAATGATAGTCCTTATGAACAAACTATTAGAGTCTTATTGTATCATGCCATAGAAATAATAAAACTGCTCATATCAATTTCTTCAGACTCAATGCAAATGCTTACTAGTTTTTACTCCAGTATATGTTCATGTATCTGTATCATCTCTACATACCATTAATATAATGTTGTAAAACTCTCAATGACAAAAAGCAGAAGAATATCTGTGTATGGAAAAGACCTAGACTCACAGTCAAGATGATGATTAGTAAGAAGAAAAGTAGTTTTTTAGGAAGAGTGTCATGCTTGGTTTTTTTTTTTTTTTTTTCCAATTTTTGACATATCAAGTAATCGTTTTCAAGGAGTACAGATTTCTTCAATTTCTTTTGAGCAATAGTGTATGTTTTGAATACTTAACATAGTAACTGTGTAACTAGCATTCATTCAATAAATTAAAAGAATGGCCAGAAAGTAGAGTGTATTATGATTTTAATAGTGAAGAAACCTAGATGATGCAAAGGTAAAACAAATATGAAGAAAAGATACTATCAGAACATCAAAATGAATAAATAAAATCAAGTAGAAGAGTTGATTTGAGCCACATTGTTTAAAGAGAAAGCCTTGCTGCAGGATTCACCTGTGTTTTCTTTATGGTGGTACAGCAATATGTGGTTTTCTCAAACCTGGATTTTAACAAGAGAGGGGAAAAGAAGAAAGGAAGAGATACGAAGAGAGAGAGAAGAGAGAGAAGGAGAGATAGAGATTTGTTAAAACATCTTTGATTGGGGAAGATAATTGGAATAAACATTTAATGATTACTGTATCTTTCAAGTCCAGAATAATCCTACAGGGGGAAAAGTTAGACGTTGCTTTCTACACACAAACCACAGATCTCTTTTAAATAAATGGCTTTTGTTCCATGATACAATGCTCATAAGTATTCAATAGCATTCCAGTAAATTGGCCACCTCAGCTAACAGTTGGCATCATATTTTTCTCTTCTTTTCCCACAGAGCTTACTATCTAGAGACAGAAAATAATTGGACAAAGGACAATGTGACTTTAATGACAACAATCATATTCACCTTTGTGATCATGTCCAATCAGATGTCATGCTGAGGTATTTTCTTGAAGGCAACATCCCTTGACTTCACATTGATAGCACAGCCATATCCTCACAAACAAAGACATAACTTTAAAAAAATTTACAATCGACTTTACCATCCAAAACTTGTGATGATGGTTTTAATGGCAAAATAAAATCCAGGAACACATTCTGATATTATGACTTAAGACACAGATAAAATCATATATGTACATATTCCTTATCTCAAATGATTGTATGTGCTGACCGTATTTGTGTATGTGTGTGTGTGTGTGTGTGTGTGTGTGTGTGTGTGAGAGAGAGAGAGAGAGAGAGAGAGAGAGATCATAAAGATATATTTTTACATCTCCTAGACTGAAGCTTATTTACAGTGATTAATAGGTACAACGTGATTTGTACATCACTATAAAGAAAGACAATCGAACAAAATAACTTAGTAGTTTTAAGCAAAAATGTTAGCTATATATTTCTGCTTTTATATATTACATCATAGCGAGATATATACATATAGCATGATAAGGGAGAAGGTTGTATTTCAAGGGATGAAGTAGCACAGCATTATATAAAATGGGCTGGTACAGATTTATTACCTCTGGACTTTTAAAAACCTGAACTTGACTCCTGGTGTTCTGTTATAGTAGATCACTTCTCACATTGTCTATACAATGGATCAGTTTACCTGCTAGTAGATGTTACTAATATACACACTGAGCTTGTATTTTTGTACTTAGGAATACACACAGATAGGCACACAAAAATGTAGCAACAATTAGTAAAATAAAGAAGTCATGAATTTCAAAGAGAGCAAGCAGGAATATATGAAATTCTTAGAGGAAGAGAACCGATGGGGAAATGTTGTTAATATACTATAATCTCAACAAACAAAAAATAATTAAAAAAATACTATCTATATCAGTAATATGAAAGTTAACAGATATTATACACACACACACATATATATATATTACATATATTCTAATATTCTACAGCACACGTCATTCTTGAGTGTAGATATCTGAACCTATATCTTAGCAGTGAGACTATATGAGAAATAACTTTACTTTTGTAATGCAAAGACAAAGTAACTCTGAGTTCTCTATGTTACTTGCCTCTAAAAGTATGCCCTCAATAAGACTCAGAAACTTTTACTGTTACAACACTTGTTGTTTTTGTACTGTAAGATTGTTTTTGCTGTTATTGTGATTGCCAGCATGAAGTACACCAGGTAGAACAATAATGTCAGTATCAGAAAGGAAAAAAAATAAATTCAATCATATAATCCTCTCTTCTGTAAAACATTAACATTTGTCAAATAATAACTTTGATTTACAGGATATTACAAGATCTCAAAAAGGAGATACTGAGATGCTTGATTTAATGTATCAACTTGAGTGATCTAATGGATAATTATGTGACTGAGTCAAAAAGCTTGCCCATTGTATCTGTTAGAGTGATTATTAGAGAGATGTACATTAGATAACTATACCAAATAATGGCAATATGTCTGCACCAAGGTGAGTGACCATCTATTAGTTTATTGGAGGTCAATCTAAAACCACAAGGTTGGGAAAGAGAGGGCATCCTCTGTATTTTGAGCTGCATGTCTCTCCTCTTTTATTCTGGAGCCACACATTTCTGGTTCTCAGGACTTTACACAATAGAATGTATCCCACTGTCTTTATCTTCAATCTCCTTCAGTTATTTTATGCTTTTGAATTTGGCATGAACTAGATCTTTGACAATGCTCTCTAGCAGGATGATACTTACCTTGTGATTTCCTTTTTTCTCTAATCTCATGAGTCAATTACCATAGTGAGTCTTTTTCTTTATATTACTGTATATCTCATTGCTTCTGTTTCTCTGTAGAAACTTGATTATATGTATGAAAAGAATGTACCGGAACATAATACAAGTAATTTTTTAAAAATCTCACAGTGAACTAAATTCTCATTTGGGAAAATGTGAAAACTTTCTTATAAGAGACACCCAACTCAAAGAGAGGAAGGTCACCTTAACCCATAGTTACAGCATGGAACTAGAAATATTATCTGCAGTAATAAGGTAAGGAAAAAAGAGTATTTCATATCACAAAACATAAAATGAAGTTATCTGTTGGGAGATTGTGTGGTATTATATGTGGAACACTTAAAAGACTCCACAAATGCACACACACTATTAGGCCTAATTTATACACTCATTAGTGTATACGATTTAACCATTTAGTATTTAGTTGCATCTAATACTCCAATAAGATGTCTGACCAGAAAAAATAAATAAAATTACAGTGACATAAAAGTACAATACTTAAGAATAGATTTTTTTAAAAAATAAGCAAATGACTAGAATACAAAAAGCTAGGTACTAATGTTGAAGTAGAGTCAAATAAATTGAAATTTCCATATTTATGCATTAGAAAATTTAATGTTAGAATCCCCACACTTCCCAAAGCAATGTGTAGAGTCAATATGGTATTTATATAAAACCCAATGGCATATTGTTCAAAAATGAAGAGAATTCTAAAATTATATGGGACCATAAAAATCCTGAGAAGCCAAAGCAATCTTGATATGAAACATAAAATAGAAAGTGTTACATTTCCTGACTTCAAAATATATCACAAACCGACAGGAATGAAAATACTGTAACAACGGACTTGAATGGGTATATAGATAACACAAGAGAGTAGAGTCCCAATGTAATCCATGTATGCATGAAAAATGGTCATTAAGAGACTTCTAGCAATAAGTAATATGAAGAAAATGAACACTCATGTAAATTGTATTGGGAAAACTGGATATACAGATGAGAAACTAAGAATGCTGAACACTTGTCTTACATCATCCACAAAACTTTGTTTAAAATATTAAACACTTAAATTTAGTATTTCTGTATGTATGAGTATTTCGTCTCCATGTTTGTTTGTGGACCATGTGTTTTCCTGGTATCTGTGGAAATCAAAAGAGAGCATTTGATCTTTGAAACTAGAGTAGCAAGATGTTGTTAAGCCACTGTGTAGGTACTTGAACCCTGGTCTTGTGAAAGAAAAAATCATTCCTCTTGCCAGGTCTCTCTAGACCCTAATTAATGTATTTTGGAGACAAAATGTAGAATTGAACATCGTATAGCTTCTAGAAGAAAGTATAAAGAAAATTTCTTGACATTGTTCTTGAAAGTTTCTTGAACAGAAAACCAAATACATAGGTAACAAAAACAAAGAATATGTAGAACTGTAGAGTACGTAACCCTGTGCATGGGCATGCATGCACACTCACGCGCGTGCGTGCGCGCGCACACACACACACACACACACACACACAGACAAACACACATGACAAACACACATACACACACAGACAAACACAGAGACACATACACCATATGGACACACATACACGCACACAACAAATGCACACACACGCATACATACATATACATGCACATAATTTATTCTATTCATTAAAGTAAAAAATCAGAAATGAAAAGCGTTCTTATAATGACAGAAAATACTTTTGTAAGCCATAGATGTGATAAAAGTGAAGTCTCTAAACATTAATTACTTTCTTTTAGTTTGTCATTTATTTAGTTAGTTAGTTAGGGTTTTTTACACTCCAGAGTTATCACTTCCCCCAAGTCCACACTCCAACTGTTCCAAATCCCATACATGCTCCTCACCCCCTGTCTCAATGAGGATGCCTTCACCCTCCACCTCCCACCCCCACCCAACCAGACCTCTAGACTCCCTGGGGCCTCCAGTCTCTTGAGGGTTAGGTACATCTTCTCTGACTGAATCCAGACCAAGCAGTCTTCTGCTGTATATGTATTGGGAACCTCATATCAGCTGGTAAATGCTGCCTGATTGATGGCTCAGTGTCTAAGAGATCCCAGGGGTCCAGGTTATTTGATACTGCTGGTCCTCCTACAGGGTCACCCTCATCCTCAGCTTCTTCCAGTCTTTCCCTAATACAGCAACAATGACAAAAATCTACATACATATCAGGTGGTAAAATATGTAAAAGCACTGATCAGGTTTTTCTAAAAGAAAACAAAACCCTAGCCAACAAGAGGTGACTCATAATCAAGAACTGTCTCTGAAATGCAAAGTAAAACTATGAGATGTCTCAACTTTGTAACATTGACCCTAGAACTAACCTGTGACTTAGCAACCTGCAAAGGAATCAAAATTAGAGTCTTGAAGCTAGTATCACAGGTCTATGGGCACTACAACCTTATTTTAATTGTGAAGGCAGAGAGACAACCTCCATTCACTGATGGACAACTGGCAAAAGTAAAAATGTTCAGCTTTACCTTTGTTATGTGACAACATAAATGAACGTAAAGGACATTATTCTGGGTTACAGAAGCAAGCCACAGGGAAAATGCAATGGGGTACTTATTAACCAACAAACCTAAAATTCTCAGTCAGAAATGTGGTCCATAGGGAAAATATGTGATTTTTAAATAATTCACATTTGTTAGATTCTTGGGCTTGTCTTTCTATCAGCCTTGCCTTTTGTTTAGATTTGCTTTCCTGTGGTTGCTGTTCATCTTATTTGCTTCTACGGGCACCTGATGGGCATAATATACTAGACAGAAATACAGAACTCAAAACTCTGCTTGATGTATATTTCATTTCTTAAACTGGAGATGTGAAAGAGAAATATTTTATTCTATTGTCTTTTGTATGCCTGATTCTTTCTCTCTAGAGTCAAATTCTACCCTTTTAGAGAATGAAATGCACCACTGACATGATTGTCCAAGACAAACAGGTTTTCTTGAACATTAATTGGAAATGTTGATGGAAAGAAAACTCCCAAATCAAAATGGCCCACGGTCAAAGGCATTTTCTTATTTGGTTTTCTGTTCAACTCTCAAGAAGAGAATCTGTTTGATGTATTTGTATAGAGTTTTTTATAAAATAAACTTTAAAAAAAATGTATGATGTCTAGTTCCTCAAGCAAAAGATAGAGTTTCTGAACAGTACCCTAATAAAAGTTTGTAAGTCAGCAAGTATTAAATGAGTATATACTATGAATTAAGGAGGCCTGCTCTTTTCTTGAGGGAAACGAAGAAAGAGTGGAAAAGGAGAGGAGAGGCAGAAGTAGGAAGGAGAAACTGTGGTCAGGATGTATTGTATGAGAGAATAATACTAATGATGATACTAATGATGGTGATAATGATGATATTACAGTATTAATTCTATAAAACTAAGATTATTTAGTTCATGTCCGAAAAAAAAATTAATTTCATTGAATAGACTGGCATACACAAGTGAGGCAATATGGACAATAAGCTAAAATTCATTCACTAGTAATAGAATAAATACCATACTGTTACCTATGTTAGGCAGTGTATTCCAAGAGAAGTGGGATCTTCAGGTAGACTTTGATTGCACCCTTATTGTTTTTGGTTTATAAAGAGGAAAATTGATGTTGAAATGATAAGAACCCTCACACATAAATATGATAGGTTTGCACAATTATGAAAACTTATAATTTTTCCAATTTTGGAGTTTCAAGGATTACAAGTCACGAAGGAATATACAAGACATACAATAATCAGGAATTTATACCATGAGCCTTTATTTGGAAGATGAGTACTGGTATGGGATATTATTGTGCTTATAACTTGAAATCAAGTACAAATAAAATAACTATTTTATACAAGTCCACAGTTGATTTTTTTCTATAGATATGATTGTATTTGTTTTGAATGCATGAAGAAAATACCTGCAGCTTTTGACAATTATTTCCAGTATTAAGAATAGCTTTTATCAGAAAACTGTTCTCAGTTCTCCCTCTGTGCAATGCCTCATCTATTGTCCAAAGATAGCCTTCTCAAGTAAAAGTAGATATAAAACAAGGTTAAAAACAGAAGCATGGGTGTCCTAATTAGTATTCATTTGTCACCAACAGATTTAGCTCTTTTAGTATTAAAACGGTGAACTACCTACTTGTCACTCTGACTAAATGCCTGGATGAACAAACATAAGGGAGGAGGGTTGGATTGTGACATCTGGTTTCAGAGTATGAGCTCATCAAGGTCAGGGAGACATGGAGTAGGGATGGCTCCAGGGATGGCTTGAAGCCTGGGAAAGGGAGCCTTATGTTTAACCTTATTGTATATGATTTGTTATAGGAATTCATATGAAAACTGGACCAGCCTACAACTCATAACACCACTGCTTTCTGTTGCAACCTACTTC
Source organism: Mastomys natalensis (assembly GCA_021653895.1). Taxonomy (NCBI): domain Eukaryota; kingdom Metazoa; phylum Chordata; class Mammalia; order Rodentia; family Muridae; genus Mastomys; species Mastomys natalensis. Next base: position 67,832 of record JAJTUV010001616.1, on the reverse strand, counting down.
CTCCAGGTAGGTCATATTTCCGAATGGCCCTGTCACCTCCAGAACTTTCACTACTGGCTAGGGGACAACTGTGCAAAAATACATGAGCCTGTGGAGCAAACTTCACATCTAAACTACAATAAATGCCAGAGTTGTGACAATATAAATGGAGTCTTCATTCTCTGAAACACTCAGGTCTGTCATAGTTTACATTTTAGAGAGGGCTTCCTAATCATATGTATAGTTATTCTCTATTATTCAGAACTAGTTTCACATTTTCATGACTAGTACAGTTATAATATTTTCTATGTCCTCAGAAGGGTCTTATGTTTAGAGTACAATATGCTTCTGTTGTTTTCAACTTGCTCTTTGGATCTTTGTAAGTAAAGTTCAAAAGAATGATGGATGCTATATCTAGAACTCAGAACCATGACTCTTATGTATCTATCTTACCTTGGCTTCTCAGAACAGACTTGCATTCACCAAATTACGTGCCTTTTCTTCTAGTCTAACAAACTTGTCCATTCTTTCTCCCTCTTATGGTTTATGTAACCCACCTCACTGAAAAGAACATGGGCATGGATATCGAGGGGTATACAGATCAGCTATCTGTATCATGGTATCTAGGGCTGGGTGTTGTAGTAGTCCTTCTTACTCCGTGGTGGGAACATAATGATGCATCTGACATATTGCTGACAAGAATTTACATCACACCAGGAGAAAGCCTATCTCTATCCCAAACCTAGGATACATATTTTCCCTGTGTGCAACTGTAAGACTGTTTCTCATGCTAATTGATATAGAAAACCTAGAGGAGACTGAGATCCTTGGACTCTACTCTTCAGAGTAGCAGTCCTAGCTGCTGTCCTACCACAACATGACAGTTCATTAGCTGTTGGACTGGGCATTATAGTTCAAAACGGCATTCTCCCACATGGGATAGTATCTTTGACAATTTAGGCTCCAGATAATTGAAATTGGAAGTCATATCCATAATATTAAAAATGTGGTAATGATTACGTTTTTGATTCCACTTTATGTATACTGTTTTCTGAAATATAACATTAACTACAAAATTATATATTCTTATACTTGACTTGTTCTGTCTTGAATTCTTTGTAGGGTTGACCTATAAACTTTCCTTATCAATAGAAGTTATATATGCTATTACTGCACCACACCTTAAAGTATATACATCTGCCTTGAGACTTGAATTTGTGATTTGTGTGAGCTTATACATCCACGTGTGTTTGCCCAGAATGATAGCACAACACTTCATTCAGTTATTTGCATATTGTTACCATGAAAAAAATGTATTTTGTACATAAACTGTTTTTTAAAATATAATCATACGTTAAGATAGTGGGAGTAGAGTAAGATGGAGAATTATTTTAAGCACTAAAAACAACTCCAGTATTCTAATTCCCAAAAGTCTCTTTATGGTTTTGCTTTCAATTTGCTTTTGAATTCTTGTTGTGCTTTTGCAAGTTGCTTGTGTATTCATCTCTTTGTTCTTGTGGTGTTCCTTTCTTTCAAAGTGCCCTCCTGGTAGCTCTGACAAGTCAAGAGAGAATACTCATTCCCTGGGTTTGCAATGTAGCCTTGGGTAAAACTTTTCAAAGAGCCTGTAGAAGAAAGTAAAAAGCTAGTGGAACACGTGATGTGATATTGTATTTTCCTCATGTTTACTATCGCTGCATTTCAAAGGTAGACTAAATTGCTTGAGCTGGAACTTATGTTCAGATGTTTGAAAGAGTCTCTAATGTCGGTACATTTGGAAGATAGCCTAAATATAATGTTTGGTAGATCTTGTGTCATCCATGGCTGAAGCTTCAAGATAAAGAACACTAAATTGAACACAGAATTTTGTATAGATAAATTTACTTAGATGAAGAAAAGATCACAACCAACATAAGTATTATGAATATCACTAAATACAAAATAATTTCATATTTTAAAAGTAACTCACATTTAAGTGGGTGTGTGTTTGTCTGCATGTTTGTATATGAATGTATATTGTATGCATGTATAGGTACACTCATTCCTGTGGTTGCATGTGGAGGTAGGAGTTTAAGGGATCTCTCGCTCCAAGATTCTTTCTTATGTTTTATTTTTCTGAAGGGTCTTTGTTTGATCCTCGAGTTTACTTTTTTAGTTACCCTGGATATTTGGCAAGATTCCAGGATTCTACTGTCTTTAAATCTCCTTCCACTCATGGGTGGGAAACAATCACCTACCTGGATTATAGGGGGACAGTCTGGGGATCATTCATGCATTGAGATGGCTAGAAATAACTGTCATATATCATGTAAATATATTGTATAGTCCAGGTTCAAGTTTTAGCCAGTTCTAAAACTTATCCAGAACATCTCAACTCCAATGAAGTGGGAGTGAAAAATAGATTATTACAGAAGAAAAGCCTATCTCCAAGTATTGCCCAGTAGAGAAGAAAATATCTCACTTTGTCAGTTGTATAAAACCAAGACTATCTGACTACAGTGTTCAGCATTCTGGAAAAAATGATTCCTGAAGATGAGCTTCTATTCTATTTTATTAAATATATATCTTTTATAAAAGTTCTGCTCAGCAAATACAATTCAGTTATGTTTACCCTTCCCTCTCAGTTAAAAATACAAAACAGCTCTATATACTCTATAGTTCTAATTCTCAACTATGCTTCAGGGAATATGGCTACAAAATTTAATATTATGCTTCTCATAGTAAACCTGATTTTGTGAATATTACATAGGAGGAATTTTGTCATTATTCAGCTAAGAAATGTAATCAGTTGCTTATAATATTCTCAAGGGTACTTGTGAAAATGCTAAAACATAGATATATAAGTTGCTCAAGTAAAAACTGATAAAACTGGCCTGTTCACTATGGGTATCTGATATAGAGTAAACTCAGTCATTATATTCAGATTTCCCATTACTATTTCAACTCATTGCAAAGGAAGATGATCTTTGCTGTGAGGTCAGAAAGTAATCAGCATTTTATAATGAAATGAAGTGAATTTAAATGTCTCTTGTGATTATTATTTATCAAATGAAGTAGTTGCTTTCTGATGATCATTTAAAGGTTTAGTCTCTCCAGTAGAACAGTAAAAGTTTGTTTTACCCTAGGTCACTGGACTATCTAATTGCAGCCTCTTGGCTATCCAAGAAGTTTAGGTGTATTTCATGAAGTGGATAAATCCAATTGGATATTGGTTTATTTGCATTACTACAGCACTAGCATTATCTTGTTGGTCACCATTATAGATGGCCGGGTTTGTACCTGTGTTGGTGTGTACCTGTCTCCTCTCATAGTCTCCAGTGCAACTTTAACTACTGTGAATACTAGTCAGTAGGTATTAAGCTCTAGATACACATAAACTTAACTTCTCTTGTTCATAAGCTTCTTAGATATTGTCATCAAATTGTCTCCATTAGTTTGTGAAAAATAGCAAATATATTTAGCATAGCTTCGTTGTTTGGGAATTCCCAGGGAGCCCCTTTGGCTGACAACTCTATTATATATACTTATTCTTTGTCCTGCAGATTTAAGTTGAAAGAGAGATATCCAACGGGAGCTTAGTCTCTTCTGTTATTTTTTGATTTCATTTATATTTCTTTCTTACATTTATATATTTTAAATAAACTTCTAGGTATATAATGTTTACACAGGCCCCACAAATGGCCCTAGTCTTAACTGTCCCATCCTGTACCCCTCCCTTATCCCGTCTCTTCCTTCCCTCTCCCTATTTGATCCATTCATTCCTCCTCAATCCACCTATAAGTATTCTTGTCCTCTCCAAGAGTAAATCTTTCCATCCTCCACAATCCTTTACTCTATACCTATCCTCTGTGGTTATATGGATTGTAAACTGCTTAAACAAATACAGATCCTATTTTCTTTTGTGTCTGGTTTACTTCAATCAGGATGAATTTATATAGTTAAATTTGTTTACCTGAAAAAATAATGATTTTATTTTTTAGAGTTGAGTAATACTCCATTGTATAAATCAACTACATTTTAATATGTTTATCTGTTGATGGACATCTAGACTGTTTTTGATATGTGATTATTATGTATATGACAGCATTGAACATGGTGAACATGACTGAGCAAGTGTAATGACATTCTGCATTACTCATATATAGTTGTCATGCTCAAACATCATCAGAGAAGCTTTCTTCTGGAGTATATGGGAACCGTATAATACAGAGACCCACAAATGGACAATGGGCAGAGAGTGAGAGCTTTTGGAACATTCAACCTTAAATGTTATGTCTCCATTAAGTTTCTATCCTTAAGGCTCAGAGAACCCTGTGTAAGAGGAAGCATCATGATTAGTAGAGCCCTAGGGGATGGACAACACCAAGGAAACAAGACCTTCTAACAGCAGGACCAACACACATATTATCTCACAGAGACTGGGAAAATGTCTTCATAAATCTAAGACAGATTAAACTATTAAATATATGCACATGATGCATTGAATAATCTACTAAGATGTAAGTAAGTTCATCTTTAAGAAAAGGCAGGACAGAGAAGGGTTTGAATTTGTGAGATCATTAAAAATTAAATCATTAGCCCAGTAATGTAGCTCATTAGTAGAACTCTTATATAGATTGCCCAATGCTTCAGGGTCAATTTTCAATATTGACCAAAAATAGTGGAGGCTTGGTGACTCATACATATAATTTTCATACTCAGAAGGCTGAGGTAAGGGGCTCTGGAGTTTGAGGCAAATCTGAACTACATGATAGGATCTGTTTCACAAAACAAATAAATAACCACACACAATTAAGCAAACAAATTCATACATTTCTAGAGCAAATTATTCTTATTTTTGCCATTCTTCTCTACAGATAATAGCCATAGTACCAAGTAAATTGCTAAGTGGTTTTCATTTTTCTACAAATAAAGGGTCTATCGGTACTCAGCATTCAAATTTGAAGAGCAGACATTGACCTAAATATATATTTCAAAGACCAATTGCACTTTCTTTTTCTAATAAATACGACATTTTTCCTTTCCTGTCATTTAAAAAGTAGAGATCTGGCATGGAAGAAAAGGGAGTCAATTCCTGTAGAATGTACTTAGTCAATTTGTATGTCTACATTGGCTCTCAATTACTCATTTGCATTTTCTTCTGATTTCACTTTACTATCCATAAGCCTCTTTCCCTCCTTGTGTTGGACCAAGACCAAATGAGACCAGGAAAGAAAGTTGATCTTGAGACACAATGTTTTATTATATGGAGAAAGAAGCAAAATGACCTCTTTGCTGTTTCCTTCTGATGACAGACATTAGCAGAGAGTCAAAATAATCTAAAAGGTAATCTTCCTTCACATTCCTAATGTTTGTATATTCATGAAAGGTTATAAGTAAAATTGGGATTAGTCACTGTAAGCCAGGTATTCACTATGATTGTCAAAAATGAGTAACAGTTACTTTTGCAAAAAGAAATCCATATCTGAAACTATGATAAGATTAATGACCTGGGGGGAAATGCCCATCAAGTCAGCTGACAGTTGCTAAGTGGGTTGACATTTTGCTATGTGGCCACCCTGTCTCAAATGCTTTTGGATGGTGAACTCATCTAAATCAGAAAGGCAAATGAAGGAAGAGCAGGAGTGTAGCCCTACAACCACTAGGGGTTTTTTCCTAGTGTAATTTTTGCATCGCTGATTGTTGCTGCCAGAATATCTTGCTTTTTGTTATCTGCTCCTTAGGTGGTAAGGCTCCTCATCAAAGGTTTTAGGTCTGTGAAAACAGATTTCTAGTAATAGTCTCTGGTCAAATCTGGTATGGCTTCTGATTTGCTCCCTAATAGCCTTAAATATCTGATATAAGTTTGGTTTGGTTTTGGTCTGTCCTGTGAGTGTACACATAAGTGTGACCTGAGCATGTGCATGTCCCTTCATGTGCACGCATGTGCGCTCTGTTTGTTGTGTGTGTGTGTGTGTGTGTGTTTGTTTTTAAGTCATTGATCAATCTCATTCAAGATTTTCAGATTTGCTACAATCAGAATAGAGTCTCTTAGTTATTCTCTCTTGTGTTTTCATATGTAGAAAAGCATATGGGTCCTCCATGTTTTGATTTGTTTTTAAGAATTAGACTCTGATTACTTGTAAGGAAAGAAACACTGACAAAACAGAAATTTCAAGAGAGTGGGAGCATTTTCACTACTATAGAAAATCATGACAGTTTGTGTTCAGAAATGATTTCTAGCTCCCTTTTAGATAAGGAATGGACATTTCTTTAGACTTGCATTTTCTTCTTCTCTCTCTGTTTTTAGGTACAACTACTAATTTCTCTGAACACTGTCAAATCTTCAAGAGTACATCTCTTGCAAGCATAAATTACAGCAAAGGGTAACTAACTCCCAAACACACTTTCTGATTTCTAAAGTTTATTTGTGCATCTGCAGCGTGAATGTTAGCTCTCTCTACCCATTCATGGTTTTCCGATATGATTATCATCTCCTTCCTTAAATAAGTTTCTTCACACACTGCTTCCAAGTTGGAAAAAAAAAATGTTCTCACGGAGGAGACTTAGTATAAGTGTCATTTGACAATTGCTGTGAGAGAATCAAACTCTTTTTCCTCTATTCTAACCACTAGGTCATTTTCTCTTTCTCTTACCCTTTCTTACATTACTCTCTATGCTTGAGGTCCTCCCTATTCCCTACTGCCTGGATTGCACACTCTGTCACTGTATTTTACTCATTTATTAGGAAATCTGGGTATCTCAGGGGCCATATGCATTTGTATACCTCCTTGGGCTGACTTAATATTTAACTAGGTTTCCTCCTGTGTTTCTGTTCATTCATTTTACAGAACATGCATTTGTCTGTTAGGCTTCCTATTAAGGGTTTGTACATTTTGTCTCCAGCTGGGAACATGGCTTTGTGAGATTGGGAAACCTCTACAATGTTAGGCCACATTACAGGAACTAAGTCACTATGTTGTAATTCTAAGGTCATTGCTAGGCTACTTTTCTATTCTCGGTCTCTGCTTCCCAGTTTGCAAGGAGCCACACACTGTTGATAATAGATGCTGGGATCTGTTTTCATTGCCATGCCTTCTCCTTCATGGTGAAGTATACCTTCCAAAAAACATAATATTTCCCTTACAAATTTGTTTGTCAGGTGTTCTGTCACAGCAAGGAGAAATGATCTTGAAGGAAGTTAGTATATATGCCAAGGATCCACTTTAAATATCCACCTATCTCATTATTAGTTGGTCTTGTAAAAGTTTTTTTTTTCGACCTGATGTAATTGTCATGTTGGAGACTTTCTGCTGAATAAGCTAACACTTTATAACTCTTTCTGAACTCTGGGTGGCTGGTTCAAACCAGTTGTTCTGGTTTAAACTTCTCTCCAAGCTGGCTGATTCAGTCTGACTTCTGTGGCTTCTCACTGAATTGCTCTTCTTGGCCTCAAATGAACTCTGGCAATTTGTTCTAATCTTCCAGCTTCTTATTCTCTGGTTTCAACTGCCTCTTTTGACCTCCCCTGAACTTCATGACCTCAAAAATGAACTCCTCTCCACTATACAGTGCTCACTGTACTGACTCCAAAGTGATTGAACTCTCAATCGACAGACAAACTCCACTGCACTGAACTCACTGACTGAACAGAATTGAATAACTAGAACTCTGAGAACTGCATGCTTCTGTCATGTCTAATCTGACTGGAATACAGACACACCTTAATGCTGAGTGCTGGGATTAAAGGTGTGCTGTATTCCATCAGATCTCACTGATACAGAAGGTCTTTGGATGTTATCCCTTACCAAAGCAGCCGTGTTGCTGGAATAAAATCCCTCTACAGGTCTTTGCTTTCCAAATTCCTCATTGGTTTTCTTATAATATGTTAGTCTCCACAGGTTCATATTTATTCCGAGATTAGCTCCAGCATTGGAAAAATTAGTCAAGAATAATAATTGACATATTTTGCATATAACTCAATAGGACATTGTATGAAACTTTTATAAACATACTGTTGAATTCTTCATAAATGAGAATTTGAACTGTTAATACATCTAAGCTTACAAAGCTATTAAGTAATATTCAGCTTTCAAATTCAAGTTTTTCTAATTTCTAAAGTTTTTGCAATTGACTTAATTTATATTTACTCTGTTGTATGGGTTTTAATATAGATACTTGCTGGTCAGAACTTAAAAATCTCAGGGAGAAAAGTAACAAAACATTTATAGTGCCTGAAACATTGCAGGTGCTTAATAAACACTTACTGGTAAGAAAAGTACATGGTAGTATAATAATAAGCTAGATTAGAAATATATTTGGTAAGCTTCCAATCTGTCAATTTTCTGTTATTCTGGGAATTGGATTAACTTTCAAGCAGAGTCTGGGAACCACTGGAATGGTTCTCACAAAAGCTTGTCAGAAAGGCTGACTTTCAGACTTCAACTTAGTCAACATCTAGTAATTTGTATGCAAATTTAAGAAGGACTGGCCTGTTAAAGAGAGTTCACTAAGGCAGAATGGCTTTGAATATCTTCACAGGCAGGCATATTAGAGACTCCCTCTGTCTTCCTTACTTTATGGCCAAGTGGCTTCTCCTAGTAAGAGACTATGTTACTCATTACTAGTGTGGCAAGTGTTGAGGTTTCAGCCCTTTACAAAGAGAATGTTATGAAACACTGAAAGAAAATTCTACTTCTTTTGTTTCGCTATTTTTTTGTTTGTTTGTTTGGTTGGTTGGTTTTAGAACAGAGAGTTCTATACTCTTTGTGATTTAGCCAAGGTATAATCTACATTGTTCTAACCTGCTAGTGACAGAGAACCGAGTGATACAGAGTCATTGCAGTTTTAATGAGTATTTTCTTGGCATACATTTTATCCCATCTTCCTTTCCTTTCAGCAGTATCAAAACAACAATATCACATATGCATGTGGTTGTGTTACACGTTGAGAGACAAAAGAAGTAGGAAAGGAATTTAGGAAAATATTTTTTCTTTTTTTTCAATACTTTTATGTAGTGCAGTTATTACCCCCACTCTCAGTCCACCCTTCCACAGTTCCTCATCCCATTCTTCCTCTCCCTGTCTCCAAGAGGATTTTAATCTAAAAAAATTTAAGATAGTCAGTCTTTGATCAGGTTCAAATAGTTTTAATATTTATTATTGATATTATTTATTTAACATAATTAAATCTGCTGTAAACATAGATATCAATATAACCAATAAAACTAATATTCTTTCATCCATATGACACCTTGATTTGCCATCTTATTTTATAGTGTATGAACAATTTAGAGAATATTCATGAGACTATATGCTTCTTGAAACTGGTGGTCCATCTTTTTGTTAGTAATAGGATGATATAATGCACAGGACTGGAAGAGATTTTATTATTTATTAGTATTTTTTTATTTATTATTTTACCAGTTCTTTCAACAGAAAAAGAAGAGTAGTCTTTGAAATTCTCAATAGAGTCAGAATAGTTCAGAAAGTAATAGACTCATGTGTTTTATTGTTTTACCTGGCAAAAGCATGTGTTCATTTTTTTTCATGTTCAATAGATACATTGCATTTTCATGATTTTTGCCATATCTGTATCAATTCTTTGCTTATTTTGTTTCAAGTTAAATGACTTTTGAATATAAGTAAATATATTTTTAATAGAAACTATACTTTAACACATTGGAAAAATTAGCAAGTATTAACTAAAAGTTAAACACAATTCTACATGGAAGGGGTGGCTTTATTAGCATATTTAGACTACTTGAAAAAATTTAAAAGGAAGTAAATTTCATTAGTTCTGTATATTTGATTTCATTATTAGCATAACATCATAGAGAAATTGAATGTGAATGATGGTACATACATCTAAGCACTGGGGAGGCTGTGACAATAGGATTATGACATCAATGTCTGAATGGGCTAAAGAGGAAGACCCTGTTTCAAAAATAAAATCCATCAATGTGTTTTCTGTAAAATGTTTTAAGACTTGGAGGAAGAAAGATGGCTTGGCAGTTCAGAGTATTTGCTGCTCTTCTAGAGGATCTGACTTGAGTTTCCAGCACCCATAGTCATGGGTTCCCAACAGTCTACAATTCCAGTTTCCAAATATCTGACACCTTGTGGTCACCACAGACACTTGAGATACACACACATACATGGAAGTAAAAAAAGAGTAAATGTTCTAAGATTAGGAAGTATAATTCTGATCCCTGCTGAACTGAAATATTTAGGTTGTGACCAAAGCGGGTGACAATGTTTTGTCTACTTTACTCTGCTGCCTTCACCTTTGCCCTTTCACAGCAAATCCTGATGGTGTCCTCTGTCTCTTCTTGAGTAAGTCTCTACTCCAAGCCTTGTGTTGTAGAACTCAGCAGAATGGACCAGCTTTTACTATCTCATCTGTTTAAGAAATCTTTTTTTTACTATGAATGCATTTTAATGTAGCTCTTACAAGCCCCCATTTCCAACATTCCTTCCATTTATAACATTATTAATGACAAAAATCTGAAGTCCTGTTATGTTCTGTCTTGCTAAGGGCTACATAGAAGTCTGTAGAAACAATGATGTGGTTACTTACAATGGTTTTGGAGGTAACTCTATCCTGTGTAATACAAGAACAGAATTTTCATTTAGAATGAAAATTTCACTTCCATGTAGACCTTGCTTTTCCAGTCATGTACTGTATATGAGAAAAAGATGAAATAATAAATGATAGTGTTTTCTTTGCAGAAAGGGATTGATGTTTTATGATAAACATTGTAGTGATGAATTCTAAATCTGACATGTTTTTGTGATTTTTCCCAACTAAAGTTGTCATTCTCTCTCCCTCCCTCCCTCCCTCCCTCCCCCCCTCCCTCCCTCCCTCCCTCCCTCTCTCTCTCTCTCTTTGTGTGTGTGTGTGTGTGTGTGTTTGTGTGTGTGTGTATGTGCCAAGAAACATTAATTCTTAAATCTGAAATCCCTGAATATGAGTCCAAGGTTTCTAAAAAATTGTGGTGTTCTGAACCAGTCTTTGATTCATTTATTATCTTCTATGATCTTGAGCCATATTGACAACTATTGCTGCAAAGGATTGCCACACAGTAAGACCAAATATTTTCAAGAGTGCAAGACAAGGCAACTGACATAAAAGGACTTGGACTGTATTATCCAGTAGTTTTAGATGTCTTTTAATATGAAAATAGAAGTTACTGTCAGGTGACTGAAAACAGTACCATACTCCTGGAGTAACATATTTCAATTCAGAAGTATGAAAAGAACTACTAACTCATATCTTGAAGGCTATTTTATTTTTAATATATACTGAATTGTTTAGATGACCACTGTAAGCTTAATTTTGATAATCATATTTGTCAAATGAACAGTCATATTTTTCTTTATTGCCATAACTTTACATTTATTGACAATATATAGCAACATATTTCTCTAGATAATATACTTAAAACAAAGAAAAACACTAAGAATTAGATTAACCTTATTTTTAAAACACAGGTACACATATACATTCCACACACATATTGCAGAAATGATCCTTGATAGTCTTTGATAGTTGCGTTAAATGGATGTATGTGGCATTACTGTTTGGTAGTTCTGAAAATGGAATTTAAGATTAGTTTAAGCAAGGTGATAAAGACCTTTCAACCTCCTTACTTCTTTGTTTTATATAGTTTCATTTCTTAATAATCATTCTTGGACCTATAGTATACCCTAGACGGATATCTACATGTTGATATAATGAAGCAATGTTATTACTATGTTGTAACAGCCTCCCAGTGTAATAATAAGCCAAATAACTTCTTATTCGCTACAAATATTTATGTCAAAGGGGGAAAGAGAATTGCATAGACTGGAGTTATTTTCTACTTCTCAGACCTCCATATCTGGGTGTCTTTTTTCATAGTCTAAACTATAAATTGAATGGCATAATTTGATGTGAACATAGAACCGTGCATTAGTTTTTATTTGACAAAATCATTAACCATCACATAGGTTGAAAAATGAATCGTGAGGCCCTAAGCCTGCCTTAGAAGATTGCACTTCATAAACTGAATTGCTCACATGGGCAACATTTTGGTGGAAGTTATAGATTTTCTAGCATATCTCTGATAGATAGGACTAATATAACTTCAATAAAAACTCTGGATATGTCAATATAAAAATTTTCCCTACCATTGAAAGATGTAAGATACTCCACCTAATAAATCGGACAGCAACTTACCCTTAAGGTATACTAACATACATATTGGGTTACAACAAGCAACAAAATCATTGATGCAATAAAACTCAGTCACAGAGGAGCTATTAGAGGTTTCTCTATGCTGCAGGAGGCCAGCATGAGGGACATGGACAAGAAACACTCAGAGAATGTTAATTTCTGAGTGTTAATTCATAGCTGATTGTAATGCTTAATAATTATATAAACATGTTACTTGTATGTTATTCTCCCACTTATATTTGTGATACTCCAGATGAGCTATAATCACATGAAATACTGAAGGTGCACATTATGTCAGGGGTCTTTAGTTGGGAAACATATTAGGGATGTCCTTTGTCTTTGGAAATATGTTCATATGTATGAGATTGATATTCAAATATCTGATTAGTTGACAGGAGTGGTTTCAGGCAGGAGTTGGGTCTGGGGCAATCACATTAGAACTAATGTGCATAGTAGATTTAAAATGACTACTAAAGAAAAGTCTAATTTACATATTAATTAACAATTTTTTTGGTTGCTTTAGATTGTTCAGGCCTCTTTATTGTTATTTGAAAATGAAAGGTGTTAGTGAATATTTCTTAGGGAACTAGGATGGCTGAAATTTGAAGCAAGAATATTTCTTTGGAGGCTAAGAGATGTTAGTTTCCTTGTCTCACACATGAAGATCATTTTCTTTCAGACATATCCCACTCTCAGTTTGTAGCTTAGTTGCAACCCCTTGGTTTCTCCTTTTTGTAAAGTATTTCTTAAGTGTAAATAAGTCCCTTTCCTCTCTGTGTTACTGAGGGTTCTCTGGAGAAAAGGAAAACACTAAAATTTTACATCCATCCAATTCTTGTTCAGATTTATTTCAAAAAGTTGTTTCATGACTTTATTTTAAGGAATTGACTCACGTGATTATGGAAGCTGAGAAGTCCAAAATCTGTTCTTTCAGTATGAAGGCTTTCTGTTGGTAAGGTTTTCTTCTTGCTCAAGGATCAGTCTTGTGTCATAGGCAAGCCTTAGTCTGACTAAATCAATTGTGTCTTACAAGCTACTCTCTAAAGTATGAAATCAAAATAATACCCAAGAAGTGTGACTGTGTGAAGCCTTGTCATATCCTGAAGACATCTGTTGGTCTTCCAAATCGATTCATTCAGATGTTACTCTTAATCCAAGATAATCATATGGGCAATAATAATTGACCTTTTATTCTGGTGTGCCAATTCTGCCATATTGCCATGTAAAGTTATCCATAACACCTGTTTTTTACTGAAGCATGTTGTTTCATCTCCGTATCAAACACCATTTTTTTTGTTTGGAGTTTTATTGCATGGCCACCAATGTTTACAGATAATGGGTGTTATAATTTCTAATATTGACTATTCTGTAAAAGTAACTTTTATTCTCCAGATGTAATTGTCATCTCTTAGGCTTACTGTTGAATTACTGTTCACACTTTGTGGTTCTTTCTGAATTCTGACTGGTTGGTTCAACTCAGCTGTTCTAGCTCAAAACTCTTCTACAAGCTAATGGATTCAAACTAGCTTCTCTTGGTTTCTCACTGAATTGCCCTGCTTGAAAAAATTGCCTCTAAATTCCACAAACTCAAACGCACTGACTTCACAGACTACTTGAGCTGAACTGAACTGCACCAAACTGTTGTGGACTGAACTCAATTGAACTGCACTGAATTTTGTAAACTCAACTGAATTGTACTCACTGACCTGCCCTCCCTCCGGTCTCACTCTGCACTGCTCTTACATAGCCTCTCTTTCCTGTCTTTTCTCCTGAGAATCAGTAGTAGTCTATCTCTGACTCATTCTGTCATTTTTCTCTGATTTGTTACTCTGTCTTCCACTCAGTTAGACATCACTTTCAAACCTGATTACTTCCTTTTACAAACTAACTTTATCTTCATTGTTTGGGTTTAACGATGATGTATGTTAATGGCATGTGTGCACTTCAGCCAGATCATATAGACCTAAGTCATTGGATCAGTCTTGCCAGAGTGGCTGTATTGCTGGATTAGAATTCCTCCACAAAAATCCACATATAAGTAACTAATTGTTCCTTTTAATACTTATGGCTACAATATATACTCAATATTGTGGAGATAAGACTTTCTTTTAATCTCTGAAAGCATGAGAGACTCAAATTTTTAACACATCCTATATTTTAATGCCTCAAATATTGGGTTTAAATTGTGTGTGTGTGTGTGTGTGTGTGTGTGTGTGTGTGTGTGTGTGTGTAAAACTATCTTACCACAAGTAACTTCTCTAATTTAAATTTGTCCTGTTTCCTTAGAAAACCTAACACTCAGTTAAAAGCAAATGTAGTATCATAAAACGTACCTGATGTATGCTTTGTGGTGGCTAACTTAGCAATCTCTTCTGCTGATTTAAAAATTAATCAGTTGTCTTAATGTGTTTGTGGACACTGAAATAAATATTTGATTCACATTTATCATCTTAAATTTGTATGTTATTTAACTTGTTTATGTTATTTGCCTAATCTCTTTATTTAAGAATTGAGCAGCTTAAGGAGTATCTTTTCAGGAGGTTGTAGGGGTTAATCTTTGAAACAAAAGAAACAGGGCTTGAACTCAGAATATATTGTCTCTATCTCCTTAAAATGGGAAATACATCTTTCAGCAACCTACTTTAAATTTTCTTTTTTATTTCTTGCTTCCTTTCAACTGAAAGAGTTGCCAAAGACTAGAAAAAACATAAAAAATATGTGCATAATGAAAAAAATTTATATGGAATATCAACATGAATTTCATAACTTCAAAGATATCATGTGTAATGTTACTTGTTACTATTGCTCATTATGTTACTCCACAGTACATAACTCTCAAACTTACCCAGAAATTTAGAACATAAACATCATTATCTTATAGGTGAATCTCTTCTTTTATCTTAAATACAGATGTCAAATAAGTTTATTACAGTTGATGTTTTGATCTATAGTCTAGAGACAGTTTAAATCCTTTTACATGAGGCAGAAGGACATCAACTTACTGATCCCAGATCTATCCTGGAAAGCAATCAGGCTTAAAGATAAGGGACTTAACTGATTTCTTTTTTATTTGTTTTTTCTGATTAGTTATGATTAGTTATGATAGACACTTATTTCTGAAAGTAAAACTTTATCTTCTGTTTCTAGAAAGCATCCCAAACTCAATCATCTTACTATCTAGATTTCACCTCAGAAAGATCTCTCAGTCTGGATACATGTTCCTGCCAGCCTTGTCTGACCTAGCAACAACCATGACTTTGTATGGTAACTTTCCTGTCTCAAATTTCAGTTATAATTTCTGTGTCATGATATGGTATTGTCGCTCAATGTTTTATGTTCAGTTTAATTATTAGAATCTGCATAAATGTTTCAGGCACTAAAAGGTGATTGAGTTGGAGAAATGGCCAGGACCTCTGCACATGGGATTAGAGAATTGAGATTTAACATCTGCTGGGATTCTAACTTAGAGCAGAAGAGAGAGACTACACCTAAAGGATGTGAATCCATGGCTATTAAATGAAAAAATTTAAATAGTTTGAACAGTTATGGAAACATAAAAAGATAGGTTAGTTTCCAGCTGTGTGAAGAGGAACAGTGTCCCTCAAACATGTCTACATCCCAATCTGCAAACTTTGAATGTACTGCTTCATGTGAAAACTTAGACATTGTAGATTGTGCACATCATTAAATTATAGAATTTGACATGGAAAGATTATTCATGATAAATGTAGAGTAGCCTAAAAGAAACACAAAGCTCTTTCTAAGAGAGTATGACTCTTGCAGATAGTTAATGCTACAATATTCAATGAACAAAGACATGAAGACTATACCTAATAGGTGGCTTCCAGAAAATGGAATAGACAAAAGACATTGGTTTTCCCCAAGAGATTGAAGAAAGAATGCAATTCTGTTAGCAGCTGTGTTTGAGCTCATAGACTTTGGGCTACCAAAGTCACACATAGTAAGCTTTGTTGTTTTAAATCATGTGACTTGCAAGAATTTGTTACGAAGGCAATAAAAATAGACCAGTTATTTTATCTCTTCAATAATGTAAAAAAATATCTGAATCTATTTTACCTACAGTTTCCTGTAGGTCCATAGTCACCTGATCTTGTTGCTTTTGGTATGTAGTAGCATAGTACATCACTGTGGGAGCATGTGATGGGTAGTGGATTAAGTTTTTTTTTTATTTCAAAGCAGTAGAGAAGGAATAAATACACAGGAAGAGGAAGAACATCAAAGTCCTATTAAGGATACTTGTCTGATCATCTCTCAATAACATTATGCTTGAGTCTGGATAAGGCTGGTGTAGGGAACTGTTATAGTGACTTATCTCATGGTAGGCAGACATGAATGAGAGAGGGGGGAGGGAGGGAGGGAGGAAGGGAGGAAGGGAGGAAGAGAGAGAAGTAACTAGTAGAAGAATCAGACACTTTTCCATTTTATTCCATATAGACTATCTATCACTAGACTTCTCTAGGACTACATTATACCAATTCAGGTACTTTTTCCTGTTTATTTAACTCTTTCTTAAAGTGTACTCAAAGATATAATGAGAGTACTAGAGTACAAAGAAATACTGAAAGTATATATTTAGCAATTTCAGGTGCAGTTTTCAATCGAGTAAATTAATGATCAAGATTAGCCATCGCAAGGCTCATTGTGACAATATCAATGAAAACACATATAAAAGGTCAGCCTAATTCTAAAAATGTTCTTTGTTAATAGTATCAAGGGGTCATGTTGGGAAGGGAAGAACAAAAGTTAAAATACCCTATAAATTAATTTTGCTAAGGTTCTATTCTGCTTGGCATTTTCACACATGTCTAAAAGGAGGAAAATAATAATTAGTTTGAATGTTAAAGACACAAAATCTGCATTACAATTTTTATATCATGCAGGAAAGATAAAGGTGGGAAAGAGAGAATCAGAGGGTAGGAGGGTAGACAAAGCTAACAGTTATTAAAATCAAACTAATTCTACAAACTCTATTGTGTTAAATCATCAACAATGCTGTTTTCCACAAAATTTACTATATTTCTCAAAGGCCCACTACCATGAAATCCTGACTAATGACAAAACTGCTTTTTAAGGAAGCATTACTTTCTCTTTCCAAACAGCTGTTTCAGTTCATGTCCACTACATTCTCTTAGTACATGACAAAAATATACAAAGGGAGAAAAACTGTTGCAGACATTTTCTATTAGAAACAGGATCAAATCCTGTGAGAGTAAAACTTTTTAAGCATACTATAATATGGTGTAAAAGGACGTAAATATCAGGTAGATGAGACATTTCAGTGGATAAAAACCCTTGCTGTCAAGAATGAAATTCTTCATTAGTTCCCAGAACCCAGAGGATAAAAGGACAGAAATGACTCCTATGAGTTATCTTTGGATGTCCACAGTCATGTCAGGATGTGTGTATATGTGTGTGTGTGTGCAATGATCAACAATGACCTCAAAGGATGTTAAGGACTGAAGTGTATGTCTAAGCAAAAAAACAAAAAAAAAAAAAAAGAAAAGAAAGAAAGAAAGAAAAAGAAAAGAAAGAAAAAGAAAAAAGAAAAGAAAGAAAAGCAAAAAACCCTGACACGATTGCAGAGGGAGTTCTAATTTTATTAAACTTAATGTTTTCATTAGAACAATTAACCTTGTCAACACACATCAGAGTGCTACCAACTGGACAAAGGTGTTTCATGACAGGCTATGGTGATTGAAATGTGAGTCATCTCCATCCATGTATGGTCTGGCTTCCAATCATGGTAAGGAGATGTTTGAGTCTTAGGAATTTAGAATAGTTAAGGGGCAAGAGGAAGGTTTGAGAAGTAAACTCCATTAAAGTAGATGTCTGATGCTATTGTCTCTGTTCAAGTTACAGGAAGGACTTTACAAAACAAACAGAATTATCACCCTGCTTGCATAAAAACAGTGCACCATGGAAATTTGTCATTGACTCATTATGTATACAACACTAGCAAATGCATTTGGTCCACAGACATATCAGATATTAATGCATAGGGCTTAATTAATTATTAACTGATAACAAAGCATTTTTACTACATGAATAATTAGTTTCTGCCCCTCAATTTGAATTTTTCTGTGTCCTTACCACTTTATAGTAATTTCTAAACAACTTTGTCCATGTTCTGTCATTGTAAAGTTTGCTGTTAGGGTCTTTGCCCTTTGCTAAAATTATAATCATTTCAGATTCTACTTCAATTTATTTGATACTAGTGCCTAATGGTCTTAAATAAGTATACCAATGTACATAACCCATCCTGTATATGTATATTATGTATGAAAGTATGTGTCTGCATGTCAATATGTCTCAATATACTTGTTGAAGGAAAAACTCATAGTTGTGATGGGCACTGTCCTTCGGGTGAAAACAGAGTGGCCTTGTACAAGAATACACACATAACACACACACACACACACACACACACACACACATACACACACACACACATAACCTAGATATAGTTAGAAAGGTTAATGTTTATATCTACTACAAGATAGAAAGTACCAAGGTTGCAATTTAAAGCCTCATGTATTTTTCAAAGCCTTCTAAGAGGCACATTAAGCCAAAATGAGAAATTGATATGGGATTTTACCAAGACAGTCAGAGTTTCCAGATTGAGGAAAATAAGCTGCTATACCTATCTTCAGATTTCTTTTTAAATATGCCAACATCTTCTTTGGCACTTACACAAAATATTATTTTTTAAATAAAAAGCACTTTTCTTATATGTAGTAGTAATTTCTTGCATATATTTCTTAGGTGTGTGTCATGCATCTGAGTCTTGAAACGTATTTATATACTACAGATGCATACATCTCCAATAAGGTAAAAAAAAAAAAAAAGCTATCAAAAAGAGAAAGATGAAAGAAAGAAAAAAGGACAGAAGGACAGAGGGAAGTACAGAAAGAAAACACGTCATTAAAGACTGGTTCTCCCAACGACAGCTTTACAGCTTTAGCTTCAGATTAAATAATGACATTTTGTCATGATTATGTGGACAACACAAATGTATTTTAATACAATACACACAAAATTTACAATGAAACTGCTCTATTCATACTTCCATATTCTGTTTTGTTGTTCTATTATTCTCCTTACTCTCAATATTGCTCAAATCACATAAAGATTTCAGGAGGTAAAAGTTTGGTCTTTACAGCAGATGGTTACTTAAAATCAACCCAAGGTGAATGACAATGCGTGCATATTTTTTAGTGTGCATTGGTCCCCTGACTTCTGCTGTGATTTAACTTAATTAATATGCATCAGCTTCCACCTCTGTGTCTGACATGTCCTGGACAGGTGGTATTTTGTAATTAATTTAACATTTGCGTTGGACACATACAATGTTGTATACATTCCTACACTTATGCACGTTGATTGACAATATAATTGTTACTCTTGAGAAACTCAGAATATGAACAGGAAAAACAAGTCATAGTATAATAACTAAATTCATTGTATGTGTAGTATAAAAATAAAGTAAATGACATTCGTTGGGAGCTAGCAATTGTATCCTCTAATAATGTGAAAGTGACTACTCCTCAATACTCAACGGTGTAACATGAGTTTATAGTTAACAAAAAAAAAATCTCACTGTGACACAGTCGTCCATACAATTTCTCCATTCAGCTCTATCATTCTGATATTATATTCCTTTTTTGCTCCTCACATGAATCTCATGCATTTAGATTTCTCACAGAGTATACATATTGCCTCTCCTTTGACTCTACATCAATAAGTATATCTGCTAGGTACACCTATCTTGTCTGTTGATTTTATTAGCCTAGTTAAAAAGAACCCAGATATCCTTCAAAAGAGGAATGGATACAGAAAATGTGGTACATTTACACAATGGAGTACTATTCAGCTATTAAAAACAACGAATTCATGAAAAACGTATGCAAATAGATGGAACTGGAAAATATCATCCTGAGTGAGGTAACCCAGTCACAACACACATGGTATGCACTCACTGATAAGTGGATATTAGCCTAAATGCTCAGAATACCTAAGTTACTATTTGCAGACCACGTGAAGTTCAAGAAGGAAGACCAAAATGTGATTGCTTCAGTCCTTCTCACAAGAGGAAATACAGAGACAAAATGTGGAGCAGAGACTAAAGGAAAAGCCATCCAGTGATTGCCGGACCTGGAGATCCACCCCATATACAGACACCAAACCAGACACTATTGTGGATGCCAAGAAGTGCTTTCTGATAGAAGCTTTATATAACTGTCTCCTGAGAGGCTCTGCCAGAGCCTGACAAATACAGAGGTGGATGTTCACAGTCAACCACTGGACTGAGTATAGGATCTCCAATGGAGGAGTTAGAGAAAGGCCTGAAGGAGACAAAAAGGTTTGCAACGCCATAGGAAGAATAACAATATTAACCAACCAGACCCCAGAGCTCCCAGGAACGAAATTACTAACAAGAGAGTACACATGGAGGGACCCATGGCTCCAGGTGCATAAGTAGCAGAGGATAGCTTCTCAGACATCAATGGGAGGAGAGGCCCTTCTGGAAAGGCTTGATGCCCCAGTGTAGGGGAATGCCAGGGCAGGGAGTAAAGGAATGGGTGGGTGGGTGAGCATCCTCATAGAAGTAGGGGGACAGAGGATGGGATAGGAGGTTTCTGGAGGGGAAATCAGGAATGGGGATAACATTTGAATTGTACATAAATAAAATATTCAATAAAAAATAAATCTCAGGTTAGTTTCATTTTTTATCTTGTGAGAATTTTTTTTAGGTCTTGGAGAGAAAAAAAGGTCATATGAAAAACATCTTCGCATGACAGCATCTGGAACATTGTTGAAATAAAGAAAGTTGAGAAGTTACTGATGTTTCAGATGAGTGCAGGTGAAGATGAAGTAAGGCAGAAATGGTAACACTTCTGATGTAGACTACAGAATCTTGCAAGGGAATTGATTTAAGATGTATGTTTAGATAATGTAGAGACTAAAACAGAAAGAGCAAGAGAAGATAAAGGGTTAATCCTATATATGAAGTAGATAAGGTGCACATCTAAGCAAATCATGAAGGCTATGGTGACAGGTTCTAAAATTCATCGGTTCTAGAAATGGAGAACTTCTTCAGGAGAGTTGGAGAGGCAAAGCAGAAAGAGTCCTGGATATGGATACAATCTATTAATAAATGAAAAACTAAAGAAAAGAAAATGAGAGACATCCCTGAAGAATGTCTCAGAAGAGATGTGGATCATGTTTAGACTCTGCAGTGACCTTGCTTACAAAGAGTCAAGGAGGAAGGGAGAAACCGGAATTACAATGACAGTGTTTCACAGAGACACTTCACAGAGAAGATGCTGATGTCTCAGAAAAGATCGGGGACGGGGCAGGGGGGATGTATTCAAGGAACACTTAAAGAAAAGTTAGACACTTGTGATTGTTATAACATACATATTTGTCTTTTGTATGTGGTATGTGACTTATAAATTTCTCTTCCAAGTGAGTCATGAATACTCAAAAGTACTTTTGCCTATAAATGCCCTTAAAACTATTATCTGACTCATCCTGTCTCCGAACATTAATATTCTAGAAATAAGACCCTGCTAAATATATTTCTACAAAGTTCAGACCCCATCTTTCTTTTTTTTCAATTTTTTAACTTCCTTATTATTTTTCTGTTTCAGTCTACTAGCAAATACATTTAATCAAATAAGTCTCCATGTAAAATCAAAAGAATAGGGTTTAGAAAGGTCTCATTAAGCAAATTAATATAATAATGATGATGATAATTATTATTATTATAACAATAAGAATATTAGTCAGAGATTGCTGATCTACCTGGAGGGTGCCACTTAAAAGGTTAGAAATGGGTCCAGTCTTCCAAAAAAAAAAAAAATGACCCCACATTTAACCTCTATAAACTATGTGTGCATGTGTGTCAGGAACTGGAGGCAAGGCTCAACCTAAGGGCTGAATCCTTTATTTGTGTGATCTGTTAGTCTCTGGATAGTATTTGCAGACCTGAGTTAGATTAGAGAACATTGAGGATGTATCCTCTCCTGCAGAATTCTTTTCTTCTTGCTGGTAGAGAGAAATCCCCCATCCCATTTGAGAACTTTTCATGATATGTGCAGTTTGTTTCAGTAGCTACTAAATCAAATTCTTCCACTTACGGGCTGTCTGTAAGAGAATCTCCATTTTAGGCTCTGAAGGAGTGTTTAGAATAGCAAGTATCACAAAGAAAAATCCTGAGATAATTTGTCTGAATCAGAGAATGTACCCAAGCAGAGCAGGAAGTGAGAGTGCCCTGAGTCAAGCCCAACATTTTACATCAATTCTCTTTCAGGGAGTTTAATTTTTGGAGAGAAACACACACACACACACACACACACACACACACACACACACACGTGTGTGTGCACACACACGATCTATAGTTTGTAAGATTCTTTTAACACAGGAAATCCACATCAAAAAACTGTGGAATCTATAAGCTTAAAGTATCCAAGGTCTCTATGAGGAAAGATGTCTTTAAACTCCCTCAGATACGCAATCTATCATGTTGTTTAGTTTAATTATAAGATATATGTTACCATATAAACTCAAGAGCTGGTTGGAAATGTTTGTGTAGCCCAATTCTTAGATAATTACATACTTATGAGAATGTTGGGGGAACCTTGTGCAGTATAGATCAAAACAATGGGATGACCTAAAAGAATGGGGATCTTGATCCAAGATCATTAAGATTTGAGCTTAGCATAGGTGTGAGGTCTCATGGCTGTCCCTCTCCATGTTAGCATTAGACCTTCCTCGTTTTCTTTATTTTTGAGACTGTGTTTTAAAAACAACATTGCTCCTTTCCCTTCCTCCCTCCTGTTAGCATTTTGTCAAACTCCACCTCCATAGTTACCTGACAATGGCCAGGTATGCCCCTCCCTACAGTTATAAAAGGGGCTATCTGGCCACTCCTCTCTCTCTCTTGTCCCTGTGACCTGAGAGCCTGCAGGTTTTCTCTGCCCCTTTCCCCTTCCCTTCCCCCTCTTTCCACCTGGTCATGGCCGGCCACCACCTCCATCTCTCTCTCTGCTCTCCCTCTCCTCTCTTCCCTCCGCCTAAATAAACTTCCCCTCTTGGAACCCTCTGGCCTGGCGACTTCTATTCCAAGCTGTTGTGCGTCAACATATCAACAATGGTGCCGTGACTCCATTCCATATACATTTTCCTGCTCTCCCTCAAATTTACTGCCTCTTGATTCATAAATTAGTGAGATTTTAAGAATGTAGCTTTTGACATTAGGAGGAATATATGGGAGGATTTGGAGTAAAGGAATGGAATCTACTCTACTTATATCATAATCACAAAAGTAAGAGAAGTCATAAAAAAATTTCAGCTAAAACTCAAGTAAAACTGAGCCATGAGACCAGCTTCCCAGGCTCAAATTGTCTCAAATATTAATTGGACAGACATAATTAGGCTTCGTTTCTATCATCCACCACATGAAAGGCAAGTGCTATGTGGTAGAAGATTATATCATTTCTTCTCTTTGCACTTTTTCCAAACCTATGGAAGCCTTCTATGAATAATGACCAGGTTGACTTTCACTGCTTCTTAGTATAGAAAGCCACTGGAGGATCACTCCTGCCTTGCTGATGAGAATAAACTGGATAACCTACAAAATCGTGTTTATAAATCCCAGCAGAGAGCTCAAAATGTGAGAAAATCTAATGAACTGAAATTGAGAGACTCTTTCACCCATCCTACCAGAGAACAAACTTATAGCTCCTGTCACCCTTTGTGGAGTGGTGGGAAAGCAGAAAAACTGCTATAGATGTGTGTGAGATAGGGCCCATAAATTGAATTAAATGAATTTCAAAGTTTAAGGGTGAACTGACATGACTATTTAGAACCTACTGGAGGCTCAGACGAAAGAGAAAATGTGCACAGACCTGCTAACTGCCATCTCCATGTGCGTCTCAGAAAAGAATGAAGAAGATACTCAATTTCAAGTGTGAATTGCATTTAAGATTACCCTGTGTATACAAGTCTACCTTAACAACACTGTGCTGTTTGCTACAAGACTTTTCTCTGTTCTCCAAAACATTTGCCTCCCCTCCCCTGTGGGTGTGCAGCTCGCTCATGGGCATGGGTCCTGTGGGAATGAGTTGTGGGTCCTGAATGTCTGCCGCCCCAGGCTCTGGAACCGTGGCTCAGGGGGGCAAAGTTGTGAGAATTTGGCTGAGTTCACTCCACACAGTGCTGAGCAGACATCAGGCTATGAGAAGTCACAGGACTCCGCCCAGGCATGGAGAGGTCTCAGCCTGAGGTCCCTCGAAGGCAGAGCTTCTGGGTTGGGTGTCTCCAGCTGCCAAGGCAGCTACATGGAGACCATTACATGGAGACCAGCTGGTCTCAGTCCTTGGACACCCAAGCATAGCTGGGAGACTGCAGAAAGACTGAGGGGTGGTGCATATGGGCTGGACCTGCCCACAGCCGAGAGGAATGAGGGAGAGAAACACCAGCGGTGCCCCACAGGGTAGAGACTCTTGGTCACGGTGACTCACTTGGGTGGGTCATGGCTGGCATGGCTAGCTTGCTTGAGTTGGCAAGCTCAGTGTCTAGAAAGCAGAGAGGTCCTCTGGTAGGTTCATTGGTTGATTGTCCCCTCTATGTTTCTCCACAGTGGGCCCCAAAGACAAGAGGAAGTCCATGGTTTTAAAAGGTTTATTGTCATGGTGGAAAGTAGATGAAGCTGTACCCATCCTCAGAGCGACCTGAGGTTAAATATCTTTTGCAAGGAGGAGGGTCTGGGAAGGAAAGCTTAATTGGCTATGCCCTCTGGCTTTTAGGTAACTCATGAATATGGAGATCTCTTGAGGCTCTGGGCCTGTAGTTACACCCTCTACCTGTGCTACCTGTGCTAAATGACCTAAGGCCACAAACCTTTCTTTGGGAGGGGCTCCGGATAAGTGAAAGGGGCAAAGCCAAACACCTACCGTCCCATTACGGTATTATCTGGTTTTTTTTTTTTTTTTTTTTTTTTTTTTTTTTTAAGTTAAAATATGCTTGAATTTATTGATCAAGCAAGAATGTGAAAATGAAAGCCACACTAAAACATCACTGCTAATTTGATAAAAGAATTATGTTGCTATAATTCCGATTAATATAACAGATTTCAGGATTTCACAATGTAAATATCTGGGTTTTGAGGCCTGTGCTCAACCAGGTACCCAGCTGCCTCTCACAGCCCACTGCCCCACATGCCCTGATGTTTTATGGTCTAGCTTCCCTCTGTTATTTTTTAGGTCTCTCTTGTTAGACTGAGGTGTTCTCAATCACTCATAGGTAGAATATAAAATTTATGAAATTATAAGGAGAGGCTTATGACCACACCCTCCAATTATCTGAAAACTAAAAAAAAAAAAAAAAATTGAGAAAATAATAGCTTGATATTTATTATGTAATTATGGCAAGTATTTTCAAATAGAAATTTTGAAAGACATGCAAATTGAAGACACAAAGAAACAAATCGTTCTTGACTTATAAAATTATTTAGACATAGTTGTTCTGGTGCTGGAGGAAAAAATTCAATGGATATTTTCTTTCTAAAAAAATCTTAGTATTAAAGACAGTAGAATTAGTTATAAACGTGAAAAAGTTAGCTATCATCACAGGAAAATACATGTCATCACAAAATATTAATGCTGTAATGCACATTTAATCATAAAACTCCTTTAGTCTACATCTTCTTCAGTAAATACCTTCATTTCAAACCGAATAAAACAATTTCACTGAAAGAATTATTTAGCATTTTTATGCTTGGTGGGCTCTTTTCTTCCCTTCTTATTAACTAATGCATAATTTGAGTCAAACTAGCCTTTATCTTTTAAATTTGCACAAATTATTCTGTATATCACTAGAGTTAAAAATACATGCCAACACTAGCTAAAAGAGAGGGAGGGGGGACCCTGCTGAATGTTTCAAGATCAGCATTTCCAGCTCGTCCTGCATGTAAATACAAATGACACCCTGTCTGTGATTATGGACCATGAGTCTTACACACTTGAACAGCTTTGACTTCTTCATGCTAATTTCTGCCCTGTGTGAAATCGCATAAATGTCACATCTGCTGCAGTCCTTTCCCCTAGTCTAGCATATGTTTTCCATGGAACTGAAGGTTCATTGTTATCGAATGTAAAAATGCTTATATGAGGAAGGGCTTTGAAAACTATAAACTACCAAAGGAATAGAAAAGATATCTATCAGAGGAAAGTTTGATTTTGCACTTAGTAAGTTTTATAGTTTAAAACACCATCTTACTATGTAGACGAGTTGGGACTTGACAGAGAGATGAGACTGACCTCGAACTCCCAAACCAAATTTGGACAGTGAAGAATTTCTAGATGCATAGAAATATTGGTGTTTGCAAGTGTGCTTGCTTGACAAATCTGGATCCTCTATTGGTAAGCCTAGTCTCCTCCGTAAACCAATTAAAAATTTGACTTGAATGGAACCTTGAAAATAATTTTATTTAGAATT
Organism: Mastomys natalensis; assembly: GCA_021653895.1. Lineage (NCBI taxonomy): Eukaryota > Metazoa > Chordata > Mammalia > Rodentia > Muridae > Mastomys > Mastomys natalensis. Next base: position 41,135 of record JAJTUV010001616.1, on the reverse strand, counting down.
AAAAATGAAAACATCACACACACAACACACACACACACACACACACACACTATATTTAACTGCTAATTTACAATCTCCAGTTGTAAATCTGGGCAGTATCCTGGAGGAGGGAACACAGGGAGAATGAAAGGCATGCCACTTGAAATAAGTTAGGATAAATATCAGTCACATTTGTATAATAGCCATGTAGATGCACAGGAAGCTACAGAGAAAGAGTGAAGCCCAAAGTATTAAAAAAACGTTAAAGGCAGTAACATTATGGTTTTCTGTGTAATTATAAGCAAAGCCAAACCCAACAGACTTAACAACTACATGGCTGCAGCTCTTTGAGTAACTGCATTCTGAGGTGAGAATTCTGGGAGGGATAAGCATTTTCTTTCATTAAAGGGATAATTATTTATCCTATCTCCTTAGGAAGGCTTAGAATGGACCTGAGCTACTAAGGTGCTATACTATTCCCTGATTGTATTTGATTGCCCAGGCAAACTGGGATATCAAGTCTCCATTTAGGCCAAAACTTTCATTCTCTTGACCAAGAGGGTTTTCCTTGGTGGCCCTTCAGTGCCTTTGTCACAAAAAAAAAAAAAAAAATAAAAATAAAAAATAAAAACAAAAACAACAAGATTTGCTTCACACAGTGACTAAGTAAACTGAGAGGGAAAAAGACTGAGAGGAAGGTCACAAAGACTCATCTTGCAATATTCACATTCTATCTGAAAATTCTTCAAGACTCTTTCTTCTTCACATACTTGTCTAAATGTAATTGGTAAATAAAATAATATATTTAAGATATTCCAAATAATAATTTTATATACTCACACACTATGAATAATTCACACAATTAATTAGCACATGTATCACCTTATATGATTATTATTTTTAAAATTAAAATGAAAATTCTTAAAATCTATTATTTCTGCACATTTGAGTTAAGTAATACAAAGTGTCAAACCCTCATAATATAAATACTGCTGCATGTTAGACCCTCAGATATCATTGATTCCAGAACTGAAAATGTGTTCCACTGAGCACATTTTAAATAGGATGAGCTCAAAACAAAAGAAACAAACAAAAAGATATGGAGTTTCCTGGAGAAGATATGTAAAAGAACCTCTGGTCATTGATATTAGTAAACTGGGATCAAAAGTGTCATGTCTCCATTATTTTGCTTAAAGATAAAGCAAGGATGTGCTGTGATCAATCAAATGCATGGAACTTGATTGAACCCTGAACTCAGGAAAAGAAAAGATGTACATTTTCTCAAAATAGGATCATTCCATTTAATTTCCTTTCCTTAAATGTAAACCTTTTCCTTTCCTCCCACTGTGTCACCTTTCCTAGCCCAATAAATAAAGATATTTTACAATCAGGAAGGAAGATGATCAAGCAATTAGGACACTTAGCTGTCATTAGGTGCTGACGCTGCTGCTTCTGTTATTGCATGCTTCCTATCTCTGTAGATGAGGTATCTGCAAACAGTCACTGCCAGGGAGAACTTTAAGTAAAATCAGATAGAAGCAACTCAAATCTGGAGACACTCTGAGCCTTCATGAATAATTCTTGAATAGTGGTGTGAATGCTGCTCGCTCAACTCGCAGGCTCTTTCAAGTTGTTAGTTTCATGTTTTATTTAAGCCCAACATAAATGTTAACGCGGTCCTCATCAGATTCCTTTTATCTAACTTCGAAGACTGATGTGTTGATGTTGTAATCTGGGAAGAGGGCCTTGGGGAGAGATGCTAAATGCCCATCCAGGTATTCTGTGAGGAGTCATAGATAAATTACTTTTCTGGAAACTCAGTTGCCCTTTTATTAATTAATTAATTATCTCTCAGAATGCTATCTTGGCATACATACCTGCTGATCAATGTTTAATTGTTTTTTTGAATGTTTTAATATTTTAGCATTCAATATTTTCAAATGTTTTAATACCTCAGTAAGTCAAACGTTCAGGAGTGAGATGTAATAAAACATAGGGCAAAATCTTCCTGTGAAAACATTTTTTTAAACAAGTGACTAAAACAAAATTGTACATAATGCAAGTGTTAATCAAAGAGAACGCCATTAAAAGCTTACTATTTGAGTGTCTCCATTGAGAAAGAAAAGTATGGTGTCGTGCTATCATCTTCATTATGAATTTTTCATATCATGATTCTTTAATGATTCAATTAGTCAATACTCTTTAAGATATATTTAAGTCTGTGTGCCACTTACAAACTGGAGCTCACTTACATCATTTGTAAATCTTTTTCTTATTGGAGATTGATCTGAGGTAAAATATCCTATTTAGTACTTAGTCATTTAGCTTCTCAGAATACTGTTCTGCTTTCGTGTTTGAAAGTTAAGAAGAACAAAGACAGTTCATGGTGTCTCCTTGGATGAGCTATGCCAAAACATACACCTTACTAATTAGAAAGACCTTTCTATCTTTTCAATAGGACTTAAACAAAACCCAAAAGCCTGAAGTGGTGGAATTCTTACTAATGTAGCATTAACATTAATTATCCTAGTGGATAATATTTTCAAGGTGCTCCAAGCTTCAAATCTATGACCCAATCTATGATCTATGTACTTTTAGAGTGAATTAGAAAAATGTCGGAGTATTTCCCCCAGTGCACATATTAGTAGATAGTACATGTAGGATGTTTATTAGGAAGATGGCCAACCCCTATATAAGCTCTATACATGGTGAGTGGATTTTCCTATAGGCCAGAGAACAATCTGTCAGATGATGTGAGCTAGTAGGTTTGTGCAAAAGAAATCCCTTCATCTAGGCGCAGTTGTTTTCTAGGGTTATTTACTTTGAGCCATCACATGTGTTTCAGCGTTGGCCAAATGCTTGATTCCCTGTACCATGACATATAATGTGGTTTTCATTTGACTGAACTTTACAAGACTGCAGAAGGATTTGAAATCCAATATGTCAAAACAGGCCATCTGTCTATGTGTTCTGAAGCCAGGAAGACTGCGAATATTTTGTGTTTCTTTCATTTATTGCATGAGAATTGACTGGCGTCTTCTTATGTTTCTTCACTGTTAAGGAGATAATAAATGTAAAGTAAACTAGTTTATCAACCCAATGCTCTGAATCTCAGTTCAATACAACAACCACAATAAATGCTCCTTGTGTTATTGTAATTCTATACTTACAATATTAGATGTTAATATAGAGTAAGGACAATCTCCTTTTAGAAAGTGTTAAATACTTCCTTTGCACATAAACACCGTAACAACTATATGAATTTGGAAATACTATCATCTGATGTATCCAAACAAGAACAAAAATACTATTTCAGGTTCAGTAATTAAGCAATCCAACAGTCCTTTAATAAGAATACACACCTTACACTGAAAGATGAACGTTAGGCTTGATTGCAGTTTTTAAGACTTAGCCTACCATATGACACTCTGACTTTACACATCCTGCAAAGGACAACAGTTGATTTCAGTTTAAAAAACTGAGATGTTCGAAACCTTGTGTTGTCAGTCTATTATAACCTCCATTTTTCTGGTAAACTATTTAAAATTGGTTTTTTTTTTTTTTAACATTTACTTGGATCATAAGTCATTTAGTTCATAGCACAAAACACAATGGAAGACCTAATGATGGGAAACAGGAGAGGTTCCTCCCTGTAGCATCTCTCCTGTGCTATTTGGACAGCAGAAATTCCCTCGACCTTTTGGACTAGTGCCCTCATCTTCATAAATAAACATAGTAGACTAAATTATGACTAATTCTCTTTCAGCTCTGACCTTCCATTTCTTTAATAAAACCCTATCCGTTTTATTTACGGAGGGACCAAAGATATACGTAAAATAAAATAACTGTGAGTAAATCTGTAGATTTGCTAACCTTGTGCTCTCTAAATAGCCTCTCCAGTGTATTGTCTGAGGTATCATCCTGTATCCCCTTCATTCCTACCTGACTGATGCATGTCAATTAGAAGAAAAATGCCCTAGTGAAAGAGACCTCTAGGTCTTCTAATTCACCACATGACTCCTGGGTTCAGAGAAAGAGTTTCTGGACACTTTCAAACTATGCTGCTGTTTGAATTTATTGACCTGTTATTGAACACTTTGTTTTCTATCTTTACCTTCGATATACAATAGTAACACTGTGACAAAAGAAATATAAATGGCAATAAGAAATGGAACACCATTCATGTTCCCACAATAATGTTAGGACTTACATATATCCATATAACAAAGGCGTCTAATGTTCAAGTACAGAGGGCTGGTTTCAAATGATCATGAAAATATGCTGAAGTGATTTCATGGGAATAGGACGTTGGGAAGCATGCTCATTTTTAAAAATAACAATAAAGTCAAAACATACCTCCTTATCCCAAGCTAGAACGTCATATATTTAACAAATATTTTATTTGGGGCTGGTACGGCGCATGACATACTAAATGTTCTGACCGTTGTAGCATATGCATAGATAATATATGACTCATGCAACTTTCATAACCCTCTCTGCTGATTCTCTTCTAATATCTCTCTAAAGACATTTGCGGTATCATTCTTCATTTATTTTGCATGCTGCTTTCACCCATTGTGGATAAACAGGAATAAAAAATTCTAGAGGTACGAATAGTTATCTTTGCTGAAGCTTGGTGAGGTTTTAATAAAATATACATGACACCAGTGTCTGCGTATGTATTTGTGAGTCATACAGCAGTGAAGAAATCTAGAAATAATTATGATCTTTTTATGATGACGGAGGGATTAGCGCCTCAGGAATAAGCAATATAAAGCAGCATTGACACAGTCTCCTATGTGCCCTTGAACACAAGTGAATGCAAATAAGGACCACATACATTTAATTTAAACAAAACTGTTTTTTTGGTTCTGAATTCAGAAGGAAAAATGAAACCTGAGAGTTCGTTTAAAATTAGTGAGAAAAATCTTCAACTTAGTTAATGCATATTGCTTATACCATCTGTAAACTAAAAGTTCAAAATAAGAAAGCCTAGTCAGTCCTGGCTAGACAAAAGTTGTCCATCTTAACAAAGGTATTCCTTTCTCCTCCCTGACCCTTCTTAAATTGTGTTTTATAGACATGCATATAAGGCACAGCCTTTCATATACCAAGAGTTAAGTGTTCTGTGGTTGTCTGTGCCTGTTTTGTGCTATTATGAAATACGTTAGGTTCATGTACAAAGCCCAGTCCCTTACTCCTTCACGTTTCTAGTGTCTCCCATGCCAACCTCAAGGTGGTGATATTTGTTGTGTATTTCCTTCTTGCATTCTGACAGAGCAGAAGGGCAAGAGAAAGCAAATCCATTGTCCTCACAAAGCAGAGGAGGTGGCCAGGGTGAATCCACTTTTGAACTGCTCTTTTTTAAAAAAAAAAAAAAAAAATACAACAACAACATTAATCCATTCATGAAGGTAGAGCCCTCATGACCTAACCATCTCTGAAAGGTCCATACTTCTCAATGCTATTGCTTTAAGGATTAAGTCTAGAAGGGCTGAAACCACTCAAACCGTGTCAGTGGATTATTTGTGCATTCCACTTAGATTTCCTGAGTTTGTAAAACTATGCCAAATACATTCCTGTAACTTTTGACTTCATAAAAACACGGGCTATTTTCAGTTTGGTGAAAAATGAAGATAACTGAATATGAGGCCATGCCAATATCATTTTTGCTTACCAGAAAGAGCTCAAGTCTTTAGTAGAAGGGATAATTGAAGAACAAAATAGGAAAATATATGTATTGCTGTATTAACAGTGGTGGCTTTCTTGCAACCACTTCTTCCATATATAAAAACTCACCTTAGAGAATGAAGAAAGGGATTTAATAACAAGGTGATGAGACCAATTACATGTCTGTATCAATAAGTACACTTTATTTTCATTACTGAATTTAGAACAATGATATTCTTTTACATAGCATGAGAAAAGTAACTTTTAGCATGTACTAGATACCAAGGAAGGCCCATATAGCTAATCTGCTGATAATTTTGTAGAACAGACACTGTTGGGGTTGTTTGTTTGTTTGCTTATTTTTCGCTTATATTCTTTTTGGGGTTTTTTTTTGTTGTTGTTTTGTTTTATTTTGCTTTTTTCTAAATCCTGGTCTTCTCATACAGTCTTCTGCCTGTTTTTGTTTTTGTCTTTGTTTCTTTTTGTTGTTGTTACTATAGTATAACCAAAACTATTATTTTTACTTTATAGCTATTTCTGTTTCAGGTGAAACTTTCTTAATTTTACATGGAATAGAATTTTATTTCATTTAATCTATCTTTTAAAAAACAATTTTACACTTAAAGGGATGGATCAAGGTCAGTTATATGGCTGCAGGAAATAGTACATTATTTAACAATGTTCATCTTTTGGAGTGTGTTTCTTGCCAAACGGTGGAATACATTTAAATAAGTGCTTTTGTTTTATTATTAAGCAAATTTCCTTTTTATTACTTTGATACTTTGCTTCTAAGTCTATCATTTGGAATCATATACAATTTGTATGGGAGAAATATGTCATCTATTGTAAACATTTAAATGCTCTATCCAGGGCTCATATAAGATATGATTCTCCCAGAATGTCTAATATGAAAATGAGCACACCTGAGTTATTTTATTGATTCCTCATAAATTGTGAGTGCTATCTCATTACTAGCTCTATTTTTAGCAGTCAGGACAAAACAACAGAGTGTGGACTCCAAGGTTAAAATGACTTATCTGTAGGTTGGGTTACAGCAAGTCTGGTGTATCCTTATGATCATGGTAAAATAGCTTCTCTTCATGTATCCTTACTGCTTCCATGTCTAATGAAGCACTGGTCTTATACCATTGCCTCTAAATTGTTAGTTAAGGAAATTATGTGGTACATATTAAGTGCTCTGATATTTATTATTAACATGTTCATTATTATTCTTGCTTATATTTGTACATGTTCTTTTAACCTTCAAAAAATTCTAAAGTAATAATTATCCACATTGTACACATTTATGGGTCACAGGGTGATAATTTAATGCATGTATACAGAAAATACTAACCCAATCAAGGGAATTATGTTTCCATTACTGAGTCTAGTACCTTTGAGTCCCTTTATATTTGTCATTCATATGATATACAATAGTTTGCCCTATGCTATAGTCACCTTGCTCTGCTGTGCTAATTTTCTTAGCTGCACAAACATAAAAATAAAGCAAACAGTTTTGAGAATATAATGCCACCTCTGTACATTCTTAAAGTCAACCTGATCATGAGGTATAGCGTTTTCTTGGAAGATAAAGAATGAAAGAATGTACTGGCTATGACCTCCTGGGCACCCAGCTCTCTATCACGCAGTGAGGTCATTGTGTACACTGCACTGCAATTTCTAGCCTCTCCTCTGCCTCTTTAGCTCCGAGTTCATTCAGAGTTAGAGCCATTGCTTCTTCGTCCTTGGAACTCAGTACACAACAGATCACAAAAACTATCTGATAAAATATAGTCATTTTAAAGAATCAAGTCCGGTACAGCCAGTGGAGGGAACAGGAAGCTACTTGATCACTTTCTCTATGATTCTTCTATTACTGTATCTTAATACACGTTTAGATAACTTTCAAGCATAAGGAAATGATGGCAACTAAAATATGGAATTCTATTGCCATATGCTGCATCAATGGTAAGTCATTTTACAGCTTGAGCAGGAATATTTTTATTGTAAGAATATGTACTTATTATACCAATTTTAATAAGATGTAATTATAATAAGTGACTGAGACTAAATAGAAAGGAAATCGCCCCCAGCCGGGGCGGAATCAGACGCCTTGACTGTAGTTGGCTTTACTGGATGGAAACTGCAGCATTCATCTCAGCTCGCTCTCCTCAGTGAAGTCCAGTTCCACATATGCTGTGGGTAATTAAATGGAAATAAATGCCATTCATGATGTGGTATGTTTTTGACTCCAAGACTGATGACAAAAACTCATTTATTTTTACTGAAAGAAGAATCAACCATAGCCATTTGATGATGTTACATTGCAAGTATGATGTATGTTTTTCTGAAATGGGCAGGGAGAGGGGGGAGGAGGACAGAAAGAGAGACAGAAACACACACACACACCAGATTCCTATGGTGTATTGCCAGCAAGAAGGAAAGAGATAAGACCTATAACTTTGTTTCCTCCCCTGATTTGCCTCAGTGGTGGAGAGCTACATGGAGTTATAAGCTAGAAAACATCTTTTCTTACCCACGTTCATTTTTGTTTGTGATATTTTATCACAACAACAGAACTCTTAAGTAAGAGACCTTAGAACAGTAAAGCCTTACAGTATGGTATGACAAGTTCTGCATTTAGACAGCCAGAGTTGGCTTTTATCTCTTTCGTTCTCAGTAATATATATAATATATATATAATATATATATTGTATGATGTATGTGTGTGTGCGTGTGCGTGTCTGTGTGTCTGTGTGTCTGTGTGTGTGTTTGTGTCAATATTGCAAATGTGCTTTTTATCTCTGTGACTGTGTATGTGTGTGTGTGTGTGTGCTGTTGTTTGCTTTGGTTTGGTTTTATGACACTGACTTGCTAAAAAGTCACTTCAAAATTATTCAACTTGTTCTGGAATAACTCTGGTCTCAACCAGATAGGCCTTGACCTTGTGATTCTCCTTCATCTTCCTTAGTAGCCGACCTTATCATTTGCACTACCAACCTTGAATTCAACATACACAGTTTTGCTGAACACAAACACCTAGATTTTACATCTTTTTGGTTTTGTTTATGAGTATACCATTCCATAAGCAGATGCTAATGTTGTGAAACAATAACACAAGTCTTAAGTCATTTGTATTGTCTAGAATAAAATAAAATAAAATAAAATAAAATAAAATAAAATAAAGCTCTTATTGGTTGATATCTGTGATAACAAAAATAAAAAGTTTAAATGTAACTCCTATTTTGGATATCTAAACCTAATTAAAAATTGGAGATTTGGGGTCTCTGAAACAGATCAGAAAGAGCTATAAGCACACCATTGTAATTCTGTAATTCTAGATGCAACTGTAAACTTTTGACCCAATGTAAATGCATCTGAGAGTTTTCAAAACTACTTTGAAAGAGAGAGTTATAAATAAATGTAGAGATCTTATATAGGTGGTTTTGTGCCAACAGTTATAAACTACAGTTACTGTTCCATGGATATGAGCACCCTCATTGGTTACTCACTATTGAGTCCTAGAAGTATATAAACTCAGGATATAATCAATGAACTCAGAAGGTTGTATTTATATGTATATGTGACAATGGCTAAACCTTGAATTTAAAAGAGATGGGGAGGTTAGACATGGGAGAAGTAGAGAGGGATGTGGAAGGAAAGAAAAGATGCCATTATATTTAAGTAGAATAATTAAGTAAAACACATTCTAATAACAATGAACTCTTAACAAAGTAAGCCACGTGATTTAATGTCTGCTCATGATACAATTGTGTGTGATCATGTATAGATAAGTTGCTCAAAAAAAGTTTAATGCCCAGTCTTTGCTTCATTGTCCCACTACCTGGACTTTTAGTATCTAGTTTGGTCTTTTAGAATCATCTAAGATTTTCATTCAGAAATATCCACTGGTAAAATGTTCACTTCTTTCATTCACATGGTATCATTTCATATAGTTAGTAACATTTTTTAAAAGACTATTTGTTTGCTTGTTATTATTTATTCATTGTTTAGTGTTGTGTGCTATGTGTGTGTTTTCTCTGTCTCTGCCTTTCTCTGTCTCTCTGTCTCTGTCTGTCTCTGTGTGTGTGTACGTGTGTGTGTGTGTGTGTGTGTGTGTATGTGTGTATGTGTGTGTATGTTCATGTACCTATGAGTATGGATGCCCATGGAGTTCAGAGGTTTCAGATCCCTTGGAGCTGGTGTACAGTCAGTGCTGGCATTTTTTCCTTCACTCTCTAAGTATACTCACCTCATTACATTTCTCACCCAGACTTCTACGGTGAACATGAAACAGGTTGAAAATATTGAAATGTATGCTTCCGCATGTGTGTTTTTATATTGCATCATTCTTAAATCTCTCTGTGACTAAGCACATAGATATGCACATAATATCGTTATGTGCATAACTAGTTTATGCCCTACCCTCACAAAGTGAGAAGTAGATTGCTTGCACTAATTCAAACTGGATATGCCATGTTTTAATCTCTTTAAACCTCACTGATGTTCATACTGTTATTTGAACGAAATATCTCCTTACCTCTCTAGTTACTCTTTACTTTTTCAAATTCAAGGCTCAGCAATTCTGTCCTCCCTCTTCCTAAATTCCAAATAATATAATAAATATATTCACTTTCCAACATAAATAAGACTACAAAAAAGTACTTTATTTGTGTTTTTAGATCACTCAGGGGCTCTCTGAATTGTTTTCTGGTTCCCTCTCTTTTCCTTCATTGTGTATCAATTTTTCCCATGCACAGTATAAAAGAGAGTTCCATTTTAACCATAAATAAGACAAGTACCCTTACTGCTCAAGTCACTCCATGATGCTCTCAATAAAACACCTCTCCCCACCACAGCTTACACCCTTGCCTATGTAGCCTGTTCGCTGCCTTGCCTGGATTTATTCCTTATCCGTTCCTATCCCATTCATTGATAAGCATTTCTTAAAGACTTCTCCATGACTCTTTTTCCTCATTGGCTAAAACATGCTCCTTAGTCCTCCTGATTACATGAACTTCTACTGGGAGTTTACATGATTCCAAGAGTTCTCTTGTCATAGTCATTGTCATTTTCTTCATGAGTCTAACCTGTAATGACACTGTGCAAAATTTGCAATTGTAAATATAGCTGAGAACAGATTGGGTAAACAGTAAAGGGGGTCATGTAAAACTTAAGCAGTAATTTACAAGAGTTTTTAATAGGTCACATAAGTAAAGTTGTAAAGTGTGGTAAGGAAAGGGGTTTTATTGAGAGGACTATGGGAGTTTGCTAGTACGTACAGTTCTACATCCATTCGTAGCTTTGTCAACCAGCAAAACTGGTTTGTTTGTTTTCTCTCTTGCTTTCTATCAACACACCATTGTACAGCATAGAAGGTTAGTGAGTATTTGCTACTCTGTGGGCTGAGCATGTGTTGATGTAAACACTGCCAATCCTCATGTTAGTAACAGCGGGAGATAACTGCCTTTTCTAGATACTTTAAGAACAATATCAGGATCTTTCTATTGTTACAGAGAAACAGACTTGTTTACTTGTCAACATATTGAATCAAATGTAGCAGTGTAGGGAAGAGCTTTCTCCTATGTCAGACATTAGAAATGCTAACTTGTATCTTCTGTCTGTAAGGGCAATCACTAAGGTTAAGACAAAAAAAAAAAAAAAATCTTCACATCTAAGAATTATCCCAGTAAAGAGACAGAACTTTCCAGGTATCTTTAAGAAATGATTATTCAAATATTTTAGGACAAATTCCAATAGACACACAGACACACACACAAACATAGGGCTGTTTGTGATGCATAAACTTAGTTATCCATACACTAAGTCTTTGTAGCTGTCTCTTATATAAAATAATTAACTGGAATATCAGCATCACTTGTTTATATGGAATTCATTGAAACATCACTTTTTGCACACATTTTCATACTTGCATAATTAGAAATGTCTACACAGGGTATGACACTAGAAACTGACCATTCCAGAAATACGATATATCTAGCATTTTAAATATGTCCATAAATTTCAAACTATCCATATGTCTATTTATGTCATGTGTCTGTTGATTTGAGTATCTCCATTGTTAAAAGATTTACAGATGCCACCATTTTATTACATTAGCCTAATAGCAAAATGTTATCAAGGTTTGAAGTTCAAACCCTAACTGCTATCCAGTTATTATCATTGCCATTATATAAGCCAAATACATTTGATATTACATATTAACTTGGTCTTAAAAAGGTACTATAAGTGATGAAAAAGCCTATCTTTAAAAGAAAATGTTATACAGATTAATGAAGTTATATGAGAGATACTTTAGTCTCCTCAGAAGGATATTAAAAGGAAAATACATGTTATTAACTCATTTAGAAACTGCTAAAACAGAACTTAAATAGTAATCGCTATTTTAAAATGCCTGAGGAGCTCCAGGAATATAAATTTAGATGAGGTGATTCTTTATTCGGCAATGTATTACTGGAATAAGCCTACTGGGAAAGCCTCCTGTCCACTTTCAGTGCCAGGTTCAGACAACACGAACCTCAGATGATTCCCAGTCAGTGGCCTTGTAGGGTGACATTTGTCTATCACTAGAGAGGAGTCATCAGCCTTTGAGGAGAATGAACATTTGAATAGTAACCTGCTTACCAGGTACGATTTCCTAAAGCATACATTTTACTTACAGATTTGAGAGTTATCTAGTGGGGTTTTTTTTTTTTTTTTGTATATTTAAACTAACATATCTGGCTTATGAGTAGAATATAAAATTTGCATGTATTTTTCAAACAAATCCAGAGACTTAAAAGAAGTTTTGCTCTACTAGTCAGTTGAGTGCCTCTGGGGTTCCCTTTCACTGACTCCCCTTTGCGATCAGAATAATTCAGTGGAGCATGTGTGAAAGCCTGCATCACCAGCTCTTTGATATTCGGCATTAAATAATAATGAATTAATGCCAAAATGGCAGCTCTGTATCATCTATAGACATATGCTTGTTCCTATTTTGTCAGGACCAGTTCTAACCTAAATTTGGTTGGTAGATAGCTCTTTCTATTTTTATATTCCACCCTGTCATTTTGACTCATATTCAGTGATCCGTCTCCCAGCCACCTTAGTGTCTTTAAATGTGTTCTTGCATCTACTTAGGATGTTGGGCCCATTGTTTTGACACATTTTTGGTCTTCCTTCAAGGTTCATTCTAACCTTTTTTTCCAGTAAGCAAACCTGTGTTCCAATTTCTATTCTTTTTCATGTTGACAAGTAAAAGCGTCAAGTAATAACAGCAACGATTACATATATTTTAGTAACAGACGAAGGAGCATAAGAAGCCTTCTGTTTCATGCCCCAAGCTTGAGTACCTGAATTTGGATCCCCAGCGTCTTGTTTTGGGATTTTCATTGCTGTGAAGAAGCAACATGACCAAGGCAACTCTTATAAAGGACAACATGTATTTGGGGTGGGCTAATTGGTTATGAGGTTCAGTCCATTATTGTCATGGCAGGAAGTATGACAGCATCAAGTAAGGATTGACACTGACGGAGCTGAGAGTTCTACATCTTGTTCTAAAGGCAAATAAAGGACTACATCTTTCAGGCAGCTACAACTAGGTCTCAAAGCCCATCCTGAAGTGACACACTTCCGTAAACCAGACCATACCTCCTAATAGTGCCACTCCCTGTGCCAAGCATACCAACTCTTTACTTCTTTCTGCCATGATTCCATGGGGCTATAATGACCCAATAAACTTCTTCATTCACTAAATGAATAGGCAAAGCAGAAGCAGTGGGGTCAGCATCAAGTTTCGTAAGAATACTGGGTATAAGCAGTATGGATGATGCTTGGCAAGTCATTTATTTATTTATTTATTTATTTTTATTTATTTATTTTTGGTTTTTTGAGACAGGGTTTCTCTATGTATCCCTAGCTGTCCTGGAACTCACTCTGTAGACCAGGTTGGCCTCAAACTCAGAAATCTACCTGCCCCTGCCTCTCAAGTGCTGGGATTAAAGGCATGCGCCACCACTGCCCAGCTGGCATGTCTTTTAAAAAGAATAATGCATGCCTTCAGTGATCATGCACTTGCATAAAGGGCTGAGGTTAAGCTAGTTGTTTCAACCAAGGATATATAGAGAGTTCTATAAGACACTTCATTTCTATAATTAGATAGAATTTGCATGTTGAAATATGAAATATAAGATAATATTCAACTGCAGGAGACAGTTGAAAACCAATATTTTCACTGATGTGGAAAATTAACACAAAGTTAATCATTTAAACTTTGTACTTTGCAGTCTCTAAATCATAAATACAGCATGAGTCCCATGCACCAGTATAAAATAAGGGTAGTAAATAGGACTTCATCTTTTATATTATCATGACTCTAGAGGAGAAACTGTTACCTTTCCATGCTTCCGAAGGATCTTACAATCTTTAACATATACCTGCTTTCTCTATCTTCAATGTCAACAATAATGATTTCCCTCCTAACTTTCTCTTCTATAATCAAATAACCCTAAAATGTCAGCTTTGTATGGTCCTCTCCTTCTAAGGATTTCTGCAATTAGAGTGCTTTAGGATTCATTCAAGATACAGTATCTCTGTTCTTAAAGTGAGTGATAGTCATACATTCTCTCTCTCTCTCTCTCTCTCTCTCTCTCTCTCTCTCTCTCTCTCTCTCTCTGTGTGTGTTTGTATAGTGTGTATGGATATACATACATGCATGTATTCATGTGTAGAAGTCAGAGGACAAATCTTAGGACTTGTTTCTTATCATCTACTTTATTTTGAGGGAAGTCAAAGCTCTCCCTCTGCTGCTTCCTCTAGACTAGCAACTTGCAAACTTCCTATCTCGATCTTGTATATAACCTACAAGTCTTCTGAAAAGATTTATTATATTTTTATTTTTTCATATTATAGTATGATTACTTAAGTTTCTCTTCCCATACTTCCTCAAAACACCTCCATAGCTCCTCCTTGTTCTCTTTAGAATTCATGGCCTATTTGTAATGAAAAGAAACGGATCTTCCTAAAGGGAGACAATCATGTGACTGTTTATGTAGTTTTTTTTATCCTTATTAAAAGGGAAAGGTGTCAAATTTAAACAAATTTTCGGATGCATAATGCTTAGAATGCCCCCTAAACATCATGTATCTGTATCATGTCAAGAAACCTCAGGAAAGAATGATGTAAGAAAACTAGTAAAATAATACTTGTTGGCTCCATTATTCCCCACAGGAATTGAACTAGAAACACTTGGTAGATAAGAATATTCTTATAAATATTCCAGAAATAAAGCACAAGGCTGAGATTCCCCATAGGATCACAGACACAGAAAACTTGATCTTAAAATGTAAGCTAGCTCGGTCACACACTCAGAGCATCACCCAGGGCACATGATTTCTACAGTAAGAAAAGAATTCTGGGTAACATTCTAGAAATTTTTGTAGAACGCCAATATAGTTTCTTCTCAAGAACAACATTTTTGGTACTGGGAAGCTTAGAGAAAAAGGTTTCAGTGAGTAACAAATAATAGGGTTGGGATTCACAACCATTGTTTTGATTCACGGTTAAGGCCTTCCATTCTAACCAATAGAAGTTCCCATCAGAGAAAATCCCTATAGCATTTGTCTGAACAGCCTACAATTGACATATCTGCCAGGCTACAAGTTATTGCTGTTTTCCCACTCAAATTTGGTTCTCTGTTTGAGTCTTCAATTATCAAGAAAGGCTAGGCTGCCAATGTCTGTCAATAAAATACGTTTTGACTGTCCAATTCCAGTTACAAAGTGGAGTATCCTTGCTCAATTTTCCTCAGGACAGGAATCAAGCTTAGGTTTATGTAGTTCAACAAATAAGAATATCTGGTTATAAATAAATCTGGTAGATTTTTCTCATCAAGTTTGATTTGTCTGTTTGTTGATGAGATATGAACATCAGCCTTGCATGTCATGATTGACTCACCATTGAGCCCCTAGCCTCAGACAACCTTATAATTAAGTACATGGTCCTATTCAACTACATCCAAATTCAGTTTTAATCAGTAGAGGGATTATCCATCAACCCTGACTTACCAGTCCTCATGAAGAGCAGCTTCCAGTATTCTTCCTGACATTGGGGTCCAGGCAGTTATCGTACAAGATTGTTGAGGAAAGGGAAGAGTCATATCTGTACAAACTTCAGGACAGGCATCAAGCTGTCCAACAAGAGACCCAAAGAGTTTTATGTCCTTATTCAAAGTTGGTCCATATGAAATTGCAGGATAGAAGAAGTGACATATGTTATCTATAACAGAAAATCTTCAAAAGGAATAATAGATGCTTGTTTCCATGCATGACAAATCGTCAATGAAATCTTACACAAAGAAACTGTTATATCTGCAATTTGGATTCACAAATGAGGGAGGATTTATGATGACTGACTATCTCAGTTACAGCTACTATTACTGGGATAAACACCTGTACCAAATGCAACTTTGAGAGGAAAGTGTTTATTTCATTATCTAGATTATAATACATCATAAAAGAAAGTCAAGGCAAGAACTCAAGTCAAGAACCTAAACAACAGAACTGAAGCAGAGGCCATAGAAGATACAGTATTTTGGCTAGCTCCTCATGGCTTGCTCAGTCTGCTTTCTTATAGAACACAGAACCACTAGCCTGAGAGTGTCACCATCCAGGCCAATTTGGAACCACAGTATCAATCATTATTCAGGAAAATGCTTCACAGGCTGACTCAAAAGCCAATGTTTTAGAGGTATTTTCAAAATTGAAGTTCTTTGATCTGTGCCATGTTGGGAAAAAAAAGACAGCATATTGACATAGAGTTGAATATTATCCCCTGAAGGAAAGTCAAGGTCCCAGTAAGCTAACACATACCTATAATAAAGGCACTTGGGAAGTGAAGGCAGGAATATCAGTAGCTCAAGATTATACTTTGTAAAACAGTAAGGTCAATGCCAAGCTATCCCATGCTATCCCAGCTGAATGGTTCAACACAAAAATCCCAAACCACATCCATAAAAAACAAAAGAAATAAAAGTTAAAAATCAAAGGCAAAAGGAAATGAAGTTAAGACCCAAATTCTGTTCCTTGTATCCCAGGAGGGAGCAGAATGAAGTGTTTAACGTATTGAAAGAAAACAAAACAAAGCATTTATCAAAAAAGAATATTCAACTATATGTATGTAAGCGTAATGAAACTTAAAAAATAACCTATAAGAAATACATGAAGTCTGAAAAAATAGAAACAGTACAATATAGAGAGAAACTTTGTAAAACTTGAGATGAAAAATTGATAGCATTTTTCAGTAGGCCTGATAAACAAGTAAAAGAAACTATGAGGTTAAAGACAAAATAATTTAACCTAACTAATCAGAGGAACAAAATTTTAGACGGGGTAAAGACTGAAAGGAATCACCGGAAATATTACTATGAATAACAATTTTAGGAGAAGGAAATACAACAAAATTTCTACAAGCATTGTGAAAAAAATGGCTTAAATATTTACGAGCTTGAGAAAAGTGACACCTCCCTTTGTATAACAGTGGTATCTAACCAACTTCCAAGACACAAGTCAAATTTAAAGCACGAGAGATAAGAAGCATATCGTATTCAAGGGATTCTTTATATTTTTATTAGATTTCTCAAAAGTAACCCATGTGTTCCAGAAGAGAACAGAACGAAGTGTGTAAAGTATTTAAAGAAAACAAAACAAAACCTTATAACAATAAAGAATTCTTAACTGTGGGGCATAGTAAAGTCTTAGTAGTCAAGTCTCAGATCTTTAAGTTTTATCTTCTATAGCAAAGATGGGGAGAAAGTATACTTCATCTTGGGCGAAATGTTTTCCAGAGATGAGGAGAAACAAGTATTTTCCATGCAAGTAACACTTTAGTCAGTAAGGAGATAAAGAATGAGAGATAAAGGGAATGGAACATGGGAGACGGGAAAGAAGTATTTATCCTGGCATGGGGATAAAGGACTGCCTCTGGATAAAGAGAAGAAAGACAGGGTCCATAGGACAATGGCAGTTGATAAAGGTAAAGGGGAAATTCTGTGTCAGGATGAGGTAGTTAATTTTAATTAGGCATGTTTATTAGGTGAACAAAGTGGACTTTTTATTGCTGGAGTTTAATACTTAGATAGCTGGACACTGGTAGTTAGCCTCAGTGGGTGGAGGTGGCTAAATAAGGGAAGAGACCTTGGAGATTAGCATTAAATATGTAACCTAATGGTTTTTCTTAGGAAGGCAGAGGGAATACAGGAAAAGTGTAAGGCCTACCGGAGCCATGTTTGCCATGTTTGGGCTGACTAAAGTTCTTTCATATAGTGGCTGTACAAGTTTCCACTCCCATCAGCAATGGAGAAGTATTTTCCTTGCCCCACATTCTCATCAGCTTGAGGTGATACTTGTATTAATAATCTTAGTTAGCAATTGTGACAGGAGTAGGAATCTTAAAGTAGTGTCAATTTCAACTTCCTTTATGGATAAGGAGTCCACTGGCAAGACTGAGTTACACTTAGTCTAGTTGTTGGTAAAATAAGTGCCAATTTTCAGAGGAACCACCAGACTGATTTCCAGATTGTTTGTACCAGCCTTCAATCCAACCAACAATGGAGGAGTGTTCCTCTTTCTCCACATCCTCTCCAGCATCTGCTGTCATCTGAGTTTTTGATCTTAGCTACTCTGACTGGTATGAAGTGGAATCTCAGGGTCCTTTTGATTTGCATTTCCCTGATGACTAAGGATGTTGAACATTTCTTCAGGTGCTTCTTGGCCATATATATGGTTATATCAATTAGTATTTTTGTGCTACTCCTGAGTCAAAAAATGAGTGGGTGTTCTGACTCTTGTGCTTGTTGTTGGGACTGTCCCACTCCTTCTAAGATGCCAGGTCCAATGCTGATTTGATAGTTTTTGCAGCATCTTACATTTTATTTTGTTTTGTCATGTTTGAGTGTTGTCTCTTAGAAGTCTGATTTTGCTAAGGAAAGACAAGAAGGGAATAGATGTGGAAAGGAGGTGAGGTCGGGAGGAAGCAGAACCAGTAAAGGAAAGTGAAACTATAATCAGTATATATTGCATGAAAAATTATTTATTTTCAGTATAAAAATTCAGAGTATAATACTTTATAAACATGTCATATGATATGGACATGAAGTAGAGAGAACAATATTTTATACAGATATGTAATAAAATTAAATCAGCCAGCACTTGGGAGGCAGAGGCAGGCAGGTTTCTGAGTTTGAGGCAAGCCTGGTCTATAGAGTGAATTCCAGGACAGCCAGGGCTATACAGAGAAAGCCTGTCTCAAAAAACAAAAACAACAACAACAACAACAAAAAATTAAATCATGAAGAAGTAGGAAAATCAAAAAAAGAAAAAGAACAAAAGGCATATATGAAAGCTCTAAATAAACATTTTTACAGAAGAATTCTGCCAATATGTTAAGAATTAATACTAATTTTTCTCAAACTCTTGTAATTATTGACAAAGGGGCAACATTTCCAAACTAGTATTTTAATATCAATACCACATGAGTATAATACATGAAAAAATGTAGGCTAATATACCTGATGAAACAGACATTAAGCTCCTCAATAGAACATTAAAAGAGTAATCCACCATAATAAAATAGGTTAGTCTTTAGATAAAAGGAATGATTGTCAGCCCAAATATGTAATGCACAACAATAATAAAATAAAGAACAACAATTAGAAGAGCCAAATAGGAGTCAAAGTGTCAAGATTACAAGTGTTTTCAGGTTAAAAATTTCAATAAGGTATTAAAGAAATGACTCTCTACAGCGAAGCATGAAATCCCCATAGCAACATCATACTCATTGAGAACCTGAGAGGTTTTCCTTTTCCATTCAGAACAACTTGCTTCTAATATGGCACTGGACCACAAAGTAATTACAGAAGTGAACAAAGTAGATGCCACCCTTGGATGAGTCAGCCAAGTTGTCTGTGTTCAGAGAGGATCTTAAAGCTATAGACAACGCTTATTTTGTGCTGTGTTCTCCTTAAATTGTGCACTTTGATATTGCTGGGAGCACCTCCCATGTATCTCAAGCCCCTTAAATAAATATGGTAATAAATATGTTAATCAGGTAGAATTCACCAGTATATTTTGTATTCATGTATTGAATTATCTCATTTTCCCATAAGTGCATACAATTAATTTGCCAATTTAAAATGGCACACTTCACTATAATGCCTCAGAGAATATCACAATGGTAGGTGCCTAAAATGAAACAGTTTTCTCCAGACATAACAGAGCAGTTTCACATGTGAATTCACGGTGCTTGTGACTGAATGCAGAAGAGTAAAGCTGACTCAATCCCAGCAAAAAACCAGCATGAATAAGGGAAAGTGGTCCTGAAACCCCACCCTGAGCTGAGCCAGTTGCTAGTTTCTGTGCGAGGAAAAGCTAATTTTCCTTTAAGAGTAGGATCCCTAGGAGGTAAATTTCTCTCTCCTGCAAGCCCCACTCTGTCAGTATTTACTTCTTGTGGCAATTACATCTTTGAAATGTTGCTAGGGTGAGTAAAAGGCTAACTTTTAAGTTTGTATTTATTTTAATAAATTTACATCTAAGTAAACACATATGGCAAATGGCTCTCATAATCATCAATGTAGCAGAAGTTTGTAAAATAACTGACTATATTAGGAGGTTCAGTCACAACCAGTTTGTTATAACATCTGGTCTTTGACAATGATGTCATGAAGTCATCAGAGAGAAAATGTTGTCTTCTGTTATTTTCTTTAATTTTTATGATACAAGGTAGTGTTTAAGTGGTGAATGAGAATAAATACTGAATCTGTATTGTTTACTAAGTTAATTTTATGTGTATACAAGATATGGTTTGCTAAGTTAATTTTATGTGTATACAAGATGTGGTACATACTCTATTTTAATCTCTCAGAGGACTTACAAATGACATTTCCATTTTATGATATTTACATTTTAAAAATTATTGAACAACTACTAATTACAAGATGCAAGTCATGTTCTTGGACTATTAAGATAAATAAAACATGGTCTTCTGCCTCAAGCTCATGATTTAGCTTAATACTACCTACGACAATTGCTTTAATATTTATAAAATGTTTAGGAAAACAAATATCACTAGATTTCCATTATTTATTTGCTGTAATGTTTCCTGTACTAAAGGTCAGGCTTCTAAGAATGGACAGTATCTGAAAGACATAAACCAGAACATAAAAATCCATATTGAGAAAAGCTCCAAGATCACATACTTCCCTCAGGGAGTGCTTGTTAGGTGACAAAATGGTAGGTGGCTGACTTCCCTAATGACCTAAAGTATTTAGCAGCAAATGACATCTAGGCAGTGTTTTATTGTTTAAGAAGTAAGGTCACAATGTCTTGACCCACAGTTGAGGTTTGAAATTTAACTCGAGATTAGGTGCGTAGCAGTAGGGGAGGGTGTGCTGGGGTAGCCATTAGAAAGTGCCAGATGACAGGGACCCAAGAGGTTCTCAGGACCCAACAGGGAGGACATTAGCTGAAATACCCACAAAAGGGGAGAACCTGTAGAGACCATATCCAATGGATAGGCATGGCCCCTAGTTGAGGGATGGGGCCACCGACTTACCTCAAAAATATTAATCGAAAATTCCCCTGTCAAAAGGAAATGCAGAGACAAAGAGTAGAGCTGAAACTGAAGAAAAGTTAATCCAGAGACTGTCCCATCTAGGGATCCATCCTATATGTGGACAACAAACCCAGACACTATCACTGATGCCATGAAGTACTTACTGAGAGGAGTCCAGTATAGCTGTCACCTGAGAAGTTCTGCCAGAGTTGGACCAATACAGATGTGGATATACACAGCCAAACATTGGACTAAGTGCAGGGACCCCAGTGGGGAAGTTAGGGCAAGGATTGTAGCAGCTGAAGGGGTTTGTAACCTCATAGGAAGAACAACAAAGCTCCCAGGGACTAAACCACCAACCAAAGAATACACAGGGGGTACTCATGGCTTGAGTTGGCTACAGAGCAGAGGATTGCCTTATCTGGCATCACTGGGAGGAGAGCTCCTTGGTCCTATGGATAGGGGAATGCTAGGCCTCTGAGGCAAGAGTGGGTCGGCAGATGGGGGAGCACCCTCATAGAGACAGGGGGATGGAAGAGGGTATAGGGTGTTTGTGGAGGGGAAAGTGGGAAGGGCGATAACATTTGAAATGTAAATAAATAAAATAACCAATAATATAGATTATGGAAAATCAGAAATATCTAGAAAAAGAGGAAATTGACCTTGCCTGAAAGAAATGATGTTTAGAGATAACATTATATCATCACTAGGGAAGAAATTAATGAATATCAAAGATGATCGCTTTATGTATAAGTAAAGGAGCATAAGAAAAAATAGCAAAGCTCTAGAGGCTGAGAGAAAATGATTTCTTTGCTTTAACGGCCACCAGATTCATGTTTGAGATAAATAACCCTACTGAATAGAGGAAGGGAACAGTAGAGAGATTGTGGATACCACATTAATTTTAGTGGATGTGAATTCATCCTAAGAAGAATAACAGATTTAATATCGGGTTTTAGTTATTTACTCCATGTCAAAATGTTTTGCATATTTCTAATGCAATGATTACTTGACTCTTTTTCAACTTTAACAATTAATGATCATTAAATCATAAAAATGGGGAAGTGAGTTGATCAAGTGATCAGTAGCTGACACAGTTACTGATCAAGAGATGCCAGTTTTCTTTGTTTTAGTTTTTCTAATATTTCTTTCTTTCTTTCTTTTTTTTGGGGGGGGGGGTTTCGAGACAGGGTTCCTCTGTGTTGTCCAGGCTGTCCTGAAACTCACTCTGTAGACCAGGCTGGCCTCGAACTCAGAAATCTGCCTGCCTCTGCCTCCTAAGTGCTGGGAGTAAAGGCGTGCACCACCACCGCCCGGGTTTTCTAATATTTCAAAAGATATTTTCATTAAAAACAAAGGTAAATTTCAAACAAAGTACTTAGGAACAGAGTTTTGTACCTTTAAATTTTTTCAACACCCATTTTTATTGATTTTTTTTAAATATTTTGACCTCCCTTCTAGCCCACCATCCTCCAGAGGTAGTGGAAAAGAAATGATACTGGGGAAATGAACCTGTTTAGACATTGTTCTTTGGAGTAACTTGTCAGGAAATTGATAGTTCAGTTCACTGGTTAGCAGTAGCAGGTTGATCGACTTGCACCAGCAGCCCAGTTCCACAGAATCAGGAGAGCAAACACAAATCAGCAACAGTGGCACTTCCTAGCAGAGACAGCCAGGTATCAGAATCAGCCTCAGAATAAGTCAGCAGGAGGGACCCAGAGGAACACAAGGAGAAGTTCATGGCTGTCCCTCTCTCAGGGAAGGGAAGATCAGTGAAGACATGAGACCCATAAGCATTACACAGCTATCTCTATAAACAAGCAAAGCTCAGCCCCTTCACTGTCCATTGAGTCCTTTTCATACTCCCTCCAAACATTATTGTCCCTCTAGTACCCTCCACAGATCTTGCCTCAGCACGTGTTTTGCCTCAGCACATGTGTCTGTCTCTGCTGACATTACTCTGCCAATCAGTCAAAGTCCATGGAAGCACCAAGAAACTTCAACATACCAACAAAAGTTTTTTGTTGTGTTTCTCTCTATGGAGTCCTGAGAAATGGAGCTCAACTGCACAACGTGAGGCAGATCAATACATGTGAGTTGTTAGCAAAGAATCCTTCATCACCTGTCCTTTCACAAGCTTGCTTTAGTAGAACACCCTTTCTCCTGTG
Source organism: Mastomys natalensis (assembly GCA_021653895.1). Classification (NCBI taxonomy): domain Eukaryota; kingdom Metazoa; phylum Chordata; class Mammalia; order Rodentia; family Muridae; genus Mastomys; species Mastomys natalensis. Next base: position 17,709 of record JAJTUV010001616.1, on the reverse strand, counting down.
TCTGCTTCAGTGAAGTATTCCTTCACGAGTCTGCCTTAGCCTTTCACCTGTATCCACTTCAGTAAAACACTCCTCCATATGTTTGCCCCAGCAAAACACCATTCAACATAACTGACTTTCCAAAGAACCCTTAAGCGTCAACTGCAGAGCTTTAAGTCACATTTTTGGACATCAGCCTAGTAATTTCTCTTTGTTAATTACTGAGTACTCAATTGATGAAAAGGAAAGGCCTTTGTCTATGATTATGCCTGCAATGAGATTAGACTAAATGTGATTTTCTCTTGATCAGCCTCTGCTTCTTTCCACTGGTGCCCATAGTACCTAACACAATTAATATAGCTGTTGTTCACATCCCTGGACTGATATGCTTTTATGTATTGCTAATTTTGAAGATAACTCAAAGTGCCTAAATCCCCTATCTCAGAATTCCTCATTACATTGTGCTCTCTCAGCTTCTTTCTACAGCCTCTTTCTGTCTCTCTTAGATTTGTCCCCTACATGCCAGTGATGCTTATACAGATCTGAGCTTAGCAAGCAGATTACCTTCTTTTCTCTACTTCCATCTGAAGCCAATCGGTGCAGAATCAAAGAACACAATAAATAGGAGTCAGTAAGAATTTACATGATGGAAAAATTCATTTCTGTAATGCTCATCTCACTGGACTTCTTTGCCATTGTCATTAAAGCAGCAGGGCATATTGAAGCAATGAGTTATAGCTGTACAACAATAAAAGTACTTAAAAAACTGGATGTATACACACTTGGCCTGTGGACTGTGGTTTGGTCACCCCTGAATACCACTACATTATGGATAGAAGATTATTGTGGAGATATTTAAAACTGCAGCACCCTATCTGGCTTATTCTTAATCAGCCACCAAGTTCCGGACCAGGCAAGGCTTGAGGCCATGAGCCGAGGTGGGAACACACGGTGCTTGGCTCAGGCTTAGGCAGCCAGAGACACTGGCCCTGCCACCCACTAGATGCCAGGGTGAGAGATGGCTCTGCCAATTTTCCACGCTGTCTCCACAAGGTTGAGCTGAGCCCAAACTATCCCACCATCCACATAGTACCTGGTAGAAATGAAACTCTAATGGTTAAAGATTATCCAAAAGCTTTATATATTTGGTAATGCTCAAATATCAAGATGCCCACACAATTGGAAGTGTTAACCAATTAAGTGACCTAGATATAAGTTGTTACCTAGGACAGCTCTCGATACATATGTATTGACTCCTACATCTCTAATTCCAGCTCCTCCTCTTCCTTTCCCTCTTCATCTCCTTACTCCTCCTCTTCCTCTCCTTAATCCTCCCACCTTAGCTCTCCCAACTTGTGGGGAAAGTACGCTGCTACAGAAGATCTTTTCCTAAACTTTGTTTTCTGATCTTGGGGGTGCAGATATCTGAGATCCTTGAAAATGTTCTCATACCATGACCATGAGGTTATTGATGTGAATAAACTTTTGTTTAAGAGAAATCCATAAAGATAGAGCACATTTAAGAAGTAAGGTTTGGGGCAATGGCATATACTCCATCTCTTGCCAATATAATTATTTCTTTAAAAACTTTGAAAGATTGTGCTGTTCTTTTAAAGTAATTGATGGAATTCTTCATACAATTCTCTCTTTTGGACTCAAAGAGAGTAGCTAAAAAATTATGAAACAGGTAGATATAAGAGGTTAGGAGAAGTGAAGACTCAGTTCCCTATACTTGGAGATGCAAAAAGAAAGAAGAAAAGGGGTCATGGGGAGGTGTTGATTCCTGGTGATAGATAATGATGTGTTACTGTGTTCTGGACCACTTAATTTGTCTGAATCCTTTTCAACTATTTATATTCTCCAACTTTAGAGAAACTACAGGTATAGATCTACTACCCACTGAGTTAAATGGTACTTGCTTTTATTTCATTTAATGTGACCTTTATCAAGATTGACAAGGGGTGTTCACTTTGCTTCAACAAATCTTCAAATGCCAAACTTGTGTTCAGTCTCTTGAGTCCTCTGTGACACATAAGCAGCTGTAATCACCAGCCGTCCAAAGCCATCATTATTTCAGTTAAAATTATGATTCTCTTGTGACTAATCCCAGACTCAAGGGACTCTCATGAAAATTTCCATCTAATGTGGAATGGAAAGATGCAACAATTTAGAGTTTGATGAATTCTTCCTCCTTTAGGGCTTTCTGTAACAGCATGTAAGTTCAGTGGGTCAACCCATCATTAAGGAGAAGGCACATCTATCAAAGCACCAGACATAATGTCCTGATGATAAAATGATGAGGCAAATTGGCATCAGTGTTCCCTCTTAAAACTGGAGGGCCAATAAAAAATTAAAGATTCATACTTTCTGAATTAAGCATCTTGATGATTTCTTATTCTTTGTTATTTAATTTAAACTCTGTGTTGGTTTATTATCAGGAATTTTTTTTTGAGAAGTAATATTTAATCTGGTACTTGAACAATTCACTGAAAGTATAAAATAAAAGAAGGACAATGAATATACTTGTCAGAGGGAACAGCATGAACCAATGTCTTGAGATGGGGAAAGGAAAGAGAGAAGAGAAAATATTAATATAACTGGATAAAGACACTGGCTGATACTGTCACAGAAGGACTTGAAATGGCAAAGCAGCAAGAGGGGACAGGTGCACACCACATGGCACCATGTAAGTAGTTATAATATTTGTAAAATGAATGTCGTTGAATTGCTCTGAACTAACCAATTGCATATCCAGACTTGATTTCATGAATGATTATTGAATTTTCAGACAAAGGAGTGAAAAAATTTAACAGCAAGATAAGTGGCATGATGGTTAGTCTCACGTAAGTCTAGTCTGCCTGTATATTCATTTATTAAATTATTTTTGTAATTATAGAATATAATATATATGATGATATTTTTAGGAAATTATTTTTAGTTAGTATGGATATTAATATCTGTTTTATTCCTAAACAAGAGTAGTTCCCTTCCAGGGGAGCTCCATGCACTTTTTATACTCCCTCTTAGGGCTGGAAGAAAGATAAAATGTTAGACTATAAGGATGAGAGATTTCCATGTCACTTTTGCATAAATTCTCAAGTAAAAATTCCTGTGCACAGTGGAATCTAATTATACTTAGTACATTCACAATGTGATGAGTTCAATTTCTTTATCATTTTTGAAATAGTTTGTGTGTGTATGTGTGTGTCTGTGTAGCACATCCACATGCATCTAGCACACATTCAGAAAAGGACAACTTGTAAACTGAAGGACTTTCCTTCTATCTTGTTTGACCTGGCGGTTGAACTTCAGTCACCAAGGATTGGTGGCAAGTGTCTTTACACACTGAGTCATCTTGCTAAACTTCATTATTATCTTGAAATGGCTTTTTGAAACAGGACAACAGAAAATCCATTATCATAACCTCTGATAACTAAAAACACCCACAAACATAGGTAGTTCCTTCCCTCTAGATTATTTCTGGACTGTTCTGTTTTGAACAAAGTGAGGCAAAGTCGTAGCCATTCTCATCTAATATTTTAGGATACCATAAACATGTTTGATAACATAATGTAGAATTATAGTTGGAAAAGTTCCATCCATATCAAAAAAAGGTCTCCTATCTTCATGAATTTAAATTGCAATATGACAAGTCAGTTTCTCCAGAAATGGATGATAGGATTGAGATATTTGTGGAGGATATGTCAAACATCTTCCACAAATGTAGGAATCAAAACATGTAAAAGGAATTAGTGAAAGAGAGAAATCAAGATGGAATTCAGACTGGGCAATGTCTTGAGTAACTGAAGCACTGAGTTCATCTTGTTAAGCGTCGCTGTTTATTGAAGATTTTGAACAGGTGTGTCAAGGCCATCTCCCTTCCATGCAGAATAATGTCTAGGTCCTTTCTTTGGCACAGAGAGGTTCTCAGAAATTGTTTTTGAAAGAACTAAAATACTGTGATTTAACCCTACTTATTTTACCACTCAGTCAAGAACATCTATCCCAATATAGATGTTCTTCTTGACCTAGAGAGTATGTCCCTCATGGACATTCTCAGAGTGTTATCTGGCATCTATCAAAAGTGGAAACTAAGTAGAATTTAATAATTTACATTGAATTAAAAGAACTCCCATATCAATAATTGCATTCATAAGTATATCTTTCAGTTACTTTTTCTTAGTTTTAATAGGCTGCAGAATTTATAGTCTGGACATTTATAAAAAGGTATGTATGGGGGAGATCTTCTTAAAGGTTTTTGAGACATATAATAAACAAACTGCAAACAAAACACAAAACTACTTGTTTCAAAGTATGCTTTCTTTTACTATTGACTAATGCTGTCTTGGTACAGGGTAGGTGGTGACAGAAAGAGAAAGGACAGAGAGGTGGAAAGAAGAAGCAGATACCAAGACAAAGGTATGATAATATGAATGTGTATATCATTATGAAGACTAAGTATAAATAGTCTTATAAATGAATAATTTGGTTTACATTTTGATAGGACATAGAATATGTTATGACTCAAACAGTTAAAGATGCCACATAAAACCTGAAGCATAAGAGGCATAAAGTGGGAAAATAATTATAAATAGATGCAGTATAGTTTTGAGGAGAGGAAAGGAATTATAGTATGGTTTGGAATTGGGCACTTTTCTGCTCTTTCTACTTGATGTATGTAAGGAAAGCATGGAGGGCATCTTACGATGAACACAGTTCTGTGATCAATGGGATGAAAAAGGATTCAGCATTTGTGAAAACAAATTCTGAAATTGCCTCTACTCATGTTATCATTCATTGCTGAGGACTTTGGTCTTATCTTTCCTAAAGCATAAAAGAAGGCTAATTCACTTTAAAAGCAGTGTTCTAGTTGTCCCTTTGCAGTCCACTCAGGAGCTAATGTATTTAAAGAGCTTTTATCATGGAGCCAGCTTGATTCCTCCCTTCCTCATGCTAAGTAAATTTCAGTGAATTAAATGACAAAAAGCCATCTGCTTTCTATAAATAAGCTCTTCTAATACCTGGCAAACCTTAAAAGTCAAACTGACAACACATCATGCTATGATCAATGGTCCAGATTGTATAATCCATCTTCTGTTGAAAAATATGGATTTCACTATGGTCAACAATTAAGTGGGTGTGTTCATGTTTATAATTTGGAGGTGATGTCTTACAGGAAGTTCACTTTTATGCTGTTATTCAATATCTATGTCATTCTGTCAGGACTTAGTTTCTTGTCCTGTAAGGCAGAGACAGTTCTTACTCATCCTTAATGGTCATCTCACATGAATCTTCCCTATGAAGGTATTGTAATTATTGGTAAATTATTGATTCTATGAATATAATCAATTTTCTGGTAAATTTCTTTACAAATATATAATTGTAAAATTTAATATTATACTCATTTGCATATACTATTTACTTTTATTCTTCCAAATAAAAGCATTGCGATGAATATCATCATCTTTTTCGTTAACTATACAAATAAAATTAGAAAGAGTTGCTTTAATGTTTCCCAAGGACATACAGCAAGTCTGGGGTCATGATCCCTTAAAACCTAAAGCTTTTTTTTGTTAAGCCTTATTATATGAATATGTAACTATGTAACTTATCTGTTTTAAATATATATTTGTATATAAGCTTGTATTAAACAATAGTCTAGGTCCATTTTACAATAAGCGACTTCTTCTTCTTCTTCTTCTTCTTCTTCTTCTTCTTCTTCTTTTTCTCTTCTCTTTTTCTTCTTCTCCTTCTTCTTTCTATCCTTTGATGACTGGCGTACAGCAAATACATAATAAACCTTTCTTAGACCACATCTCATTATTGCAAGGGAAATGGCTAATACCATAGTTTCTTGATATGATTTTATGAATCATTACATTTTCAATTTTTTTCATGACATGCTTGACACCCAGGAAGTGTTTGCTGAAATATATAAACCACATGAAGGAGGCTGAGAATATATTTAGCTAGTGCTATGTTTTGGTGACATAATAATTTAGAAAAAACTAGACATTTTAATTTGATACTTTTCCCTAAGAATAGTTGTAGGAAAGGGGAATGAGTTTTGACAAAATAGCCTTAGAAAAGTAAGTATAATAGGGGCTCAATGAAATAAAATTCCCCAAACCACCCATCTTGATATTGTACACACTAGATATCATGAGGCAAGTTCCCAGACGTCTGAGTCCTTTTCAATCTGTCCATAAATATTTTTGTTTCGAGTCTTCTCTGCTTTACAAATTATTGTTGAATTTGTGGCACAGATCTTCTCTTCACTCTTATGTTTACAAAATGTTTATTGAATTCATGCTTAGTACAGAGAAATGATTCAGACATGAGAAGTGAGAGAACATAGAGATGGTCAAACCAGAACAGATAGCCAAAGCAACACTGAACATAACATAGGATAATGAAGGACTTGCTTTTCCAAACTTCAAGAGAATGATAAAGTTATAGTATTAAAAGCAATGTAGAGCTTGTACACAAACAGATTTGTTGACCAATGGAGTAAATTAGAGTTCTTGTAGCCACAGCTATCTGATATTTAACAAAGAGATAAAAACACATGAATGAAGAGAGAGCATCTTCAACAAACACTGCTGGGAAAGCTGGGTATCCACATGAAGAACTATAAAGTTATACCTGTCTCTATCATGTTCACAAGAGTTGGTTCCACAAGCATTCAAACTAGTGTAGCTACTTTCAAAATAAGTTACTTTAGAAAGCCCTCCAAACACAAAATAATAAACCATGTGACCCAGTTATATCATTCCTTGGCATATGCCCAAAAGACTGAACATCCTACACATTGTAGTCTGTACATATTTGTTCAGTAGTGTTCTTTGGTGCTCTATACATATGAGCCAGAAAATGGAAACAAGCTAAACGTCCTTCAGCTGATGCCTGGATAGTGAAAACGTGGTACATATACACTATGGAATACTATTCATCTTAAAGATCAATGAAATAATGAAAATTTCAGGGAGCAGATTGACCTAGAAAAGATAATATTGAGAAAAATTACCAGACCCAGAAATACAAACGTACCATGATTTCTCTGTGGTTTCTAGCTCTAATCTTTAGATATTTATAACTTTAACCATCATGAAAGAAGTTTCTCTTTACAGTAAATGTAAACCACCACTGAAAACCACAACTGGCCACAAGTCAGAAATCAACTGCTGTGAAAAACTCAGCCCCAATGGATGTATCTACACCATAGTTCCAGCACCTACAGCTCAAGGAAGATCTAGAAGACAGCCAGAAAGATCATAAAGGCCAGAATTCCAGAGGGCTTCTGTGAAACAGTTTCTCTTTAAAACCGGATGTATGAACAAGACTGGAACAATGGCAATATCAATAGACATGTGGCATGAAAGGGGAAATTTTATAGGATCCTAACAGTAGAGGAAGAACTAGAAGCAACTTATGACTGCTGAGAGAGATGGAATCAGCTTCGCCTAGTGAACCATCTGTGACATGGTCATCCCTCAAGTCATATACATATAAACAACAAAAATAGACAGCAGAGCGTAAGTGAGAATGTGGTATGTGAACCATTACTCAAAAATTATCTAGGAATCTTATTTCTTTTCTGTTTTCAGTTGGTGATGATATCATTCAATGAATATTTTAGAAGTCCTAATATACTTAAAGCTTTTAAATGTTGCAGGAGATTTTATCGCATTGTGAACCCTGAGACTGTGTTGTTTACAACACACAGAAAAATCTGTTTCTACTTGTGGTATGGCTCACCCTGAGCACACACCTTTAATCCCTCTGGCTGGAATAGTACACACTTTTAATCCCAAACAATGAAGGTAATGTTAGTTTGTAGAAGGACGTACTCATGTTTTAAAGTGATGTCTAATTGAGTAGCAGACAAAGTAATGAATCAGAGAAAGATGTGACAGAATAGGATATGCCCAACGATCTGGAGAAGAGAGAAGAAAGCAAAGCTACTTAAGAGAGCAGTGCAGAGATAGAGAGACAGAGAGAGACAGAGAGACAGAGGAAAGGAAGTTTTACCAGAACAATTAAGAGAGACAGGTTCCAGAAAGAGAACAAGCCAGATACAAGTGAAGACAGAATGAGCCAGAGAAGAAGGAGCCAGAAGTTTAGAACAGATTGCTAGAGTTAGTTTGAGGCCAAGGAGAGTAATTTGGGAGAAGCTAAGCAATTCAACTCACATTGAATCAGTACGATTGGAGAGGAGTTTGAGACAGTACAGCTAAGTTGAATCAGCCAGCCACAGATAAAAAAAAAAAATGCATTTACTCAGTAGTAAATTTCAGAGGCTGAAAACAATCTAGGCCTAGATAAGATTGTATAGAGACTTGAAGCTTCCAGAACTAGGGCTAGGTTAATATACAGAGGCAGCAAGCTTTGGAGAGGACAATTACCACAGGCAAATAAAAGTTTTACATTTAAAAATGAAAAGAGAATAAGCTTCTCACATCCTGATTTGGGATTTTAAAAATATGAACTTTTCTTTTGGGATAAATCAGCTGGAAAATATGAAAGATGAATGAATCTGGAAGACTAATGAACAGAAGCAATTAGGTACTGTTCTCTGATCATAACTCCCACTCATTAACAAGGGCTGGGAATATTCAGAAGATCAGAATAATGCTTAATAAGACATACAGGAAAGCCCTTTCAGTCATAAAACATCAGATAAAGAGCACAAATCTTGTCTGTTCCCAAGGAAGGCACAATGGATCTGCCACTCTGTGTAAAGGGTACTCTTGATTTATTGTTTCTACTCTTTCATGTATAATTCACTTCCACACTGCATAGCAAATGGCTATATATTAAGAAGGTCAATCAATAAAAGGAAGAAAAAATATTGACCTGTGTTGAATGCAGGGGCAATGAAGAGCAATAAAATAAATGTTGGGGTTCAAACATATTGGAAAGATGGCTATTAATTTTAATGACTTTTTTTTTTCCCAAAGATAGTATAGCCAAGTCCGTGAACTCCAGGTTCAGTGAGAGAACTTGTCTCAAAATACATAGTGGGAAGTAATAGAAAGATAAAATAAATAAACATCAACCTTTGGTCTTCTCTCTCTCTCTCTCTCTCTCTCTCTCTCTCTCTCTTTCTCTCTCTCTCTTTTGTCTCTCTCTCACACACACACACACACACACACACACAGGCATATGCTCACATATGACATATGCAGACTTGCAGGGCCTGAATTTAGACTTATATTAATTCACATTGGATTGATAGTGGAAAAAAAAGGAAGCAATTTTCCCAGGAAAAGAAACAAATTATACAAAGCCCACATGTTTTGTTTTCTGTTATAATTTTTAAATGATCTATAGGAAGCCAGAACCCTATGCCATCATAGTGGGAAGTCTGGAAGGAAATTCAATTTGAATTAGAAAATATTCTCAGAGGAGCAATTTTAACAAAGGGATAAAGGAAGACTCGAGAGATAGCATAATGAGAAATAGTAATAACCCTTCCAGCAATCATGGCTCGATGGGTGAACATAATCTGAGATTAGAAGAGTCACCGGGGAGCTGCAAAGTTACAGGACTGCTTGATGAAATAATTTAATACCTACCAGCTCCAATAAATAGCACATACAAAGAATTCTTGGTGGCCTGGCAGTGCCGTTAACCCAGAGCTCTAGGGACGCTGCAGGAAGCAATGATAGATCACACAACTCTTCCCCCACCCTGGCCTCAGAATCTCACCGGACTTCTTTATTCCTCTTACCATTTGATTCACCTTTAACTGAGATCATACTTTAAAGAAATTCTCCATCCAATTATCTAGAAATTCTAAAAACAGTTTTTTATTTTTTTAAGAAAAAAATTATAACACTGAAAAACAAAAGAATTAAACTGTACAATACTACTGACGTTATCAACACCTTGAATTTGCAGTGGCATACCTTGATGTCCACATCTTTTAACATCAACTAATCTTCAAAATAAGCCTTGGAGGTAATTTTGCAGAGTGGACAGTAAGAACAACTGCAATCATATTTATAATTGAATAAAATTAAAACGAAATAAGCTGTGTTTGTTATGGGTTTGCTTGGTGCCAGGCTCTTCTTAGACTCATTATCACTATCTCCCCGAACAATCATATGATGCAATTGAAGGGTTGAGGCTTTGGTAGAGTAGGCTACATGATCAAAGCAATGTTACTTTAATATAGATCCAAGATTGTGAACTAGGCCATCTGGTTTTGGCCGATGCTCTTCACTCACTGTATTACCTTGAGGACTATATAATGATTAACTTTCTATTTGCACTAAAATCAAACATGGATCTCACTCCATTTTTTTCCCCATTCTACCAATCTTAAACACTAGGAGTTAAGATTGTACCAAATGGGCCACAGGCACACAGGGCAGCCCAATCAACCTTTGTGACTTCCTGTAACTCAGAGCAAGTCCTTTATCCACAGAGCCCAGCACCCACTAACATCACCCTTCCGTTTGCACAGTCTTCCTTCTAGGCAAACAGCGGACAAGATACATTATTACCAACTTAATACGCCAGATTGTCAGAACCCGAGGGCCGAAAGCTTGAGCTGCCAGAACTAATCTTCGATTTATTTACATCAAAGCTCAAGATAGTCCCAGATAAACTTCACAACTGTCATGCCAGTTGTGGGAAAGCAGCTAAGTACAGAGTGGGAATGTAATTCCATTTTCAACTGTTGGATGCCTCTTGAAATACCAGCAATTGGGCCAATTAGCTCCAGTTGTTCAGGTGGTATTAGATCTCTATCTGCTATCCATCGGAGTGAAACCAATAATTCATTTCACATAGGCACTGCAGTGGCATCAGATAGTAATGCTTTTTAGTTACTGCCAACTTGGGCATTTTTGAAATAGTGACCTCAAGATTTAAGCTGCAAAATTCCATTATCTATCCTAAAGCCAGTCGCAGCTGAATTTTTGAAATATCCTATTAAGTTTTCTGCTCTGATAAAAATTCAGAGACTCCTTTTATATTAATCTCCCGTGGCAAATAAAATTTGCTGAGTGGTAGATTTAATTTGCTTTTATTTATCTATTGCTCTATTTTGGAAAAATAATAATTGCTCTCAATATCAGGTTTTTCAACACTACTAGAAGAAAAACATTATAAAGATTTAAACCATCTCCTTATTTATTTCATTGTTTTGACTATGCACATTAAATAGCCTATTCTTGCCTTTTCTATCACTTTGGCATTTTAATTAAAATATAATTACCATTCCGAGTATATTAATGTACAGGTTTAGGTAATTGTCTAAGTCAGGTCGTCATTAAGTATATTTCCAAGAGGAGGCTAAAGTAACTTAAAATGTTCAACATGTTTACCTGAGACAGGTATATCTTCACATATTTTATTATTTCCCTTGGAGGACTTCACTTTTTAATTATGTAATGAAATTGAGAAGTATAAAAGAGATAAAGGGCTCCCTGAAGAATATGGAATAATAAAATATAAATGTTTTCATAGCTATGGATTTTTAGAAAATCTATCAGATCTAGAAATAAAAGAAAATTGATGGCTCATATTTCTATCAAAAAATGAACAAGGAAAAATAAATGATTTTTAATAATAGAAAAGAGACCAATGTTTCATGCAAACATCCACAGCCTACTCTGCCCTCCTCATACATAAATTTTGTCATGAGCTGGCCTCTTTTACTACTTGGTATTGTTGAATAACCCTCAGAACTTATGAAGATTAGTTTTTGTTTTGTTTTTCTGATTGAAGAAAGTTAAAAATCAAAACCATGTAAGACACTTAAATAGCCTGTGATGGTTTGTATATGCCTAGCCCAGGGAGTGGCACTATTAGAAGATGTGGCTCTGTTGGAGTAGGTATGGCCGTGTTGAAGTAGGTGTGTCACTGTGGGTGTTGACTTTAGGATCCTCATCTTAGCTGCCTGGAAGCTAGTATTCTGCTAGCAGCCTTCAGATGAAGATGCAGAACTCTCAGCTCCTGAACCATGCCTGCTGGATGCTGCCATGCCCCTTACCTTGATGATAATGGACTGAAACTTTGAACCTGTAAGCCAGACCCAATTAATTGTTGTTCTTATAAGAGTTGCCTTGGTCATGGTGTCTGTTCACAGTAGTAAAACCCTAGCTAAGAAATAGCCCATGATGCCCCCACAGTAATGGACTTTAAACAGAAAATATTATTTCTTCTCATTCTGTATTGTTCATTGCTGTAGGTTGAACTTCACATAATCTCCCTCATAAACTTTACATAGACTCATTACAACTGTTGCGGCTAGCTTGGTGGTCCTTTCCTCACCATTTTTACAGCCTCTGGTTTAATAGTGGCATACGACATATCGTCCACATTTACTGGAAAATGCTGTGGCCATATGACAATAATTCCTGCAGGAAGCAGGAACTGACATAGACAAGTCTAAAAACAAGAGTTAGATGTAGTTTATGAGCATCATTAATGAAGAGTCCAAGTCATATGGTTATTTAGGACTCTAGTAATTAAGAGATTTGCTGAATTATAAATAAAGTGCAGTAAACGAGACATGGTAGAAATATTTTTTACTTATTCAGTAACGAAAATTGTCTTAAAATTCCCACAGCCTAATTAAATCCTAGTCTTCTTAATAACAGTAGGTTCATGATACATGTTTCTATGGAGCATTTGCTTTAGAAAAATCTTCTTTTCTGTTCTTGTGAGATGAATATGTTTCTCCAGTCTTTCACTGGATGTACAACCCAAGAATGTTTTCTGAAAGGACCTGAGAGTCTTCCTTTAGAATGGAATCATGACAGAACACAACACCCTGGCTTTTAGTTTAGGTATGCTAAGAGTTCCATGGTAGTAAGCACCCACTAGCAAATATACATACATACTCACCTTGACCAAAGTTGTTCTTAATGTTCTATAGCTTTTATTACCTGAAGTTGAACTTAGAAGCAATATGAGGTTGTAAAAGGTATGTATTTAAATAGTTGTATTGTAGGAGGAAAATATTAATCTTAAACTAATATTATTGCCCAGGATGAATTTTCAAGTTGAATATTTAATCTGAACACACAGTAATCATAATTATAGGAACATTACCTAAAACTAATAGGTCAAATCATATATCTAAAAAAAAAAGACTAATATAGTAGGTGGAAAAATAGTTCATTCTATTTTTTCTTCTATTTGAAAAATGCAATCTTCAATAAATTGAAGTCACAACAAAAAATTATGTATGTTTTCTGTGTGATTTGAAGAAAACACAGAGAGTAAATAACACCTATATTAAACAAAGAAAACAATCCTGATGTGGAGATTAAGTGAATCAGAGAACAAGGATCAGGGATACCAGTGAAACTGCATAACCTCAAAGCTCCTTTACACTAAGAAATTTTCCACAGTCAGTATGAACATCAGGACTGAGTGTGGTATCCATCAATGCTAAAGAGGGGTTTCCACTGGCTAGCTCATTGCAGCTTCTAATGAACTCTGGAGTTGATGGCCACCAGACAAAGCATAGAGGTTTGGCAGTCATCCACACCTCTACTTTCAGAATTTTTTATTTGCTTCTCCCATTAGAAGTCCCTCTTATTTTCTAGATAAGAATTAATTGATTTTATTCTTTAGATAACAATATCCATAAAACCTTTACAATATTCCAAATATCTATCATAGTTTCTAGCTGAAAGTTATTTACTCTTAAGGAAATGAATATTTCTTCTGAGAATGTGACTCTATTTAATAACTTAGAAATTTCAGCCTTTCTCTCTCTCTGCTTTTCCTGCTTTGTAATTTCTGTAATTACCCTTACTACAGTAACATACTATCTTTGAATTTTACATGCAAATTTGACCAAAATAAAGGAAGGAATCCACAAGTGTTTTTCTATAGCATGATCTCTCAAACACAATGCAGACTAATTCCTCGGCCAATTTGTTAAAATGTCAGCACTGTATGTTAAAGCTATTTGCAACAGTAGAGCTGTTTAAAATATGTATTATTCAATATATTATTCAGAAGAGAACTCTAAAGAAAGTGAGTGTAGTTGCTGTAATGAGCAAATGATTCACGTGTGTCATCCAGATTGCACAGTCTAGTTACAAAACTAAAACATAGCTAAATGCCATACAAGTGACTTTGGCCGATGAACCTGTGGCATGAGGCAGGCAATCTCTCTGCTGGAATGACACCTGATACTACAATAGAAGGTAAATGTTAAAAGTTGTCTGTAGACAATATTTGGCCTAATGAAACAGAAAATGTGGGAGCAAAAATAAGTATATTTCTCTAGAATACTTGTGGAGATTAGTAGACCCAACGAAAGGCAGGGATGAACTAGAACTGGAGAACTGACAGAAAATTCTACAAGCCAAGTTCACCAGTCTGGATAAGAAAGTCACTGACTGCTTCTTTTAAAGTATTGTCAACAATGGCAACTTTTGATTATTATCTATTTTATTTTTATGTATTATTGAGTGTAATGCTGGCTGGCTACTTTTAACACTTGCCTCAGAAAGAAAGCTGTTTCCATTCAAATACAGGAGACATGAAACAGCAGGTGCCACTTCCAACAAAAGTGCTGTTACATCTCACTTAGGAAAGAAGTAAAGAATGGCAAACACATGGGGTTTTTTGGGAGCATCCTGGTTGTAGTGAAGCATCAAATCAGTTTATATTAAATGAAGTAGTTACATGATGGAACAGAATAGCCTGACATCGTTGATCCACTGTTGACCCAAGAAGAAAGTGAGATGAATTTGGTGGCTAACCACATTCTCAGTAGTATGACAGTTGTTAAAACATATGATGAAATAATATTATAAATCAATTGTGAACACCTATTTCAAAGAGCACTTTCAAATCCAAAAGACACCATAGATTATTATCTGTATATCATACCTTCTTTGTCAGACAATTCTGCCCTTTTCGAATTCGCAAGTCTCCAGTTTGTTCATTGTTTGTTTGTTTGTTTGTTGTTGTTGTTTTGTTATATCAGAATTTAGCATTCAGGAACGCAAGGAAAGACAAGAAACCTGTTTTAGCATTCAAGAACTGAACCAGACTAGCATCTCAGAATCACGCTCTGACTTGTGGGAAATGGAGCACATGCTACATACAGATAACCATAGAGAACCTAGGCAAAACGCAGGGTCTCTAATGACCAGAGTTTAGACTCAGGTGCTATATAAATAAAGGCATTCATCATCCATATGCACGCATTCATTAACACAAAGCACTTGAATATAATTAATAGGAGCAAAGAGGTTGCAAATAGAATTAGACTTACATTTTATTTTAAGTCTTGCTAAAAAGACCTGGGGAACTTATGTAATTCTCAGTGTCTTCTTTCCACTATCTATAAAAGAGGAGCCTAAGTTAGACCATATTAAAAACATATTTGATGATTAAATGAGCTAATATATAAGCATTAATAGCTGGTTTATTATATTCACTCTATTCCTTAGTACATTTAGATTTCAGGTGGGGGTCAGAAAGTTCTGAGTTTGAGTCACCCTTCTCTTTTAAATGGTATACAATCCCAGGTCTCATAGCTGTAAAGTTCATCACCTTGTGTTATATAAATGATTACTCTTGATATGCCCAGAAGCAATATTTTTGACCTTTAATCATGCCTCTTAATCCTTGTATGTTGAAATGTTCTAAATATGTTTAAACCCTTTCCTCAGGTATAATATGGACAGTTATAATTATAAATAAAATTCTGGATTATATTGAGATCTTAATATTATAAAGGAATTTAGAATGCCATACTCAATGCTTGTTGTAGTTATTACTTAATAATATCAATAATGATTGTAATGATGACAAAATGAAAATTATTTCCTTAGTTTGTTATTATCATGTAAACTTTTCTATTAGAGAAAATACTTTGAAACCATTTGAATAAAACCTCAATGTCTTACAAAAAGAAAGTGCAGTTTATATTTTTTACTACATTGTTGATGAGTTTTGTGTCTCTAATTGTTATAGATGGTGTTTCTTCCAATCTAATTATATATCACTAAATGCAAAGGAGAAATTAGATCACTCAATACATGATTTGATCAAAAACATTCAGAAAATCACTTTGTAACATGTTGTATTTCAATAGTTAATAAGTTATTGATGAGAATAGTGCTTAATACATTTCAATTGATTCCTTACCCATGTTTCAGACACATAACTAATATTTAAAGATAATATATTATACTCTTGACATTTCTACAGACAACTCATGAACTGGAGCCCATGATTTATTCACATCTGTTATAACACATTCAGATAATTTATTTGGAAGAAAGCAATCTGCATTAATCATTGATTAATTATTAATAAAATATAAGCATAGCATTAACAAACGGTTGTTCAAAATAACCTTTTCTTCTTGAAGTCAAGGAGTTATTTCTACACTGCATCTTACAAAGATTAATCACCTTTTAAATTATTGTTCTCCCATTTTGCGTGATGAAGTTTTGCAGGATACCTTTCTTACTCTTTGTCTTTCTTTGCTGAATTTCTTCCTCCTTACATTTCCTTTTTCACTCCCTCCTTCCCTCCATACAACACCATCTTTTCCTTGTTTCCTTCCTTCCCTCCCTCCCTCTCATCTCCCTCTTCCTCTACTTTTCCCTCTCCCTCTCCCTTTCCTTCTCTCTTCTTCTCTGTCTTCCTCCTCTCCCTCTCCTCCCTTTTTCCCTCTTCCTCCCTCTCTCTCTCTTTCCCTGTCCCTGTCCCTCTCCCTGTTTCTGTCCCTCTCACTTTCCTTCCCTCTTCCTCTCCTCCTCCCTGTCCCTGTCCCTTTGCCTCTCCTTCCCCCTCTCCCTTTCTCTCTTATTCTGGGAATCAAACTTAGGATCCTGATTATGCAATACTATACACAAAGAAACAAAATCTGTTTTGTAAACAGAATGAGATTAAATGGAGTTAAGATGAGGTCAGACTAGAATAGAGGGGATCCTTTTTCCAGTAGATTTGATGTCGTTACAATAATATAGCTTAGATAAAGTCAGACACTAAGAGAAATGCTTCTACATGCCGGTGAAGACATCAGTGATATGTTTATGTCCAGAAATACAAAACATTGTTTGTCAAAACAGTTAGGTTACAGATATTGGGTATATTTTATATCAGAGGCATCAGAATAAATTCATTTTCCCCAAATCTAGACTTTCAAATTCCAGCTATACAACAGTATAAATGTCACCTTAATATGTATAATTGTGGTACTTTATTAGAGTAGTTCTATAAAAATAATACAATATTATTTTTCTGTTCTAGGTATGCTCATGAATATTTCTAAATGCTTTACTGGAAAAAGAAATCGTTGTGTGATAAGGTCAGAGACTGTATAAATTATAATTCAAATGTCTGACATTCACTCTCTATGTTACAGTGTTTGGTAAATTTGTGGATGTGTCCAGATCTTCATTACATAACTTTGATAATCTACACAAATTCTTTCATTTAGTTTTATGTCTGCATCTTATGAAATAGATTTTGATGCTAAAATAGTATTGCCCCAATATTCTCTGCATCACTTAAAGTTTTCGCTAAGAGGAAGCAGCTCTGGGTATAGAAAATGACTTTGATACATTATGGCATTTACTTCCACTGAGAATTCAACCTCATACAGTTAATGAAGTTATTATTATCGATTCAAAATTTCTTGTTTCTTTAACTTTAAAGAATAAAAACTAGTTACAATGATCAGAGAAATTAATTTAATATAATATAAATTGTTACATAACAATAGCTCAAGAC